>OZ020270.1:43242919-43842919 GCA_963971225.1 Melieria omissa
TATTCGATTCTATTCGATTCTATTCGATTCTATTCGATTCTATTCGATTCTATTCGATTCTATTCGATTCTATTCGATTCTATTCGATTCTATTCGATTCTATTCGATTCTATTCGATTCTATTCGATTCTATTCGATTCTATTCGATTCTATTCGATTCTATTCGATTCTATTCGATTCTATTCGATTCTATTCGATTCTATTCGATTCTATTCGATTCTATTCGATTCTATTCGATTCTATTCGATTCTATTCGATTCTATTCGATTCTATTCGATTCTATTCGATTCTATTCGATTCTATTCGATTCTATTCGATTCTATTCGATTCTATTCGATTCTATTCGATTCTATTCGATTCTATTCGATTCTATTCGATTCTATTCGATTCTATTCGATTCTATTCGATTCTATTCGATTCTATTCGATTCTATTCGATTCTATTCGATTCTATTCGATTCTATTCGATTCTATTCGATTCTATTCGATTCTATTCGATTCTATTCGATTCTATTCGATTCTATTCGATTCTATTCAATTCAATTCAATTCAATTCAATTCAATTCAATTCTATTCCATTCTATTCTATTCTATTCTATTCTATTCTATTCTATTCTATTCTATTCTATTCTATTCTATTCTATTATTTATTCTATTTCTATTCTATTCTATTCTATTCTATTCTATTCTATTCTATTCTATTCTATTCTATTCTATTCTATTCTATTCTATTCTATTTATTCTATTCTATTCTATTCTATTCTATTCTATTGTATTGTATTCTATTCTATTCTATTCTATTCTATTCTATTCTATTCTATTCTATTCTATTCTATTCTATTCTATTCTATTCTATTCTATTCTATTCTATTCTATTCTATTCTATTCTATTCTATTCTATTCTATTCTATTCTATTCTATTCTATTCTATTCTATTCTATTCTATTCTATTCTATTCTATTCTATTCTATTCTATTCTATTCTATTCTATTCTATTCTATTCTATTCTATTCTATTCTATTCTATTCTATTCTATTCTATTCTATTCTATTCTATTCTATTCTATTCTATTCTATTCTATTCTATTCTATTCTATTCTATTCTATTCTATTCTATTCTATTCTATTCTATTCTATTCTATTCTATTCTATTCTATTCTATTCTATTCTATTCTATTCTATTCTATTCTATTCTATTCTATTCTATTCTATTCTATTCTATTCTATCTATTCTATTCTATTCTATTCTATTCTATTCTATTCTATTCTATTCTATTCTATTCTATTCTATTCTATTCTATTCTATTCTATTCTATTCTATTCTATTCTATTCTATTCTATTCTATTCTATTCTATTCTATTCTATTCTATTCTATTCTATTCTATTCTATTCTATTCTATTCTATTCTATTCTATTCTATTCTATTCTATTCTATTCTATTCTATTCTATTCTATTCTATTCTATTCTATTCTATTCTATTCTATTCTATCTATTCTATTCTATTCTATTCTATTCTATTCTATTCTATTCTATTCTATTCTATTCTATTCTATTCTATTCTATTCTATTCTATTCTATTCTATTCTATTCTATTCATTCTATTCTATTCTATTCTATTCTATTCTATTCTATTCTATTCTATTCTATTCTATTCTATTCTATTCTATTCTATTCTATTCTATTCTATTCTATTCTATTCTATTCTATTCTATTCTATTCTATTCTATTCTATTCTATTCTATTCTATTCTATTCTATTCTATTCTATTCTATTCTATTCTATTCTATTCTATTCTATTCTATTCTATTCTATTCATTCTATTCTATTCTATTCTATTCTATTCTATTCTATTCTATTCTATTCTATTCTATTCTATTCTATTCTATCTATTCTATTCTATTCTATTCAATTCTATTCAATTCTATTCAATTCTATTCAATTCTATTCAATTCTATTCTATTCTATTCTATTCTATTCTATTCAATTCTATTCTATTCTATTCTATTCTATTCTATTCTATTCTATTCTATTCTATTATTCTATTCTATTCTATTCTATTCTATTCTATTCTATTCTATTCTATTCTATTCTATTCTATTCTATTCTATTCTATTCTATTCTATTCTATTCTATTCTATTCTATTCTATTCAATTCTATTCAATTCTATTCAATTCTAATTCTATTCTATTCTATTCAATTCTATTCCATTCTATTCAATTCTATTCAATTCTATTCAATTCTATTCAATTCTATTCAATTCTATTCAATTCTATTCAATTCTATTCAATTCTATTCAATTCTATTCAATTCTATTCAATTCTATTCTATTCTATTCTATTTCTATTCTATTCAATTCTATTCTATTCTATTCTATTCTATTCTATTCTATTCTATTCTATTCTATTCTATTCTATTCTATTCTATTCTATTCTATTCTATTCATTCTATTCTATTCTATTCTATTCTATTCAATTCTATTCAATTCTATTCTATTCTATTCTATTCTATTCTATTCTATTCTATTCTATTCTATTCTATTCTATTCTATTCTATTCTATTCTATTCTATTCTATTCTATTCTATTCTATTCTATTCTATTCTATTCTATTCTATTCTATTCTATTCTATTCTATTCTATTCTATTCTATTCTATTCTATTCTATTCTATTCTATTCTATTCTATTCTATTCTATTCTATCTATTCTATCTATTCTATTCTATTCTATTCTATTCTATTCTATTCTATTCTATTCTATTCTATTCTATTCTATTCTATTCTATTCTATTCTATTCTATTCTATTCTATTCTATTCTATTCTATTCTATTCTATTCTATTCTATTCTATTCTATTCTATTCTATTCTATTCTATTCTATTCTATTCTATTCTATTCTATTCTATTCTATTCTATTCTATTCTATTCTATTCTATTCTATTCTATTCTATTCTATTCTATTCTATTCTATTCTATTCTATTCTATTCTATTCTATTCTATCTATTCTATTCTATTCTATTCTATTCTATTCTATTCTATTCTATTCTATTCTATTCTATTCTATTCTATTCTATTCTATTCTATTCTATTCTATTCTATTCTATTCTATTCTATTCTATTCTATTCTATTCTATTCTATTCTATCTATTCTATTCTATTCTATTCTATTCTATTCTATTCTATTCTATTCTATTCTATTCTATCTATTCTATTCTATTCTATTCTATTCTATTCTATTCTATTCTATTCTATTCTATTCTATTCTATTCTATTCTATTCTATTCTATTCTATTCTATTCTATTCTATTCTATTCTATTCTATTCTATTCTATTCTATTCTATTCTATTCTATTCTATTCTATTCTATTCTATTCTATTCTATTCTATTCTATTCTATTCTATTCTATTCTATTCTATTCTATTCTATTCTATTCTATTCTATTCTATTCTATTCTATTCTATTCTATTCTATTCTATTCTATTCTATTCTATTCTATTCTATTCTATTCTATTCTATTCTATTCTATTCTATTCTATTCTATTCTATTCTATTCTATTCTATTCTATTCTATTCTATTCTATTCTATTCTATTCTATTCTATTCTATTCTATTCTATTCTATTCTATTCTATTCTATTCTATTCTATTCTATTCTATTCTATTCTATTCTATTCTATTCTATTCTATTCTATTCTATTCTATTCTATTCTATTCTATTCTATTCTATTCTATTCTATTCTATTCTATTCTATTCTATTCTATTCTATTCTATTCTATTCTATTCTATTCTATTCTATTCTATTCTATTCTATTCTATTCTATTCTATTCTATTCTATTCTATTCTATTCTATTCTATTCTATTCGATTCTATTCGATTCTATTCGATTCTATTCGATTCTATTCGATTCTATTCGATTCTATTCGATTCTATTCGATTCTATTCGATTCTATTCGATTCTATTCGATTCTATTCGATTCTATTCGATTCTATTCGATTCTATTCGATTCTATTCGATTCTATTCGATTCTATTCGATTCTATTCGATTCTATTCGATTCTATTCGATTCTATTCGATTCTATTCGATTCTATTCGATTCTATTCGATTCTATTCGATTCTATTCGATTCTATTCGATTCTATTCGATTCTATTCGATTCTATTCGATTCTATTCGATTCTATTCGATTCTATTCGATTCTATTCGATTCTATTCGATTCTATTCGATTCTATTCGATTCTATTCGATTCTATTCGATTCTATTCGATTCTATTCGATTCTATTCGATTCTATTCGATTCTATTCGATTCTATTCGATTCTATTCGATTCTATTCGATTCTATTCGATTCTATTCGATTCTATTCGATTCTATTCGATTCTATTCGATTCTATTCGATTCTATTCGATTCTATTCGATTCTATTCGATTCTATTCGATTCTATTCGATTCTATTCGATTCTATTCGATTCTATTCGATTCTATTCGATTCTATTCGATTCTATTCGATTCTATTCGATTCTATTCGATTCTATTCGATTCTATTCGATTCTATTCGATTCTATTCGATTCTATTCGATTCTATTCGATTCTATTCGATTCTATTCGATTCTATTCGATTCTATTCGATTCTATTCGATTCTATTCGATTCTATTCGATTCTATTCGATTCTATTCGATTCTATTCGATTCTATTCGATTCTATTCGATTCTATTCGATTCTATTCGATCTATTCGATTCTATTCGATTCGATTCGATTCGATTCGATTCGATTCGATTCGATTCGATTCGATTCTATTCGATTCTATTCGATTCTATTCGATTCTTCGATTCGATTCGATTCGATTCGATTCGATTCGATTCGATTCGATTCTATTCGATTCGATTCGATTCTATTCGATTCTATTCGAATTCTATTCGATTCTATTCGATTCTATTCGATTCTATTCGATTCTATTCGATTCTATTCGATTCTATTCGATTCTATTCGATTCTATTCGATTCTATTCGATTCTATTCGATTCTATTCGATTCTATTCGATTCTATTCGATTCTATTCGATTCTATTCGATTCTATTCGATTCTATTCGATTCTATTCGATTCTATTCGATTCTATTCGATTCTATTCGATTCTATTCGATTCTATTCGATTCTATTCGATTCTATTCGATTCTATTCGATTCTATTCGATTCTATTCGATTCTATTCGATTCTATTCGATTCTATTCGATTCTATTCGATTCTATTCGATTCTATTCGATTCTATTCGATTCTATTCGATTCTATTCGATTCTATTCGATTCTATTCGATTCTATTCGATTCTATTCGATTCTATTCGATTCTATTCGATTCTATTCGATTCTATTCGATTCTATTCGATTCTATTCGATTCTATTCGATTCTATTCGATTCTATTCGATTCTATTCGATTCTATTCGATTCTATTCGATTCTATTCGATTATCGATCTATTCGATTCTATTCGATTCTATTCGATTCTATTCGATTCTATTCAATTCAATTCATTCAATTCAATTCAATTCAATTCAATTCAATTCAATTCTATTCCATTCTATTCTATTCTATTCTATTCTATTCTATTCTATTCTATTCTATTCTATTCTATTCTATTCTATTCTATTCTATTCTATTGTATTCTATTCTATTCTATTCTATTCTATTCTATTCTATTCTATTCTATTCTATTCTATTCTATTCTATTCTATTCTATTCTATTCTATTCTATTGTATTGTATTCTATTCTATTCTATTCTATTCTATTCTATTCTATTCTATTCTATTCTATTCTATTCTATTCTATTCTATTCTATTCTATTCTATTCTATTCTATTCTATTCTATTCTATTCTATTCTATTCTATTCTATTCTATTCTATTCTATTCTATTCTATTCTATTCTATTCTATTCTATTCTATTCTATTCTATTCTATTCTATTCTATTCTATTCTATTCTATTCTATTCTATTCTATTCTATTCTATTCTATTCTATTCTATTCTATTCTATTCTATTCTATTCTATTCTATTCTATTCTATTCTATTCTATTCTATTCTATTCTATTCTTTCTATTCTATTCTATTCTATTCTATTCTATCTATTCTATTCTATTCTATTCTATTCTATTCTATTCTATTCTATTCTATTCTATTCTATTCTATTCTATTCTATTCTATTCTATTCTATTCTATTCTATTCTATTCTATTCTATTCTATTCTATTCTATTCTATTCTATTCTATTCTATTCTATTCTATTCTATTCTATTCTATTCTATTCTATTCTATTCTATTCTATTCTATTCTATTCTATTCTATTCTATTCTATTCTATTCTATTCTATTCTATTCTATTCTATTCTATTCTATTCTATTCTATTCTATTCTATTCTATTCTATTCTATTCTATTCTATCTATTCTATTCTATTCTATTCTATTCTATTCTATTCTATTCTATTCTATTCTATTCTATTCTATTCTATTCTATTCTATTCTATTCTATTCTATTCTATTCTATTCTATTCTATTCTATTCTATTCTATTCTATTCTATTCTATTCTATTCTATTCTATTCTATTCTATTCTATTCTATTCTATTCTATTCTATTCTATTCTATTCTATTCTATTCTATTCTATTCTATTCTATTCTATTCTATTCTATTCTATTCTATTCTATTCTATTCTATTCTATTCTATTCTATTCTATTCTATTCTATTCTATTCTATTCTATTCTATTCTATTCTATTCTATTCTATTCTATTCTATTCTATTCTATTCTATTCTATTCTATTCTATTCTATTCTATTCTATTCTATTCTATTCTATTCTATTCTATTCTATTCTATTCTATTCTATTCTATTCTATTCTATTCTATTCTATTCTATTCTATTCTATTCTATTCTATTCTATGTATATTTTTCTGTAAAATAAAAGTCATAGTTGATAATTATATAACTGAGATAACTGACAATTTGAATTTGCTGTGAGAACAATTGTGGAAGAGAGCGCAAAACGTAAAAAGAGCATACGTCTCGCAGACGTACGTTATGACAGTAGGGTTAAAAAAGGCGATAAGTCCCTCTGCGAAAACTTTCGAGGAATTACCCTCCTTAATACCACTTATAAGCTCTTCTCAAGCATTCTGGCAGCCAGACTTACCGAAGCAGCAGAAACCATACTTGGCGAATATGAAGGCGGTTTTCGCCCCAACCGTTCAACTACGGACCAAATATTTATGCTTAAGCAGAACTTAGATAAATGTCACGAACGCAACGTGGATGTCCACATGCTTTTCCTTGACTTTAAGCAAGCGTTCGATAGTGTACACCGTTGTAAAATTCTCAAAGCCTTCTCTGACCTAAGCATAACTAGAAAATTAACGCGTCTTGTAATGACAATACTAACAAGTACCACGGGAAAAGTGGTAGTGCAGCAAGCAGTATCCGATCATTTCGAAATCTCGAGCGGGGTCAAGCAAGGCGATCCCCTATCCACATCTGTGTTCAACTTGCTGCTACACATTGCTATAAGAAAGGAAATTAAATTTGGAAACCTTTTCAGTAGGTCGGGCCTAACGATCGCCTATGCTGACGATGTAGCCATTTTAGCCCGCAACAAAAAATATCTGGCCGAAATCTTCCTGGCCATCGAGCAACGAGCGAAAACAGTTGATCTTAGAGTAAACGAAGCCAAGACGAAATATTTAATGTTTTCGCGATCTGAGACAAAACGACGTCTCTAAAATCTGACGATCGGCGACTATTCTTTCGAGGGTGTCGAGCAATTCAAATATCTTGGTGCCCTGATTAAAAACAATAATAACATGCACGACACAATACAAGAGAGAATTATGGCTGCAAATAAGGCCTACTTTGCCAACATTAAGCTCCTTAAATCAATACTGCTTCCGCGAGCGTGTAAGCTGCGTATATATCAATCTATAATTCGGCCTGTGTTGCTATATGCATGCGAATCTTGGACTCTAATGTATAAGGATGAGCAGTGTTTACAAGTTTTTGAACGCAAAGTACTCCGGAAGGTCTTCGGACCATTCCGTGTGAGTGATGGAACATATAGAATCCGTTTTAATGACGAACTCCTAGCTTTATGCCAAGGGGAGGATGTCGTCAATCACATCAAAGCACAAAGAATACGCTGGTTAGGCTACATTGAGCGTATGGACAATGAGTTCCCACAAAAAGTCATAGTCGCCTATAACCCGCCAGTTACGAAAGCAAGAGGACGCCCTAATCTGCAATGGTTTGACCAAATCATCTCAGACCTGAAGAAGCTGCGAGTCAACAACTGGAGGACGGTGGCCAAAAATCGCGAAGCCTGGAAGAAAGTTGTGAATGAAGCTAAAGCTCACCCCGAGCTGTAACGCTGCCTGATGATGATGATGGAGTTAGTTGCTAGTATATAATCAAGTAGGTACTCACCCCTAAGATTATCGTCCGTGCTTCCCCAGATCGTGTGGTGGGCGTTCATATCCCCGCCTATTAGGAGTGGCAAGGCGTTTGCCCTGCAGTACTCCACCAGGCCCTGCACTTCGTGGGGGGGAACTGTCATGTCTTCTCCTGGGAAATACGCCGACGCTAGGAGGATCTCGAGGTCACGACCCTCAATATGGACCGTCATCGCCACCGCTACCAGGTCCCTGGACATGTACTCTGAAATACAAACATAGTTAGTATTTTTCTGAACTACCACGCAGGCACGAGGTTTCTCCTGCCCGGTGTCCCAAATTTCCTTGGTTTGCTGCGAGTTGAGCCCGCAGACTTCGCCGTTATAGCACCAGGGCTCCTGCACTAGCGCCGCCCCGATGTGGTCTCGGGTGAACTTTTGCGCTAGGACGGCCGACGCCGCCTTCGCGTGGTGAAGGTTGATCTGCACAACCTTCATTGCTCGAGAGTTAGAGCTTGGGAGAGAATTCATCCATCTCAAGCAGTGTCGTCAACGAGATCTCGTCTGACAGCTGCTCCTCTTCCTCGTATGAGCTGCCTTTTAGCCCCAGCGCCTTGAGGTTTATCTCCTCAAGGGAATCTTGAGAAGCTCCTAGTTCTGCTGCTTCTGCTCTGGCTTGCTTCCTGCCGTCCGGTGAAGTCCCGGGTGCGGCAGACTGCACTAGGCCTGAGCCCGCTGCTTCATCCGGTGGATTCCCGGACTCAGCTGGTATAGTGGGAGGTGCTATCTTACTGCTCGGGCCTCCAGATCTGGGAATATGAACTGGGATACTCCCATATCTGAAGTTCAAGGCATCGTTGTTTTCCCTGATCGCGGCGAAGAATATCTCGTCAACGACCATGTTCCACAACACGCCCTCGCCCTCGTCTTTGGAAGTCTCCACCTTCCAAAGATTAGTGGAAACCCCAGCATTCTGCACTTGTAACAGCGCGAATTTCTTGCTGGGTTCCTGACGCGCGCTCCTGGGAAGGAATAGAGTGACGTGGTATGTCTTAGGGACTTCATCTCCAAGGCACACACGAATCCCTTCCACTCCTCCAACTTCGGGGCAGTTTGCTGGAGCCAGTGCGCAGTGCTTTTGTCACTGCAGTCCAGCAACAGATGTCCCGGCCGGAAGTGGCTTCCGGTGAACACTAATGGGGTAGCCCACCCTTTTGCTATCTCCTCCACGATAGCTTCTTCCAAGACAGAGAGCTCCTCCCAGCTCAGTGACGTCTGGGGATAGTCCTTTGGCAGAACCGCCACTCGAATGCCCTCAGGTTTTCTGAGGACACTCGAGTACGTTGCACCCGCCT
Source organism: Melieria omissa (assembly GCA_963971225.1). Classification (NCBI taxonomy): domain Eukaryota; kingdom Metazoa; phylum Arthropoda; class Insecta; order Diptera; family Ulidiidae; genus Melieria; species Melieria omissa. The sequence goes on from OZ020270.1 coordinate 43,252,693, forward strand.
TAGGCCCATCTCCAGATTGGTCGCAAATCTGGAGTTTGCCCGTCTTTGAAACCAGTGCCTGAGTGCACGTCCTAGATTTTTTAATTTCAGGACGTTGGGGGGCAGTGATGTTGTCGCTCCCTCTCTTCCTTGGTTGAGTCGGTTGAGCAGCCGTCGCCGTAGCTGTGGGTCCTCCTCCATGCCCTACCGCCTTACTCCTGGCTTCCTCCTTACTCAGTCCTTGCCCGAGGTATCGGAGGTACCATTTGTCCTTAGCCCCGCTCAAACTACGCCTTAGGGGTCATCCAGGCCGCCTGGTTGCCCTAAGGGAGGTAGTTTGGGGAGCTGTTTTCTGGGCCTACTTGCCTCTACGTCAGCAGCTCGGCCTACTGCCAGCGCCGAAGCGGTGGCTGACGGTGGTAATTCCCATGCAGTCACAGCGACGCTAGCACTATGAGCCGAGCCTGTGGGCTCCGCCCCCACCACCAGGTTGGACTGAATGTCTCCTGGGCCAGTAGGAGAGTCGGAGCCTTGCTCACCTGACTTGTGGTGGGACGAGTGCTGATTGATGCTGCAAGAGCAGAGGTATCAAACAGAGGCCTGCCTCGTCTCGATACTCCCCCTCTACCAGCACCGCTGGCCCCTCGTCCGCCTCTGAAAGGGGCCCCTCGCTACCTTGGAAGGTATTCTTCCTCGGCTGGTGCTAGGCCTCAGGTCTACTTCTGTGTTGTGGAGCGCATGCTCCGGTACTGCTGCAAGTTGAGTTGCGGTGTAGTCCCGCAGAACGAGTGACATGCCTCGTTTATTTTGACCGCCATTTCTTTTTGTAAAACTCATCATGATTGCGGTGCGGCCGCCTACCCGCGCGCGAGGCGAAGGCGATGGCGGCCAAAAATTCTGGCTGGGACAGGGTTGGTCGACCATGGCAGAGCCTGCATACCATGGCAAAGCCATTGTACTTCCTGAGGCGGTCCGGTATCAGGAAGGCAACGTAATAATACAGCCGGTATACCCCCTGGCTGCAAACCACCCAGTGGGCACGGTCCGCGTAACACCCTGGGTTAGAGGGGGTAGTGCTTAGTACGTGCTCCGCACCAGACTATTCCACTCCGTTCATCACTCGGAGCGCATTAGTCTGCGGCGTCCCTGCCCGCGGCAAGCTCCCACACCACGACAAGGTGACTACCCTTGTGGAGGAAACTTATGACAGTAGTAATATTTGTATACAGAAATTTATATCTGCTTAATTTTATAATATTAGAATTTGAATAATCTCAAAAATCTGTTGTAGTTACGTTTCAGATAAAAAAACCTAGAATATGGTAGCAAACTTATTGTACCTTAGTAATGGATTTTTTCGAAAAAAAAACAATTTTTATAAAAAAAAGTTTTTTTTCGCTTAGAACTGTTTATTAGAACATCTTACGTATCTAATGTTGCACATCAAAAGAAAGGTATGAAAAATACCTTTCGTTTGATACCCATATCGTGTAAATCAGTTGGAGATTAATTGAGTTTTTTTGATAAAAACTTTGAACTTTGACGCCGAGCCACGCCTTTTGTAGGCGTTTCCCAGGCAAAATTTTTAGTTTGTTAGATGCAGGGGCCAACCCTCTGTATAAAACCATACTCATTTATTTTTTTCAAGAGAGTTCGCTATGCTGTTGTTATGCCTCGACGAAAGTTTGGTTTTTGGGAAAAGTTTTGTCGAAAACACAGTTTGAATGTATTTTTTTTTGGATTGGTGTCTTAAGCAAATTTGGTGGTCGTTAAAATATCTACAAACTTGCCGATGACAGTAAAGCGATATTCGGAACGGTTAGGAGCAATTAGCATTTAAACGTTCGAAAACTTAAGCGACGAACTCGACTAAAATGAGCAAATTCCAAAGTCGGATTTCTCTTAAACTAGAGCCAATCCAGCATATACAAATTTTGAACTTTTTTCTGGAGTTTCGGTTAGGCATTCCTTGTAGGGTTGTTTGTTTGTCATACGACACTAAAACTCAAGAACTAGACAGCCGATTGAGCTGAATCTTTCACGGAACGTTCATCTAGATTAGATCTCGGTAAACCACATAGTGCGAATACGACGCAACAGGTGGGCGTGGCATCTCCCATACAGCCTGAATTTTTAATATGAAATATCTTCGGAATTAAAAGTCGGACTGCATTGGTATTGCTTAGATTGCTAAACACTGCCGGCCACGCAGCTCTTAGAAATTAATATTTTTCAATAATAACGTATTGTGTTTGTCCATTTATGTGTTTATATGTACGGATGGCAACCCTGGCCATCCCGAAGGGAGCTTGCACGGCCGGCAAGCACTCGATCAACGAACTCACTATACAAAAAATCGACACAATTACAATGGTATTTTTTATATCATCGCGTGTGCGCGGGTTTAGCTTTACTGAGCTTTCGAACATGGTCCTTCGAGCCGGATCTTACACTGGCACCTCAAAAAACATTATTTAAACAATAAAAAGTGAAGACATTCTGTGCAAAAAGCGACACTTAGAAAACGCAAAAATTGTAAAAACAAGCAGTGCAAGTGCATAAACACAACAACACCAAAACACACAGTCCCAAACCCGCAAACGGAAATTACCAACATGTACACACAAGTCGCACAATAACAATAACCACGTACCAAGCCCTTTAAAACGTGCAAACAAAAAATAACAACAACCACATACGGAACACCAAACCACCAAATTTCACACAACAACAACCACAAGGAGAACTGAAGATCAACGGTCAGCAGCGTGGGAGTAGCGGCATACCCGGCAGCAGCGAGCGCTACGTGGGAGCACCCGATCTTGAGTATTGTCTGTCCCCTTGACAATACTGACTGTAAGTTGACTTATTTGATTTATTATACCGAGCGGTTGGTGTCCCATTGTGTATATTTCCTATATACATAACCAACCCGTTTGATTACACCGTGCGACAACAAATTTTACACACGAAAAAATCGGTATACACCTAAGTCTGTTTTTACACGGTAGATTGGTTCCAGAAGAAGCCGTGTAAAAAAAAACCGTGTAAAAAAAGACATTGATCGTATACAAAAATGGGTGATTTGTTCCTAATCTCTAAAACCTATTAAAATTTCTTTACCAAACACGTCTTATTGCATTGACAGTTCACAAAATATTAACACGTTTCAATTGCTCTGACCAGTAAATTTTATTGTATGCACATAAAGGGAATTCCCCTAAATTAGTGCTATTCACATTTGCTTTGACCAGTAAAAATTTCTTGTACGCGCTAAAAGGGAATTCACTTAAATCTTTAAGCTAGTGTTCGCAAACTATCGATAGCACTATCGATACTATCGATGGTTTCAGACTTTTTTCTTTCATAAATACTTTTTTGTGATATGAACATACTTCGCAAAAATTAAATTTGACAAACAAAATTTAAGTACATAAAATTTCAAATCGTGCTAAATGGAATAAAATCGTGTAAAAAAATTAAAAATATTCAATTTTCAAACCGTGTTATATCAAAACCGTGTAAAAAAAGACCGTGTAAAAACAGACTTAGGTGTACTCGCAAAACTAGGGGCCAAACGTAGTAAAACTACGTTTTTAGTTTTTCTCTCTGACGTCAGGATTTTTTTTAAAAGGACTTTGAAATTTGAAGGACATGTTTATTTCAAAAAGTTATTTTAAAAATTGAGCGCATTGTAGAATAACAATATGGGTATCAAATGAAAGAGAAAAATCCTTAGAATCTTAAAAAATGATTTTTTTGGTGTAAAAGGACGAAGAGGTATTGAAAATGTCCCTTTAAAACTTTATCCTTGAATATCCTTGAAAATTTCCAATATTTTTTTTTGAAAACAATATATCTTAAGGACTAATATGTACACTACCATATCCTCGAATTTCGTTCTTCTAACTTTATGAGTTAAGGATATAAAAAATTTTATATTTCTCATTATAAAACAAAGATATATTGCACCGTACGACAAAAATAAAATATTTAATTAACTCATGTATAAATCGTTTTGCTGCTAATACTGGAGGTTAAATACACTAATTCTGCAACTTCAAAATTGCGTTTGAACCTAAGTATTTGTTTTCACAAGACGTTGAAAATTTAAAAATTGAGTTTTCTTGAATAAAACCAAAGAATATAGAATATAAAGAATACGCATCTTCAAAACTTTGTCAAGCGTGTTTCTTGATGCGGGCGGGAAGAGATGAGCGGAGGCATAGCTTCCGGGAAATTTGCTCGCGCTCAACAGTTTGCGATCTTGTTCGTCGAAGCGCAAGCGAAGAGTAAACAACGAACCAAAGCATCGTCATCGTCGTTTCAACGAAGATGATTCGGGATTCGCTAATGTTTTTGGTGTTGTCGTTTATTGTGTGTATGCTTTTTTGTGTTGTGATTGATTTTGCTGCAATGTCACCAGCAATCGAATGTTTGTGGTGTATGGCTTTTTGCTGGCCAATGCTTTGATTAATTCAAAAATTTGGTGGTTGATCCCAATTTAAAATGTTTGCAAATATTTTTACGTGGCGAGTTCGAAGTAAAATTATTTGTTTATATTTTCACATGCTTGATTACAATTTTGAAAATATGGGAAAACTACGAAAAACATGAACTGATAGGCATATTGACTTCAAAATTCGTGAAACACTTGAAATTAAAAATAATTAGATGCGTGTTTTAATTTTTTTTTTAATCGAAATCTAACAGAGGGTTAGAAGATTGTATGGAAAACCATAATTTAATAGGTCTATTGACTTTCAATAGGGCGAAAGCACTACTAAAGCACTAAATAAAGAAAAAATAAGACAAGTATTTTGTCATAAGAAAATTGTATTACGGCATGCCTACGTTTAAAAATAGTTTAAATGTTCTACACCTGAATGATTCCATGGCGAATGATGTGATCATAAATTTACAATATTAGATTTTCTTATTTTAGTTCTTTTAAACAAGCATTATATGTGGGCCGTAAGAAAAGTTCCAAAGAACGAGACGGAAAATTATTACGGGTTATAAAGACGTTTTTTTTCTTTCCAATTCCATTTTTATTGATTACTTATTATTTATTTTTTAATTGCCTTTAGCGATCATATAGGTCGCCATGCCAGCCATATTTTATTTTCTTTTCTATGATTTTGCGCACACTACAGTCGGCAGTGAGTTCAGGAGCAATATGCGACGCCGTGCAGGCTTATAGAAGAAGAACAAAAGCCAGCCAGAAAATATAAATCGTTTTACAATTTCAGCTTTTCGCCAGCGCAACAACAAGAACAACAGCACATCGTCTTCCTCCTCTTCGGACAATTGAGCGAGAATGAACGAGTGAGCACAGACGCGGCATTCGTGTTTCTATGATTTGCGCTCAGAGCATTGTGCTGTCATTTCAAGTGTTTCCTCTTGTTGTCTACCCCCCGCATCCAGAAGACGGGTGGCGATATCAGCACCCGCATTCAAATTTTTGCTTGTATGAGATGCACACTCTTTATGTTTCATACTTTTTGATAAAACTTATCCAAGAGTAACAAGATGAATGCATGAGGATACGTACTTACTGTGAATACTAGTGCTCATAACTTAATTTAAAAGTTAACAAAAGCCATTTAAAATGCATTTTATGAATGAGTTATTTTGAAACAAATTGTTTAAGAAAAATTTTTGCGTTTACTTTGCCGTTTATGTTTTTGGTACGTGTCACGGCACAGCGACCAACAATACTAGGAAAGCATGTGGAACATATCTTTTCCCCGAAAGCGATTTTCAATTAGCGCAATGTCTTGGTGGAAGCGCTCTCCGTGTTCATCACTAACGTCACCTAAGTTTTCGGAGGAAAAGTCCAAGTGGCTCTCTAAAAAATGTATCTTGAGAGACATGTTGACCCCCATTTCGCGATAGGCGTCAATCATCTTGCAGACAAGTTCTTTATAATTCTCAGCCTTCTTGTTTCCTAAGAAGTTATTTATTACATCGCTTAAGCTTTGCCAGGCAGTTCGTTCAACCGGATTCAAAAGATCAGAAAACTCCTGATGCTGCAATAATTTCTTCAACTGTGGCCCGTTTAAAACCCCTGAAAAACATATAAAAATTAATAGAAACAAAGTTTTACAATCGGGTAACGTACCAGCGGAAATCTTTGTATCGCTTAGTTTAGGAAAAAGTAGTTTCGAATAATTAATAGCTCGACAATCTGCGTCAAGAGAGCGAATACAATGTCGAATCAGGCACTTTATGTGGAGCGGTGGAAGTATTATTTTTGATGAAGGGACTAGAGACATATGATCGATGCTGTCACGGCCAAGTTGATGAGTTATGCGAGGCTCCCATTTGTGGTTGATATAGTGTAATTCACGGCGTCGACCTTTCCATGGGCATAAAAAACATTGATTTTTTGAGAAGCCCTTTTTCAAGCCCGTTAGTATAGCTACTACTTCGTCAAAATTAAATTAAGTTATGAGCACTAGTATTCACAGTAAGTACGTATCCTCATGCATTCATCTGGTTACTCTTGGATAAGTTTTATTCAAGAAAACTCAATTTTTAAATTTTCAATGTCTTGTGAAAACAAATACTTAGGTTCAAACGCAATTTTGAAGTTGCAAAATTAGTGTATTTAACCTCCAGTATTAGCAGCATAACGATTTATTCATGAGTTATTTAAATATTTTATTTTTGTCGTACGGTGCAATATATCTTTGTTTTATAATGAGAAATATAAAATTTTTTATATCCGTAACTATTAAAGTTAGAAGAACGAAATTCGAGGATGTGGTAGTGTAGATATTAGTCCTTAAGATATATTTTTTTCAAAAAAAAATATTGGAAATTTTCAAGGATATTCAAGGATAAAGTTTTAAAAGGACATTTTCAATACCTCTTCGTCCTTTTACACCAAAAAATTATTTTATTAAGATTCTAAGGATTTTTCTCTTTCATTTGATACCCATATTGTTATTCTACAATGCGCTCAATTTGTAAAATAATTTTTTGAAATAAACATGTCCTTCAAATTTCAAAGTCCTTTTAAAAAAATCCTGACGTCAGAGAGAAAAACTAAAAACGTAGTTTTACTACGTTTGGCCCCTAGTTTTGCGAATATACCGATTTTTTCGTGTGTTTTGGAATTTTTTGATTTTTGTCGCACGGTGTTATAGTTGCACTTGCAGTCGGAAAATACTTTGCATGTGTACATTTTCCCATATGTACATATGTAAATAGTGTCGCTGACCTCTCAGTGCAGTTCCACATACTTACAGTGGCACTACATGAACCTCTTTATGTAGTAGGTACACTGGAGTGGAAAAAATAAGTTGTGGAATAAGTTCACTTGTAAATTATATTTTCTTAACGCCTTTAAGAAAAATAATTATTGTCGCTTGTTGTCTCCAATTCCTTTGGAGAAATTACTTCTTTTTCATTTCATTTTCGTCCCATCACAAAATTCTTTCGTGTGTTCACTCAAATCCCCTCTGAGGTGATACACTTCGAAAAATTTCTTACACTTTTCGTGAATGTGCTCCACTTTGCGACATTCCTAGTCGGGTTTGTGCAACATTTGTTGACAATTCGAATATCTTTCGAATTCTTGTGGTGTCTTTTTCTCGATTCTTGCCTTCTGTATCTCTCAACCATCGATGTATTTGTTTATTTTAATTCTAAATTATTCTGTATTTCGACATGCCAATTCAAAAATCATCCGACGAGTCTCATATTCTCTCCAAGAACATTTTTAATTTCGAAGCGGACAATTTGGTCCAATTTTGTTGCAAATTCTCTTCTATTCCTATCGAAGAGTTAACGCCCACAATCCTCAAAGCGTATTTAGCCGATCTCAATGGCTATTATGCGGATCTAAAGGCGGCTTTTTCGCAAGTTGGCATCACCCCTGATGACGACCTGCCTAAAACGTTTAAATTGATCGCTCGCTCCAAAATGGAACTGTGCCGAGAACGAGTATATGAAACCATGGCCCAGATTTCGCACCTCATGGACGCTCAGCAACCTCCTCTCGCTGAAACCAGTCGTCCAGCAGAAATTCCCTTTCCTTCTGCAACAGAGCAGGCAAGTAATTCTATTTGCCTGAATGTCCCTCCTTGCGACACCGAAATTTTTCCGGCGGGTATGAAGAGTGGCCGTCCTTCCGCGACATGTTTTTGGCGGTTTATATTAACCACCCGAAACTCACCTCTGCCCAAAAGTTATATCATCTCCGATATAAAACAACCTGTTCACGTCGTTGCTGCCGTCACCGCGCACCACCTAAAATAGCAAAATAAATAATCCCTGATATTTTGTACATATCCTCCGCCTAATCCGTTTACTTACCTATTTACACTCCTATATACTTACCCTTACATACCTACCACTTGTTACTTACCTCTATTCCTTGTCCGTTATCCTCTCTCTCCTTATGTACTTACCGCTATCTCCTTATGTACTGACCGACGGCATCCCTCGCTGTCCTAAACGGTGCTTGCGCGGCTGACGGCAAGATCACTCTTCATCCGAACACCGGCGTGCCAACACGAGACGATCCACGATCAACCACAGTCAACACGATTACAACAGTTCCACGAAACACCAGTATCACCAAGCAAGAAAACACAAAGCACAAATTTCGAAACATACACCAACATTGTACATTTTCACGGTTCCAAAAAAGCACGAAAACACAAAGCACAAATTTCGAAACATACACCAACATTGTACATTTTCACGGTTCCACAAACATATTGTATATACACATTGAAGTGACATTGAATAAACACACGAATTATAACGTTTAACTTATTTAGTCGCATATCATTTCGCACGCGCCGATCAAAATTGTTCTTGGCGTTAATATTGGTCCTTCGAGCCGCTAAAAAGACCCAGCGGGAAAATCAGTGCGTTGTGAACGACACAAGAACATAAGGTAAAGTGAAATAGAAAAAAAATAATAAAAACCGAAACCCACTTACCTAAAGTGTTACCCCAAAAAGAAAACAATAAGTGAAAAACAGCAACAAGTGCGTGCAAGTGGTGAACAAGACATCTGAAAAAATAAATTATATACAAAGTGCAACGAACCGAAGAATACATACTTACCCAAGTGGAATTTTAAAATCTAAAAACGGAAAAAAAACCAAAGTGAAACTACCTGAAAAAATTAGAAGGTTTATTACTTACCCAAAGTGCAAGAAGAAAAAGAAAGGAGAAGTGAAAAGATAAGTGAATCCCGAACAACCTGAAAAGAAAACCAAAAAGAAAAAGAAGATCCAAAACCAAACAAAAAAAAAGCGAAGAAAAAGCTAATCGAAGAATAATTTAAAACAAAAAATTAATTATTGGCGAAGCGATAAAGTGAAGCTGTGACAAAAAGAAAAAAAACACGAGCACCAGCACACTAAGCAAAGTGCACGTGAAAACACTGCAAGTGCACACACCAACAACACGCATAACAGCGAAGATCACCAGGCCCAGCTGGTATATAAGCAGCACCAACAACCACACAGCGAACGGCAGCTACGCCAGCGAGGACAGCAGCAAGCAGTGGGGCAGCAGCATAAGCGACAGCAGCGAGCACTACGCGGGAGCACCACTATACATTGCCTACCCCCTAGGCAATTCCGTGAGTCGTTCCGATTTTAAATTATTTATTTAAATACGGTTGGAAAAATTTCTTTTCCTCTATATATCATCCATATATAGAGCCAACCCGCTAGCAAGACAAAACGGTCTTGTGTATGTACATAGCACTTATGTACATATGCAACCGGTTCTAGTGCCCCACCAGTACAGCATTACATACATACTCACAGTGGTACTATATAACCGCTTTATGGTACACTGCGGAGAAAAATAAAGGCTGCTGGTATAATTATTAACCAATAAGCAAATACACAACCAATAATTAATTCCAACCTCTTTGGAAAATATTTATTATACTTAGTAACAAATAAGTAAATACACAACCGATAATTAATTCCAACCTCTTTGGAAAATATTTATTTAAACCAAATAAAATAAAATATAAATAATTTTCGATTTTATTTCGCAAATCACGAGTGTGATTTTATTTACTTCCGTGCAGAGTTGTTTTGAGTTGTGTACAAGTCCAATTCCGTGCGGCGGTACACAACGAACAAAAATACCATTTTTGTTTATTTTATTATGGAGTTTTACCGACCCCTTGGTTCTCTTTCCGTGTTCGTTCCCACTTTTCGGACTAACTTTTTTCTCGTTGACCAAACTCGCGTGGTCAATTTTCGTGTATCTCGTTCGGTAAATTTCGCGCTTCCGAATTCATCGAACATCACGTTACCTACGTGTTTATATTTCGTGGACTGTGATTTCAAATCAACTATCGTTTATTTTTTTCATAATAACCAGACGACATGCCAGTGAACAGGTCGCCCGACAGATCCACCAGCAATAAAGCTGAGTCGGATCCCCTCTCGGTACCGTCAGAGCCGCCTACAAAATTCGTTAGGACGCCTGACACCGAGTCGGAAGGCCTTGGTTCAGACTTATTGGGTGCAATTCCCAAAAAACGCACCACAAGGGCACAGACAGTCGAGATTCGAAAATCTCAAAAGGAAGTGGCTCATGATCCCTCCATGAGTGCCTTCATTTTCGAAGCGGACAATCTAGTCCACTTTTGCACACAATTCACCTCGCGTGCAATTGAAGAATTGACTATGCCCATGCTCAAGGCAGCTCAAGCCGACTTGAACGGCTATTATGAAGACGTGAAGGCAGCATACAGGAAAGTCGGTATCACCCCTGATGACGACCTGCCAAGCGACTTCAAGCTTCTTGCTCGAAAGAAGTTGGAGCTATGCCGAGATCGAGCATATAATACAATCGCCCAGATCTCAGATCTTATGGACGTTCAGCAACCTCCCCCCGCTGAAACAACACGTTCAGCTGAAAGTTGAGCAAATTCAGCATCTGAGCAGGCAAATAATTCTATTTGCCTGAATGTGCCACCATGCGACACAGAAATTTTCTCCGGTGGGTACGAAGAGTGGCCGTCCTTCCGTGACGTGTTTACGGCGGTTTACATAAACCACCCTAAACTCACCTCTGCCCAGAAATTGTATCACCTCAGATACAAGACAGCCGGAAAAGCTGGCGCGATTGTGAAGCAGTACGCATTAAGCGATGCGAACTTTGAACTGGCATGGAATGCGCTAAGATCACGATTCGAAAATCGGCGCATTCTAGTTGACAAACAGGTCAAAACGCTCTTGAGTCTCCCTCAAGTGGCAACTGAAAACAGTGAAGCGCTCCAAAGGCTTCAATCGACCATCAACAATTCTCTGTCCGTCTTAGCATCTCAAGGCGTCTCGACAGAGAGTTGGGACCCAATTCTGGTATACATTTGCTCCACAAAACTTCCAGAGGAGACTTTATCTCTATGGGAACAATCTCTCAGTTCCCGTAAAGATCTCCCAACTTGGGAGCAAATGGATGATTTCCTTACCAGGAGATATGAGGTCGTGGAACGGCTCAACACCGTTAAACCGATCAAGTCCGGGTTGCCTCCGAACCGGGGTTTCAACAGAACTCAGACTTTTTTGGTGGAAAGTGAGCGGACTTTTTCATGTCCGATTTGCGGCGCTCCTCACGCGCTCAAATTCTGCGCCACCTTCAAAAAAATGTCTGTTCGAGACCGAGTGAAGGCAGTACGAACACACAACTTGTGCGAAAACTGCCTGTCATACACTCACTTGAAGCGGGATTGTACGAGTCAATTCACTTGCTCGCACTGTCAGAAAAAGCACCATTCGTTGCTTCACATTTCGGCTGACAACAACCCGCCTCGGCAACGAAACGTAGTTGCTCAAGTCTCCACGACCCAGCCTCACAGTCCACAAACGCGAAAGTCCCCCGTAAGAACGGCCCGGAGTTCACGGGATGAGTCAAGTTCTGATGAGCAGTCACGCTCATCACGAACATCAAAAAATCGGCCAGTGCAGTCTCTTAGCACCACGGTCGAAGAGAAAACACTTCTCCCCACTGCTCTTGTTTCTTTAGAGCATCTTGGCGAATATCATAAGGTTCGAGCCCTTATTGATCAAGGTTCGCAACGGACATTTATCTCGTCCAAAGTGCAGAATCGACTGAGAATCCCTACGCAGAGGACTCAGATCGAAATATCTGGAATGGGTGGAAAGACCATCCAGAACTCAAACCAGATCTGCAACATAACGCTAGTCGTATCTCGAACTGGCACGAAACTCACCACACAGGCAATTGTGCTCCCACAGTTGACCAAACTTCTTCCCACTTTCAATGTGGGCCTGAAAGAGTGGAAACACGTTGCCATGCTGGACCTAGCAGATCCAAACTGCTTCAAACAGGCCCAGATCGACATGGTCATCGGAAGCGATTTAATTCCTCAAATCCTTCTCGATGGAATCCACCGGAATATGTGTGGCAGCCTCCTTGCCCAAAACACTATATTCGGTTGGATCATAAGTGGGCCACTCCCCCAGAAAGTGTCAACATTCTCGACACAAGTGGAAGAAGTTTCCAATGAACTCCTAAGTTCCCAGCTCAAACGCTTTTGGGAACAAGAGGAAATTCCACAGCCTTCTCCAATTTCCGAAGAGGATCGGTTTTGCGAAGACCTCTATCAAAAGACGACATCCCGGCGGTCAGATGGTAGATACGTCGTCCGACTCCCCTTCAAGGCAAGTTTTCCCAGCCAACTGGCTTTAGGTCAATCCCGTACCACAGCCTTCTCTCAATACCTCAGCATGGAAAGGACTTTGGCAAAGAAAGGCGATCTCCAAGCCACATATGATGAGGTCCTCAAAGAGTATCTCACTCTCAATCATATGGAGCCAACTCAGTCCAATGAGATCATCTCTGATGGCAAATACTTTTCATTTTATTTGCCTCACCATGCTGTAGTAAAGCCGGAAAAGACCACTTCCAAGGTCCGCGTTGTCTTCAACGCATCTAGAACAACCGGCTCAGGATATTCACTTAATGATATCCTACATATTGGTCCCACATTACAGCCCGACCTAATGATCCTCATTTTAAGATGGCGGCTGTACCAATTTGTATTTAATGGAGATGTGGAAAAAAAAAATTCTTGTCCACCAAGATGATCAAGAGTTTCAGCGAATCCTCTTTCGTGAGTCTCGAAACTCCCCCATTCGAGACTTTAGGCTCAAAACAGTGACGTTTGGTGTGAACTGTGCTCCTTTCTAAGCCATTCGAACACTTCGACAACTGGCTGAAGATTCAAAGGACAAATTCCCGTTAGCGGAAACAGTCCTTCTCAAGGAGACTTATGTTGATGACATTTTGTCCGGTGCTCATACCATTTCTGAGGCAGTTGACTCACTGACACAAGTGATTGATGCCCTTAAGTCCGCAGGATTTCCTCTTAGGAAGATTACTTCTAATCATCCGAGGATCCTGGAAAATATTCCCACCTCGGCACTTCTCGATTCCGACTTCCTAAAGTTCGAAAGTGCCAGCTCTACAAAAACACTTGGCATGAGATGGATCGCTTTGTCGGATACTTTCTCGTATTCGATCGTTCCCACCTCAGAAACGAGTTCTGCCACGAAGCGACAGATTCTCTCTGCGGTTGCAAAACTTTTCGACCCGGCAGGATGGCTCTCGCCCATTATAACTCAAGCCAAGTTACTCCTTCAAGAGCTTTGGTTGGAGGGCACGGACTGGGACGAATGCGTAAAGCCCGGTTCCCTCATAAAGTGGAATCAATTCATCAAGAATTTGTCGTCCATCAGCGAGATCGAGATCCCCCGATGGGTACAGTTTTCACCTCTGAAGCGAATCCAACTTCACGGATTCTGAGATGCTTCAGAAAAGGCATATTGCGCAACCCTGTATGTGCGCGCCACTGACAGCGATGGCAATATCTCGTGTCACCTGCTCGTGGCTAAGGGTAAAGTTGCACCTCTGCAGACGGTTAGCCTTCCGCGACTAGAATTGTGCGGCGCCGTTTTACTTTCCCAGTTATCCAAATGTCTTACTGAAAATCTCGATGTGAACCCCGAAGACACCTTCTTCTGGTCGGATTCACAAATAGTTCTCGCCTGGCTAGAAAAACCTCCAAGCACTTGGAAGACGTATGTAGCCAACCGCAAAGCCCAGATTCTGAAAAACGTCGGCAACGCCACTTGGCGTCATGTCATCAGCCATGACAATCCCGCCGACTTGGGCACTCGCGGGTGCAAGCCCCACGAACTTGCAAGAAATCTACTGTGGTGGAACGGCCCCAAATGGCTTCAGTCACCTGAAGAAGCCTGGCCCAAGTCAACTCCCTCCAATGTTGCTCCACCTGAGCAACGAAAGGTCGAAGTTCATCTCGCATTGGAGGAACCATCAGACATCCTCGATCGGTTCTCCTAAGGACGGCTTGATGAGAGTTGATGGTAGATTGGCCCAGGCGGCGCTGGGCCCCATCCGATAATCCTACAGAGGCCTCTCGGTTCTGCACGTTGTATCTTGAGCACCACATTCGTTGGCGCCCACAGAGCCATGGGCCGAGAGTTCCTCAAGTTCTCAAAAGAGGTATCCCACGACATCCTGAAGAAATATTCCACTCAAGGAGTCGATTGGGTTTTCATCCCCCCCAGTGGACCTCACATGGGCGGGTTGTGGGAATCTGCAGTCAAGAGTTTCAAAACTCATCTCAAAAAGACTGCCGGCCATCACAAATTCAACTTCGAAGAGTTCACAACTCTTCTTGCTCGAATTGAGGCCGTCTTGAATTCCCGACCATTGTCACCTCTCTCACAAGATCCCACTGATCTCTTAGCGCTTACTCCAGGTCACTTCCTGCGAGGCGCTCCCCTTCTGTCACCTCCCGAACCCAATTCGGAAGATCTATCCTTGATCAACCGATGGGAGAAGCTGAAAGCTCTGCATCATGAGTTCAGCCGGAGGTGGAAAACTGAAATCTCCACGAACTACAGAAGAGACATAAGTGGCGCCATCCCCAACAGGAGCTAGAACCGGACCAGCTAGTCGTCATCAAGGACGAGCTGCTGCCCCCACCGAGTGGAGACTAGGACGAATCATCGCTCTACATCCAGGACCCGATGGCCACGTCCGAGTGGCCGATATCCGCACACAATCCGGCATACTCACACGCCCGATTGTGAAATTATGCGTTCTACCCCCCGCGTAGAACTTCTTCTAGCTTATTATCGCTGCCCTCTATTATTATAAGACATTAAAGTCTGATTGTTTTTCGTTCTTTCTCCACAGATCGACAATGGACGACACCCATCGCTGCCAACTCTGCCATCGCCCTCATCCCTTGAGGTTCTGCCGCGGGTTCTTGGCGATGAACCCCGGCCAACGCGACGATGTCGTGCATGCGCACGGTTACTGTCGCAACTGTTTGGCCCGGTCCCACGACACGGGGATGTGCGACTCGCCGAACAGTTGCAAGAAGTGCGGGTTGGCGCATCATACCATGCTGCATCCCGTTGACATCCTGCAACGGATGGCCTCTTCCGGGCGAAAACGAGGTGCCCGAGCGACGAAGCAGCCTGCCAACCGGACGCAAGGCCAACACCGCAGCCGACGCCGCGAACCCCGCACTTCGACGCATCCCTCGCGCCAACGTCCACGCCCACCTCCTCCTAGGACGCGGTCGTCCCGCACTCATCAGAGACCAACCGGTTCCAGGGTGCGGACCGCGCCCATGCGACAGTCGTCCAACAGCGCCGCTAGCATACCAACGCGTCGCCAGCATCGTTCGGCCGAACATGCCCGCCCTGGCATCACCACCGGCCAGCTTCGAGGACGCAAGGCCCAGGCGCTGTTAACACAGGCCATCAACTCCCTGACGGAGTTGAGGGGGGTGTTTTAAATGCACGAGTGCATCCGGCCCCAGGATGTTCACGTCGTTGCTGCCGTCACCGCGCACCACCTAAAATAGCAAAATAAATAATCCCTTGTATTTTGTACATATCCTCCGCCTAATCCGTTTACTTACCTATTTACACTCCTATATACTTACCCTTACATACCTACCACTTGTTACTTACCTCTATTCCTTGTCCGTTATCCTCTCTCTCCTGATGTACTTACCGCTATCTCCTTATGTACTGACCGACGGCATCCCTCGCTGTCCTAAACGGTGCTTGCGCGGCTGACGGCAAGATCACTCTTCATCCGAACACCGGCGTGCCAACACGAGACGATCCACGATCAACCACAGTCAACACGATTACAACAGTTCCACGAAACACCAGTATCACCAAGCAAGAAAACACAAAGCACAAATTTCGAAACATACACCAACATTGTACATTTTCACGGTTCCAAAAAAGCACGAAAACACAAAGCACAAATTTCGAAACATACACCAACATTGTACATTTTCACGGTTCCACAAACATATTGTATATACACATTGAAGTGACATTGAATAAACACACGAATTATAACGTTTAACTCATTTAGTCGCATATCATTTCGCACGCGCCGATCAAAATTGTTCTTGGCGTTAATACAACCGGAAAGGCTGGCGCCATCGTTAGGCAGTATCCATTGAGCGATTCTAATTTCGAATTGGCATGGAGTGCGCTGAAGTCCCGATTCGAAAATCGGCGCATTCTGGTTGATAAACAGGTCAAAACGCTCTTGAGCCTCCCTCAAGTAGCTGTTGAAGACAGTGAAGCGCTGCAAAGACTTCAAAATGCAATAAACAATTCTCTGTCCGTCTTATCTTCTCAAGACGTCACGACAGAGGGTTGGGACCCGATCCTGGTCTATATTTGCTCAACAAAACTCCCGGAAGAGACTTTATCCCTGTGGGAACAGTCCCTTAGTTCCCGAAAAGATCTTCCAACTTGGGAGCAAATGAACCTTTTTCTTGACCAGTAGATATGAGGTCTTGGAAAGACTTAATCTTATGAGGCCGACCAAGTCCGTGTTTTCTCACAACCGGGATCATAAAGGAGCTCAAAACTTAGCTGAGAGCAGATGGACTTTCCTCTGTCCGGTTTGTAGCGCTGCTCATGCGCTTAAACTATGCTCGAAGTTCAAAAAGTTATCTGTTTATGATCGAGTAAAGGCAGTACGAGCCCACAACTTGTGCACAAACTGCCTGTCCCATACTCACTTGAAGCGGGATTGCACAAGTAAACACACTTGTTCGCATTGTCAGAAGCAGCATCACTCTCTGCTTCACTTCGCTTCTGACACAATCCTAAATCGCCAAAGATACGCCATCTTACCATTTTTATGACTCAGCATCGGACTCCATTAAACAGCTCATCCTTTTCGAGAAAATCCCGGAGTTCTCAAGATGAGTCATCTTCCGTCACCTCGCGAAGACGAAAAAACCGTCCTGTGCAGTCCCTTAGCACAACGGTTAAGAAATAGCCCCTCGCCCCATGTCTAAATCTAGACAGTTTGGGCACACCGAAGCCGAAGCGCAACCCCCGCGCAACATTCATCCCGAGTCACCTGCACGATGTAGACGACGACTGCATGGATCCCGCTGGACTCACTCTCCTCGCCTCGACAGCGCATTTCGTCCGCTTGCCAATCAGCCCCACCCTCGAAACAGCAGCTACCGCCAACGGAGATCTGAGCCAAGACTTCAGACCAGCAAGCTGCGCGAACACCGAGTTCGGACCCTCCTTCCACGAGCTATCCAAACACTAATTGACCTTCGGGGGGGTCCCATCAATGCACGGGTGCATCCGGCCCCAGGATGTTTAGATTGCTAAACACTGCCGGCCACGCATCTCTTAGAAATTAATATTGGTCAATAATATTGTATTGTGTTTGTCCATTTATGTGTTTATATGTATGGATGGCAACCCTGGCCATCCCGAAGGGAGCTGGCGCGGCCGGCAAGCACTCGATCAACGAACTCCGGCGAACTTACATCAACCCAAAACAACCTTACATTTACATTCATATACTTAAACAAACTTTAGACATTTAACAAATCACTACACAAAAAATCGACACAATTACAATGGTTTTTTTATATCATCGCGTGTGCGCGGGTTTAGCTTTACTGAGCTTTCGAACAGGTATACACAGGGTTTTTCATCATGAGCCGAAAAAGTAAATAAAGAAACAAAATCAATTAAAATTTTAATTTTGATGAAACTTTATTATCAAAATAATATTTGGTTTGTGCCATTAGTAATGGAATATGACATCATTCAAATGACCGCTACGAGCAGCCTGTCACACCTCGATTCTTTTTAGGTAATTTTCGATGATTTTTTGCATATAGCAGGCTCTAAGGTGCCAAGAACTGCACGTATGTTGTCGCTCAAATGCTCCAGAGTCTGCGGATTGTCTGCATAAACTTGGTCTTTCGCGTAGCCCCAAAGAAAAAAGTCCAAAGGGTTCAGATCGCACGATCTTGACGGCCAATTGGCATCACCAAAACGCGAAATTATGCGTTCATCGAACCTGGTTCGCAATTCTCTCATGTTCAGTCGTGTTGTGTGGCATGTAGCGCCGTCTTGTTGAAACCACATCTCCTCCACATCCAGATCTTCGATCGCTGGCCAGAAATACTCGGTTATCATACGGCCATAATGTTCAGAATTGACAGTAACGGTCTGTCCTTCGTCATTTTCGAAGAAATATGGCCCTATGACACCACCGGACCATAATGCACACCAAACAGTGACTCTAGGTGGATGCATTGGGCTCTCGACAACCACGTGTGGACTGAAGAAAATTGTGTGCGAAAAATTTGGATTTTCGGACTGTTTTCCAAGCACCCATTCGGCGTAGTTACGAAGCATTCTGTGATCTCCCGGCTCCAATGTCTGCACCAACTGAACTTTGTATGGATGAAGATGCAAATCCAAATGCAAAATACGCCAAATTGAGGTGATGGAGATGTCCAATTGTTGTGAACGCCGGGGAAGCGATAAATTCGGGTCATCTTCAACACTGGCAGCTACAGCAGCAATATTTTCGGCCGAACGAGCAGGGCGATTACGTATTGGTCCCTGTACATCTTGTACAGAACTAGTTCGTTCGAATTTCGCCGAAATTGTTGACAAAACAGGCCTTCCGTGACGTCCGCAATCCTTCCTTAGTGCGCGAAAAGTGGTGCTCAAATTTTCACAATTTTTGTAGTGAATTTTCACTATGTTTACACGTTGAGCGATGCTAAATCGGTCCCTTTTCATAAATGGCAAACACTAAACTACAATATTAACACAATGCAACGACATATGACAGCTGCGGTTGTCGAACGCAGGGCTGCCAAAGTTTTCGGTTCGAAATGAAAAATCCTGTAGTATAGTTTGGCCCAACGTTTAGGTGTATCGTTTTACTGGTAAAATTTCGTAAGAGTTAGACGCGGGGCGTGTCACTTTTCAAGGGACCAAAATGTTTTGAATAACTTTGAAACTACAGGTTACACATCTATGACATTTGGTACAAAATTACGATTGAGACGTGCCCTTCGGTAGGGGTAATGGGTTTGGTATTGGACGAGGGGGTATGGCACTGCCTATTAGGCTTGTGTCGTTCGCGAACTAGGTAGTTCAAAGAACTAGTTCTTTTAATTGAACCAGTGAACTAGTTCGTTGTTCAACGAGCGACTTGCGGCCATGGTGCCAGAATAAAACAAAATTTCTATATTCCTCAATCAATGTTGCCGGTGGATAAATAATTTTCTGAATGTTAATCGGTGGGTACACAATTTTCTGTATGTTCACGTATTTGGCGAAAAACGAAACTATTTGCCAAAGTATACTCTAAATAGCAACACTATTTTTTCGAGCTGGCAGCAGTGTTGCCGTTTTGGTCCAATTGGACCAAAATTGGTAGCTTCGTTTCCTAAATTAAGGCTTTGGTAGGTTGGTTGATTTGTTGTGATTTTCAAGGAATTTTGGTAGGCAACACACTGCATTAATTAATTAATTAATTGATTGGCACGACAGCCCGCTTACGCGAGACTAAGGCCTAGCTTCCCGCAATCACCCGTGTTGTGCGTGTGAATTTTGTACGCGGGTGGAAGGGACCTACACTGCAATTATACTGTTACGAATACTAAATCTAGTGGGCTGTTACGTATCTCTGGATTGTGTAATTTGAAAATAAAACACAGTCAGTTTCTTAAACGCAGACAATAAAATAAACCAACAGTCACTTTATTATTCACAGTTTACACTTTACTGTTCGTACACTTAAGTATTTGCTGAATTACTCCGTGTGACAACGTCACTTGTCAAAACCAGACTAACTCGCTGCGCCGCATCCGGCCGCCTTTTATACTCTGTCCGGCCATCGCGCAGATCGTTCCCGCACATTCCAGAGTGGACTAAAAGTTTCCATCATTGCCAGCTTGGACTAAAAGTTATTATCGCGGCCGTCGTTGCCAGATTGGACTAAAAGTTGCTATCGCGGCCGTCGTTGCCAGATTGGATTATAGCACGGCACGTAGCGGCAGGGTTGCTTTGCACAGCGACAGACTGCCTTATCGTTACACTGCCCACCACTTAGACTTGTTCGTCCCGAACAAGTGCCGAGGTTCCGCTGTGATGAGGCGCCAGGCGCTCCAAATGGACTACCTTCAGCTTAGCGCCTCTATTGCTGCAACGTTGAATCCTGTATACCACGTCGTTAATCCTAGTCACGACTTCGTACGGTCCTTCCCATGACGCTTGAAGTTTCGGAGACAAACCTTTCCTCCGCTGCGGGTTGTAGAGCATTACCAAATCGCCTTCTTGGAACCCTGCTGAGTTGGCCCGTAGATCATATCTGGCTTTCGCCTTATCGCTGACCAGTTTGGTGCGGCCCCTTATGCACTGGTGAATTTCCTCCAGTTCCGCCCGCTTATTGACCACGTAGTCCGTCTGAGCGCCTCCCGTTGTGCCGACTACCCCGAACTTCAAGTCAGCGGGTAGCCGCAACTCTGTGCCAAACACTGCTCGGGCTGGAGTGAGTGATGTCGTGTCGTGCGGGGCTGACCTATACGCCATCAGGAACAGGGGGATATGCGTGTCCCAATCCTTTTGATTCCTGCCTACCACTTTCCGCAGGTATACCTCCAGTGTCCAGTTAAAGCGTTCCACCATGCCGTCGGACTGTGGGTGCAAAGAAGTGGTACGCGTTATCTTTATCCCCAGCACCTCACACACTTCCTTGAACACCGCAGATTCGAAATTCCGGCCTTGATCTGAGTGCAACTCCAACGGAACTCCGAACCGGGCTACCCAGTTGTTTACCAGCTTTTCCGAGATCGTAGTGGCCTCCTGGTTAGGAATAGGGTACACTTCGGGCCACTTCGAGATGTTCTTGTCGGCCCTTTCGCGGCTGAACATCGGTCGCAGCTCTTAATCCACTCGGCTACAGACTCCTGACATCCTACCCAGTAGAATCGTCTTTTTATTTTGGCGACGGTTTTGGTGATACCCAGATACCCCTCCACTGGAGTCGTTATGGTATGCCTCGATGATTCTGCATTTCGGCACTACCATTAGGGAGTTGCTGGTCCGACCATCTGCGCTCTCCCATTCGCGGTACAGGCATCCTTCCTTCAGCCGCAGACTTTTCCACTGTGCCCAGTAAGCCTTAGCGATTGGGCTTTCACCGGCCACCTCCTGCCAGTCTGGACGTGCGCCTTGCTTCTTGCCTTCGATGATTTTTGCAAGATCCGCATCCTCACGCTGGTCCTTTTGTAGCCTCTCCGCAGACCACTCTTCCTCTGGCATAACGCTTATCGACCGAACATCCACAATTTGTCCTTCGCTTTCGGCTCGCGAGTTATGCCTGCACTCGGTTTTGCACGAATGGTGTGGCAGAGCGGTAGCCCTTCTTGGCAACGTCTGTTGTCCGGAACACTTTTCTCGCAGATGGCAGTCTCGTGATATGTGGCCTTGCTTGCCACATCGCCAGCAACTGACTGTAGATGACACTGCCCGCAGCCCCGCTGGTGCCTCCGAGCTCACGGTCTGGTTTTGGGTGACACGTCCAGATTGGGCTCGACGCTTTTCCGCAGATGAATGTCGAAGACCTCCTCTCCAGGCCGCCTCATACGTCATCGCGCTGGCCATCGTCTCCTTAAATGTCGGCTTGCCCATCATCAACGCACTGCGACGTGTCTCTGGGTCATGAAGACCTTCAATAAATGACTCAATCTTCATCCTCTCGAGGTTATCAGCGCCGAATTTCGGGTAGCACAACTGTACGAGCCGCTCAATGTCCGCTGCATATGTCTGCAGCCCTCGTTGGCCCTTTTTCTACGGCTCTTCAGCTCGCAATAATACAGCATTTTGTTGTGCTCGTCACTGTATCTGGCTGCCAGCGCCCTTATGACGGTGTCGTAATCACCTCTCAAATCTTCCGGAACTGTTTTTATTACCTCAGCCGCAGGACCTCTAAGAGCCGGTATCAGTCTCCGACCTTTCCTAACATCGGTCCACTGACTCTCCAAAGCAGCCATCTCGAATTGTAGTTTGAATGTGTCGAACGACGTAGTACCATCATAGGTAGGCACTTCTATGGCGAAACTTTCCTCAACTGACTGCACCCTTGCTCTCAGCTTTACCTCTCGAAGCCGTTCGTCTATCTTTCTCTGCATCGAATCTTCTAGACTATCAACTCGTTTGTTCAGGGAATCATCCAGGTCGTCGACTCGTTTATCCAAGTGCTCTACTCGCGTCTCCAGGTGCTCGACTTTCCCATTAATCCTGTCTGAGATTTCCTCCACTTTCTGCTCCAAGCGCGCAGAATTTTCCTGAAGCTTGCTGGACAACTCCCGATTTCTAGTTTCGCTGCATTTTCGCCGACATTTCACGATTTTCACGATTCGCAGTCTCGACTTTTGCCGAAATTTCGAGATTCGTGGTTTCCAGCTTCACTGCCATTTCATGGTTGGAGGTCTCGAACATGCCTTTAAGTGCAACCATTAGCTGGCTCATGTCCAATGCTTGTAGTGGTGCAGCCGCTGCAGCCGTACTTTGCAGCGACGCAGCGGCAGCAGGCGATTCCTCCACCTTGGCCGACGAATCTAGTTCTTGCGCTCCGAACTCGTGCACAGTCCAATCGACGCCTCGTGCCTCACATGCTTCTCGCAAGCGCAACTGCAATTCCACCTTTCCGCCAGCAGTCGGCAAATTCCAGGCAGCCAGCTCCTTCTTCAGCTGGTCCACCTTCAGCAGCTCGAGTTTAACCATGTCCGTGCTATTATACTTTTATTTATTTAGTTATTTTCAATTTTCCACAATCCCACTTCTGACACCAAATGTTACGAATACTAAATCTAGTGGGCTGTTACGTATCTCTGGATTGTGTAATTTGAAAATGAAACAACTGTGTTTATTCGAACGCAGCCAATTAAAAACCAACAGTCACTTTATTATTCACAGTTTAAACTTTACTGTTCGTACACTTAAGTATTTGCTTAATTACTCCGTGTGACAACGTCACTTATCAAAACCAGACTGACTCGTTGCGCCGCACTTGGCTGCCTTTTATACCTGTCCGGCCCTCGCGCAGATCGTTCCCGCACATTCCGGAGTGGACTAAAAGTTTCCATCATTGCCAGGTTGGACTAAAAGTTATTATCGCGGCCGTCGTTGCCAGATTGGACTAAAAGTTGCTATCGCGGCCGTCGTTGCCAGATTGGATTATAGCACGGCACGTAGAGGCAGGGTTGCTTTGCACAGCGACAGACTGTTTTATCGTTACAATACATTTTCTATTAATTTTTTTATGATTTTAAAATCTCTGCTTTCGATATGCATTTATGTGCCAAACCAGTATTTGAGGAAGGATGTAAAAAATAAAAAAGCAAAATGTCAGAAAGAGCCATTTACACGATGGCTTTTCCCCCTGCGTTTGTTTTTTCAATGCTCTTTTGAAGTTGCTGCGTAAATCTTAATGCATTTACATGAAGACTTTTTACTTGCAACTTTGCTTGACTTTTCTTGACGTTTTAGAGGCCAAATTCATTCACATTTTTGCGTAGTTTTTGATATTCTCATTATTAAAAAAAAGGGTTAAACAAAGATGAAATTATTGAAAAGTCGCGCTTTTATTCATTCTGTAAAAAAGGTCCTGTGCAAGAAAACGAGTCATGGAGAGGTAATTCATTTGCAAACGTTTTTATGAAGAAAATATTAATTTGTATTAAATTTGACATTTTTTTTGGTAGGCTGAGATTGATTTTGGACCAATTTTGGTAGGAGAACAAAATTCTTAGTGGCAACACTGGCTGGCAGTGGTACATTAAGTCTGTTTGACCGTGTTACCCCGATGTATTTTATTGTAGCTACATCTGTGCCCTGTGAGAGAGTCTTTTCGGGTACTGGCCAAATTTTAAATGAAAGGCGCACTTTGTTAAAGTCAACCAAGGTTGAACAACTAATGTTTTTACATAAAAACATGTAAACAAAAATGTGTCATATGTGTAGGTTAGTCCTTTCCTAAAAAGACTTTAAGTTATATATTAAAAAATGTGATTGAAGTACAAACTTATTTATTTTATACAGTATATACATATATATTTGTTGAAACTCTTTATACTTTGTTATCTTTGAATAAAACTTTGTAATTCTTGGAGCGACAGTTTCTTTTTTTCATATTTCATATGTGAACTAAATGAACTAAACGAACTAGTTCATTTAACCCTTTCGTGCACATAAGAGTTACAGCTATGGTACGGGCACAGATAACTCATCATATAGATGTCCAGCCTCATACGACGAAAACGGCACAAAAATTTCAAGCTCTGAGTTACAGCTTTTTCCGCAAAGCTTTTTTACGCACACAGCTGCATGTGCTCATCCAGAACTTTTGCCGGATTGAATTAATTTATAATTTCTTTTCTTGCTTGCTGATATTTTTTTCTGCAACATACATTTATGATTTTAGCTACGACGATCACGTGCTGTATTTGGTGTAACAGGTAGACAGCACGTCAGATATCCGTAATTTATTTTTCGTAAATTTCGCCTCGGGTTCAAGGCTGGGCGAGGAAGCAAAATTTTTCTTAACATTTAACGCTTTTTTTTATAAACCTTTTTAATCGGCTATAACGGAAATTAATAATGTGTTCAAAAAAATGTGATATAAATGAATCGGCACTAAAAATGTTGTGCATGATCAAAGAATATAAAGAAAATAATTTTCTTTGGCATGATACATACACATCGTTGCTAAGGCAACGCATTGTTTATAGCTGCGGCGCCAGCAGGTCTATCCTCTGCGTCGGCGTAACTGTATTGCGACAATGAAGTGACCGCTGAACAATTACATTCGTTTTGGAATATTTGCCGATCTTTTCATTTTTTTTGAGAAGCAAGTGCCTGGGCGTACCCAGCAACAACTTAAAGGGGGAAAGACATAACTACATTTCCGAAATCAGAACATAAAATTCAAATAGAATAGAATATAGATTTCTGAGCATATGTATATAAAATATAGAATTATGTAGGGGGAGCTACCCTCCTCTACCCATACCTAGGTACGCCCATGAGCGCCTGTCATCATCAACCGAATCTTTTTGCTGTATGGTTGTTTGTAACCGTATGCTGCGCTTGGTTGATTGATTTTAAAACTTGCGAACAATTATATGTGTCTCCAAAACCAAACAATTCACTAATCAAGAGATCTAGAAACCAAATAAATTGTTCATTCATCTTTTTTTCACGGGTCGTAAAAAAGGAATATATATTTAAAAAGAAGCCATTAAAAAATTTTTGGCGGCTACAGTGAGGATTGAACCGCGAACTCGTCGTCCGAGACACTCCCGCTTACGCGTTTGACCATCAACACTCAATCCCGACTGGCTGCTTAAAAGGTGTGATAAGAGACAAGCGCCGTTTTGACTAGAAAATCACATATTTCTGTATCTCAAAACAGAGTACAATGCGTGTGAAGCGGTGTTTGTGTGAGTGACATTAGAGGCCAAAAAGCTCTTATCGGAGGCCAAATTTGTCGAACTTTTTGACACATTTTTTCCTTGGCCGCTGGACATCTATATGATGAGTTATCTGTGGTACGGGGAAACTGTTTACAGTTCATAGGGTCCTGAGCCGCGCTGAATCCGAATCCGAGGTCAGATTTTGGAAATTCAAGATGGCGGATCCAATATGGCTTTGAAAATATCGCAGCCCTATTTGCCGTCTATTCCGTTCGTGCACATAAGCGTTGCAACCACATGAGTAAGAAACTGATGATGTTCTAATGTTTATGAATTTTTTACTCAAAAACCGAGAGAGATATCAAAAAAATACCAAGAACAGTTTGTATTTGTATTTTTACGTAGAATACGAAAAACGATTGTACGATTTTCAAAATTTTATTTTCTTCCGTTTTTATAGCGCCTAATAGGTCAAAAAAAGAGGTGAAAATTGGAATTTATTACAAATTGTTGCATAACTTTTACACAGTGCAAAATAAAAAAATTCTGTCACGGGAAAACATAGCGGTATGTTTTCTGAACAATTTAAAAAAAATTATCGAAATCGGACTAATACTTTTATAAAAACTCTTACTCGGCAGCCAAAAAGCACTACTTTCGGGAAAACGCGTTTAACCCTTTCGGTACTTCTTTTTTGTTTTTAACTTTAAAAATCATTCTTTTCCATTTTATTACTGTTTAAGCCTACATAATGAATAATCAAAAGTCATTTTTTAAAATATTGTTTGAAAAAGTGGTTTTTGGGTATCATGAAATATGGCATAGTAAGAAATAAAAAAAATCGTACAGCCTTAGTGAACTATATTTGGGATCTAACTTTTTTTACACTTACTAAAGCAATAAATACCTACTAGATTACTTACATAAACCTATAAAATAAATTGATTTTTGTAATAGAATAAATAAAAGTACGAAGTGACCTCTTTTTGTAAAATACGCAGCTCGATAAGACTGCGCACTTTCTGAACCCTTACAATTTACTTGGTACACTAATCAAAATATTTTTTTCATTATTTGGTATAAAAACCTTCAGAGCAAAATACAAAAATATAAAAATATAGTATCCACAAGTTTTTGACCTAAAATAGGCACTGAAAAGAGACTATGCCATATGGCATAGAATAACCGAAAGGGTTAAAGATAAATTACGTTTTATAACTTGCAGGGGACGGGTACCTTTCGGTGCCCAGCCACATGCAAAGAAATGTGATATTCACGGAATCCTTTCTGTGGCGTATTCTCAGATACATATAGATTGAAATTATGAAAAAAAAAAATCGATTTTTCGAAACCGCGAGAGTAGAGGACCCCCTTAAGTGAATTGAACTAGACTCCATGGTCACCTAAGTGAACTAGATTGCTCAACTCTACTGCCTATACAACCCTAATTTCTAATTTGGAATAGCTTCCAAATAATAGGTCGGATAGTATTGAAATTTGGTATACCGTCGTCCCATAGATGTGTCAGTCTGCTGGTAAAATTTTATGGGTGTTGGACAAGGGGCGTGGCAAATTTCTTGTCACTTAAATTTTCCTGGTAACTTTGGAGCTGTAAGTCGCACATCTATTAAATTGGGTCTCGAGGAATGGATTGGGCACTGCATAAAAGGAGCATGGCACCGCCCATACAGTGTTGTAGGAAGACACTTGATTTACTGGGTCAATTGACTTCAAACTTGCGTGCAAAGCCGCAGGCCTTGCTAGTGCTTTATACGAATATTTGAAAATGTCCTTCTTAGGTTTGATATTTCTTGCCATCTCGTCCATTGCCAGGAACCGAGCCAGAGTGGCCCGGAACCGAGCAGAGAGTGAGTCGTTTATGCCCAAAACCTTAAAGTGCAGTGCGGCAACTCTGCACTTCTTTTGATTTCACCACTGCTGATTCCAGCGCTCCACATTGGGGTAAACATGCCAAAAACCTGCGCAATGCCTATTTTATGCTGTAGTATCTATACGGTTAAAGACAAATACTTCAAATTTGGACATCTTCTTCAAGACTCTTCAGACATTTGTCCACCATAATTTTATTTTATTTACTGTACCGTGCACCAGCACCCTACAGTCGCCAATTAGGCATTTGTAAAATCTTCATTAGGAAAAACAAAGTCAAAGTTCAAGTATTTTAATCGATCCAAACTGACTTATGTTTACTGTGGATTGTAGCCACGCCCCGTTTTTTCGCCTCCTTTCTATTGTTCCCATAACATACATGTTAAAAATTATGTTTATGTTTATGTATGTATTTAAAAAAAAACCATTTTAATAAGGAAAAATGGGTTGATACGGCCCATAACGGGTTAATGAGGAGTACCACGCCGACTTACCGTAATAAATGTGGGGATGCCGCACATTGCGGCCGAATGCCGCGGATGCGGCCAAAAGTCCAAAAACTTTAACGATCGACCTGAAATCTTGTATTCGGGGGTTTTTGGGGTCGCTGATTACGAATCCATTGTCAGAATTACGAAATTCAAGATGGCGGGTCCAATATAGCACACACCACAGACCTACTACACACGCCACACCTATACAGCCACACAATACAGCCAAAAATGGAGAAATTAAAAAACGATCTGTATGTTAAATTAAACAATTTTGTTTCTGGTCGCAGCGTTTGCTGGCGATCCGAACGGTTTTATTCGAGTCTTGAAACTAAACTCACATTTTTCTTAAACTAAACTTAAAGCTACAGCGTCGCGTTCCTCCACTGCCGTTCTCGCAACTTTAGCTGACTCCGCGCCTCGCGTGCCGTATAGGGTTTCACTAGCGCAAGCGTACGCGCTGGTGCGGTCAATAGCCCGAGCGTTCCGTGCTCTTGGGTGGTCAACGGCCCGAGTGTCTTGTGTCGGCCAGATGCACCGTCAGCATTCAACAACAAATGAAAAGTTACGCGCCGTCAGCATTTAGCGGGATTTGTTTCCGATAACTATTCCCCTTCTAAGTGAGGAACGTCCACGGTCCCTGCAGAGGCGGTTTTTATTGCTACCTCGACCGATTTGTTTATGGCGATCTTCTTCTTGGCCACTCTCATTTTCCGAAATACGTAGGCTATAAGTCCCAAGTTCAGCAGCACACTTACAATAGACCAACATGTAATGTGCCCCTTTTCAACGCTCAGTTGCAGATGTTTGATGTGTTGGAGGTTTTGTTGGTTCACATGGTGGAGGTAGGGCGCGCTTAATATTTCCGTATGTTGTGTTAAGGGGGTCTTCTACCTTGTGGCCTCGTTTTTGATACTGTTTTTTGACAATAGTGATACGATGAGAGATTCTGTGCCGCACTGTACAAAAATGCCTTTCACCGCACGAATGTTTTCCAAGCATACTTTTAGGCATGCACTGTGAAGTACAGCAAAACTGTTATAAATTCGCTTGGTATAGTCCGATATGGCAAGGATGGTTCTCGAAATGGGCTGTGCGAGAATAGTCGAGCGTTTTCCAATTAGAAGTGCAAGAAACTTCGGCGCGATAAGAAAAGTGGTATAAAAGCAGCAGTGGCAGCGCAAGGAGTCGAGTCTGTGTTAAGCAAGCAAAGTGGTAACAAGTGTAGATACAAGCGAAGTGTGAATTCTGTAAATAAAGCGATTGTTAGTTTTGACTACGTTGCGCCGGATAACTGAAGTTGTTTTATTTTCAAATACAATCAAAACGAACCGTCGATAACGAACTGGGGAAATTCGTAACATTTGGTGTCAGAAATTGGGGATTGTATTACTGAAAGTAAAATAAAATTATTAAAACGCAGACATGGTTAAACTGGAGCTGCTGAAGGTTGACCAGCTGAAGAAGGAGCTGGCGGCCTGGAATTTGCCGACTGCTGGCGGTAAGGTGGAGTTGCAGCTGCGCTTGCGAGAGGCGTGTGAATCACGAGGCATCGATTGGGCTGCACACGAGTTCGGAACGCAGGAACAAGAGGCGTCGGCCAAAGTGGAGGAATCGCCTGCGGGTGCTGCGTCGATGCAAAGTACGACTGCAGCGGCTGCGCCACCACAAGCAATGGACATGAGCCAGCTTATGGTTGCAATGAGAGGCATGTTTCAGGAAACATCTGCGAAAATTGAGAATGTCAGTCGTGAAAATCGCGAAATGTCGGCGCAAATGGCAACGAAACTGGAAACCGCGAATCAGGAACTTTCGGCGCAAATGGCAGCGAAACTGGAAACGACGAATCAAGAAATAGCAAGGATGGAAACGGCGACCCGTGAAATATCGGAGCAAATGGAAGCGTGCAACCGAGAAATGGCGACAAATTCTGCGCGCATAGAGCAGAAGGTGGAGGAAATTTCCGATAGACTGAACGGGAAAGTTGAGCATCTTGAGACGCGAATGGACAAGTGGGACAAACGAGTTGACAGTCTGGAGGATTCGGTAAACAGGAAAATCGATGAGCGGCTTAGAGAGGTACAGCTGCGAGGAAGGGTGCAGTCGGTTGAGGAAAGTTTTGCCATAGAAGTGCCTACTTATGACGGTACTACGTCATTTGACACATTCAAACTACAATTCGAGATGGCTGCTTTGGAGAGTCAGTGGACCAATGTTAGGAAAGGTCGGAGGCTGATACTGGCTCTAAGAGGTCGTGCGGCTGAGGTAATACAAACAGTTCCGGAAGGTTTGAGAGGTGATTACGAGACCGTCATGAGGACATTGGCAGCCAGATACAGTGACGAGCACAACAAAACGCTGTATTATTGCGAGTGGAAGAACCGCTGGCAAAGAGCAGACGAGGCGCTGCAGACGTATGCAGCAGACATTGAGCGGCTCGTACAGTTGTGCTACCCGAAATTCGGCGCTGATTATCTCGAGAGGATGAAGATTGAGGCGTTTATTGAAGGTCTTCATGACCCGGAGACACGACGCAGTGCATTGATGATGGGCAAGCCGACATTCCGTGAGACGGTGACAAGCGCGTTGACGTATGAGGCGGCCTGGAGGGGAAGTTTTCGACATTCATCTGCGGAGATGCATGGGGTCCAATCTGGACGTGTCACGCAAAGCCAGACAGTGAGCTCGGGGGCACCAGCGGGGCTGCGGGCAGTATCATCTCGAGTCAGTTGCTGGCGATGTGGCAAGCAAGGCCACATATCACGAGACTGCCATCTGCGAGAAAAGCGTTCCGGACAAAAGACGTCGCCAAGAAGGGATGACGCTCTGCCACACCATTCGTGCGAGACCGAACGCAGGCATAATTCGCAGGCCGAAAACGAGGGACAAATTGTGGATGTTCGGTCGGTAAGAGTTCTGCAAGAGGAAGATTGGCTTGCGGAAAGGCTACAGAAGGACCAGCGCAAGGATACGGATCTCGCGAAGATCATCAAAGGCAAAGCGCGGAGATTACGGCCGGACTGGCAGGAGATGGCTGGTGAGAGCCCGATCGCGAAGGCTTACTGGGCACAGTGGCAAAGTCTACGTCTGCAGGATGGCTGCCTATACCGCGAGTGGGAGAGCAGGGATGGCAGGGCCAGAAAATCTCTAATAGTGGTCCCGAGAGGCCGAATCGACGATGTCATCGAGGAAAACCATAACGACTCCAGTGGAGGGCACCTAGGCATCGCAAAAACTGTCGCCAAGATAAGAAGGCGGTTCTATTAGGTAGGATGCCAGGAGTCTGTCGCTGAGTGGATCAGAGGCTGTAATCGGTGTTCGGCTGCGAAAGGGCCGAGGAGAAGATCGCGGAGCCGCACTCAACTAGTTGAAAGCAGGTTGACAGCGAGCTATGGTATACGGGCTAACCCAGAGGGGTTCCAAGAAGGCAATCTGGTAATGCTTTACAACCCGCAGCTGAGGAAAGGTTTGTCTCCACAGCTTCAAACGTCATGGGAAGGACCGTACAAGGTCGTGACCAGGATTAATGACGTGGTGTACAGGGTTCAACGCTGCTGCAGCAGAAACGCCAGGCTGAAAGTAGTCCATTTGGAGCGCCTGGCGTCTTACTCCGGCGGAGCCTCGGTACTTGTTCGGGACGAACAAGTCTAAGTGATGGGCAGTGATACGATGAGAGATTCTGTGCCGCACTGTACAAAAATGCCTTTCACCGCACGAATGTTTTCCAAGCATACTTTTAGGCATGCACTGTGAAGTACAGCAAAACTGTTATAAATTCGCTTGGTATAGGCCGATATGGCAAGGATGGTTCTCGAAATGGGCTGTGCGAGAATAGTCGAGCGTTTTCCAATTAGAAGTGCAAGAAACTTCGGCGCGATAAGAAAGCTGGTATAAAAGCAGCAGTGGCAGCGCAAGGGGTCGAGTCTGTGTTGAGCAAGCAATGGGGAAACATGCAATAGTAGTGGTGTAAAGTAGAACAAGTGCAAATTTGTAAATAAAGCGATTGTTAGTTTTGACTACGTTGCGCTGGATAACTGAAGTTGTTTTATTTTCAAATACAATCAAAACGAACCGTCGATAACGAACTGTGGAATTTCGTAACAATAGATTGTAGGGGAACCAATAATGCAACCAAGGTTCGGTTTTTTGCATTGAATTCGTTTATTTCTATACTTCCAACATTAATTTTTCTGAAATTTTACTGTCTCTAGTTTGACCGTGATTTGACCTTGAAATGTCCCTTACGAAAAATTTATACTAAAACGGTTGTCACGATTCAGCCCATGAAAGTCGTCTGAAACAAAAAAACCAAAATGATTTAGTTTCTTTATGACTTTGGCTATCGTTTGACACGAGGTTTTTGAAAAATTCCAAAATTTCACGAAACAGGCAACAAACAAACAAAAATGTCTACGTTTTCAAGGTCAAGAATAGCTGTAAAAATCGTTAAAATGAAAAAAATCTAAAAAGCTCGTGTCAAACGATAGCCACATGTTTTCCGCAAATTTTGATATATCACTTTAGTTAATTGATCAATTAGTTCTCGAGATATCTTGCCAACCAGTTGCAAAAACACAACTTTTGGGAAATTGCATTTAAAGTGGCGATGAGCGCTGCGATAACAGCATGCGGAGCTATATTCGATGACTCTAAAAACCCCGAAATAATAAGATTTCGGTTATACCCTTTGAATATTATATTTCTAGTACCTTCTAGGCCACAAAACTGCAAAAAAAATAAAATCGATTTTTTTCAACCAACAAGGTAGAAGACCCCCTTAAGTTGACGGCGGATACCCAAGGTGTTTCGGGCTTTAGGGGTGCCGTTGCATTCTCATTGTAGAAGATCGTTCTATTAATTTTTACGTAGTCCCTGAAGAGCACCAGGTGGGTACCGTTGATTGTAACAGGAGCTTCGCCTTTTTCTTCTATGGTGACCAGCTGATTGTTAATGGCCACCAATCCGTCGCCTATTGAGGTAACTGGCGCGAGGTCGTTGAACGTTGTGCTGCAGTTGGCGGAGTTGCGTGTCATCAGCTGTAGAGCGCATGATGCAGTCGTCGATACTAGGCAGAATGTCGGTGTTGTGTTACTGCAGTTCTTCACAGCCACCGTACTGTTGTGGCACACGGCTAGACGGCTTCCTGAAGGTGCAGGATTCGATTCCCGCGAGCTACTGGTAAAATATTTATTTTCTTACACCTAAGTTTCGGGATAGGATAGCTTATCAAGAAATATATTACATTGTTAAATTGTAAAGTCTTAATCTTAGCTACGGACATGATATCGGCTACTGTCAGGTTTGTGAAATGCTCGTTTCTTATTATCAAATTTATTTCACTGCCATCCAGGATGACAGGGTTTAAAATCCCAATTTTGACGAAAGTGATAGAGGTAATTATGCCATTCAACTCTGTTATAATAGCTCTATTCCTGGCTAAAAGTATGTCATAGAGGTGACCTGTGTCTATTTCCCTTTGTTTGGCTGTCTTTATGATTTTATTTATTGTAATTGTAAAGCTGTTAATTTCCCTCTGCACCTCTGTGTTAATGGTAATCTGTCGGTCCTGTGATTCGATCAACCGCTCCTCCGTCGTTAGTATTCTGTTAAAGTCAGCATGGTCCGGTGTCCCTGTAATGTATTGTAGTACCGTCCCCAGCGCGTTTAAGCTTCTCGTCTGTCTGTGGTGTACGTTCACCGTCTGTATTAGTTAACCTATCTGATTTGTGTCCGCTTCCAGCAGCTTTTTCATGTGCGACTGAGGAAAGTGGTTCGTGGCGTTGATTGTCTCTTCCCGTAGTAGCTCGTACAGGGTCAGATTCGAAACGTGCTTTATATGCCTGAGGTTCTCCCAGATTATGACGTCGCCAATGGCCACCGGAATGTAGTTCGCATTGGAGTAGTCGATTACCCGTCCCGTCGATGCCGATATTAATATGGCTATAACCAATCCCGAAATGGTCCTAAAAATAGTAAAAATTTTCCTTAAGTGCGCCTACTTAGCGAAGGTTGTCCTTATGGACCCTCCTCCCCCTAATAAGCACTGTCGTGCCTAAATCTTGCTCCACTACTCCTTCGACGTAGCGAGGTGTCAGCTTGTTCCCTAGTCGCCGGTTGGTTTTTACCATTACCTTTTCTCCCACCGAGAATTCTCTACTCTGCCTGTTCTTGTTATGATTTGTCAGCTCTTTTTCTTGCGCAGTTTGCAAGCGCGCTGCTATTTGTTCGTTACAATCTGCTGAATGAAATGTGGCTATGGGTTTAGTCCCGGTTACTGTATGGATGGACCTATTGTCTTCGATTGTGGCCAGGAGGATTAAGTCGTCGATATCGTCCAGATCCTTGTCGAGCTTAAGGCATCGTGATATCTCCATCAGCGTGCTGTGGAATCGCTCCACCTGACCATTCGACGTACTGTGAAGGGGTGGAGCATTCACAATGTCAATGTCAAACTGGTTTTTTAACATTGCTTTGATACTGTGTGAATTGAGTGACTTTTCGTTGTCACAATAAATGGTTTTTGTGCCACTAAACATGTTAAGCAATTGCAACAACTGCGGCTTCACATACACTATTGTTCTGGATCTTAAAGACTGTACGATCGCAAATTTTGAAAATTTGTCGACGCAAGTCAGAATTGCCTCGAGCCGGTGGAGAATATGTCTACGTGAAGGATTTCCCCGCAATGTGTTGGTATGGGTGTCTCGGCTATACGTTGTTTTTTTGGATGGCGGTCATACTTCGCCTGAGCACAAACACGACAGTTCGCCACGAATTGCTTGGTCTTTTTCTCCATTTTCGGAAAAAAGTAGTCTTCTAGTATCTGCTTTACGTTTTCTTGGGCTGCTCAATGTGCTCGATTATGTTCGGCCGCTATAATTTCCTGTTGTTCGCCCGGGTCTGGTATGTCTGTAACAAATTTTTCTGTATGCCTAAATTTTACTGTTGGAAATAATTCAGTTAATTCGTGTTGAAACTTCGCCAATGTCGGCAAGTCGCAGTGTACCGCGTTTACCGCATCCACATTTACTGCTTCCTGCAAGAGGCTCATTAAATCTTCCTTGGTTTGGAATGAGATCAGTTGCCTCATTTTTTTCCCAAATATAAAAAAGCTTCTTTTCTGAGGTTCTAGGCCTTCCTCTATTAAAATTTGATTGTGAAAACAATTCACCGGCTTATCAGTTTTTTCAATTGTGTTGGTTGATGATATTTCACTGTGGATTGTCTCTGTGCTCATATTGTCCAAAGCGTTTATGTGTTGTCTAGACAACGCATCTGCCACCACATTCTCTTTACCCGGTTTGTAGATGAGCTTCGCATTACATTCATCAATGAAAGCTTTCCATCTTTTGATTTTCGAGTTCGGGTTTCGATCCGAGACTGCGAAGGTCAAGGGTTGGTGGTCTGTGAACACGTTTAGCATAGTTACACCGTACAGGTAATTCCTAAGCGTTTTCAAAGCCCAGACGATTGCCAGCAACTCCCTTTCATTAGTAGCGAAATGCTCTTCACTACTGGACAAAGTTCGAGAGATCATCGTAATAGATTTGCCCTCCTGGGAGAGAACGGCACCGATCGCATGTGATGATGTATCGGTGGTTAAATCAAACGATTTGCTAAAGTCTGGGTAGGTTAACGTTACCTCTTCAGAGGCTAATATTTGTTTTAGCACGTTGAAGGCCTTTTGCTGTTCTTCAGTCAAATTGATTCTGATTTTTTTTGACTGTGAAGCAGTAACTCGGCCATATTCCCCTCTCAGAATATTCGATAGTGGCTTAGCCAATTTAGCGAAGTCCCGTATAAAACACCTGTAATACCCCGCTAGGCCCAAAAATGACCTTACTCCCCTCAAGGAGGTGGGCTCCGGGAAGTTTCGTATCGTAAAGAATTTCGACTTCTCCGCTGAGACCCTCATATTGGCCTCAAATAAGCTTCTTAAAATTGTTTCTACGTCTCTTAAGTGCTGTTGCTCATTTTGCGAAAATATGATAACATCATCCATGTAGACGAAGCAAATTTTGCCTAAGTGCTCCCTCAGAACATCATCGATCGCCCTCTGAAAAATACTGGGCGCGTTCTTAAGCCCAAAGGGCAGACAACAAAATTCGTATTTTCCGTTTTTCACAGAGAAAGCCGTTTTTTCTCTGTCACACACCGCCAATTTAATCTGGTGGAAACCAGACTTTAGGTCGAGAGTACTGAAAAACTTACTTCCACCCAGATTTGACAAAATTCCTGCGATGTCGGGGATTCCACCGGGTCCTGAAGTACACCGGGTCCTCGTCCTCGGTGCGAATAGTTGCGACTACGTTCGTATTAAACGGTAGTGCCTCGTTGGAGTCCGCAGAAACCCCGTTCACTCTACTAATCATTGTGGCGAAAGAATCCTTAAGATCTCCTGGGACCGACATGGCTTGCTGTTGCAAATAGGCAATGTCCTGGCTGTTAATAAAAAGGATGACCTCCTTGCCGGAGTCATGGGATATTGTATTTGTTCTTAAATCTATAGTCGCATGCGCCTTGTTTAACAGATCTAGCGCAATTATGCCATCAAATGATGTTAGATCTGGTAATATGAAAAGGTCTGATACTATCCCAAAGATTTTCAATTTGCACTTGTGTTTGATAGAAGTGACCCCCTGTATCGATTTGACCGAAAACGTATTCTGAACGGGGTGTATTCCCCTCAGAGCTGGTAACGGTTTTATGTAACTCCTCGACGCCCCAGTGTCGATGAGGAATTGTATTTCCTTCCCTCCCACTCTTGTTATTACCGTTTTCGCCTGATCTGGCCGCGAAGTTAGCCGCAAATGTGTAGCGCTCGTGGTTGGCATCCACTTCTTGCGCCAGAGCCAATGCGGACGGAAGATCAGCCGGTCTTGAGGCGAAAAGGATACCCGAGATAAATACCCTTAGAGCATCGGCCCTGTACTTTTCATTTATCGTGTCCGCTACCTCAGCTTCGTACGACATAATAGTTTTATTAGCCAATAGGGTTAATTTCTTCTCTACCTCATCATAAAATTCCAAACACGCCATGGAACCCTGCCTCAGAGTGGACAGCTCTTGCTCGATAAGATATATCGGCCGCTTGTCCGAGTAGGTGAAGTCGAGTCAAGAAATTATCGCGTTAAAATTAAGTACAGTATTGAAGGATGAGAGTACTGCGTCGGCTGCATCTCGTATCCTGTTCCTAAGAATAACCACCGCCTGGTAGTGACGTTCGCTACCATCGTAACGTTTAAACAATTCATACGCATTGTGCGCAGCCTCGCGCCACGATACGTACGTACCAGGCTGACCGACAAACTCTGGTAGCGACTTGATCGCGTCCAGAGATACCTCGCACGTTATCAACGGGATAATCGCTACCTTCAGGAATTTCTCTATTTTTGGCATGACCTGATTCTGTATCGATGAAAATTTCCTATCAAATTCTAATTTTTGCAGCGCCAATGCACGGCCTACTTCCGCCTTCACTAGTTCAATTACCTGCTCTGCGTTCATGATGTCAGTACTTTCTAGTTTCAAATTCTTAAGGGGTCATTCTCATGCGCGGACAGGAAAAATGGACATTCTTCAGAAATTATTTCTTTTGTGAATACGAGGAATTATCAAATAAATATATTCCACTTTAATTTATTCATTGTTATGGTACAAAAATAAAAAAAATAAAAATATTTTTTTTTATTTTTTCAAACACTTTTTTTCGATTAAAGACACGGCTTCTGCCGCGTCATGGTCAGCTGGCGGGGATTGTTTTGAGTCACAGGATTATCTGAAACATAAATTTCAAAGAAATTCTTAATCAGTATGAACGTACCTCTCGCCCGTAGTAAATTTGAATTTTTTCATAAGTGTTTAGATCGCTAAACACTGCCGGCCGCGCAGCTCTCAGAAATTAATATTGTCAATAATATTGTATTGTGCGCGTCCCTTTATGTGTTTATATGTACGGATGGCAACCCTGGCCATCCCGAAGGGAGCTTGCGCGACCGGCGGACACTCAACGTACGAACTCCGGCGAGACAACACAGATCAACTTTGGCTTTTACAAAATTTAACATTTTCATATATATATTTAAACAAACACTCAACATCTAATTAATAAACTTTACACAAAAATTTCCTGACAAAATCGTTTGGGTTTTTATTTCTACGCGCGCGCGGGTTTAGTTATTCTGAGCTTTCGAACATGGTCCTTCGAGCCGGATACGATTTGTAGCTGGCACATAAACAAACAACATTAAACAAAATACATGAAAACATAGTAACAAAACAAAATCAACAAAGAGCAGTGCAAAATAGTGCAAACCCCAAAACGAGCAAATCCAAGTGTATAAAACAAAAAACTACAGTAAAAACAATTGCAAACATAGCAGTGATTGAGACAAAAACAATAACCACGCACAAAATACCTTAAAACGCGCAAACAAAAAATAACAACAACCACATACGGAACACCAAACCACCAAATTTCACACAACAACAACCACAAGGAGAACTGAAGATCAACGGTCAGCAGCGTGGGAGTAGCGGCATACCCGCCAGCAGCGAGCGCTACGTGGGAGCACCCGATCTTAAGTATTGTCTGTCCCCTTGACAATACTGACTGTAAGTTGGCTTATTTCCTTTATTATACCGAGCGGTTGGAGTCCCATTGTGTATATTTTCTATATACAGAACCAACCCGCTCGATTATAGTTGCACTTGCAGTCGGAACATACTTTGCATATGTACATTTTCCCATATGTACATATGTAAATAGTGTCGCTGACCTCTCAGTGCAGTTCCACATACTTACAGTGGCACTACATGAAACTCTTTATGTAGTGCACTGGAGTGAAAAAAATAAGTTGTGGAATAACTTCAGTAGCAAATTATATTTTCTTAACACCTTTGAGAAAAATAATTAAATATAAGCTTGCTGTCTCCAATTCCTTTGGAGAAATTATTTCGTTTTCCTTACATTTTCGTTCCATCACAAAATTTGTTTGTGTGTTCACTCAAAACCCCTCTGAGGTGATACACTTCAACAAAATTTCCTGCACTTCTCGTGAATGTGCTCCACTGTGCGACATTCCTAGTCGGTTTTGTGGCAATTCGAATATCTTTCGAATTTTGTTGGTGTTTTTTCTCGACTCTTGCCTCCTGTACTTCTCAACCATCGATTCATTTGTTTATTAACTTCTAAATTATTCTGTATTTCGACATGCCAATTGAAAAATCATTCGAAAAGTCTCATATTCCCTCCATGAGCATTTTTAATTTCGAAGCGGACAATTTGGTTCACTTTTGTTCCAAACTCTCTTCTGTCCCTATCGAAGAGTTAACGCCCGCAATCATCAAAGCGTATTTAGCCGATCTCAATGGCTACTATGCGGATCTAAAGGCACCTTTTTCGCAAGTCGGCATCACCCCAGATGACGTCCTGCCTAAAACTTTCAAGTCGATCGCTCGCTCAAAAATGGAACTGTGCCGAGAACGGGTGTACGAAACCATGGCCCAGATTTCGGACCTCATGGACGCTCAGCAACCTCCTCTCGCTGAAACCATTCGTCCAGCAGAAATCCCCTTCCCTTCTGCAACAGAGCAGGCAAGTAATTCTATTTGCCTGAATGTCCCTCCTTGCGACACCGAAATCTTCTCCGGCGGGTATGAAGAGTGGCCGTCCTTCCGCGACATGTTTTCGGCGGTTTATATTAACCACCCGAAACTCACCTCTGCCCAAAAGTTATATCACCTCCGATATAAAACAACCGGAAAGGCTGGCGCCATCGTTAGGCAGTATCCATTGAGCGATTCTAACTTCGAATTGGCATGGAATGCGCTGAAGTCCCGATTTGAAAATCGGCGCATTCTGGTGGATAAACAGGTCAATACGCTCTTGAGCCTCCCTCAAGTAGCTGTTGAAGACAGTGAAGCGCTGCAAAGCCTTCAAAACGCAATAAACAATTCTCTGTCCGTCTTATCTTCTCAAGACGTCTCGACAGAGGGTTGGGACCCGATCCTGGTCTACATTTGTTCAACGAAACTCCCGGAAGAAACTTTATCCCAGTGGGAACAGTCCCTTAGTTCCCGGAGAGATCTTCCAACCTGGGAACAAATGAACACATTTTTGACCAGCAGGTATGAGGTCGTGGAAAGACTTAACCTTTTGAGGCCGACCAAGTCCGTGTTTTCTCACAACCGGGATCATAACAGAGCTGAGAGCAGATGGACTTTCCTCTGTCCAGTTTGCAGCGCGGCTCATGCGCTCAAACTATGCTCGAAGTTCAAAAGGTTATCTGTTTATGATCGAGTAAAGGCAGTACGAGCCCACAACTTGTGCACAAACTGTCTGTCCCATACTCACTTGAAGCGGGACTGCACAAGTAAACACACTTGCTTGCAATGTCAGAAGCAGCATCATTCTATGCTCCACTTCGCTTCTGACATCACCCCAAATCGGCGAAGAGACACCATCTCACCAATTTTCACGACTCAGCCTCGGAGTCCATCAAACATCTCATCCGTGTCGAGAAAATCCCGGAGTTCTCGAGATGAGTCATCTTCCGTCACATCGCGAAGACGGAAAACCCGTCCTGTGCAGTCCCTTAGCACGACGGTTAAGGAAACAGCCCTTATCCCCGTGTCTGAATATAGACCGTTTGGGCACATCGCAGACGAAGCGCAACTCCCGCGCAGCATTCATCCCCGATCAGCAACAAGCCGTAGACGACAATCGCAGGATTTTAGTCGGACTCGCCTTGACAGCGCATCTTGTCCGCACGCGAGTCATCTCCATACTCGCGGCTGCAGCATCATCCAACCGAGATCCGAACCAAGGATTCAGACCAAAAAGTTGCGCGGGCGCCGAGTTCGGACCCTCCTTCCACGAGCCATCCAAACCCTAATGGACCTCCGGAGGGTCCCATCAATGCACGAGTGCATACGGCCCCAGGATGTTTAGATCGCTAAACACTGCCGGCCGCGCAGCTCTCAGAAATTAATATTGTCAATAATATTGTATTGTGCGCGTCCCTTTATGTGTTTATATGTACGGATGGCAACCCTGGCCATCCCGAAGGGAGCTTGCGCGACCGGCGGACACTCAACGTACGAACTCCGGCGAGACAACACAGATCAACTTTGGCTTTTACAAAATTTAACAT
Source organism: Melieria omissa (assembly GCA_963971225.1). NCBI lineage: Eukaryota > Metazoa > Arthropoda > Insecta > Diptera > Ulidiidae > Melieria > Melieria omissa. The sequence goes on from OZ020270.1 coordinate 43,294,053, forward strand.
TTTCATATATATATTTAAACAAACACTCAACATCTAATTAATAAACTTTACACAAAAATTTCCTGACAAAATCGTTTGGGTTTTTATTTCTACGCGCGCGCGGGTTTAGTTATTCTGAGCTTTCGAACAATAAGAATCTCACAAAATGGCAGGCATTGGAAGTTAGAACAGTAAAAAATGGTTGTTTTTGAAGATTTTATCAATTAAAAAAAATATGAAATTTTTAACATATCGGAGTGAATTTACTAGGGGCGATAGCTAACAGTATGTAGAATGACGTGACAAAATCGCAGAGAGATCGGATGAATGGTTTTTTTTAAATCATCCCCGCCATTTCAAAAAAAGGCGTTCCGAGAAAAACACGTTTAAAGTTTTGACTAACCGCTAGAATCCTTGACCGCTCGTTATATAAATGTCTGTAGAAGCCGAAATACTTGAAATTTTCCAATAAACATTTGACAGCGCCTTCTTCAAGGATGATACATTCCAAATATGTTAAAAAAAAATTGATTTTTACAAAATTTCACATGAGAATGACCCCTTAAATAAATCTTCCAATATTTCACTCATGCGTAGTGGGATGGCAGTTTTATTTATTATCACTTATTCGCCGTCAGATGGCAATTTTATTTAATATTTAATTTTAATGGCGCACGAGCATTTCACTTACATTTTCATTGTTATGCCCTGCTCCTTTTGATTTCCTTGTTTCCCTTTTTTCCGTCGATCCGCTTTTTCCGCTGCTAGCCGTACTCGCGTTACTTTTGCTTTTCAGCTTGTAGTGTTGCACAGATTTCACAGTTGCTGGTTTCCGCTATTGCGTCCGCCGCTCCGCTGCTAGTCGTACTCGGGTTTCTGTCCTTGCGTCTGCTGCCTCGCTGCTCCGCTGCTAGTCGTACTCGCGTTACTTTCACTTTTTGACTTGTAATGTTGCACCGATTACACAGTTCCGCAAGCCCCACGTTGGGCGCCAATTAAACAATTTTGTTTCTAGTCGCAGCGTTTGCTGGCGATCCGAACGGTTTTATTCGAGTCTTGAAACTAAACTCACATTTTTCTTAAACTAAACTTAAAGCTACAGCGTCGCGTTCCTCCACTGCCGTTCTCGCAACTTTAGCTGACTCCGCGCCTCGCGTGCCGTATAGGGTTTCACTAGCGCAAGCGTACGCGCTGGTGCGGTCAATAGCCCGAGCGTTCCGTGCTCTTGGGTGGTCAACGGCCCGAGTGTCTTGTGTCGGCCAGATGCACCGTCAGCATTCAACAACAAATGAAAAGTTACGCGCCGTCAGCATTTAGCGGGAATTGTTTCCGATAACTTATACATTGTAGATTGTAAAATACACCCATACCTCGCTTTGCGTCGTTTCGTTTTGCGTTTTTTCGAAGTTGCGTCGCTGCTGAATTAGTACTTATTTTCACTCTGCGTCGTTAGATTTTCGAAGTTGCGCTGTTTAGGGTTCGAGTCTTTAATTTTTTTTTTAATTTCCTTTTTTTCTAAAAAATGACGCGACGTTTGTTTCTAATTGCGCCAGGCCATCAAAACTCGCGGATTCCCTTTCTAACTTTTGTGAAAGAAATCAGACTTACGACAACAGCCACTGTGGACTCATCAGACAGTGATTAATTTTTTTTTTTATAAATTAATTGAATATTTTATTTTGTTTTAATTGAAATTTGTTTTCTTTTCTTTTTGGTATGTATATAATTTTTCATTTTCATTTCATTTTATTTAGAATAGATACATTAAGTGTTGTAAGATCGAGTCTTTTAATAACACCTCATCAATATTCAATTTCTTAAACTAGAATTAAATTTAAAGTTAAACAATTACAATAACAAAATTAAGTAATAAACATAGGCTTAAAAAACATAATATAAATATTATAAATAATAGAAAATATTATAAGATATAAAGGAGGAAAAAGATAAGAAAGTGATAATAAAATTTTATATTATTTTTGTGTTTTAAATGTTTACTTTGTTCAATTTTCTTTTTAAAAAGTAGTATTTTCGTAACGCTGGAACCTATCTTCGATGTTTACATGGTTTGCTATAGTAAATCATGATTCACTTTGCGTCGTTTCAGTTTGCGTCGTGTTTTTTTGAAACGCAACCACGCAAAGTGAGGTATGGGTGCATATATTTTGGTTTATTGGAAATAAAAGTTAATTATAAAATAGGGATTTTGTAAATTCACAACATTTACAGTTACAAGAATAAATATTTTAAAAATTATATTCCGAAATATTCTGTGCTAATGCTTTGAAGAAAAAATTGTAATCGAAGAAAATTCGTGGTTTGAGTTCTTATGTTATAAGGAAAGAAATATTTTTGAATATTGTTATAACAATCTTTATTTTTATTGAACAAAAAATTTTTAATTACAAATAATTGGTAGGTCGATTATGTTATAATAAAAAAATTGGTTTCGTAGGAATCCACATCTACGTCTGCTTCTGACTCTGAGTTGCACCGAAATCCAGTGGTAGCGCAAGCCGAAATCTAACGCCGCCCAAAAGACAAACGGTGAAAAGTCACGTACTTGCGCAACGACGCACAATGGGGTAAACATGCCGAAAACCCGCGCATTACGGCTAATCTTAAAGTTACGGGCCTAACTTTTTTTGGGGATATTTTGTAATCTATAGGGTGTTTTTTTTAGAGGTTTGTTTTTCGAATAGAGATAAAACTGGCATTTTGTGGTCAAATCTGGCAACTCTAATGTCATTTATGTTCAGTTTGGTTTGCCATTTCATCATGAACAGGTTGACAAAAGAACAACGCTTGCAAATCGTGCAAATTTATTTCGAAAATAATGGTTCAGTTCGCGAAGTTTACCGCAAGCTCCGTCCATTTTATGGTCGACATAATCGTCCATCAGAGCAAAATCGGTCCATCCATCGGTTAACCATGGGTCGTTTTCGCACTACGTTTACTCTATGTGATAATACGCATCCGCAGAGACGTCGAACAGTGCGCACCGAAGAAACAATTGCCGCTGTAGAGCAAAATGTTGAAGAGGACCCGAATGAATCGATTCGCCACAGTGCACAGCAATTGGAGCTTTGTCCATCAACTTTAAAAATTGGACCTGTAGAATTGGCTTTATTCGAGCCAGCCGCGGCGGCCACATGCCCGAAATCATATTTAAACATTAATGGCATAAAATTATCCTTCCAATAAAGCCAAATTGATGGACATTAAACGATTTTCTTGTGTTTTATTTCAATTCGAAGTTCTATACCTCTAAAAAAAACACCCTATACATGCATGTAGCAGTCAGAAAACGCTTTTTGCATGTAAATTGGACCAAAACTGGCTGCTATATAGCCATTCAAAGTTGGGTGTTTTTATACTCAATTTCATTTTGTCGACGTAACTTTTTTGATGGGTGTGCAAAAATCTCAATAAAATCGTTGTTTATAAATATAATCAAATAATTTTTAGCACACATAATAAGCATATTCCTACAATTAATTTGGCATATAATTATTTTACATGACACATTTTCTTGTAAAGATATAAGTTCTCAAAGTTTGGGCAAAAACGACGATTTTTTAGGAAAATGTCTTACTTTCGTGGTGTATAACTTTTATGGTTCATCATGGATCATCGAAAATCTTTAAGGAAGATAAGTGGGAACCTTCATAAAAAAAATGGTACCCAACTTGTCTGCGGAAAGCTGGTTGGAATGGTTGGAATGGTTAGATATTTGGACTTTTATTCACGTCTCTTAGTAAGAAAACAAATATATATGAACTGAAAACTTTTTATCGCGCGTATGGGTCGGTACGTTGATAACACTTGGTGCATATATGTAGTATTAAAAAAAATAAATAAATAAAAATTGATGTGAATTATCACCTGAATTAATAAATATGCTAAAACAAAATATTTTTTATCAATTTTTTCGGCTGGTACGCAGGATGATTCTTGAAAATGGCAATATATTTCAATAAAACTTTGTAAGGAATTTACAAGTGGCTTAACTAAACTCTGACGTAAAAATGGGCATGGTACGCCTACTTTTACGTAGGGTTGCCATATAAGCATGCTTTGTTAAATTGGGAAAATTTATTATATTTATATACTAACCAACGTCATCTGCACTTTTGTGCTTATTTATAACGGTAAGTGGGCGTGATACTCCCCATTAACCCGTTATGAGCCGTATCAACCCGTATCAAATGGTTTTTGTTTAAATACGAGTTACCCTACATGATTGTATTTTATGTGGGTATTTTATGAAAGGAGGCGAAAAATCGGGACTTGGCTACAATCTAGAGTATTCATTAGTCAGTTTGGGTCGATTTAAATACTATAACTTTGGTTTTGTTTTCACTAATGACGATTTTAAAAATGCCTAATTGCCGACTGTAGGGTGGCGGTGCACGAAACAATAAATAAAAAAAATTATAGTGGACCAATCTCTGAAGGGTTTTGAAGGAGGTGTCCAAATTTGAGGTATTTATCTTTAACCGTTTAGATACTACAGCATAAAATAGGCAATGCGCGGGTTTTTGGCATGTTTACCCCATTGTGCGACGTAGCAGACGCTCAGCATTCCGTTCCCACGGGATTTGTCGCTGACGTCGACGGTTTAGCGCAGGTTTCGGCGCTGGTGCTGACTACTCCCCCTCTTAAAGATAAGTCGTCCTCGACTTTCTGCATCATCAATCGAAGGTTATTTGCGCGTTTGTTTTTGGTGAAACGTCTCGCTAATTCCATGATTGCGAGTGTTGCTATCATGGCGCCCGCAAAGACGGCCAATGTGCTTGTTTGCGACTGTTTTACGCGAATTTCGTCTCTTACCACCTCTATATGCTACAGATTTTTCAAGTTTAGTCGGTGGAGATATGGTAGAGACAGAATTTCCTGGTGTTCGGAGAGATTGAGACTGTGCGCCAGCGGCCTTTGCGGCTTGAGACGGCTCATTCGCTTTAGATTGTGATAGAGTGTGCCATTGATCCATACCTCATCGTCGAACAGGATAAGGAAGGTACCACTTAACTTTGTTGCTGGTTTATCTTTCTCAGTAATTGTGGCAAAGTTGTCATCGAGTACCATGGCCCCTTCCGCGACGGTTATAACGGAGTGCTGGCTGTGCGCTGATGCTGTTTTGCATGTTGCTGAATAGTGGTTGAGCAGTTGCACCAGACATGGGGCCTCAGTGTCCTTCATTAGTTTAAAAAAGGTTACTGCTAAGGCTGTTTCACAATTTTTTAATGGCTTAAATCTATTGTTACATTTTGCCGTAATATTAGTTTCATACAATGGTGTCTTTTTATCATGGCTAACAGGAAGTATGATGGTTTAATTACATATTGATTCTACTATTGGATATTTCACAAGGAATATGATTATTTCGTTGTTCTGAAGAATTTTTAATTTTGAATTTCGAATAACTTCGCTTACGCTGACTTCACCAGCGTGTTAACTACGTTAGTTAGATTGTTTATCTGGTCCTGTAACTAGCTATTGATTGTAATTTGACGCTCGTGCGAGGCAATCAGTTGTCCCTGTTTTTGTTGAACGCTATTGAAATCGTCGAAATCCGGAGTGCCAGCGATAACCTTGACGGCAGTGCCCAAAAAGTTGAGGCTGCGGCTATGGTGATGGTGGATCTTGAGGGTGCTGATAAGCCGTTCCACCTGTTCCAGGTCAACCTCCAGTAACTTTCTCATGTGTGATTGGGGGAAGTGAGGTAATAGCTCCATTGTTTCGCCTATCATCACCTCATCGTCTGTTAACATGAAAAAGGGGGGTAAGGAAAGGGGGAAGGGGGTTCATGTGTACCCAAAAAATATTCATAATTTTAATGCAAACAACTTTGTCTCAGACATCAAAGCTCTAGCTCTTCAAGTTTATATACTTTCCGTGTAAAAGTCTATAGGAACCCCTTTAACTTTTATGTGCAAATTACAAAAAACTCAGACGTGCTGGACTAACACTTTGTTCGGCAAAAATTATCAGTATGATGTCCTCTTTCAGAAATATACGGTCGTTACTCTGTTGCAGAATGGCTGTTGTACAGTGTAATTGGTAGGTCAATTATGTTATAATAAAAAATTGGTTTCGTAGGAATCCACATCTACGTCTGCTTCTGACTCTGAGGTTAAGGAACTGTTCAAACTTTCCGGCTCTTTTTCTTCGTCATATACAGATGGAGCTGATAATAAATCGATTGTATCAGGTGATAAAGACTTAAGTGGTTTTACTGGTAATTTTCGGCAAGTAGAAATGTAAGGATCGGATGAAATCAGAAATCTTTTGAAAACGTCTTCCATCGTTTTTTGCCGATAGTTTTTTCTTGCATAAGCAACGCGGTAAATGTTAAAAAATTTATGACATGCCTCTTGGGCATCCTCGGGCATTTGGCTTATAGGTAGTATTGATTGTTTAACGATGTCTGGGCGGTGAATTAGAAGTTTATGCACTAAGGTAGGCATGTAATACCAATCATATGCATGTACGATCCTTTCAGCTAATTCTTTGCAATACTGCCTAAATTTGTTCACATCGATTTCATATCCACTTGAAATTGCTTGTAATATGACGTAAAACCGATAAATAATATCTTGATCGATTCCAATAATTTGAGCGGATTTCCCATGATGTTCGAAAAATAATCGTGCTGTGTTGCCATCGTTCGAAGTTCCACTACCTTGTTTTGGTTTGTCAACGTTCAAACCCAATTGGTTTTTAAATGCCACTTGGATTGCTGTTTTTCTTTTTTCAACTGATTCTTTTTCCCTTGTTGATCGAGCTTGCCATTTTTTTATTTCCAATTTATAGGATAAATGTAATAAAAATTCGAAGCAACGAATCCAACAATGTAGAGACGATAAGCCGAATTTTGAATTGTCGGAACAAACTTATTTTTGCAACATCTTTTCTACATTGTTGAACTCCTTAGATGTGCAATTGCATATGTAACAGCGCATTGCGGAACTTGTGTCAGTCAACGAGTTACAAACTTTTGTGTCTATCATTGTTAACGTTAAATGATAACGTACACACTCAGGTTTTCCGCAAACCGCGGTAACAAACGGAATTAAATTATTTACCTGCTGTTCTACATTATTGGTTGATTATTTTATCAGATTTACTGCTTCCTTTGCACATTCTATCTTGATAGGCCGACAATATCTAGGCGATGACGGCCTTGCATTCTTCCAGAGAACAGTGGTTTCCGTATTTGTAGTGTTTTTACACATAAGTTGCAAAGGGACGCAAGACACAGTGTCAGACACAGTGTTAGTATTTTGTTAAAAACAAAAACATTACATAAAAGGATACATGATAGCTGATTTCCGGAAATGAAAGCCAACTTGTTTTTCGTACGTGCGAACTGCGCGTCCAGCCAAAGTACTCTTTACTTCGAGCTTACAGCAATATACGCCAAAAAAAAGTCGACTTACTATGGAGTTGCAAGCTTGTATCACTTCTTAAATGAAGCCAAAATCCAAATTTGCATGCCCTGGCAACCATTATAACCTCGTGTAATTGATTCACTATCAAAATCTTGACGAACTTGTTCGAACGCACGCACCAGAAAGCACAAAATTGCACGAGGTGGCCACAGAAAAATCGCCGTAAAATCCAGTCGGGCAAAATCAGGCACCCAATCTCTTCAGAGCAGTACTCACAGAAGACTAGTGAACAATTTTTCCAAAGACGGAACCGTGGCAAGTATCGCCTTTTTTTGAAAGTCTATCGAAAGTTCAAAAAGAGTGATAAAAACAGTGCTTCAAGTGAGTGCCTATGAAAAGACAACAACAACCAACTTTTTTTCCTATATTTAATTATTTACTACAAATGCCTTCTTTTACGATGCCGGTGCAAAAAGTTTCATTTCATCATTTCATTTGGTCCTTTCCGTATTTTAAAACTTCAGCTTTGCCGAAAAAGTGCAAATTGCTGATATTATTTCACACTCTAAAAATTGCTCAAATTTTACGGGCTCTACAAGCAAAACTATTTGTCTAATTTAGTTAAGGTTTTCGGATTTCTTAGGTCCAAGCATTTATCTATCGGACAAGTCCCCAAACTATAGGTAGCAGCCTCAGATAAAAGAGAAACGCACCATGTGTATATTTCGTTTCTCTCTCTCTCTCGCTCTCTATCAATTTGATTTCGAAAAAAGGACATAAAAGATAAATAGGCAGCTCTTGGCAGCTGAATCTTATTTTATTTGGTAGATAATATATTTAATTATCATTTCAATAAGGTTTCAAAGCAGCGTTTTAATGCAGTATCATTTGAAAAGTCTAATTTTCGGAAAAATTATGTGAAAAAATGACACAATTGTTTATGTTTTCCCCAATTCACTACTTAACAATTGTTAATTAGTACTTTTTTACATGTTCTACTCACCTTCAGAAGTGAATTCCATTTGGTGTTATTTAATTTTCTTTATTACATAAAATCTTTCACCTGTATAACCGTTCTCAGTATATTAACTGTAGAGTGACGCTCGAGCGAAGGCCACATTCCAACTGAGCCTAAGGAAGGGGCATGACGAATTAGTCATCACTATGAACGATTTTAGTTTCTTGAAGGATCATTGCAGCCAACTCAAGGGTGAAAAAACCCTAAATAGAAACTTGTTTTTTTTTTACTTTTGGCCGCATCCGCGGCATTCGGCCGCTCTGTATGCCGCCCAAAAAACAAATGTCAATGATATGGATTCCTGTATTTCACTTATATATGGTTTACAATTCAAAGTTCTTATTAATTATACTGTGCGTGAAATTTACCCTCAAAAATTCAGACAGGGGGGGGACCTACAGAGCGACTTTTCATAGGTATACTGAGTTGAGATCCACCAGCCGTTTGGCTGGATTGGCTCTAGTTTAAGAGAAATCCGACTTTGAAGTTTGCTCTGTCTGTTTGTCCCTCTGTCCGTTATAATGCGTTTTGGGTTGCCGAAGATTGCTGCCTGTTTCCGGAGGCACGTTATTACGCTATCTGCACAAGTAGTTCGGGTTGGGTATAGCCACACAAACTTTGTAAAAGCGTCGACAACTACCAAAATGTGATTGTATAATTTGTTTGTTGTTTGCATAGGTCCTACATGATCTACGTAGTATGTGGTAAGAGGTCCGGCTTCTTTGGGTATTGGTGTCAGCCACCCCTCCTTCTTTCCAGTTTTGCTATCTGCTATTATGCATTCGATGCAGCTCTTTACAATTTTATCTACTTTTGCTGTGATTTTTGGTATGTGAAATGTTTTCTCGATCGCGTCTTGAGTTCGTTTTGTAGAGAAATGGCCCTGCTTATGCGATATCCTAATGATTTCGTCTTCCATTTGTGTTGGTACTACTACCAATTCCTTGACTGAATCTTTGTAGAGCACCCCTTGCTTAATAAAGAAATCTTCGTAGTTTGAGTGTTCCAACACCCTCATGACTGCGCGTACCCAATCATCTTTTTGCTGTGCTTGTTTAAGCCGGTGATGCAGCGTCTCTTCAAGTAACAGACAGGACATTCTACTGAGCGCGTCTACGTGCCTCATTTTGCTGCCGTTTTATGTTCTATTTCGTAGTCGAAGTCTTGTAGGAAGAGTGTCCATCGTGAAACCCTTAACGGTACGTCTGTCTTCTTCATAGTCATTGCAAACGCGTTACAGTCCGTTACGATCTTGAACCTAATTCCTAGGAGGTATACACGCCACTTTTTTAATGCCGCCACTATTGCCAGCACCTCCAATTCATACGAATGGTATTTTTCTTCGGATGGTGTGGTTTTTCGGCTCATATATTGGATTGGGTGGAAAAGTTGATCCTCGGTGTCCCTTTGGAGCAAAACTCCTCCATATCCGTACATGCACGCGTCCGTATGCACCTCCGTCGCTGCGTTCGGATTGTACAACCTAAGGACTGGTGCGCTAATCAACGCATATTTCAGCACCTGGAAAGCGGCGATCTGCTCGTCCCCCATTTCGAACTTTGTGTCCTGCCTTAACAAATGTGATAATGGCCTAGCTATTGTTGCGTGATCCTTTATAAAGGGCCTGAAATAGGACGTTAGACCTAAGTATCGTTGCACCGATTTTCGATCTCGCGGAAGGGGGTAGTTTTTCACCGCCATCACCTTCGCCTCCGCCGGCCTAATGGTTCCTCCCTCTATTATGTATTATAGGAATTCGACTACGGTTTTTAGAAACTGACATTTTTCCCACCTTATCTGTAAGTTGTGTTGAGCGGCTCGTGCCAAGACACGCTGTAGCTTATGAATGCCTTCGTTTTTATCCCTGGCTGGAATTATGAGGTCGTCCATGTAAACCACACATGTGCCGTCTTTTACCAAGTCCCTCAACACTGCGAAAATAAATCTAGAGAAAACTGCTGGCGCGTTCGATATTCCGAACGGAACATAAAGATACTCGTATTGGCCACTGTGGGTAACGAATGAAGTATACTTTATCGAGCCCTCCTCCACTGGCACGTGGAAGAACCCATTCTGTAGGTCTAGTGTTGTAAATACCCTGGCGTTTTGTAGCCTTTCTAGCACGTCGCACGTTGGGAAAAAATAGGCAAAAACGCTCACATCGCCTGTTTTGAGCTTTAGAATCTATAGGTTTTGTACTAGAGAACTGAAATTTCGTTATTATCTTTAGAATTCTTCAAAGAGTTGTATGGTATAATTTCTTTTTTATTTCCCCTACCAGGAGCGGGTACCCTACAGTCGGAAGTTAAGAGTTTTAGAAATACACATAATCAGAAGCAAAAAATATAAGACAATATTTTGATAACTGATTCTCGTAGAAGATCAAAAATAATGTTACACGTGTTTGAGGGCTTTTAATTTGAGCACTTTTTCGCAGTACGGTTTATGTTTTCCGAGTGTATAACAAAAGATTTAATAACTTCGGAAATAAAAAAGATAAAGGATTGAATTTTCGCAAAACTGTTTCCCATAAGTAGAAAATGATTCCAAAAATGAAAAAATTCGCCCGTGGCCACGCCTACTCTCCATACAAACTTTATTTTTAACAATATTAAAATAAGCTAAAATTTTGCTGTCATGCATTAAAATATTCTTTAGAGACACTTAGCCCACTTTTATAAAAGTAGGCAAACTCTTTCTTAAAAAAATCTAAACTATTAATTTACTTTTATAAAGCACGAAAAAGGTTAACTGACAAGTATAACTTTCCTCACTAAAAGTTAACCTAATGACTTATTATGTATCTCAAAGGGTTAAAGAGGCATGTCACACCTATTTCCAGACAAAAATATTCCTAAACGGACGGTAAATATTTAAAAGTTCATATTTTGAAAATATCTTTATATGGCAACCCTGTTAAGAATTTGCAAACCACGCCCATTTTAGGCAATATGTTTTTCTCGTGATTTCCAAAGTGTTTGTACGAAATTTCAGTTTCATGTCTCAACTTTTTTCGAAAGCAATTGTGAATACCTTCCATCAGACAGACGAATTGGAAAACATATTAACAGACGGACATTGATAAATCAATGCGATATATACATATGTACATATCTCAATTCTATACATTTAAATACATATTTATTCCTTTCAACACCAGCCTTGCTGTTTTCATACGTTATAGTTTTGCTCAGCAATTAAAACTATATCGTTGCCCACCAGAACTGAGTATAAAAAGTGCTTAGGTTGGCATGCAAAAATTGCTCGCATTCATTTAGTCGCAGAACTCCGCAGATGAGTTTGGTACCATCATTTAGCTGAATGTCCCACCCAATCAGTGTATACTAGGCATCGCAATCCCGGGGCCCCGGGATCCCGGACTTTTTCCAGTCCCGAAAATCCCGGGATTCAAATCCTTTAATCCCGGAATTTTCGGGATTGTAAAAGATGCTTCAAAGTTAAATGAAATAAATTTAAAAGCACAAAAACCCAATTCATTATCTGAGGGAGGAGGGAGGGGATAGAGGGCGTCTTTTGGAAAAGGCTTATTGTCGCTTACGGCGACTGTTCGCAGCGAAGCCCGAAAATACTAAAACAGAAAACTCCAAATGTTGGGTATCAAAGTTTAGGTGGTTTTTATATTCTGTAAAGTTTTAAATGCCCATGCTTTTAAAATGGTGGGCCCACGCGGTTTTTCAGAGTTGTAACGAACGGGATCAAAATTCAAGGATGTATTTTTACGTATCAGCCGTTGTATCAGCAACACTTATAATTATTTACTAAGCATTCAACCAACACGTGTTGAATCTGAAAGATGTTTCTATTCAGCAGGGTTTATTTGCAATAAATTTCGCTCTAGATTAGAGGACAAAACACTTAATGTCTTAGTATTTTTATGATTTCAGTTTTTAGTTAATCAAAACGCTTAACTTTTTACCGAAATAATCGAAGTAAAACTAAAAGTACAAACAAATTAACTATTTTATTTTTTTTAATCAAATATGCATATATATGCACTTTATGATAACATGATGATAATGATGATATGATGATATGATAATGATATGTTACATCTGTTGCAAAACAATAAGTTATGTTCAAGTGTCATTTGTGGACACAAAACATGACAAAATGTTATCAAACTGAACTTAAATGTCAAATGAAAAACTTTCAAGTTAAACAAAATGTGATTAAATTCAAGATAAAAAATTTTAAAACTACCCAAATGTGATTAAACTGTGTCCATTTTTATGGTAAATGTATTATAAACTAGTATTTATGCAATTCGGGAAAATTGTTTTATTTAAAAAATTTGTTATATGAATCCCGGGATTAAAATCCCGGGAAATATTAAACGCAAAGAATTTTTGGAGCTTTATTAAATCTAAAAAAACGTGCTCCAATATTCCATCCTCTGTTTCCCTTTTAGGGAAATCAGCTGACTCATTGGAGGATGCTGCAAACCTCTTCGCAGAATTTTTTCGTTCTAATTTTGTTACTGATGACGCGTTCGAAGTCAATGAGTCCATCAATACTAATGCATCTCTTGACTTTGGCTCTTTGGTGTTATCTTCAGACGATGTAGCAAAGGGTATTCGCGATGTAAAGCTTTCGTCGCAAACTGATATTGATGGTCTCTCCTCTGTCCTGCTAAAAAACTGTCCTTCCCTTGTGGAACCTTTGAAAATTATCTTCAATAAGTCTCTTATATCTGGAGTATTTATCGAAGACTGGAAAAAAGCCTCAATTACTCCAATTTTCAAAAGTGGTAACAAAAATGATGTGTCAAATTATAGACCTATCTCAAAGTTATCCACGGTTTCTAAACTTTTTGAAACCATAATTAAAGATAAGGTTTATTTTGCGGTTAAAAATATAATTATCCCAAATCAACATGGTTTTGTATCTGGTCGGTCCACCGTGACCAACCTGGCGGTTTTTTCTGAGTACTGCATCTCGGCTTTTCAGAAGGGCTTACAAATTGATACTATTTATACTGACTTTTCTAAAGCATTTGATAGAGTCTCTCATAAAATTTTACTTGCCAAGCTGTCTAGTCTTGGTTTTTGTAACTTTGTTAACTCGGCAAATACTCCGAAAAAGTACTTATAAAATGTGTTGGGTTTTATTTAATGTAATGTAATTTGTTAACTCTGTTAATTCGGCAAAGAACTCCGAAAAAGCTATTATAAAATTTGTTTGTTTGAAATTGTTGCGCCTTGGTACGCTGTCGGTCGTCAATTGAATATGGCCGCTGTTCCTCCCTGCAGGGCTGCATGTGCCACACGCGTGGCCCAGGGCTGCATGCGCGAGGCATGACTCTGCGGTTACATTCTCTCCCCTGGTGGATCCTTGGGTTCCGCAAAACATAAAGCGGCTAGCTTGCTGGCAGGGCGCCTTATACGACCATGCTTGGTGAGGACATCTGCACTACGGACTTGCCCGTCTTTGGCTGCGAATACCTCCACAATCTTTCCTTTCTCCCAGCGGCTTCTCGGAAGGCTCGGATCGCAAATAACCACTAACTGGCCAAGCTGTAACGGTCTGACCTCATGCCTCCACTTCGTACGTCTCAACAGTTGCGGCAAGTATTCCACAGTCCATCTTCTCCAAAATCTATCTTTTAAATTCTGCGCGATCCGCCACTGTTTGCGCAAGCATATTTCACTTTCAGGTAGCGCCGGCGTTTGCGTTGAATTTAAACACCCCAACAGGAAATGATTGGGTGTTAATGGCTCCTCGTCTTCGAGCGTCATAGGCAGGTCCGTCAAAGGGCGGCTATTTATAATATTTTCCGCCTCGATCACTACGCTCCGGAATGTCTCCAGTTTTGGGGCTTCTTCCTTCAGGACTCTGCTCAGCACACGCTTAACGCATTGTACCAAACGCTCCCAGCAACCTCCACTGCTTGGATTGGCGGGACAGTTAAAGACCCACTCGATCCTCTCCTTTGCCATATAACGCGACAGCTCCTCAACGTCAAATAAACGGTTTTCCTTAGTTAGCTCTTTTTGTGCACCGACAAAATTCGTGCCATTGTCGCTACGCATACGTGCCGGCGTACCACGCCGGTTCATGAAGTTTCGAAAGCAAAGTAGAAACGCACTTGTTGAGAGTTCATCGGCAATTTCCAAATGAACGGCTCGCGTTGTTAAGCACGTGAAGAGTGCTATCCAGCGCTTTTCCCTCCGGCGTCCAACAGCCACCGAGAAAGGACCACAGTAATCCACCCCAGCATAGGTGAACGGACGGACGAATGGCGTCAAACGATCCGATGGCAACTGGCCCATCAACGGCGTAACAGGTCGGGCCCTGGCCATAATACAAACAGGACACCTTTTCTTGACATCGTTCAGCAAAGTGCGAGCCCGAGGGACCCAGAATTTTTGGCGCATTTCGTTAATGATGAGACAATCGTTTTGGTGATGACGTTTTTGGTGATAGTGCTCCATTATCATCCCAGAAACTCGATGATGTTGCGGTAAGATGATCGGTTGTCGGGCTGTGATTGGCAAACAATACGCAGCGTCAATCCTTCCCCGGAGCTTTAGCAGACCATCATCGTCGAGGAACGGTGAAAGCAGGTACAAACTGCTCGATTTCGACACTCGCCCATTGGACTGTATGGAACGGATCTCACCCGCGTATGCTTCTTCTTGACATCGGCGGCATATCAGCTTCTCAGCGACACCAATTTCAGCTGATGTCAACTCTCTTTTGTAGCGGGCGTGTAGTGTAGACCTTGTGGCATTGATGAACCTCAGCACCCAGGCCAGAACTCGTAGCATCTTCCAATAAGAAGAAAATTTTGTAAATTGAATACAAAACTCACCCTTTGTCGATATTAGGACGAATTGCCTCTCTTCGTCACCGCAATGTTCTGACTGTAGCTGTGTAGGTTCTTGGGGCCATTGCTCCTCTCCAAGGTGCAAGAATGTAGGGCCCCTTAGCCAGCCGGAAACCGAGTTGACGTCTATGGGCAGTTTCGCCCTCGTGGCATCATCCGCGGCATTAAGCGTTGTTGGTATCCAACGCCACTGTGCTGGATCTGTAGCGGCTAGCAGCTCGGCAATTCTACAGGCAACAAATTGTTTGTACTGTCGTGTTGTAGAGCGGACCCAAAGCAACACTGTTTGGGAATCGCTCCAATAGGTGACTTTATCGATGCGGAATTCGTGACATTTTTCGATTGTTGCACTCAATCGGCTCCCCAACACTGCAGCCTGCAACTCGAGCCTTGGAATGGTCATGCCTTTAATGGGGGCGCATCTTGTTTTGGCGGCGACAAATGCGACGTCAACTTGATCGTTCGCCGCTATGCGCAAATACGCTACAGCTGCGTATGCCTTGGAACTAGCGTCTACAAATACGTGTAGTTGAATTTCGTTAGCAATCGGCAAATTTTCCGAATAGCATCGGGGCACGGTAATATGCTTGACACGTTGGAACTCATTCCACCAGGTGAACCATTGCTTCTTCAAATCATCCGGTAAAACATCATCCCATTGAATCTGCCGTTTCCAGGTCACTTGCACCAGTAGCTTCGTGAATAGTGTCACATTTGCGAGGAATCCAAATGGGTCGTAGATGGACATAACGATGCCCAGCATCTCTCTTTTGGTCGGCGATCGCTTTCCCACCAGAACATCCTGGGGAATCTTGTGGAATTTGAACAGAAATTCAAACGTGTCGCTGTTGGAGTTCCAGTACAACCCCAACACCTTATCTGTAGAGGGCTGATACTCCATACTGATGACATCTGGCTGCACTTGACTATCTCCATTTAATTTTAGCTGCAATTCTTTGCAGTTAGACACAAATCTTCGCAGCGTGAACCCCGCAGCTGCGTTGATTTTGACGGTTTCAATTGAGACAGTTTCAGCCTCTGCTGCGCTGTTGAAACTGATGACCAAGTCGTCTACGTACGTTTTCTCGATAACGGCCTTCGCCCCTGCCGGCATTAAAGAAGCCCACTGCGACGCGTTCCAATTTTTTATGTATTCGGCACAACACGGGGAGCACGCTGCCCCAAATATCATAGACGTCATAACGTACACTCGAACTGGCTTCTCTGAATTCCCGTCTCTCCACAGGAAACGCTGGGCATTTTGATCGGCGGGTCTTATTTTGACCTGCGAAAACATTTCCTTGATATCCGCACTAACGGCGATTTGACCTTGTCGAAATTTGTGCATTATAGCCAACAGTGGCTGAGCGTGATCTGGCCCCTTGAGTAGCACCGAATTTAGCGACACATTCGATGCCTTTGCTGCCGCGTCAAACACAATGCGCAGTTTCTGTGGTTTGTGCGGGTTGACAACTCCGAAGTGTGGAAGATACCATATCGGATGTTCCCGTTCATCTGCCTCTTCCGGAGAAAGCAGCCGTGCGTAGCCCTCGTTGATGTATTTGGCCATTTCGGCTTGATAGGCCGCAGCAAATTTAGCGTTTCTCCTCATCTTTCCTTCAATACCACGAAGACGTTGATGAGCCATGGCATAACTATCGGGCAGCTCAACCTTGTCCTGGCGCCATAATAGTCCCACTTCAAATCTCCGCCCAACATCCTTAGTAGTGCTAGACAGAATGTGGCGTGCGCGTTTGTCCTCATCGGACTCCATGATGACACTCGTGTTGCGTACTCCGAAATTTTCGATGGACAAAAAATCATCGACTATTTTGTTGAGCTGTTTCAACGTATGCGCTTCAGTCACGTGAAGAAGCCTTGGTTCCGTGTGACCTTTATGGCTGAGGGTCCATAGACCACCCAACCCAGTTTCGTTTCGACGGCGATTGGCTGGTCGGGCCCGTTCTGAACTATGTTGGTACATGCGCTCAAGTAGCTGTTGTCCAGCCCTAGTAGCAGGACTGGTTTGGCTTCTGTGTACTCAGTAATTGGTAGTGACTTCAAATGACAAAATTGTTTAGTGCGCAGCGACTGAACAGGCAAATTAAGATGACGCACAGTGCGTATATTCTTTAGCGCGAATTCTGCCGCACGACCCTTTACTGTGAGGGCGACCTTTCGTGAATTTTCTGTCGTCTTTTTCTGCCCATACCACTGTAGTGTCAATGGCATGGTGCGTCCCTTCAGGCCTAACTTGTTGGCGACCTCCTCCTGAAGCAGTGACACCGATGACCCTTCGTCCAGCATGGCATAAACCGGCAAACTGCCTTGCGGTCCACAGATAGTTACGGGCAATATCTTAAACAGGCTTGATTGATGTTGACGATGGCAATTAAGGACGTGGCCCACCTCGTTACTCGGAGCCGACGTTGTTTGTGTTGGCGCTGCAGCATTCTGATGTAGTGATTGGTGGTGGTAGCGACTGCACCCATTAATGCCGCACACCTGCTTCTCCGGGCACGTAGTCAGATTGTGGCCCTGTTGAAGGCACGCAAAACAAAGCTTATTACGCTTTACGACCTCCCACTTGGCATTGGTTTTGAGCGCCCTAAATTGGCGACAGGTACTCAAAACATGGCCTTGACCGCACTGCAAACATGTGTCGGGTTGCTGCTGCACTGCAGATTCCGAGCTATGCAGCACTCTTCGGGCACCACCTCCTGCTGCTGTACCTTGACGATTCGCGCTTGGCTGTTGAACTCCCTGGGAGACTCTTCCCGTTGCTGTTTGGCTGGTGCGCCAAGACGCGGTAGAAATAGACGGCATTAGCGCCACTACTTTGGCCAGGTCGCTTATCCAATTGGAGAAGGACTCCAGTGTCGGGAACGGTTTAATAGCGGCGGCATGGCGGCTCCAATCGAATTGTTTGGACGGCGGCAGCTTCCCAATCAGCTGCTCCAATAGTATTGGGTTTAACAAATGATGCTCACATTGGGCAGATTTGAAAAAGGCCACAATGTTGCGCACACGGTTTGCGAAGTCCAGCACATGCTCCAACCGATTCTCATAAATCGATGGAAATTGTTGCACTTTCTGCAGCTGGGACTTTATCAGTAAGTCCGGTCGCCCAAAATTAAATTCTAGCTCCTCCATCACCTTCGGTACGTCATCTGGGTAGATGAGTAACGATGTCACGGCGTCCTTGGCACTACCGTGCAGAGCTTTGTGAAGGCGCATCAGATTTTGGCGGTTGTTGTATCCAAACTCCGCCGTTGTGTCCCGAAAATTGACTTGGAACAGCGGCCAGTCCTCAGGGTTCCCACCGAAGGACGGCAATGGATACAATTTTGACGAGCCGTTGTCCACCATCGACAGCGCCCCATTGTACAGCATAGAACTTGGCAAATTCTGCGGCGGCAGCGGAGACGGATCACTTGGTAAATTCTGCGGCGGCAGCAGAGACGGATCACTTGGCAACGGCTGTGGCACCAGTCCTGTTGACCTACGTGGTGGTGGAGACAATTGAAGATTGTTCGCGCTAGCCCCATGAGCGACTTGTGCCCGGAGTTGCTGGATTTCGGCTTGTCCACGGCTGGTCTCCTTGCGCAGTTCCTCCACTGATTCCCGCAGTGTGTTAAGGCTCGCTAACAGCGCAGAAACTTGATCCACGTTTAAAGCGGCATCCTGCTGCCCAGGATTGGGAACTGTCTGTTCTGCGTTTAACATTTCGGAAGAATTGTAACTGTCCGAGTCGGACTGTTCTCCTTCTATATGGTTTGCCCTGGCTCTTGTAAGCATTCAGAAAAATGGCGGCAGCGTAATGCGTTTGCGAAACAGCAATGGCGGCGGACTGTTCACCGGAGCGCTAGGGCTTCAAGGCACCTGCACTTCGATGCTAAAATGGCGGCAGCGTAACGCGTTTGCGAAACAGCAATGGCGGCGGACTGTTCGCCGGAGCGGTAGGGCTTCAAGGCACCTGCACTTCGATGCTAAAATGGCGGCAGCGTAATGTGTTTGCGAAACAGCAATGGCGGCGATGCTAACTGGCAGCAGCGTAAGATTTGCGAAACAGCAATGGCGGCGGACTGTTCGCCAGAGCGCTAGGGCTTCAAGGCACCTGCACTTCGATGCTAAAATGGCGGCAGCGTAAAGATTTGCGAAACAGCAATGGCGGCGGACTGTTCGCCGGAGCGCTAGGGCTTCAAGGCACCTGCACTTCGATGGTAACTGGCGGCAGCGTAAAGATTTGCGAAACAGCAATGGCGGCGGACTGTTCGCCGGAGCGCTAGGGCTTCAAGGCACCTGCACTTCGATGCTAAATGGCGGCAGCGGAAAGATTTGCGAAACAGCAATGGCGGCGGACTGTTCGCCGGAGCGCTAGGGCTTCAAGGCACCTGTACTTCGGTGTTAACTGGCGGCAGCGTAAAGATTTGCGAAACAGCAATGGCGGCAGACTGTTCGCCGGAGCGCTAGGGCTTCACCTGTACTTCGGTGCCGTTGCGTGCAGCGTACACAAAGCAATTTCAAAACTTGTAACTTTGTTAACTCGGCAAATACTCCGAAAAAGTACTTATAAAATGTGTTGGGTTTTATTTAATGTAATGTAATTTGTTAACTCTGTTAATTCGGCAAAGAACTCCGAAAAAGCTATTATAAAATTTGTTTGTTTGAAATTGTTGCGCCTTGGTACGCTGTCGGTCGTCAATTGAATATGGCCGCTGTTCCTCCCTGCAGGGCTGCATGTGCCACACGCGTGGCCCAGGGCTGCATGCGCGAGGCATGACTCTGCGGTTACAGTTTTCATTCTGTGTTTCTGGAATGGTTAAAATCCTATCTTAGTGATCGTCTCTGTGTTGTGTCATTTGACAACACCTCTTCCCGGCCTTTTACGGCGACCTCCGGTGTTCCCCAGGGTAGTATTTTAGGTCCGCTATTATTTGTGCTCTTTATTAACGATGTTTGTACATGCTTTTCAACCTCCAAATTTCTATTGTATGCAGACGACCTTAAAATCTACTCTGAGATTAGAACCCCTGAGGACTCTTCTGCGCTTCAATCTGAGCTTAACATCTTAAATGAGTGGTGTGTCCGAAATCGTCTCTTCCTTAACACCAACAAATGTTTCCAACTGACTTTCGCTAAAAAACGTATTTATTTTCCTGCCTCCTATTTTATTTCAAACTCGGGGCTTAAAGCGGTCAGTGTGATCAAAGACCTAGGTGTCTTCTTCGATTCTAACTTCTCTTTTTCTGCACATATCGACTCTATCATTTCCAAATCGTATTCTATGTTAGCCTTTGTCCGTCGCAACTGTTCTCCCTTCTCTGACCCTTATACTTTCAAGTTACTTTATTCCGCCTTTGTTCGTTCCAGGCTAGAATATGCAGCCGTAATTTGGAGGCCATTTTATGCCTTAAGTATAAATCGACTCGAACGAGTGCAGAAGGTCTTTATTCGCTTTGCCCTTCGTTCCCTGAATTTTGCAGACCCTATTCCCTCCTATGACGCACGTTGTCAGCTTCTAAACTTGAAATCGCTACTTAATAGAAGATCTTTTCTTTCATTAAAATTTTTATATAATATCGTGAATGGACTTATTGACTGCTCGTCTCTTCTGGAAAAAATTAATTTTAATATTCCTGCCAGATCTCTACGGCGGTCTGATCTTTTTAATGTTGGCTTTAACAAGACCAATTATGCCAAAAATGCTCCTATTACAAGAGTTCTAATTGAATTCAATAGCCTCTCAAATTCTTTGGATATTGATCTCGCATTACCTTTAAGCGTATTTTGTACTTTGTTATCTAATTATAAGTATCTTTAAGAATATTTTTCGAATTTGTTTGAATTTACACCCCTTATTTCTCAAAGTCTGTAATTTGATTAGACTTAATTTAATAAATAAATAAATAAATAAATAAATAAATCCCGGGATTTGACTTTTCAATCCCGAAAATCCCGGGATCGCAAAATGGCAAAAAATTGCGATCCCTAGTGTATACGTATTTCGTGGAATGCTGTGGAATCTCAAAAGTTACAGTCCAGAGAAAATCCCGATTTTTCTCATTTTTATTAAAAAATTAGGAAAAGGTTAGATATTTTTTTTTGTCAAAATAAACATTTTTTAAATACAATTTTTTTATATATTAACTGCTTAAATATCATAACCCCACATGTGAAAAATTATGCGATTTCATTAAAAAGGTATCTACAGTTCAAATTTCATGTTTGTAGCTTCAGCGGCTTGGGCTGAGCGATGATGAATCAATCAATCAATCAGTCAGTCAGTTAGGGCAAACAATCTATGTATATAAAAATGGAGGCGGTACCACGCCCTCTTGTCCAATGTTCACAACTTTCTTCTAGTCTAAGTGGAAAGTTCGTACCAAGTTTCACTGATATGTGTGTGTGTACTGCATAACTGTTGGATCATAAAAAATGTGCCACGCCCCTTGACCAACGCCGATAAAATCTCATCAGTAGAATGGCACATCTATGAAACGACGGTACACCAAATTTGTGCAATTAAGCAAATGCTGTGCAGCTTACAACTCCGAAGCTATTCCATTTAAAAGATTTGAGTTGTATGGACGATGCCACACCCCCTTGTTCAATACCAACCCCATTCCCTCTACCGAAAGATATGATTAAATGGTAGGTTCATACCAAGTTTCATTGATGTACGACTTACAGTTCTGCTGCATAAAAAATTTGCCACGCCCCTTGTTCAACGCTCATCAAATTTTAAGAGTAGAATGACACTTCTATTGGACGATGGCATATTAAATTTGAATACTGTGCGGCTTACGATTCCGAAGCTATTCCATATAAAAGATTTAAGTTGTATTTGCGTTGTCACGCCCCCTTGGTAAATACCCGCCCCATTTCCTCTGTGGAAAGATATGACTAAATGATAAATTCGTGCTAAGTTTCATTGATGTGCGACTAACAGTTGCAAAATTATGCAGATAGTTTGGGTCAAACAAATGTCGCCCCATGTCCAACGCCCATAAAATTTTAACAGTAGAATAATACATCTATGAGGCGACGATACACTAAAGTTCAATGCTGTGCGACTTACAATGTCGCACCTATTCCATAAAAAAGAAATGAATTGTATGGACGGTGCCACGCCCCCTTGGTAAATACTTGCCCCATTCCCTCTGCCGAAAGATATGATTAAGTGATAGGTTCATACCAAGTTTCATTGATGTACGACTTACAGTTCTGCTGCATAAAAAATGTGCCACACCCCTTGTTCAACGCCCATCAAATTTTAACCGTAGAATGACACATCTATGAAACGACGGTACACCAAATTTCAATGCTGTGCGACTTACAATTCCGAAGCTATTCCATTTAAAAGATTTGAGTTGTATGGGCGGTGCCACACCCCTTTGTTCAATATCCACCCCATTCTCTCGGGCGAAGGACATGATTAAATAGTAAGTTTATACAAAATTTAATTGATGTGTGAATAATGGTTCCAAAGTTATTGTCTAAAAATGTATTCTGGTGGTGCCACGCCCTGTTTTCCCGACTTTTCTTTTTTCCTAAACCTTCACGTAACAATTTCGAACAAACCCGCCGAAGGAAGTATCCAAGTCGGTCCAGTCGTTTTCAAGTTTTAAGCAGCCGAACGGACCACGATTCATTTTTATATATTGTTACGAATATTAAGTCTAGTGGGCTGTCACGTATCTCTGGATTGTGTGATTTGAAAATAAAACACAGTCAGTTTCTTAAACGCAGACAATTAAATACACCAACAGTCACTTTATTATTCACAGTTTACACTTTACTGTTCGTACACTTGATTATTCCGTGTGGCAACTTCACTTGTCAAAACCAGACTGGCTCGCTGTACCGCATCTGGCCACCTTTTATACTCTGTCCGGCCGTCGCGCAGATCGTTCTCGCACGTTGCCAGATTGGACTAGAAGTTTCCCTGATGACCGCGACCATCGTTGCCAGGTTGGGCTAAAAGTTACTATCGCGGCCGTCGTTGCCAGATTGGGTTATGGCACGGCACGTAGCGGCAGGGTTGCTTTGCCCCGCGACAGACTGGCTCATCGTTACACTGCCCACCACTTAGACTTGTTCGTCCCGAACAAGTGCCGAGGCTCCGCTGTGATGAGGCGCCAGGCGCTCCAAATGGACTACCTTCAGCTTAGCGCCTCTATTGCTGCAACGTTGAATGCTGTATACCACGTCGTTAATCCTAGTCACGACTTCGTAAGGTCCTTCCCATGACGCTTGGAGTTTCGGAGACAAACCTTTCCTCCGCTGCGGGTTGTAGAGCATTACCAAATCGCCTTCTTGGAACCCTGCTGAGTTGGCCCGTAGATCGTATCTGGCTTTCACCTTATCGCTGACCAGTTTGGTGCGGCTCCTTATAAACTGGTGAATTTCCTCCAGTTCCGCCCGCTTATTGGCCACGTAGTCCGTCTTAGCGCCTCCCGTCGTGCTGACTACCCCGAACTTCAAGTCAGCGGGTAACCGCAACTCTGTGCCGAACACTGCCCGGGCTGGAGTGAGTGATGTCGTGTCGTGCGGGGCTGACCTATACGCCATCAGGAACAGGGGGATGTGCGTGTCCCAATCCTTTTGATTCCTGCCTACCACTTTCCGCAGGTATTCCTCCAGTGTCCGGTTAAAGCGTTCCACCATGCCGTCGGACTGTGGGTGCAAAGGAGTGGTACGCGTTTCCTTTATCCCCAGCAGCTCACACACTTCCTTGAATACCGCAGACTCAAAATTCCGGCCTTGATCTGAGTGCAACTCCAACGGAACTCCGAACCTGGCTACCCAGTTGTTTACCAGCTTTTCCGAGATCGTGGTGGCCTCCTGGTTAGGAATAGGGTACACTTCGGGCCATTTGCTGAAGTAATCCATTACGACCAGCACATATTTGTTGCCTTGGGTGCTAGTTGGGAATGGGCCGGCGACGTCCATAGCAATCCGCTCGAAGGGCGCTCCCACGTTGTACTGCTGCATGCGGCCTCGAGATTTTCTTGTCGGCCCTTTCGCGGCTGAACATCGGTCGCAGCTCTTAATCCACTCGGCTACAGACTCCTGACATCCTACCCAGTAGAATCGTCTTTTTATTTTGGCGACGGTTTTGGTGATGCCTAGGTGCCCTCCACTGGAGTCGTTATGGTATGCCTCGATGACCTCGTTGATTCTGCTTTTCGGCACTACCATTAGGGGGTTGCTGGTACGACCATCCGCGCTCTCCCATTCGCGGTACAGGCAGCCTTCCTTCAGCCGCAAACTTTTCCACTGTGCCCAGTAAGCCTTAGCGATCGGGCTTTCACCGACCATCTCCTGCCAGTCTGGACGTGCGCCTTGCTCCTTGCCTTCGACGATCTTCGCAAGATCCGCATCCTCACGCTGGTCTTTTTGTAGCCTCTCCGCAGACCACTCTTCCTCTGGCATGACGCTGACCAACCAACCGTCCACTATCTGTTCTTTGCTTTCGGCTCGCGAGCATTGCCTGCATTCGACTTTGCACGGATGGTGTGGCAGAGCGGCAGCCCTTCTTGGCGACGTCTGTTGTCCGGAACACTTTTCTCGCAGATGGCAGTCTCGTGATATGTGGCCTTGCTTGCCACATCGCCAGCAACTGACTCTAGATGACACTGCCCGCAGCCCCGCCGGCGCCTCCGAGCTCACTGTCTGGCTTTGGGTGACACGTCCAGATTGGGCTCGACGCTTTTCCGCAGATGAATGACGAAAACTTCCTCTCCAGGCCGCCTCATACGTCATCGCGCTGGCCACCGTCTCCTTAAATGTCGGCTTGCCCATCATCAACGCACTGCGACGTGTCTCTGGGTCATGAAGACCTTCAATAAATGACTCAATCTTCATCCTCTCGAGGTTATCAGCGCCGAATTTCGGGTAGCACAACTGTACGAGCCGCTCAATGTCCGCTACATATGTCTGCAGCGCCTCGTTGGCCCTTTGTCTACGGCTCTTCAGCTCGCAATAATACAGCATTTTGTTGTGCTCGTCACTGTATTTGGCTGCCAGCGCCCTTATGACGGTGTCGTAATCACCTCTTAAACATTCTGGAACTGATTTGATTACCTCAGCCGCAGGACCTTTCAGAGCCAGTATCAGTCTCCGACCTTTCCTAACATCGGTCCACTGACTCTCCAAAGCAGCCATCTCGAATTGTAGTTTGAATGTGTCGAACGACGTAGTACCATCATAAGTAGGCACTTCTATGGCGAAACTTTCCTCAACTGACTGCACCCTTGCTCGAAGCTGTACCTCTCGAAGCCGTTCGTCTATCTTTCTGTGCATCGAATCTTCCAGACTGTCAACTCGTTTGTTCAAGGACTCATCCAGGTTGTCAACTCGTTTGTCCCAATTGTCCATACGCGTCTCAAGATGCTCAACTTTCCCGTTCAGCCTATTGGAGATTTCCTCTACCTTCTGCTCCAAGCGCGCAGAGCTTTCCTGAAGCTTGACTTCCATTCGCTCCGACACTTGCGCCGATATTTCATGGGTCGCCGTTTCCATTTTCGCTGCCATCTCTTGATTTGCAGTTTCCATTTTCGCTGCCATCTCTTGATTTGCAGTTTCCATTTTCGCTGCCATCTGCGCCGACATTTCACGATTTCCACGATTGGAAGTCTCGAACATGCCTTTTATTGCACTCATTAGCTGGCTCATGTCTAATGCTTGTAGTGGTCCAGCCGGTGCAGCCGTACTTTGGATCGACGCAGCACCCGAAGGCGATTCCTCCACTTTGGCCGACGCCTCTTGTTCCTGCGTTCCGAACTCGTGTGCTGCCCAATCGATGCCTCGTGATTCACACGCCTCTCGCAAGCGCAGCTGCAACTCCACTTTCCCGCCAGCAGTCGGCAAATTCCAGGCAGCCAGCTCCTTCTTCAGCTGGTCCACCTTCAGCAGCTCGAGTTTAACCATGTCCGTGCTGTTATACTTTTATTTATTTATTTAGTTTTTTTTTTGTTTTGTTACTTTTCGTTTATTTTCAATTTTCTACAATCCCACTTCTGACACCAAATGTTACGAATATTAAGTCTAGTGGGCTGTCACGTATCTCTGGATTGTGTGATTTGAAAATAAAACACAGTCAGTTTCTTAAACGCAGACAATAAAATACACCAACAGTCACTTTATTATTCACAGTTTACACTTTACTGTTCGTACACTTGATTATTCCGTGTGGCAACTTCACTTGTCAAAACCAGACTGGCTCGCTGTACCGCATCTGGCCACCTTTTATACTCTGTCCGGCCGTCGCGCAGATCGTTCTCGCACGTTGCCAAATTGGACTAGAAGTTTCCCTGATGACCGCGACCATCGTTGCCAGGTTGGGCTAAAAGTTACTATCGCGGCCGTCGTTGCCAGATTGGGTTATGGCACGGCACGTAGCGGCAGGGTTGCTTTGCACCGCGACAGACTGGCTCATCGTTACAATATATAGATTAGCATTAAAGCACATTTTGGCAAAAATTTCTTAGTAATGAGAAAACTAGGATAATATGGCTCTAAAGGGGTTAAACGAGGAAACATTCATAATTTGTAACATTAGCTTTGTTAATATAGAAGTTTTCTATTTTACTAGCAAGGCCCTGCGGCTTTGCACCCAAGCTTGAAGTCAATGGGCCCAATAAACCAAGTTTCTTCATACTACACTCTATGGGCGATGCCACGCCTCTTTTATGTAATGCCCAATCCATTCCTCGTCGAAGGGTCTGACCCGGTTTCATTGATATGCGACTTTCAGTTCCAAAGTTACGTGGAAAATTTCAGTTACAAAAAATATGCCACGCCCCTTGTTCAACGCCCATAAAATTTTGCCAGTAGAATGACACATCTATGGGACGATTGTTTACAAAACTTCAAAGCTTTCCAACTTGTTGTTCTGAAGCTATTC
Source organism: Melieria omissa (assembly GCA_963971225.1). NCBI lineage: Eukaryota > Metazoa > Arthropoda > Insecta > Diptera > Ulidiidae > Melieria > Melieria omissa. The sequence goes on from OZ020270.1 coordinate 43,321,202, forward strand.
CACATTAAAAATTTGGGTTCTATGGGCGGTGCCATGCCCCTCGTCCAATACCCAACCCATTCCCCATGTCGAAGGGCACATCTAAATCGTAAATCTTTGATGTGTGATTTGTAGTTCCAAAGTTATTCGAAACATTTGAGTAGCTTAAAAGTGCCACACCTCTTGTCACCAATTCAGCTAATCGGCTGCCTAGTTTTTGAGTTTTAATGCCATGGGACCAACAAACAAATATACATTAATTTTTATATACAACATAAAGATATTTGCTGCAATGACTCGCAACATTTTTTTTATATCCATATTGTTTTGCACAAATATTAATTTCTGTCGTCATGGGAATTGCAGGAAGGCGTAAAAGGTGGGCGTGGTCAACCTTATATAGCTTATGTTTACCGCTATGAAACACAGAATCATTATATATCAACATTAATTTTCAGACATGTACCGTAACTTTGTTTTGTTAGTTTAATGGGCGCGGGAAGTGGGCGTGACCGATTATATTATAGCCTATGTTTGCCGCAATGAACGGCTGAATCGTTTGATACCCATATTGCTATAACAAATATACCATGGCTGATTTGTTATTACAGTGGGCGTGGCGAAATGGCATATCGAGTGGGCGGGGTCAATCCATTATATCCTATGTTAACATCAACAAAGCACGGAATCATTCGATATTAATACTGATTTACCGACATGTACCGTAGCTTCGTTTTGTTAGTTCAGAGGGCACGGAAAGTGGGCGTGCCGATTATATTATAGCCTATGTTTGCCGCAATGGCACGCTGAATCGTTTGATACCCATATTGCTAAGACAAATATGCCATGGCTGATTTTTTATTATAGTGGGCGTGATGAAAAGAAATATCAGGTAGGCGTGGTCAATCTTATATATCCTATGTTAACATCAATGAAACACGGAATCATTTGGTATTAATACTGATTTACCGACATGTACCGTAGCTTCGTTTTGTTAGTTTAGTGGGCACGGAAAGTGGGCGTGGCCGATTATGTTATAGCCTATGTTTGCCGCAATGATAAGCTGAATCGTTTGACACCCATATTGCCTTACAAAAGCATACCATAGATGAGTTTTGTTACCATAGTGGGCGTAAGAAGGGGCGTGGTTATTCTCATATAGCCTATGTACCATTCCCACAGATAAAAAAATGTTTGGTGCTTATTTCATCTAAATCGGTTCAGTGGTTTTTGCTTGATTGTGGCTCAAAAAACGTCACACTTGCTTTTATATAATAGTATAGATAAGGCGATGATCTAGTCTCCATCTCCCTGGTACTAAAGGGTAGGTGCCACTGGATCGCCTCCTGTTATATGGCTCACGACGACCCAGAGCCTCCACCGCCAAATTCCCTCAAGGAGCTGGCAAAAGAAGCCGCAAAATCCAGTATCGACTTGATTATTGGATGCGACGCAAACGCTCACCATAGCATATGGGGCAGCACGGATACTAACGACAGAGGTGAGTCTCTCTTTGAATACTTATCTACCACCAACCTTTTAGTATGCAATATAGGGCGTACACCAACCTTTGTTACTAGAAACAGAGAAGAGGTCCTAGATCTCACCCTTGCCTCTGTAACTATAGCCGATAGGGTTAGGAATTGGAGAGTTTCTAGTGAACACTCCTTTTCTGACCATAGGTACATTGAATTTGCTCTTGGAAGCAGCGCTCAGAAGACCAAACCTGTCCTCAATCCTAGAAAAACGAACTGGGATCTGTTCGTTCGCACAGTAGACAGACACATCAATGCGACTCAAATCACTGAAATCAACAGTCACGCGATGTTAGAGACGGCTGTTGATCACTTAACATCGGCCTTTTCACAGGCACAAAACCTTGCCTGCCCCTTGTTTGTACCAAGGGGGAAATACAAACCCCCCTGGTGGAACCAAGAACTTGGGGGGCTCAGAAAAACCTCCAGGAGACTCTTCAATAGAGCGAGGAGGACCAAAACTGCAACAGACTGGGACCTTTACAAGGACTCCCTCAGGTCCTACAAGAAATGTCTTAGGGATGCTAAGAGAAGCTCTTGGAGCGACTTCTGTGGCAACATTGAAAGTGTCTCCGAGACTTCTAGGCTTAGGAAAATACTAGCCTCATCACCATTTGTTCCAAGTGCTTTACAAAAACCAGATGGCTCTTGGACATCTTCAGAAGCTGAAGCACTCGAGCTTCTCACAAACACTCACTTTCCGACCAGCCTCAACTCGCTGGCAGAAGACCAGATAGACACGAATAGGGTCGCTAATGTAGACAACCTCATATCGGAGGACAAAATAAAATGGGCTATCACAGGGTTCCTTCCATTTAAATCACCGGGACCAGATGGCATATTCCCAGCACAGCTACAAAGGGCTGGACCATCAGCCCTTAGGCTCCTCAATTTAATCTTTTCAGCCAGTATAAGCTTGAACTACATTCCAGAAAACTGGCGCAGAGTTCGGGTGGTGTTCATCCCGAAAGCGGGTAAGAACTCTCACACTAATCCTAAGGACTTCAGACCCATTAGTCTATCCTCTTTTCTATTGAAAACACTGGAAAGACTACTGGATCTACACCTACGTCTAACTATAAGGCATGACCTCATCTCAAACAACCAGCATGCCTACATCAAGGGTAAATCCGTAGACACTGCTCTACACTCTCTGACTCAGACGATCCAGAAATCTCTTGATTACAAAGAATACACGTTAGCAACTTTCCTGGATATAGAGGGAGCTTTTAATAACGTCGAACCGTTGGCTATCACTGGCGCACTCGCCGGGCTTGGGGTGGAGCGTGGCCTGGTGAACTGGGTGGATAAGCTTCTGCGCAGCAGAGTTATCTGCGCTGAACTGGGTGAATCGTCCATCTCAAGAGCGGTGAGTAGAGGTACCCCACAGGGTGGGGTCCTCTCCCCTCTCCTTTGGAACCTTGTGGTCAATGAACTACTTCAGTCCTTAGGAGGGGGTGGATGCAAGGTGACGGCTTACGCCGACGATATAGTTCTCGCCGTCTCAGGAAAGTTTCCTCACTCGATCAGAGACCTCATGCAAGCACTGCTAAATAAGGTCAACGACTGGGCAACCTGTCGTGGGCTAGGCATCAACCCCGGGAAAACGGAAGTGGTCCTCTTTACGAGGAAGTACAAGCCACCTTCCATACCCCCTCTAAAACTTAACAACACAGCAATCCCATATAAGAATGAGGCTAAATTCTTAGGAGTCATTCTTGACAGGAAATTAAGTTGGAAACCAAATATCCTCCATAGGGTTGAAAAGGCAAGGGTTGCCTTATACACCTGCAAGAAGGCACTGGGTAAAACCTGGGGTCTAAGACCAAATCTAACATACTGGGTCTATACCGCCGTAGTTAGGCCTATCCTAACGTATGGGTGCTTGGTTTGGTGGGAAGCCTTAGAAAAAGTCACACTTCTCCAACACCTTCAGAAAGTTCAAAGGGCAGCCTGTGTCATCATCTCAGGCGCTCTAAGAACTACCCCAACCTCAGCCTTAGAAGCTTTACTTCACCTCATCCCACTAGACCTCCATTGCAAAAAGTCGGCGGCAATTACAAGCCGAAGACTTCGTGCTTTCGGCCATTGGTCGGAATCAAATACAGGTCATAGCAGGATTCTCTCTCTCTTTGGACAAACCGGAGAACTCGATTACTCTCCTCCCCAACTTCTCTTCAACAAGAAGTTCCTCTGTACCATCCCAGATAGAAGCAGCTGGGAGGACGGTTCAACACCACTAACAGGTAGCTCATGTCAGGTCTTCACCGATGGCTCCAAGCTAAATGGAGCAGTCGGCGGAGGCGTCTTTTCGGACTCATTGGGTATAGACTACTCCTTTAGACTACCGGACCACTGTAGTGTGTTCCAGGCGGAAGTGACGGCCATTGAAGCCGCCCTGAAGCTGGTCAACGAGCGCAACATCTCAGTACGAGATGTTAGCATACTCTCTGACAGCCAAGCGGCTATCAGGGCCCTAGGGTCTCATGTCCTAACATCAAAAACAGTGATCAGCTGCCGCAGATCTCTCGACGAGATGGCTGAGCAGCTTAACATACACCTATTATGGGTCCCAGGTCACAGAGACATCCCGGGGAACTGTAGGGCGGACGAACTGGCCAGACTAGGCACAACCAAAGGGCTATCCGCAGAATTTGCTGGCTTGGGTGTCCCGCTAAGCACTTGCAAGCTGATGCTAGAGGAGGCCGTGACTAAAGCCGCCAACATCGCCTGGGCGGCCTCGGAGACAGGCAAGACAGCGCAACAAATCTGGCCAAAGTTGGACTGGATGCGCACCAGAAGTCTGCTAAACCTCAAAAGGGGCGCGCTCAGGGCTGTTGTCGGGGTAATCACTGGGCACTGCATCCTCGGTGGCCACGCAAGAAGGCTAGGGCTGGGCCATCTAGCCAACGATTTCTGCCGTAGCTGCAGAGACGTAGAAGAGGAAGAAACCATTCTACACTTCCTCTGCACCTGTCCTGCTCTTTGCAGGACTCGCAAAAAACACTTAGGTTTTTACTACACCGCCAACCTAGCCGATATATCAAATGTCGACACCAAAGGCCTAATACGCTTCATTAACTGTTCAGGTTGGTTTGAGACCTACTAAGTTGAAGGGGATAACGATCCAGTGGCATCACAATGGGCCTATTTTGGCCTACGTGTGCTCTCGTAAGGGCCGCCACATCTACCTACCTACCATAGATAAGGCGATAGCAGGAAGTCTTGCGATTACAAAATGGGTCACATTTTGTGTTTCAGAATATTTGAACTGAAGATATCATGTCCACCATGGAACAACTATTTTCGGCATGCTCAAGTTCGAGGCATCGAATGAACCGTTATTAAAGAAGATATTCTTAACATCATTAATGAAAATTATTGTTCAAAACCTCTACAAAAACTTGCGAAAAACCTTGAATAAAAATATTGAAAAGCTTTTCATCCAGAACGATTTGAAAACATCGATATTTCGGACCGCCTCGACCAGAATACCCCCTTAAATATATATATATATATAAAAGAGAGTGGCAGTATGTGTGTGACCGCATCACGCTCAAACGGAACGGCCGATTTTCATGGGGTTTGTTTTGTTCGATTCGTATTAAGTTAGTTCAGGTTCGTGAGGAAAGAAAATTCCAGAAAATCGATTGGGAAACTCGGAAAATCCATGCCATCTTTGACCGTGAATTTTGCATATTTTCAGATAATAAGTCACACATCAATTAAATTCACTACGAACTTACTATTTAGTCATGTCCTGCGACAGAGGGAATGGGGCGGGTATTGGACGAGGGGGTGTGGCACCACCCATACAAGCTAAAGATTAATAATGGAATATCTTTGAAATCGTAAGGCGCACAGCATTGAAATTTGGTATAGCGTCGACCCATAGATTAGTCATTCTACTGGTAAGATATGATGGCCGTTGGACAAGGGGCGTGGCACATTTTTTGTGACCCAAATATTTCGCTGAACTATAAGTCGCACAGCAATGAAATTAAGTACGAACCTACCATTTATTCAAATCTTTCGACAGAGGGGATGGTGCGGGTATTGAACAAGGGGGCGTAGCATCACCTATATAACTTAAATCTATATACAAACGTGTCTGGGTATAGTGAACACCCTATGTAGTGAACACTTCAATATAGTTAACGAGTATCATGGGCTGAGGACAACAGCACTGAATATGTTGGTATACAAGCGTAATCTACGAAAAAGCGGTTCAAAAGTAACTTTGTGAACGCAAGAAGCAAACGTCTATTCGCATACATTAATATAATCAATCAATTCAATCAATCAATCAATTAATATAATCAAGTCAATAAGCATACATTAATATTTTCCTACTAATTTATTTCAATGATCTCCCGAATTTATACACACAAATTTAGTTTGAGCAAATAAAACGAGTTTTTGAACAAAAATTGTAAAGTTGATATAGTGAACAACCTCAATACTGAGTAATTCCTTCATTTGAAATTTGAATTTGGTTTTTTCTTTGAGTTAAGTCATTAAGCTCTTATCTAAGTCTCTTATTTAAGCTATTATAATAACAATGTAATGTGTTCAGAAAATACAATTTCTTTATTTCATAAGAAAAAATGATAGAAATTGGTTTTTGAAATTGGCAAGGTTCAAACGCCTTCCATTTTTTACTGAAACTAAGCAGCAACATTACTGATTTGTGAGCCGCAATTATGTTAATCAGTGGTTGTTCCTCCTCCATTAGTTGGTTTTTTCGTTAATTTGCATTGCCATAGATTCGCCATCTCGTGTATTTCATTATATGAAAACAAAACATTTCGTGCGGGACGAAGTTCGCCGGGTCAGCTAGTTTTCTATTAAGGTAATTCAACATACAAGAAAGAGCAGAGTAAAAACTGCCAAAATTATTAAATATTAACAACAAAATTGAAGACAAAGTGGAAATTTAATATATCGAGACTCAACCAATCAACAAATCAACCACACATATGCTAAAGTTCCTGTTCGACTAAGTGCAAACCGATCAACGGAAAGAATCAACAAGAAACCAATCAACAAGTATCAACCACAGAATATTTATGCTGGAGCTCCCCTTCAACCAAGTGCAAACTGATTAACCCTGCTGGTTACGAATTTTTTTTTTTATTGAAGAAATACCAAGAAATTACTTAAAAAATTAGAGTTTTAATGTAAGTGCCACTCAGTGTCCATTTTGTGTTTTTTTTCATTTTTTGATTTAATTTTTTTCGTGTATCGAATAATAAAATAGTGAGTTTGGTCGACGCTGTAATTGAAACAAATACTGCTCAACTGACGGAACAAATAGAACGGGTTACTGTCCGCTTGCGGCAACTTGAACCACCGAGTGTGGAAACATACTACGAGCCAGGCTCAATAAGGCCAAACGTAGCGAATAATGGTACTACACTGGATTTGATAAAATCCGTGCCGGAATTTAGTGGTGACGCGAATGTATACCCATCTTGGCGGTCAGCTGCCAATTTTGCACTATCTTACTACCCAGAAGGTTCAGAGAATTATTATATCTCTATGGGCATCCTCCGAAACAAAATAACGGGCACAGCTAATGCCACCTTATCCTCTTTTAACACACCTCTCAATTTTAAGGCAATTATTGCCCGCCTAGACCAACATTTCGCTGACAAACGCCCTGTTAATGTGTCGGAAAATGAGCTAAGTTTTTTGACAGGGTTTATGACAGGGATGAGTTTTATGACTTAGTGGACAGGCAGCTCACCCTTATAATTAATAAAAATCTAATGAACCATAATAGTAACGAGCAGGGCATCAAAGCCCTTAATGAGAGAGCGAGAGGCAACGCCTTGAGCGTGTTTATTCCGCTAAGCCGGCAGATCTTCCGTCTGCCTTGGCCGTCGCCCAAGAGCTGGAAATGAACCACATTCGATATAATTTTGCCGCATCTTTTTCTATGGGTGATATTGCTAAAAACAATACTCGACGTAGCTCACAACAAACATTTTCGCACAAAACCTTTGCGTATAGAAATCAGGGCAATTTAATCACCCCAATGAGTATCGACCCTGATTCCGGGGTGTTCAGGCAACACACCGCTTTCCAAAAAAGCAATAGAATCCACCGACAGCAGTTTATCAACGTACAAAATCAGCGTCAACTGCAACCAAAGCATAACGAGCAATGTCAAAGCCAACAACTCCAATACCAACCACCCCAATACCAACAACCCCAGTATCACGCTCCAGCTCTTAAACGTCCTAACCCGCAATTTAATAATTCCAACCAAGTATCAATGCACACTGTGTGAAATGGTCAATCTAGCGGAACTAAATTAATAACTCTTGAATGCGTAAAGATATCGTGGTGAAATTTTGTACAGATACTGCTGGTGTTTCACCTGAGAACTGGCATGAATATGGGCATGGTCCGCCTACTTTCAAGTAGGGTTGCCATCTATATATATAAAAGAAAGTGGATGTATGTGTGTAAGCACATCACGCTCAAACCGACCGGCCGATTTCCATGGAGTTTTTTTGTTGAATTAGAATTGAGTCAGTTCAGGTTCGTGCGAAAAGAAATTTCCGGAAAATCTATTGGAAAAGTCGGAAAATCTCTGCCATATTGCCGTGAATTCTGAAAATTTTCAGACGATAACTTTGGAACCATTAGTCAGACATCAATGAAATTTACTAAGAAGTTACGATTAAGTCATGTCCTTCGACAGGGCGAATTGGGCGAGTATTGGACGAGGGGGCGTGGCACCACCCATACAAGCCAAACCTTAATAATGGAGTATCTTCGAAATTGTAAGGTGCACAGCATTGAAATTTAGTATGGCTTCTGCTGTGAGCTATCTGACTGTTGTTTTTTATAATGAAATACGCGCGATGGCGATTCTAAGGCGATGCAAATTGACGAAAAAACCAACTAAAGGAAGAGGAGGAGCTACTGATTAACGCAATCGAGGCCCACAAATCAGCAATGTTGCTGCTAAGTTTCAGTAAAGAAATGACTGCGCTTGAACAGATTTAAATTATATGGGCGGTGCCACGCCCCCTTATTCAATACTCCCACACTGTTCTCTGCCGAAAGAAAAAATGGTGGGTTCGTACAAAGTTTCAGTTCAAGTTCAGTGAAATATTTGGGTCACAAAAATGTGCCACGCCCTTTGTCCAACGCCCATTAAATCTTACCAGTAGAATGACTCATTTATGGGACGACGCCATACTAAATTTCAATACTGTGCACCTGAAAATTTCGAAGATATTCAATTATTAAGGTTCGGCTTGTATGGATGGTGCCACGCCCCCTCGTCCAATACTCGCCCAATTCGCCCTGTCGAAGGACATGACTTAATCGTAACTTCTTAGTAAATTTCATTGATGTCTGACTAATGGTTCCAAAGTTATCGTCTGAAAATTTTCAGAATTCACGGCAATATGGCAGGGATTTTCCGACCTTTCCAATAGATTTTCCGGAAATTTCTTTTCGCACGAACCTGAACTGACTCAATAGTAATTCAACAAAAACAACTGATGCGCTTACATACATACATCCACTTTCTTTTATATATATAGATGGCAACCTACTTGAAAGTATGCGGACCATGCCCATATGCATACCAGTTCTCAGGTGAAACACCAGCAGTATCTGTACAAAATTTCACGACGATATCGTTACGCATTCAAGAGTTATTAATTTAGTTCCGCTAGATTGAACATTTCGCACACGCGCGGGTAGCGTGGAGAGACCAAGCAAAAAAAAAAACTTTGTATGAGTGGGGCAAATATGGGCAGCCAAATTTAACTGAATCTTCAAAAACATGAACCAAAGCAGTTATTAAGATACATTTTAAATCGGATACACGCGGATACATTTTGTAATCTCAAAGCAAAATCACAACATTTGAAAAATTTTTATATGTCCGAATAAATTGCTCTGTAACCACTAATAATATACATAACGGTATTCAAGTTTACCTGATAAGGTGGCGAAAAAGGTGCTGATAGCTAATAACAGAGTTTGTATATGCGCGTTCGCCGTGATAATCCCGAATTACATCTAAATCACAAGTGACTCACAAATTTCAACAATTTTCTTTTATACAAATAGCTGCACATTCAAGATGATCGTTCGCGATGTGATTTTGCCAAACAGAAAATACTACGAGAATCGAATCCTCAATGTGTTAGCTAATTTTGAATTATAAAATTTTTTTTTTTTTTGACATTCGAATTTTTGAATAAAGTTCCGCTAGATATGCAAAATTACACAGTGTGCGTAGGTTGCAAAAGTCGATTTTGTCATGTTCTTTTTGGGGGAAACTCTTATACTTGTCCGATAGATAAATGATTGGACCTAAGAAATCCGAAAACCTTAACTAAATTGGACAAATAGTTTTACTTGTAGAACCCGTCAAAGTTGAGCAATTTGTAGAGTGTGAAATAATATCAGCAATTTGCACTTTTTCGGCAAAGCTGAAGTTTTAAAATACGGAAAGGAGCAAATTAGTTGAAACTTTTTGCACCAGCATCGTAAAAGAAGGCATTTGTAGTAAATAATTAAATGTAGAAAAAAAAGTTGGTTGTTGTTGTTGTCTTTTCATAGGCACTCACTTGAAGCACTGTTTTTATCATTCTTTTTGAACTTTCGATAGACTTTCAAAAAAAAGGCCATACTTGCCACGGAAAAATGTTCACTAGTCTTCTGTGAGTACTGCCGTGAAGAGATCGGGTGCCCGATTTTGCCCGACTGGATTTTACAGCGATTTTTCTGTGGCAATCTCGCGCAATTTCGTGCTTTCGGGTGCGTGCGTTCGAACAAGTTCGTCAAGATTTTGATAGTTAATCAATTACACGCGATTATAATCGTTACCAGGGCATTTAAATTTGGATTTTGGCTTCATTTAAGATGTGATACAAGCTTGCAACTCCATATTAACCCATTACTGCCTGCATATAGTTCTAGCCAGCGAATTTTGTCTAAATAAATAGTTATACACCAAAATTCAGGTATCTACCTGCTATAGCAACTGAGATATAGAGGGGGTGAAATTTCACCCATCCGGCACCAGGTGTGCCGGAATACCCATATATTGCCTCTTGAAAATTGCCGATATAGTCAATAATTTTTATTTTTACTTTTATTTAATTATGGCAAGGACTATCTATTATCTATTATCTTGACTACTGACAACAGAAAATTTGTTTGGCAGTGTCGGCGCATGAAATTGGCGCCAAAATAAATCACATTCGGTTTTCTATTTTATGTTTTGCTCATAAAATTATAAATGAAAGTGATAATTTTCAAAAAATCAATGAAAATGATTCGCAGACGTGGAATTTTGAGCACCCTCGAAATAAATGACATAATTGAGGACAAATGGAGTGATCACGAAAACAGCGCAAGTCTTAGCAAAGCAGACGATATAAACGTAGTGCTTTTACCACCCCATCGTGCGGATGGCTTCACCAACGACGAAGACATGGACGATGACAAACATGTGATCAGCGACAGTGATTAGAATTTATCATCTGAGGTAGCCGGAGTAATGGAAGTGGAGTTTAGTTATAATGATGATAATCCGATTGCGATGAATTTAAAATTCAGATTGTCACCATTCTAACGAACTATATTCATCATGACCCAATACATCGAGCTAAAAGATATGAAATGTAAGCAATCTAAGCACATTTTCATTGACCAACCAGATCCCATTTTTCATACAACCAACGAATGGGTGGAGTTGATTTAGTAGATAAAGGCATTGCGAACTACAAAATCCGGGTTCGTTAAAAAAATGGTACTGGCCTTTGATAAGTAATGTGTTAGATGCGGTAAACGCCTGGAAATTGCATTGCTTGCTTCAAAATTAAAAAAAAGCAAGCCGATGGCGCAACTCGAGCTTCGACGTGATGTTGTTAAGAGTTGGTTGCCCCAATTGAACGGAACGTACAATCCGAGAGATCATTTAGCACAGTGACACCAAGTCAAAAACGAGTTCGGAAAGATGGGATTGGCTACTTACCGCAACGAGGAGAGAAATACCGTCGTTGTGACGTGTGCCTGCATCCAAAAAACTATTTCGAAAAATATCATAATGGTGAAAAGCCTACCAAACGAACAACACATTGATTTTATTGATATTAAAACTAGTACAATATTAAAAACTCGTTTTCTAAGTACCAAAATAATAACGCGCAATTTTTGAAACTTCGGTACACCTGGTGCCGGACGGGTGAAATTTCACCCCTTTTTGAAAAAGCATTCATTGTACACAGGTGGATAGTACAAGCAATACCAAAAATTCACAGAAGATAGGTAGTTCAATGAACTACTTACTCCAGAATAAACTGATGGAATTTCCAATATTTACTATTTTTTAAGAATTTTAAACTTCTTGATAAGGTACACAGAAAAAATTAGTCAACTTTAAACACGGATTGGGATAACTTAAGGTTACAATTCTCCAATATTATTTAAAACGAAATAAACCTACATCTATTCCAATTCATTCTACAAAATTTCAGCCAAATCGCATAACACATGTAGTCAGGAAGGCCAAAGGAAAATCACCTTTCCAGGGGGTGAAATTTCACCCCATCCGGCTGTAATGGGTTAAGTCGACTTTTGTTTTTACGTATATTGCTGTAAGCTCGAAGTAAAAAATACTTTTGCTGGATGCGCAGTTCGCACGTTCGAAAAACAAGTTGGCTTTCATTTCCGGCAATCAGCTATCATATGTCCCTTGATGTAATGTTTTTAGTTTTAACAAAATACTAACACTGTGTCTGGCATACAATTTTTTTTTAATTTGAGCAAAACTCAGTCAATCGCCATTAGTCTTTGAGTTGAACCGCGCCAATGAAACAGTTATTGAAAAACAAAAAGCAGACTTATATCTACCATATGTGCACTGTCTAAAACCCACTTATGTGACTGGGCTGTTCAAAAATCCCACAACGCGGGGAAATCTAACAACTGTTTAGGTACCTGCTAGTACTAGAAGTTTAGTACCTGCTATTTGAATGCATATGCAAATCCTACTTATAAATAAAGGAGTTTGGAGTAAGTGAAGTTAGTTTCGAATTTATTTTGAAGTAAACATCACTTTAACTCCGCCACTGCAACTAAACCGAAGAAGAAGCACAAAGATGTTTTTGAAATATTCGAAGCCGTTTGAAATATTTACTATTTCAAAGACAAAGGAGAAGTTCGTTCTGGCTGTCAGGTTAGGTTAGGTTAAAGTGGCTGCCTAGGCACGGGGCTTGCCGAAAGACACACTTAGGCCACGAAAAGGGCCCATTGTGATACCACAAAGAGTGAGAGATCTGACTTACTGCAAGTTAGGTGCCTATACAAGCCAATTTGTTTTGTGGATGAAACCTAGCAAGTCCCTAATATTGACTGATCTGAGGTCATCCAGGTTATCGAAGAATGTGGAGCCCAGGGCTTTCCACCTTCGTATAGAGAGAGCCGGGCAATGACAGAGAAGGTGGCTGATAGACTCTTCCTCCTCCGCATTCTGACAGCTACGGCAGAAGTCCCGACTGTCAAGACCTTATCTGTAGGCATGACGACCAAAGGTACAATGTCCCGTAAGGATCGAGACGATCGTATTGATATGTTGTCTACTGAGCGAGACAAGAGTTCTAGTGCCCCGGGGTTTAGGGTAGGCCAAAGTTGCTTTGTAATTGAGCAAGTACTTTCATCCTGCCATCTCTTGTTGGCTATGTTGAGGAAGGAAGATCGAATAATAAGTTTACATGTAGCGAGAGGGATGCCTACTGTAATATTAACGTTGTCATCTGAAAGGGTGGTGCCACGTCTAGCGAGCTCATCGGCTATGCAGTTTTCCCTAATATCACTGTGGCCCGGTACCCAAGCCAGAGTGATGTTGTACACCCACCCTAGCTCATTCAGCAGGGATCGGCAGAGAGAGACCACTTTGGATGTGGTAAAGGCCTTCTTGAGGGCCTTGATTTCTGCCTGACTGTCCGTGAAGATCCTAACGGTTTCACCAGAAAGGTTATGATGTTTTAGCAAGGACAGGGCTTTAAAAATTGCCAGTACCTCCGCTTGGAAGACACTGCAGAAGTTTGGAAGGCGAAAACAATCCTCCATGGGAGGGTCAACACACAATACACCACCCCCTACCCTACCATCCAACTTGGAACCGTCTGTGTAGAAACATACTCCAGTTCTAGACACCGTATCTTGTACCCACTCCGATCTTTGGGGTATGTGGGTTGAGAATTTGGAGTCAAAGAGGTACGACGGTAGGGAGTGAGCTATGTTGTTGGGAAGGTCGGTTACTTTACCTAGGATACGGCAATGACCGAAATCAGTGCGCGCCCATCCCAGATAGTGTTCAATCTTACTGCGGAGAGGGTTGCAGCTTGTTTCCCGTAAAGGTCAACGGGGAGAAGGTGGAGCAAGGTATAGAGCGGCTGTCACTAAAGAAATTGGTTACGTCGAAGGAAGTTTGCCTGCAGCCAACATATCTACGACTAAACAGAAGATATCCAGGACTTATCGCACTATCAAGCTGAAATGCATTGCGGCAAACCGAGGATTGGTTGGTTAATGAGGAGTGGTTGGAAGAAGCAATTTACTTCGATGCAGGAGAAGCATGTAGCATAAGCGATGACCAACCATCGACATCAAAGGCGGCAAAAGGAAGGCCGAAAAAGTAAATTCAGAACTGTGCGTCATTCACTAAAAAAAGAAGCTTATGGAGGCAACGGGAAAAATAACTAACACCCACCTATCGGAAGCTTTGACTATGAAATATAATAAGAATCAGGAGAAAATGAAGGGCGTTATAGTGACAGCAGTTTTACCAGCAAGTCCGGGTCGTGTTAAAAGAATAAAAAACAGTATTCCCACCCCACCCAATGTGCTACCGATCAAATATAGTCCTAATGAAGCTTTAGCATTTGTAAACTATTGACCGGCAGGGCAATGAAAGTCGCTATTGATTTTCAAGAAAAACGAATTTAACTTTATTAACGTAAGGCGATTTTGATTGTTTGGCTCGGCTTAACTGGCTTGGTTTTGGCTGTGGCTTGGTTTGGTTTGGCTATGTTTCGAAATTGTGCGCGTTGGCACTTCGCGGCACTCCTCGGCGACTGTCTTGCTTCTTTTTCCGGTGGCAACTGAACTCTCCGTTTTCAATGGCGGCAACCAACTGAACTTGGCTGCAGCTGACTCGCTATCTTCGTTCGGCACAGGGTCACTCAACACTCCCCCCTCTGTGAATCACTCTGGGATTCACCCTCAATGTTTAATACTGCAAGTTTCGTGGCTGGTCTCCGCAAGATTCCCGTGGAGGTTCGCACTTCCGCAAAACGAATTTGGCCATCTTTGGCCAGAAAAACTTTAGTTACGCGTCCCTTGCGCCATTGGCTTCGGGCTTGACTCTCATCGCAAATTAAGACTAAGTCGTCGACCCTTATTGGTGTGGCTCTGCCGTGCCATTTCGTGCGGAGCAACAACTGCGGCAAATACTCCTTGATCCATCGCTTCCATAGGCGGTCCTTCAAATTCTGGCTTATTCTCCACTGTTTTTTGATACAAACTTCTTCGTCAGGAGGCTGTGGCGTTTGGGTTGAGTTCACTGCACCAATGAGGAAATGGTTCGGCGTCAACGGCTCATCTTCCTCAGTGGACAACGGAATATCCGTAAGAGGACGAGAATTGAGGATGTTTTCTGCTTCAATTAAAAGGCTGCGCAAGGTTTCAAGTCTCGGCGCTTCACAGTGTAGAGTCTTCAGGACAAGCGCTTGACAATTCTAATCAATCTTTCCCAGCATCCACCGGAGCTGGGATTCAACGGGCAATTAAACGTCCACTCGATCCCACGCTTTGTTGCTTCATCAGAAATTCGTTCGACGTCGAGTATGTGCTCTGCTTCACGAAGCTCCCTCTGGGCCCCAATAAAATTGGTGCCGTTGTCACTTCGAATTCGTGCTGGCGTGCCCCGCCGATTGATGAAATTGCGCAGGCACAGAATGAAGGCATCGGTAGACAAGTTCTCGGCAAGTTCCAAATGGGCTGCTCTGGTCGTGAGGCACGTGAAAATTACTCCCCATCTCTTCTCTTTACGTAGTCCGATGGTGACATTTAGCGGGCCGAATAAGTCTACGCCGGTGTACGTGAACGGTCTCACGTATGGTGTGAGCCGGTCTGGTGGCAGCTGTCCCATAAGCGGCGGTTTTGGGCGGGCTCTGTCAATCGTACATCGCATGCAACCGCTCTCAACGGTCTTCAGCAAAGACTTGGCGTGGGGAAACCAAAACGTTTGGCGAACCTCATTGATAACAACGGCTTTGTTTTGGTGATGGAATTGCTCATGGTAATGACGCATGATGAGCTCCGAAATGGCATGATCCCGTGGCAGCAAAACTGGGCGCCTCGCCTGTAATGGCAAGACTTGGGCGTTGTCGATGCGACCTTGAACCCTCAACAGGCCACGGTCATCTAGGCACGGCGAGAGTGTGTAGATTGGGCTGCTTTTGGGTACGGCCTTGCCGCTGGTGAGACTGGCTATTTCTGTAGCATAGCGTTCGCGCTGAACACACTTGGAGATGTAGTACTCCGCACGATGAATTTCGGCAATTGAAAGTGGAAAGCTTCCTCCCACTGCGGCGTCTCTCGTTTCTGGCAAACGGCGAAACTTATTGGCTGCTCTAAAAACCCAGGCCATCACGCGCTTGAGCTTTAAAAAGGACGAAAAGCGGTTAGTTTGGAATAAACAAGTTGTTACCTCTGGCTGTAAGAGTAGACATGGCTTGATCTCCTCCTCGAGTTGCTCTGGCAATGGCATAATCGGCGTTGATACGGGCCAGAAGCTTTCTGGCTGTCGCAAAAACTCTGGACCTGTCAACCATGGGCTTTGCGGGTTGAACCTCGGCGGCCACTTAGGACGAGTGGCAACATCGGCGGTGTTTCTGTCTGTTGGAATCCATCGCCACTGCGACGGTTTTGTTGATGATAATATTTCGGCAATACGATGTCCAACGAAAGCTTTATATCTCCTTTCGGTAGAGTATATCCAGTGCAAGAGCGTTTGAGAATCGGACCAAAGAATAACGCGTGTAAAGCTGACATCACTGCTTCGAAGGATGAGCTTGCTGAGGCGTGTTCCCAATACCGCAGCTTGAAGTTCCAGTCTCGGAATTGACATGACCCGTTGCGGCGCTCCACGTGTTTTGCCGGCGACTAAGGCAACATCACACCCCCCGATGTGTTCGACTCTGATATAGGCGGCGGCCGCAAACGCAACTTGGCTTGCGTCGACCACGACGTGTAGCTCTACCGATGATGCAACTGACAGGTTTGGCGAATACGGGCGCTGGACTTTGAATTCTTCCGCTCTTTTGAATGTGTTCCACCAAATATACCATTTTTGGCATATTTGCTCCGGCAATGTATCGTCCCAGGCAATTTTGCTTTTCCAAGTCTCCTGAACCAATGTTTTCGAATACAGCACGAAGTCGGCTAGAAAACCAAATGGGTCGAATACGGACATCACAATTCCCAGGAGTTCTCTTTTCGTTGGCGGACGCTCACAGTTCAACACCACTTTGGGAATACGGTGGAACTTGCACTTGAACTGAAAGGTGTCAGTGATAGTGTCCCAGACCATTCCGAGCACCTTTTCGGAACCTGCTTGGCACTCCATGTTGGCTGTAGTGTCTTGTGGCGGTGTGTCAGCATTCAAATCCCGTAGGCTTGGGCAGTTGGAAATCAATTTTCTTAGGTTGAACCCGGCTTGCGCGTGTATATGAACGATTTGCTGACAAATCTCTTTGGCTTCTTCTTCGTTATCGAAACTGGCTACAAAGTCGTCAACATAGTGCTTTTCGATGATAGCTGCAGCGGCTGCAGGAAATTCTTGCTTGAATTTTTCGGCGTTCTTATTTTTAACGAATTCCGCACAGCAGGGCGAGCACGCGGCTCCGAATATCAGCGACGTCATCACGTAATGTCGTATTGGCAGATCTGGGTTTCCATCACGCCATAAAAATCTTTGGACATGCTGATCGCTTGGCACAATACGGATTTGAGAGAACATCTCACAGATGTCTGCGGCTACACCTATTGCTCCTTCTCGGAAACGAAATAGCATACCCAGCAGCGGCTTGGCTTGTTCAGGCCCTTTCGATAGCTTAGAATTAAGCGACGTGCCATTCACCATGGCAGCGGCGTCGAAGACTATTCGCATCTTGTTCGGCTTCTGGGGGTTTTGCACTGCAAAGTGCGGCAGGTACCATATCGGGTGACTTTGGTCGTTTACCTCTTCTTCGGACAGTTCCCTGGCGTAGTGCTTTGCGACGTACTTCTGCATCTCTAATTTGTATTTATCGGCGAAATCATGATCGGCTCTCATTCTCCGTTCAATGCTCAACAGGCGCCGAACAGCCATTTCGCGACTATGTGGCAACTCGGTTGGTGGACTTTTCCACAGGAGGCCACACTCGAAACGCTTTCCCACACGTCTTGTCTTCTCCTCCAGTATGCGGCGTGCCTCCATATTCTCTTCAGACTCCAACAGCTCAGGCGAATGGTTGATGCCAAAGTTGTCGGCAGCAAAAAACTCAGTCACGACCTGCGCCAATGGATCTTCCTCTCGAATGTGCATTACGACTGGAACCGACGGCGCCAACAGCTCAGCAGGGCCATACGCAACCCACCCAAGCTTGGTTTTGATGGCTACAGGGCTCGCGTCATCTGCTTCAACAACTTTCGCTGGCACACCCAAGTACGCATTATCCAACCCAAGCAGCATTACGGGCTTAACATTGACGTAATCTTTTAGGGGTAAAAACTCAAAGTGGGAAAATTTAGACTTTTGCAATGACTGCAGTGGCAAGTTTAACTTGGGAATGGTGCGCACGTTTTTTATTGAATACTTTACCGGTTCTTCACAGCCCTTTATTTCCAAATTGACATTCGTTGACGGTTCGCTTGTACGCTTTTGCCCATACCACTGGAGAGTTAGCGGCTGCGACTGACCTACCAGGCCCAACTCATTGGCTACGTGTTCATCTAACAAGGATATAGCTGAGCCCTCATCGAACATAGCAAAGGTGTCTATTTTCCCGTTCGGTCCATAAAGTGAAATCGGCAAAATCTTGAATAATCGGCTGCCAAGTTGGGTTGATCGGCAACTTAACATTGTTTGCACGTCATCGGCTGGCGGCGTCTCGACCGGGTTGGCGACTGTAGAAATCCGAGCGTTATCATGTAGGCTGCGGTGGTGATAGCGTCGGCAATTGTTGACTTCACACTTCTTTCTAGAACGGCAATTTAATGTATTATGCCCCCTGCCGAGGCACGAAAAACAAAGCCGCAACGACTTAACCTTTTCCCAACGCTCAGGCACGCTGAGCGTCCGATTGAAGACGCTGCAGTCAACCATACGATGGGCGTCTCCGCACTCATAGCATTTTAACGCCCCGGTGCTCTGGCCCGGTGGCACCTGAGAATCGGCACTCACGTGCACAATCCGACGCGGCTGCTGCTGCTGTACTGCTATGTTCTGGCCTCTTGCCGATGGTGGCATCAAACATACTATTCGAGCAAATTCGCTCAGCCACTCTGAAAACTCTTTGACTGTAGCAAACGGCTTTATCGTCATGGAGTGTTTTGTCCACTCAAGCTGCTTGCTGGGAGGCAATTTCTGCACCAACTGCTCCAGAAGCGTCGTGTTGGCCAAGTGATGTGGGCAGTTGGCGGACGCTATGAAGGCGACAATGTTGCGCACCTTAGTCGAAAAACTCATCACCTGGTCCAGCTTGCTTTCGCCGATGTTCGGGAACTGCTGGATTTTGGCAATTTGCTGCCGCAGGAGTAAGTCCGGCCTTCCAAACCGGAACTCCTGTTCCTCTATAACTTTCGGCACGTCTCTTGGGAAAATCAGCATGGAAGCCACCGCTTCCTTGGCTGCACCTGTAAGGCACTTACGTAGCCGCATACGATTTTGCCGCTCGCTGTAGCGAAAGGCGTCAGTAGTGTCCTTGAAGTTTGCCAAGAACAGCGGCCAATCCTCTGTGTTGCCAGAGAAGGCCGGCAGATCGTACAACTTCACTGCAGATTCGTTCACCGCAACCGTCATGGCACGTTCTAAATTTCTGGCCAATGGTGTCTCATTTGGAGTAGGCGCCTCGATTAATCCTGTTTCCACGTTCATTTGGCAGCGAAGCCTGTCAATATCCCTCTGGCTGTCCATTGTGCTACTTTTCAGCGCCTCCACTGAGGCTTTCAATGCGTTCAAGCTGGCCACTATTGCAGCAAGCTGGCCATTTGGACCTACGGCGTCAGTTTCCATCATTGTGGCTTCCAAAAAACTTTCCTCTGCCTCCTCTCTTTCGTCTTGCACAGTCTCGGCGTCTTCAACTGAAATTCGTGGCATCAGAGGGGAAACGGCGTTACAAACTAGAAGCTGGCTTGCTATTGGCTGTTGCGTCTGCGTAGAACTCGGCGGTGGCACACACACACAACACTCAACTTGAGATTAATCCCAAATGTTTGTTAGGCTATTTCGTCTTGCAAAGCCTCGGCGTCTTCAACGGAAATTCGTGGCATCAGAGGGGAAACGGCGTTACAAACTAGAAGCCGGCTTGCTATTGGCTGTTGCGTCTGCGTAGAACTCGGCGGTGGCACACACACACACAACACTGCAAAGGCGCAACGCAATTTCGAAAACTGTAAACTATTGACCGGCAGGGCAATGAAAGTCGCTATTGATTTTCAAGAAAAACGAATTTAACTTTATTAACGTAAGGCGATTTTGATTGTTTGGCTCGGCTTATTTGTTGTGGCTGTGGCTTGGTTTGGTTTGGCTATGTTTCGAAATTGTGCGCGTTGGCACTTCGCGGCACTCCTCGGCGACTGTCTTGCTTCTTTTTCCGGCGGCAACTGAACTCTCCGTTTTCAATGGCGGCAACCAACTGAACTTGGCTGCAGCTGACTCGCTATCTTCGTTCGGCACAGGGTCACTCAACAGCATTGTTTTTAAACTTAGGATTGTCCAAAAAAAATTGAGTTTTTACGTAAATTTGTACCTTTAAATTTGACTTTTCAGCTTATTTCTTAAATTTTTAATTACTTTTCATCTTTTTAATGTATTTTCATTAATTTTGCACCTAAAACTTATCATTGTTGCTCGCATTATTCTTATTTACAGTAAACCGAACTTTGACAAAGTATTACGAAGCACCCTGTACCTCGATTGAGTTTATTTTTTTGAATACAATAACCTGAAAATTTTCCAATTATCTCTATTTGTTCAGGAGTTATTAATTTTGCAACCTGAAATGACAAATTGAGCCATTGTGCGGCGTACCGTTTGCAAATTCGAATATGCAAGGGTGTTTGTCCGTGTGAAAATAAATGTGCGTGTTGCTTGTGTATGCGCTGAGGCGAATGAAAACAATACGATCGTTGCTCGAGCAACTGCACAAGATGAAAAGTAAATTGAATTTCCATGGCTTTCGGTTCTGCTATGAAAAATGAACCATGTGAATTTACAAAGGCGTACAGTAGAATGTGCGTTCCTATTGATAAAAAACCAAAACCATGAATTTCTGCTGTGCAATGTTGGCATTCATGTAGCCTACGTTGCCTTCTGACCTAATAAAATTCATACCGATAAATTGTTAAATTCATATATTAACAGCAACATATTATTATTTATTATTATCATTTCCTTAAAATTTATATTATTTAGAAGTTTTATGTGTTCTTTAGTATTTTTATTTTATTCTTATTTTTCGGTTTACTTGCAATTTTCTCTTTGAGCCAAATGCAATTTTTTCTTAGCAAAATTATTAAAAAGTAATCTAATATAAATAGCTTATGTTCCCTACAAGTAGACGGTTCTGAAAACCACATTTTGTATTCATCTACTTTTTTTACGTTTGCAACACACAAATTGTACAAAAGCTTTTTTATATTGGAGGAATGAGGGGTTGCCTTAACCCTTGTGTGCGCACCCAGGTCTGGCCAGACCATATTGAACTTTGGGTCCACTTTTAGTAAGGTTGTAGTAAAGCTATTGGGTTCATATTTCATGATATCCTCAACTGATCCTTTCTAAGCACAAAAACCAATACATGAACAAAATTTTTACAAAAACAAGGCGAGAATCGTGCAAAACGTTTTTATACCCCTTAGTTGAATCCCCAATGGTCTGGCCAGACCATGGTGTATTTTCATACAAAGTTACCTGTTATTTTCAGTTTTTTTTTGTTATTTTCGATGTAATTAGTGTCAGAATTGTTTATAAATATTTTTTTTTCGTTTGTTCCTTATTCAGTTCTCTACGGAGCATAGGGCTGCAACTAGGTTTTTCCATCTGACCCGATTTGAAGCACTTTTTCGTGCCATCTCGTTAATAGTGACATGAGTTAGCTAGCGCAAAATGTACCTGGTCCAAATGTTTTTCACTCGCCTTGGCTTTTATTTTCTTTTAGGTTAGTAAATTATAATTTTTGTTAGAAAAGAATGTCTGAACACATTCAAAATTAATATTTATCCATTGTATTCGCTGTTATATTCGTGTTTTTGGTGTCAATTCAATTACATTTCTGAAGCGAAGGAAGTATTTGTGCTCTTGTCGTGTCTGATTTTAACCAATTGGATTGTATGTTTTCTGTGACAGAGATTGAAGGAAGCAAATGCTATTTCAAGGATAAGTTGTACATTATTTTTGAACTTCAACGCTGGAGTAACATCAGAGAGGACGATTTCTCTAAAAAAATAGTTTAAGCAGTAGCAAAAACAAAAGCTTTAGAGCAACAAAATTAAGATATCTAATTATTTATTTATTCTAAGTCATTAATTAAATAGTTTGAATAAGCTTAACTTAAATGTTGAATACTTATCACTAAAGTTTTACTCGGAAGCATACGAATTACACAGGCAAATAATTCTCGCAATTGGCTCATTGAATGAATACGTAGTTCTGTATGATAATTGAATGAACCACCTGCACTTTTTAAAGTTTATGGAGGATTCATTTGTTGCTGGAGGTATCAGACCAGTTCAGCATGAACAGTAACATGTTGAGTATGTTACGCTTGAACGGAATGTTTTAGAAGATATTTGGTCTTATTGACAGCTAATAGTTCGCAGTGTTGTGTATTAATCAGCTACCTTTTCGACTTCAAAGCATAATTGTCAATAGTGAAAGGAATCCAGAATTAAAAATGTGTTAGATATATCAAAACACGATTTGTATATGTCCAATATAAAATCTCAATGTGTTTGAGTCATTATACTGCATTATATCTCTGCAACCACTGCATTGGTGAAGCAGTTGAGGCAAATCCATAACAACGTATTTTACGTTTTTAATTTTTTTCCTTACTATCGTATATTTTTAATTTCAAAATTTATTTATTGAAGTTGAAATTCGCTGTGTATTTTATAAATCAAGCATAATTTTACCTTTTTACCTAAATAAAAAGTAAACAAGCAACAGAAATTATTGTATTCACACTTTCTTGTTTTTTTGACAGGCCTACACACACAACAGCCGCCGTGGCTCAGTTGGTTAGTGCGCGGTCCAGCGAGTCGCATGCAGAGCGACGCAAGATCGAATACTGCATGTAGAAACACCTAAAAAAAAATAACGGGAAACTCGTTTTCTCTTTCGGTGGTTGTCCTCTCAGCTGGAAATGGCAAACCTCTGAGAGTAAAAATTGCCTATGAAAAAGCTCCCAACCTGCCGTTCGGAACCGGCATAAAACTGTAGGTCCCTTCCACCCGCGTACAAAATTCACACGCACAAGACGGGTGGTTGCGGGAAGCTAGGCCTTAGGCTCGCGTAAGCGGGCTGTCGTGCCAATCAATTATTATTATTATTATTACACACACAAACATACGCAGACAAACACTCACACATACTAAAATATATATAAACTCATCAACAAAAATATAAAAAAAATATATTAGCCAGCACAATCCTCGAATATCCTCTTTTTTGCACCATGGTCTGGCCAGACCATAGGGGGTTCAAGTATGAGGTTTTAAGTGGGTGCGCACACAAGAGTTAAAAAACGTATGAAATGTGTTGTAAAAGATTTTTGAAACAAAAAAATGAGTCGATTGGAGCTTTTAGTTTTAAACTACTGTTAAAATAGTTGAAATTTTTGAAAAATATAAACATTTCGTTTCCTTGTACATTACAAAGCTCATCTTTTATTAACTTTTTGCAGTTATGACAGTCAAATTTTTCAATAGTTTGCATCAATATGAAACCAGAGAAATAACGAAGGGAACCATCACTCATATGTTCATTTTTTATAATCCCTAAGGCATTTGAAGAATTCGCTTTCTCTGCATCAAATATGTCCTTTGATAAGCAAAATTCTTCACCGAACTCTTGATTTATAGCATTTTGAGTTTCATTGTCAATTTCAAACAAACTGGTATTATTGTCAATTGTTATAAATGAACCTTCGTCAGTTGGTTCACAATTGGAAGTTCCTGCCGTAAATGCTATTATTTTCATTGAGATCATTTTCGCAAGAATTTGGTCAAACTCAAAAAGTGAAGGATTATTGTTTGTAACTCCTCTTTTTCTTACCAAATAAAAAAGATTTTCAAGCGGGTCTTGATTAAGTCTTGATAATAAAAGAAAATTGGATTTTTCCGCCCAGATATCTTGTGAAAGAGACAAAACGGAAGTAATTGATAAAACTATACCATTTCACCAGTATACAGTTTTAGGATACTGACAACTTTTGACATAGTTTTTCATTTCCTTCAAATAATTTTGGATATTGTTATTCTCACTAAGAGCTGATCGGAAAGGATTTTTATCAAAAAGAACATGGCTATTCAAATAATATATAAATAAATATACCATTTAAACAGTACTAGCTGGGCCCCGCGGCTTCGCACGCAAGCTCTCTTCTTTCACCCGATACATATTTTGAACGCATAGTTGAACCCATTTTGATTTAAATAAAAACATATGTCTATTATCTTTGATGCCAAGTGGTTCTAAAAACTGTGAAGTCAAATGGCCCTTTAAATCATGAGTTTTCACGTTTACTCTAAACAAAATCTTAACCCTTAGTTTACCACGGTAGATTTCGATTTTCAAAATTATGAACAAAACATTGTAATTATTTCCCGATTTAAATGCTTTTTGTCCAAGTTTGAAGTCAAAAGGACAAATAAATCGTGTTTCCATGCAAACTGTTAACCCATTGTTGACCCCGTTACATTTTGATTTTCAAAAAAGTGAAAAACACGTGTCAAATTATTTCTCACTCAGAGTACTTTCACAAAGTTTGAAGTCAGTGGGCCCGTTAATTCATTTTTTTTTACAGTTTCACCATACAAACTTTTAACCGATCGTTGACCCCGTCCGATTTTAATATTTGGAAAAAATGAAAAATACGTATCGAGTTATTTTACATTTAAAGTACTTTCACCAAGTTTGAAGTTAAAAGGCCAAAAAAATTGTTTTTTCATACATACTTTTAACCCGTCGTTGATCCAGTTAGATTTCGATTTTGAAAATAATGAGAAACGCGTGTATAATTTTTTTATTTCAAGTATTTTTATAATTTTTTAAGTCATTAGGCCTATCGGTTCATGTTTTTTTCGAGTCTACCCTTAAAAAAATCTTAACCCATTATTGGTCCAGTTAAATTTTGATTTTCGAAAAATTATAAAATACGTATCGAATTATTTTTTGTTTAGAGTATTTTCAGGAAGTTTGAAATCAATATGTCTCTTAAATCACTTTTCTTCATACAACACCTTAACAGATGTTTTGCCCCTTTACACCCCGAATTTCAAAAAATCCCGTCTTAGCGGAGGTTCATTTTTCAAGATGTATCTACAGTTCAAATCTCATGTTCGTAGCTTCAGCGGTTTGGGCTGAGCGATGATGAATCAATCAATCAATCAATCAGTCAGTCAATTAGGGCAAACAATCTATGTATATAAAAAGAGAGGCGGTACCACACCCTCTTGTCCAGTGCTCACAACTTTCTTCTAGTCGAATTGTGCTACTAAATGGAAAGTTCGTACCAAGTTTCACTGATGTGTGTGTGTACTGCATAACTGTCTGAGCATAAAAAATTTGCCACGCCCCTTGTTCAACGCCCATAAAATATTATCGGTAGAATGACACTTCTATGGGACGATGGCATATTCAATCAATACTGTGCGGCTTACAATTCCGGAGCTATTCCATATAAAAGATTAATATACTGTCCATATAAAAGATCAATACTGTGCGGCTTACAATTCCGGAGCTATTCCACTTAAAAGATTTGAGTTGTATGGGCGGTGCCACACCCCCTTGTCCAATACCCACCCCATTCCGTCGGTCGAAGGACATGATTAAATAGTAAGTGTGAACTAAATTTAATTGATGTGTGACTTATGGTTCCAAAGTTATTGTCTAAAAATGTATTCTGGTGGCGCCACGCCCCGTTTTCCCGACTTTCCTTTTTTTATAAACCTTCACGTAACAATTTCGAACAAACCCGCCGAAGGAAGTATCCAAGTTGGTCCAGCCGTTCTCGAGTGATAAACAGTCGAACGGACCACGTTTCATTTTTATATATATATGTAGATACCGTTTTCGGATACTGACAACTTTTGACATAGTTTTTCATTTCCTTCAAATAATTTTCGATATTGTTATTCTCACGAAGAGCTGATCGGAAAGGATTTTTATCAAAAAGAACATGGCTATTCAAATAATATATATATAAATTTACCATTTCACCAGTATACAGTTTTAGGATACTGACAACTTTTGACATAGGTTTTCATTTCCTTCAAATAATTTTCGATATTGTTGTTCTCACGAAGAGCTCATCGGAAAGGATTTTTATCAAAAAGAACATGGCTATTCAAACAATCAAAAAGTCAGTTTATTTTTTCAATATATATAGCTGTGGACAAAGCTTTCTCTTTGCAATCATTATAACAGCCATTTTCAACCAAAGATTTTATGGCTGCGGATACAGTATGGCTAAATATTTGAGTTGCGTATTTAACGGAAGGAAGGAAGAGAGCGGACATACAAGGTAAAGTCTCTGATTGCGTTCAACTTGGCGAACGCCAGAACGATCCTTGTCCCTGTCCAATCCAAGCTGATGCACAGCCTCCGCGCGGCCCTTCTGGATAGCTATTTGGCACCCGCTGAATAGTGAACTAATGTGTGCAGCGAGTCCAATCCCCAGGACTTAAAATTTGGGTTTGGTGCCCGCCACGGAAAATCAAATACCAATGAAAGCTAGCAAACAAGCCTCGGAAGGAGCCCACAATGTTGACGACCACAGCAAACGATTTAAGGACCACGATTTGAGAATATGCACCTGGAATGTCCGGACCCTCTATAGGGAAGGTGCCTCTATCCAACTGGCGGAAGCCCTCACAAAGTGTAAGGCTGACATCACCGCCATCCAGGAAATGCGATGGACAGGACAAGGTTGCTCCAAGCGAGCAGACTGCGACATCTACTACAGCTGCCATGCGGAGAAGCGCGAATTTGGCTGCGGATTTGTAGTCAGTAAGAAACTTCGCCACCACGTCTCTCGGTTCACTCCGGTGAACGAACGACTGGCTTCGATCCGCATCAAGGCTAAATACTTTAGCATCAGCCTAATTTGCGCGCACGCCCCGACGGAAGAGAAGGACGATGCGGCCAAGGATGCCTTCTATGCGAAGCTCGAGGACGTCTACGACGGGTGCCCGGCCCATGACGTCAAAATCGTCCTCGGGGACTTCAATGAAAAGGTCGGGCGAGAAGGTATATTTGGTCCCACTGTCGGGCAGTTCAGCCTCCATACGACCACTACAAACAACAACGACCACTACAAACATGGTAGTTAGTAGCACCAGATTCCAGCACCTCGATATCCACAAGGCGACCTGGTTATCCCCCGATCAATCAACCCGCAACCAGATTGATCACATTGTGATTGATAGAAGGCATGCTTCTAGCATTCTAGATGTGCGCACGTTCCGAGGTCCCAACATCGACTCGGACCATTACCTTGTTGCAGCCAAGGTACGCATGCGTCTTTGCGCAGCGAAGACCGCACAACCTAGTTTGCGAAGAAAGCTGGACATCAGCAAGCTGCGATCACAAGGAATAGCCGAAGCCTACTCCGCTCAACTCTCCAACCAGCTCGGTCGCTCCCCCTCTCCACCTGATGACATCAGCGGATTATGGGCTCACTTATCCCACTCTATGCGCGCCGCCGCAGAAAATGTCCTTGGTTTTCGTCGCCCACCACCAAAAAACCAATGGTACGATGAAGAGTGTCGCGCAGCCACTGCAGCGAAGAATGCTGCCTACAAGAAGAACCTGCAGTCGGCTGCCACGCGAGCCGTGACAGAAAAATACCGGGAGAAGAGGAAGAAAGAGAGGTGCCTTTTTAGACGCAAGAAACGGGAGCAAGAAAGGCGCGAGCGTGAGGAAATCGAGGAGTGCAGGAGCAGGAATGACGCCCGAAAATTCTTCCAAAAAGTTAAGCGTCTCACGGAAGGATTTAAGCCTGGGGCATCTTCTTGCAGAGACGAAAACGGGGATCTGGTTACGGATGCGCAGGGTGTGCTGAGGTTGTGGAAGGAGCACTTCACCAAGCTGCTCGCAGGCGACGAAGGGAACAATACCGCTAGTGGTGAAGATGTCCAGATGGCACCAATCGACGACGACGGTGTGGATGTGCCACCGCCCAGCCATGACGAGGTCCGGGTTGCTATCCAGCGACTCAAGAACAATAAAGCTGCAGGGCCGGATGGGCTACCAGCTGAATTGTTCAAGGCCGGCGGCGGTGAGCTGATTGGGTGCATGCATCAGCTCATTTGCAAAATATGGCTGGAGGAACGAATGCCCAACGATTGGAACCTCAGTGCCCTTTGTCCTGTGCTGAAGAAAGGCGACCCAACAATATGCGCCAACTACAGCCTATAAGCCTACTTCCCATTGCATACAAGGTCCTGACGAGCGTACTATGTGAAAGATTAAAGCCACTCGCCAAGGCGCTGATTGGACCTTATCAGTGCGGCTTTAGACCTGGTAAGTCCACCATCGACCAGATATTCACTTTACGCCAAAACATGGAGAAGACCCATGAGAATCAAATCGATACACACCATCTCTTCATCGATTAGGTTAGGTTAGGTTAGGTTAGGGTGGCAGCTAGAAGAGCTCACTTAGGCCATAGTACGGCCCGTTGTGGTACCACGTGAAGGACGTGGCCGCCCTTCAGGCTTGCACACCCCCCCGGGTGTCAGGCAGGAGCCATCCCGATTCCGTGACGAATCGGGCGATGCGGCCGATGCTGGGTCCTGAGAGGTCGGCCAAACCGCTGAAGAACGGCGCTCCCAGCACCCGGAGACGTCTCCTCGCTAGTGCTGGGCAGTGGCACATCAGGTGCTCGACGCTCTCCTCCGCGTCCACATCGTCGCAGCTGCGGCAGTGGTCGTTGAAGGGGAGGCCGAGTCTCCTGGCGTGCTCGCCGTTTGTCCAGTGTCCTGTCAGCACAGAAACTGTGGAATAGATGGAATTCCGCTTTAGTCGCAGTAATTCGCGTGTTCTGCCATGGTTAAGCGACGGCCAGGTTTCTCTGGAGATCCTACAGTGGATCTCCTCCGCCCAGAGTCGGTTAGCCAGGCGAAAATACGCTTGCCTGACCATCAGTTTGACAGTCGCAAGAGGGATGCTACATTGCGTAGTGGGTGCCGGAAGTAAAGTGCCTTTCCTGGCCAGCTCGTCCGCTTCATCGATTACAAGGCAGCATTCGATAGCCCGATAAGGGATCGCCTTTATGCCGCATTGTCTGAACTTGGTATCCCTGCAAAGCTCGTGAGACTTTGCAGAGCGACGTTGAGCAATACGCGCAGCTCCGTCAAGGTTGGAAGTGACCTCTCCGACCCCTTTGATACCGTTCGAGGATTCAGACAGGGTGATCCTTTGTCCTGCGACCTCTTCAACTTCACCATGGAGAGTGTTCTGCGCAAGGCCGGTGTACATCGTAATGGCACAATTTTCAACAAAAGTGTCCAGCTCCTTGCCTACGCTGATGACATTGATGTCATCGGACGTAACAAGCGAGATGTCACCGCTGCCTTTGCGGCGATCGAAAGAGAATCTCCCAAAATGGGTCTGGTGGTAAATGAGGGCAAGACGAAGTATATGCTGTCTACATGCAGGGACTCGCAGCGGCTAGGGTCTCACGTCGAGGCCGACAGGTATACTTTTGAAGTTGTCAAGGAATTCGTCTACCTTGGCACCGCCATCAACAGCAGCAATGATGTCAGCCTGGAGATAAAGCGAAGGATAACTCTTGCCAACAGCTGCTACTACGGTCTCGGTAGGCAATTGAGACCTCTCTCGACCGACAAAACTTTCACTCTATAGGACGCTTATCTTGCCCGTGCTCCTCTATGGCGCTGAAGCATGGACAATGACACGAAACGACATAGCGGCCCTTGGAGTGTTCGAGAGGAAAGTACTTTGCAAAATCTTCGGCCCTGTTCGTGTTGGTAACGACTATCGTATACGAACCAATAACGAGCTGTATGAGCTGTATAAGGACATGGACGTAGCGCAGCGAATAAACATCCAGCGGCTACGCTGGCTCGGTCATGTCTGCCGCATGGACGACGAAGCTCCGGCGAAAGAGGTGTTCGATGCGATGGTTGGAGGTCGACGGCGAAGAGGGAGGCCGTGTCTCCGGTGGAAGGACCAAGTTGAAGAGGCCCTGTCATCTCTTGGTGTTACTAACTGGAGAAGGCCCGCGCAAAGCAGAGGCGCCTGGAGAGAAGTTTTGCGGCAGGCCGTAACCCGATAACGGGTTGTTATGGCCAGTTAAGTAAGTAAGTAAGTATTTAACCTTCATTTTTTCAAATGAATTAGGATAAATATGTTTTTTTTGTCAATTTGGGACAAAGGCGGGTTGAATTGTTTTTATTCATATAACCTGCAAATAATTGACCAAGAAATTTGTCCATCAGGCGAAGTGATATTATTTCGTGTTAAAATATTTCTTAGTGATTTTATTAGATGGGGAACATCGTACAATGCATAAATTGTTTTCGAATCTACGACGGTAAATGGCGATTCAGACGTTATTCCCAATTTAGCGAATGAAGATCTGTTGTTTGACCCTTGATCACACACAATTGCTCTTACGTTTATACCCAGTTTTTGAGAAATTTTTACATAATTTTTTATAATTTCTTTAAGTTCATTTGACGTCAAGCCGGAAGAAGAAGCGTAATAGCTCAAAACGTATTTCCAATTTGAATACAGCCCCCTTAGCATAAAAACGCAAACTTGACCAGTAAGTTGGATTTTTCTTTCGGTTCCATCATCAACAAAGCCAACAACTTCATCATTAAACAGATTGTACTGTAAATGTTTTCTGACAGAAAATTCATCGAACATCAAAACAGCTTCTCGTTCGTCGATATTCTTAACTTGAAAAATTTTTTCAAGCGTGCTAAACAATTTTTGGCTTATGCCTGGCTGCAATGATTTTATTGGAGCCCATCTTAGCAACGACGTTTTAGAAGGTAAATTTAATTTCAGTTCATACCTTAGGAATTGGTAAGAAGCTGCAGAATAAAAGAACATGCTTTGTGCTATAACTTTTTCTTTTTCTTGCCAAAGAACTCTTTTCTTTAGTAACATTTTACAAAATATGGCAGTATTATCGGACAAAGATTTCTTAGCGACAAAATCATCAACTGCCTGTTCTATATTAATCGCTCTTATTTTTTTGTTTCTTTTATACTTATTCGAAAGCAAATTTTTCTGTAATTGTAATCATAAAGAGAAAGATTGTAATCTCTTTTGGTCATAAATAATTTTTTTTTGTTTTTTAATTTCACCGCACGCGTCCCAATATTTCTTTCTGTAAAAAGCTTCGTTTTGTTCCCTTTTTAAACAATAAGTGCAGTATTGGTCTTCTTCATCTTTTTTTATTTCCGTTCCCAAATTGTTGGACAAATTTTTCCACGCATTATTTCTGCAAGGATCCTTAAAAGCCAAAAAATCTGCAATATCTCCCACAGTGTCCATTGAAGAGTCTGACAATTGTATTGGATCACCACAATTTTTAAATTCTGCGAAAGGAAGTGCTTGACGTTGAATCGAAACATATTGATCAATTTCATCCTCTATTTCATTGAAATCAAATAAAAGGGGGGTGCTCTCTGTGTTACTTTGGGAAGTTATTTTTTTAAGGTTGAGGTTGAGAGTTGGTATCGCGTTCTTTTTCAGAAGTCTGTTACCAATAAACTAAGGTTCAAAATGGTTATCACAAATAAATGCCTTGTCGATATTTTCATCTTTTTTGAGATTGCATTTTGCGATCCATTTATTTCTGAAATATTCATTTTTCAGAAATTTAAAAAGCCGAACTTTAAGAGACCCGTAATCATTCCTATAGCTCCTTTGACAGGAAAAAATAGCGCATTTCTTGTTATTTTTACGCTTTTTGTCGAAATTACTTATATTCATGATAAAAACTTGATGACGTTAATACGAGTAAAATCCAGTCAAGTTTAAAAAAAAGGGTCGTCAACAAAATTGTTTAGGGATTCAACCACGTCAGAATTCGCTTAAATGTTTAAATTTAAACAAATTTTTTGGGATTCAACCACGTCAGAATTCGCTTAAATTTTTCAATTCAAACAAATTTTTCAAATCAGTTAACGCAAGGCATACGAAAACACGCAACCAGACAGCGCAACGATTAGATTGATAATGAGCTGTTCTCAGCAAATTTGTTGAAGCGAAAGCGATCGCCAACGAAAAAAGGTATACACACAAAAAATAAATGCGAACAAGTGAAATTGTGTTGTTGCTTTTGTTGGCATTTTTGGTGGTTGATTATTTCATTGCGTGTGAAGGCAACGCACACAATTTTGCGAATGTTTTCGATTAGCCGAAGTGCGTATGGGACCTGCTGCGCCGAAAGCAAGGCGCATAACAGCAGCAATAAGATCATCACAGCGCACAGTTGATGACTGACCACATCAACATAAAGCAACTTATGAAAGCTGACTTCGAATTGAGAAGTTTGCCGAAGTCATCGCGAATATGTTCGAATAGCCGAAGTGCGTATGGGAGTTGACACCTCTATGTGTTTATTTGCTTAGTGATAACCAGCGTTGCCGTTTTGGTTATTTTTAACCAAAAATGGTTATTTTTATTTTTGAAAATGTGTTTTGGTTATTTGGTGGTTTTTGATCCCATTTGGTTATTTATTAGAATATCGCACATTTATACAAAATGTATCTTAGACTACGTTTACATTGAGCCCAAATGCGTAGTTTCAAATGAGTCATTTCAAAGTGTTTACATTGCCTCATTTTTCATCGCGTTTGCATTTTGTTTGGCAGCTAATGTCAAATGCTCAATGCTCATGTCGTCTTGCCGCAGCTCATAGATTAGCTCTTTTCCGGCTTCTGACTAAATCATTTATTGCTTTTTTCCTGCCTCTATGTTCTACACACTGTAATATTTGAATACAAATATACAACATACCTTACATGCTAAGCATATTCTATATATTTGAAGCCGACGAAAATTTCTATTCAAAAATTCCATATTGATAATTTTCGTTTGTTTTGATTTTGAACTGTCAAAAAGAACAAAAGCTTTTGAAGCTTTTGAAAGCGCTTTCATTTTGTGATATGTTCGATAAAATTGGTCATGTTTTATCGCATTTGCTTCGTCGTTTTGTTGAAATGAGTCATTTCGTCGATTTGAATTTGTATGGGGAAATGCGTGATTTGGCTTCGCATTTGAAAATTTTTGCCCAAATCATACACTTGGGCTCAATGTGAACGTAGTATTAAATATCAACGAGCACAATATTATTGGGAGTGGCAAAATATTGATATATAGTGGCAACTCATAGCCATGCTGTTTCTCGTAAAAAAGTAAACAGCATTGTTTAAATCGATGACTATGTTTCAAAAATTGTCAACAATTAATTTGCAGCTCACTAAATGTGTTAATTATTTATTTTATGTCACACACACATATACATGTTTTAAAAGCCTTTAAATGTTGCTTAAATCTTGAAGGTTTTGTACGAGTTATTTATTTTGTTTGTGTCAAATAAACATTTTGGTTATTTTTGTTACATTTTGGTTATTTTTATTTTTGTTCCTGGTTAAAAATTTGTTCTTCTTGTGGCAACGCTGGTGATAACATGCTTTCGGCACAGAGTAGAGAAATTAAAACGAGAGCGTAAAAAATGACGTGACCGACGATCATTTGACCGGCAGCATAACATCGCCCTAAGTGAAGTATATGTATCCGACACCAAACTTCTCACGTGCAGTAAAAAGTTATCCGATGCAGCTCTCTAATACTAACCAATGTCATCTGCCCTTTTGTGGTTATTTATGTAGGAACGGGCTGCAGTGGCAGCAATCCCAATTAAGAACAAACTAAGCTTGCAACACCTATAGGAACGGGCTGCAGTGGTAGCACTCCCAAATAAGCAACCCAGAATGGTGACGCAAGCGCGGCCATCTTTCTCTTTCCACATCGAGTCGCCGCCGAGTCAACACCGACAGAAGAAGCGTTTTGTTAAATAATTAACCCTTTGCACTCGAGCGGCGCCGATACGGCGCCCGGCCAATTTGAAGTGTCGACTCGAGCGGCGCTGCTTCGGCGCCCGGCCGAAAAAATTTTTGTGAAAAATTTGTGAAATTTTATTATCTGTATACGTTTGTTTGTTTATAAATGTTTTTAAAGTACTTGTAATGTGTTTACCGAATTTGGCCGAAATCGTTTCGAGTTGCTGGTTCGCGCAAGCGAAAAAGGCCTCGAGTGCAAAGGGTTAATAAGAACTTTGAATTGTAAACCATATATAAGTGAAATACAGGACTTCAAATCATTGACATTTGTTTTTTGGGCGGCATCCCCACAAATTTGGTGTCAGAAATGGGATGCACCGCGATTAGTGCAGCGGTTAACCGGCGGCGACAGAACATCAGCGTGGGCGTACTGCAGAGCGCTTCGAGCCACGAGGAGCGCCAACTCCAGCACAAAATTTTGCCATCTTTAACACCGGCGGGGAGCACTGCAGGGCGGTTTGAGTCACGAGGAGCCCCAACTCCAGCACAAAATTTTGCCATCTTTAACACCGGCGCGGAGCACTGCAGGGCGCTTTGAGTCACGAGGAGCGCCAACTCCAGCACAAAATTTTGCCATCTTTAAAACCGGCGCGGAGCACTGCAGGGCGCTTTGAGTCACGAGGAGCGCCAACTCCAGCACAAAATTTTGCCATCTTTAGCACCGACGTGGAGCACTGCAGGGCGCTTTGAGCCACGAGGTGCATAAACTCCAGCGTGAAATTTTTCCATCTTTAATACCAGCGCGGAGCACTGCAGGGCGCTTTGAGCCACGAGGAGCACCAACTCCAGCTGTGGCGTGCTGCAGGGCGCTTTGAGCCACGAGAGCACCAACTCCAGCGTAAAATTTTTCTCAACTTAAACACCAGTGTGGCGTACTGCAGGACGCTTCGAGCCACGAGGAACACCAACCCCTACATAACGACACGAGCGCGACACATGCAAGGAGCGCGAACTCAAGCATAGTACGCTCCTGACTGGAAGTGAGCACCCAAGCAACGCAGACTTCCGATATCTGAGCACTGCAGTCGTCCGACACTAAAGCAGTGTTCTTACTTAATTTTTCATTTATGTGGTAGACCCAGTGAAAAAAATGTGGTAGATTTTTTGTATTGTACATTAATAGTATTTTATTGCATTTGTACATTTATTGTATTTAATTGTATTTGCACATTAATTGCATTTTACGTTCTTCTATGCACTTTAACCTGTGCCGGGTTTCTTCCCATTGTCAATGAAAACTTCGACGGCGACAATATTTCCTTTTACAAATTTATTTGTTCACATTAACAAACGCTGGGACTCGCGTGTTACGCTTTGGTGGCGTCCGTGGCTTAACTGACTAGGGCGAATACAAAGATATGAAAAGTAAAACTATGGCGAACAGTGTTGCATTTAGGAAGGCACCAGGGTGCAGCTACATCCCGGCTCCCCGTGAATCCATAGGGGATTCACAACTCCAAAGCGGCTAGCTTAGACGTCGGTCTGCGTATGGTACCATGGCTCGTACGAACAGTCGCACTTCGGACTTGACCGTCTTTCGCAGTGATGACGTCAATGATACGACCTGTTTGCCACCGACTTCGTGGCAGTTGCGGATCACAAACAATTACCAGTTGACCCACTTGTAACGGCTTGACCTCATCGCGCCACTTCGAACGCGTTAACAGCTGTGGCAAGTACTCATCTATCCAACGTTTCCAAAACCTGTTTTTGAGATTCTGCGCTATACGCCATTGTTTGCGCAAGCAGATGTTCTCTTCACTGGGCGCGGGAGTCTGCGTTGAGTTTAAGCAGCCCAGCAAGAAGTGATTCGGTGTCAACGGGTCCGGATCCTCTGGCGTCACGGGAATTTCTGTCAACGGGCGACTATTTATAATGTTTTCTGCTTCTATTAATACGCTGCGGAACGTTTCTATGCGTGGGGCGTCATTTTTGAACACCCTTTGAAGTATGCGTTTAACACATTGAACAAGGCGCTCCCAACACCCGCCTGCAGCTGGGTTGGCAGGGCAGTTAAAAACCCATTCGATTCTGTTCTTGGCGGCTTCTCGTTGTACGGCATCGAAATCGAAGATTTGCTGATCGCTTCTCATGCGAGTGGGCACACCTCGACGATTAATGAAATTTCTCAGGCATATGATAAACGCATCTGTTGACAAGTCGTCCGCTATCTCGATGTGTACCGCTCGGGTCGTAAGGCACGTAAATAACGCTACCCAACGTTTTTCACGGCGGCGGGCAATAGCTACAAGAAATGGCCCGCAATAGTCGACACCAGCGTACGAGAATGGGCGTACGTATGGCGTGAGACGGTCGGGTGGCAACTGGCCCATGAGTGACGCCGCTGGTTTAGCATTACTACGAATGCATGTAGGGCACTTCCTTTTAACTGTCTTCAAAAGGCAACGGGAACGCGGAATCCAGAAACGTTGGCGCATTTCGTTGATCGTGAGTTGATCATTTTGATGATGTCTCTTCCTGTGGAAATGATCCATTACCAAATGCGCAACATGATAGTTATTGGGTAATATGATTGGATGACGCGCCGTATGTGGCAAACAGTAAGCAGCATCGATTCTGCCGTTAATTCGTAAGACCCCTTCCTCATCCAGTCTCGGCGTGAGCTGGTACAGTGGGCTTGATTTCGGCAAACACTTTTTGTTTCCCAAAATGCTGACTTCTTCTTGGAACAAATCACGCTGAGCTTGGCGACATATATACTTCTCGGCGTTATTTAATTCTTCTGCTGTGAGCTCTCCTTGCTGACGATGTTGAGATTTCAAGTTTTTGGCGAATCGCATCACCCAGGCCATAACTCTTAATAATTTCAAATACGACGAAAATTTGTTGATCTCAAGAATATGAATTTCTTTGTTGGCTATAAGCAAGAGACCTTTCTTGCATTCTTCTTTGACACAATCTTCAGAAAACAGCAGCGGTGGTTCTACTGGCCAGTCGATCTCATCAGCTTTGAGAAACGATGGGCCACTGATCCAGCGTGAATCGGAATGGCATATAAACGATGGTTTGAGTTTGGTGGCTTCATCGGCTACGTTTAGCGCTGACGGTAACCAGCGCCATTGTGTTGGCGACGTATTCTCCAATATCTCCGCTATTCGGTTGGCTACAAATTGTTTGTAGCTACGTGTCGTGGAACGAATCCATAAAATAACTGTTTTGGAATCGCACCAGAACGTAACGCTTCTGATTTTCCGTTCGAAACTTCCTTCCACAACTTTTCTTAGACGACTTCCCAATCCGGCTGCTTGTAGCTCGAGCCGTGGTACGCTTAATTCTCTTTTCGGCGCACATCTCGATTTTGCAGCTACAAATGCTATGTCAGTGTAGTTAGCTTGTCTGATGCGTATGTACGCGACGGCGGCATAGGCGACTTCACTTGCATCTACGAAAACGTGAAGCTGTACATCTTCGGCGGTTGAGAAATGAGGTGAGTAGCATCGGCCCACTTGTAGGTGTTGGACGTGTTGGAACGATCTCCACCAAGCAAACCACAATGCTTGTGACTCGTTGGGCAATGAATCATCCCAGTCGATTTGCTGCTTCCACGTACTTTGCAACAAAAGTTTGACGGTGACCGTAGCATTTGCAATGAGCCCGAATGGGTCGTATATAGCCATGGCTAAGGCAAGTAGTTCTCGTTTAGTTGGAGCGCGTACGCAGTCGATCACCTCACGGCATATTTTGTAAAACCTGAAGGGAAATTCCAATACATCTGCCTCGGAGTTCCAGTACATGCCAAGAATTTTGTCAGTTTGTGACGTATGATCCATCTTGATGACATTCGATGACATGTTAGAGTGACCGTTTAACTGGCTTTGTAACTGCTTACAATTGGATACAAAATTTCTCAGCTTGAAGCCAGCGTTGGCGTTGATAGTTATGGCTTCGGCGATTACTTCGGCAGCTTCTTGGGCGTCATCAAAACTGATAACGAGGTCGTCGACGTACGTATTTTGCATGACTGCCCTGGCACCGCGGGGCATCGATTGTACAAATTGTTCAGCGTTTCTGTTCTTAATGTGTTCGGCGCAGCATGGGGAACAAGTGGCACCGAAGATCATGGATGACATCACGTAAACTCGTATGGGCTCGGCTTGGTTCCCATCTCGCCACAGGAAGCGTTGAGCGTTTCTGTCTGCTGATCTGATTTTTACTTGGGAGAACATCTCTTCGATGTCCCCGGCGACGGCGATTTGGCGTTGGCGAAATTTGTGCATAATATCCAGAAGCGGTTGGGCATGCTCTGGTCCCTTCAGCAATACCGAGTTCAACGACGTGTTAGATACTACAGCGGCGGCGTCAAAGACAATTCGCAATTTATTCGGCTTGTTCGGGTTTATGACTCCAAAGTGTGGTAGATACCAGGTAGTAGACGTGTGTTGTTCTGCTTCGCATGGAGTTAATTGTTGCGCATAGCCCTTTTCGATGTATTTGGAAATTTCGGTTTTGTATCTAGCGGCGTAAGTAGTGTCTTTAGCCATTTTGAGTTCGACGTTGGCTAGTCTGCGCTTGGCCATATCGTAGCTTGCCGGCAACAGGATATGGTCTTCACGCCACAGCAAGCCAACTTCGTATCGCTGACCAATATATGTTGTCGTGTCTTCTAAGATTTTTCGGGCGCGGCTGTCTTCGTCGGACTCTAAAGGTGAACTCAAAGGTTTTACCCCGAAATTTTCAATACTAAAATATTCTTCGACGAGTTGATGCAAATGCAGATCCGTGACTGCCTGTCGGACCTGAAAGATTTTTGCTGCACTGCCCACTGCCTCTACGGGTCCGTAAGCTACCC
The DNA here is from genome assembly GCA_963971225.1 of Melieria omissa. NCBI lineage: Eukaryota > Metazoa > Arthropoda > Insecta > Diptera > Ulidiidae > Melieria > Melieria omissa. Next base: position 43,360,166 of record OZ020270.1, read on the forward strand.
AGCCTAGTTTAGTGGCAGCTGCCATGGGCTCATCTGGACCGGCCGCTACTGTGTTACCTGACATACACAAAAAACTATTGTCAAGCCCGATCAGCAATGCAGGTTTAACGTTACTATAATCTGCGACGAGCGAGTTTGCCAAATGACTGTAGGTATCTTTATAAAACGACTGGACTGGCAAGTCCAAGTTCTTTACGGTTCGCACATTCTTTAACTGATACGATTTTGAATCTGCACCACGAATTTCTACATTTACCACACGAGACCTTTCGGTGGTTTGTTTGTCGTTGTACCACTGCAAGGTGAGTGGGGCGAGGCGACCTCTTACTCCTAAGGCATCGGCGACCGAGTCTTCCAAAAGAGTGACGGATGAGCCTTCATCCATCATAGCGTAGACTGTGACACTTGACTTGGGACCAGTCAACTGGACCGGAAGAATTTTGAATAAGCACGCAGTATTATTCTGTTGGCAGCTCAAAATGTGACCATTAGTTTGAGATTGAGACGATGCAGTATCAGGTTTGGGTTCCACCGGCGTAGGCGTAGCACGAGCTGCTTGATGAAGGAGTGGATTATGCCTCCGAGTACAGGCATCAATTCCGCACGGCTGTATTGACTGGCAGTTATTCAAATTGTGACCATTTTGAAGGCAACTAAAACATAGGCGGCGTTGTTTGACAAACTCCCACTTATTATACACGGAAAGTGCTTTAAATTGACGGCACTCTTTCAGTTGGTGATGCTGGCTGCATTTCACACAGGGCTCTGGAGGTTTAGACCCACCTGGATCGGACGTGTGCAACATTCGGCGAGGTGCATTGGAATGCTGGACGGTCTGACGTGACGTTGCGTTGACAGATGGCTGCACTGTAGCATAAACCGACGGCATGAGACTAACCACCTTGGCCAAACCACTCAACCAATCGGCGAAGACTTGGAGTGTAGGATGAGGTACACTGACGATGTGACGACTCCATTCGAATTGTTTCGAAACTGGCAGTTTAAAAACAAGTAGCTCCAACAGCATTGGATTCAAAAGATGGTGGTGGCAATCGGCAGCCTTCAAAAAGGCCACAATATTGCGCACTTGGTTTGAGAAACCGACGATTTGTTCAATATTTCGTTCGTTAATTGCAGGGAACTGTTGTATTTTTTGCATTTGTACCCGTACAAGTAGCTCAGGACGACCAAAATTAAATTCGAGCTCTTCCAATACACGTGGCACTTCATCTGGGAATATAAGTAGCGCAGACACCTTCTGCTTAGCATCTCCATGCAAGGCCTTTTGCAGCCTCATCAAATTTTGTTTGTTGTTATACCCGAACTCTCTAGTGGTGTCGATATAACTTGCCTTAAACAGCGGCCAGTCTTCTGGATCACCACTAAAATTTGGCAACGAATATAATTTTGCGGTTATATTATCGACGTATGTGGCCATTCCCGAATGCGGCGCTGATGCAAATGATGGGCGATATTGTTCCGGCTGGAATGTGTATGGTGGTTGCGCAGCTTGCGCTGGTGGCAAAAGTCGGACTTGTGGCTGCATTGTACCATTGCAGCACGGTGTGGATGACAATTGCGGTGGCTGTAGTACTGACCTATTCGGCACACTAACAGTACCGATGGTGTATAATGGCGAAACGTTTGTTGAAGTAACAGCAGCAGCTGCTTTCAATGGCAAAGTCTCCGCTGAAGAAACGGCGACAGCAGCTGTACCTTGACGTGGCACAAATTCTGGAAAAGAAGAGACGTTAGCGGCGAACTGACGACATGGTGGATTACCAGGCGCAGTGGCAGCCATGCCCTGATGTGGGAACAAGTCCATTGAAGAAACGGCGGCAGTAGATGCGACTTGGCGTGGCACAAATTCAGGAAAAGAAGAGACGTTAGCGGCGAACTGACGACATGGTGGATTACCAGGCGCAGTGGCAGCAGCGACAGTGGCAGCCATGCCCTGATGTGGGAACAAGTCCATTGAAGAAACGGCGGCAGAAGACGTGCCTTGGCGTGGCACAAATTCAGGCGCAGTGGCGGCAGCGACAGTGGCAGCCATGCCCTGATGTGGCGACGATTCCATCGATGAGACGGCGGCGGTAGCTGAGTTTTGGCAATATAAATTATTCGGTGCAATGGCAGCAGAGACGGCAATGTCTCTGTTTAGACGAAGTTGCTGGTTATCGCGACGTAATTCATTTACTGACTCTTTCAATGAATTTACACTGGCTAGCAATGCGGCAAATTGATCTTGTGAAATATGGTCCTCTTGCGACGATATTTCTGCAACATTTTCCTCGTTATGCTCAGCAGCGTCACTCATGTCGATTAGCGTGTTGTCAAAACTCTTTTCCTCGTCAGACTGTTGCTCTGCTTCAGTTTCTTTTTCTTTATTCTCCTCTTCATCCTTTGCTCTTCTTCTTGTCCGAATCATTTCAGCAATTTAAAACGTATGTGCGCCAATGAGATGAGTGTAGGCTGGCGAATTCGTTTGCACTGCTTTAGTTTGAATTGCACGGATGAACGGGTTGTAACGGTTGTACAAATGATGAGGGTAAGCGAAGTGACGAGTACTGCGGCATCGGCTGCTACGATCGGCAAATTCGTTCGAATTGTAACGTACAAACGAATGGTGAGGACAAACGAAGCGACGAGAACTACGACGTGAGCGACGACGATGATTTCACTGTTTTTTTGAGTTATTATACGGCACTACTCGTAATCGAGTCTTTTAGGACGCAAAGCGTAAACTTAATGTCAATGAAAACTTCGACGGCGACAATATTTCCTTTTACAAATTTATTTGTTCACATTAACAAACGCTGGGACTCGCGTGTTACGCTTTGGTGGCGTCCGTGGCTTAACTGACTAGGGCGAATACAAAGATATGAAAAGTAAAACTATGGCGAACAGTGTTGCATTTAGGAAGGCACTAGGGTGCAGCTACACCCATTGTTTTTTGTATTGTTGACTATTTTTTTTCTTTTTTGGGAGCTCGGATTCGCAAATTTCAGCAGCAGGTACAACTTCGCGTGGTAAAATTTCGTCCCGTCCAAGCGCATTGCCATCGCCATGCGATATTCTAAAAAACTAAACACTACTAAAAAATAAAGGCAAAAATTAACTTCAACTTTTTTAGAAATTTTTCCATTTTAATTGCACCTTGGCGCATGCGTTGGTGCGAGCGAGCTTATTGTTGTTGTTGTACGAGGAAGTTTCGTTTGTGTGCTAGTCGGGTGCTTGCTTGGCGCATGCGTTCGGTGCGAGCGGGCTTATTTTTGCTGTTGTGCAAGAAAGTTTCGTTTGTGTGCCAGTCGGGTGCTTGCTTTACGCATGCGTTTTGGTGCGAGTGGGCTTATTGGTGTTGTTGTGCATGGAGATTTCGTTTATTGTGTGCTATTTAATGTTTGTTTGGTGCATGTGTTTGGTCAGCGCAAGTGGCCACATAGTGGTTGTTGTGGCGCAAGGAGAAAACTTTGGAAACATGTGCCTGCAGGGCATATGGTTTCGGTGGTGCAAGTATGTGCGCGAGGGACGCGCGTAACTGCGGTCCCGGTATTGCTGAGCTGGTGGTGCGAGTGTGTGCGTAAGGGACGCGCGTAATTGCGGTCCCGTTATTGCTCAGTTGGTGCTGTGATGTTGCCGTTATTCTTGGAATCGAAGGGTGCTAGATTGATATGCATATCTGAGCTAGAGCTGCAAGAATAAGAAAACGAAAAGAGAGCTAGAGCAGCAAGAATAAGAAAATGAAAAGAGAGCCAGAATAGCAAGAATAAGAAAATAAAAAGAGAGCCAGAATAGCAAGAATAAGAGAATGAAAAGAGAGCTAGAAAAAGAGAGCAAGAACGATTGCAAGCAGTGGTGCTAGTCAGAGTGCCAGTAATTCCAAGAATAAATTCGAAACAGAACGATTGCAAGCAGTGGTGCTAGTCAGAGTGCCAGTAATTCCAAGAATAAATTCGAAACAGAACGATTGCAAGCAGTGGTGCTAGTCAGAGTGCCAGTAATTTCAAGAATAAATTTGAAACAAAACGTTTGGAAGAAGTGTGCTAGTCAGAGTGCCATGAATGAATTCGGAACACAAAATTGTGCTTAGCGCAGGACGAATTGATAACAGGTGATAGCGTAAGGGCGGCAACAAGATTTCAATGTATTTTGTTTTCTGGGTTTAGATTGTCAAAATCAGCCAATAACAGCAAAGTTTGCTGTTTTCATTTAAACCGTCACAGATTTACACAGGCGTTTTGACAATCTGGACTTTTTCCACCACAAAAGATCAAATCAGCTGATTCAACGAGGTCACCTGTGTTAATTCGCCTTGGCTTAGCGACAGGTTGAAGCCTGTTGTTATGACACGGTGTGCGTTGCGTGCAAGAAATGACGTCACAGTCGTTGCAGGGGCAAGAACAGTTAATAATTTTGGACTCTGTTCCAATCCTTGGTGCTTGGTGCTTGCTTTCTATCTCCTTGCAGTGAAATGGCAGAACGGGATAGATTGGAGGTGTTGGCGGCGACAATTTGGCGCACACTGTGCTTCGTAAAGGGGCCAGAATTTGAGGACGTCACGCTGGAGCTAGCAAGGGTACGCCGTACCAACTTAGAAGAAGTCTGGGCACGGTATAATGACGCCTACTAGCAGGTAATCGGCGCGACGCCCAGGGAGCAGAGGGGGCAGCTGGAGCAAGCCACGCTGGTGCGGGTTGAGGAAGAGTATTTTGAGGCGCACGCATTGTTCAACGCCAAAATCAATCAATTGGAGCCAAGACAGCTGCAAGTACAAAATGAGTCAGAAATCAGGGTGCAGGTGCAGATGCCAATGCAGCAGAACGACATAAAGAACACGTGGGGCGAGTTCGATGGAGCACCAACCAAATGGCCAGGGTTTCGCGACCGGTTCAAGGCTGCGGTGCATGAAAATGCGGGCCTGGACCCGGCGTACAAATTCTTGTATTTAGCGAGCTCGTTGGTGGGGCATGCTAAGCTCACGTTTGGGCAATGGCAATTTTCTGCGGAGAACTACACGCAGGCATGGGAGCGTCTGAACCAAATGCACGACCAGAGCTACCTGATCGGGCGCGAGCATTTGCGAAATTTTATAAGGCTCCCAGAGCTGAGGGGTCAGCCGAAGGCCAACGATTTGCGGCGCATGTCAAATGTAACTCATGAGGTGCGACGGCAGCTGCAGGCGCAGGGTTTGCCAGTGGAACACTGGGACTTCTTCATGGTGCACATGCTACACGAGCGGCTAGATAGCGAGACAGCCAGGCAATGGGAGCTAGCCCGGGAGAGTGACACCCCGACAGTGGATCAAATGCTGTCTTTTATTGACAGGCAGGCGATCGCGCTGGCCAATACAGCGGATAATCGCAGGCGCATGGAGTCTGTGGTTGTGGTGCCAGAGAGAGCTAGACAGCCAAAAGCTACAGGTGCTGTTGCTGGCGCTAGAATGGTGCAAGGGCGGGCTTCGATATCGGGAGTGCCAGATCCGCGGACAATGATTTGTGAGGTGTGTGCCGGGAATCACATATTGTATCATTGTCCGGAGTTTATGGCTCTGTCATTAAAGGCGCGCAAAGACTATATTTCCAGGCGCAATTTGTGTCCGAATTGTTTCAAGAAGGGTCATGGAGCGGACAATTGTTATCAGGGCGATTGCTGGAAGTGCCCAGGTAGGCCAAAGCACAACAGCGCGCTGTGTCCAAGCCGCGAACCACCGAAGCAGGCAAAGGCAAGAATCTACCAAAGCAGAAACGCAAAGTAGACCGACGTCAGAAAGGGGCCAGAGTGAGAGGCGTGGAGCGAGGGCAAGGTGTGCCAGTAAACTTAAGCGAACCAGACGAAAAACGATCGAAGCTTTAGCAAGAAATAAAAGATAAATGGTTTGAACAGTATTCAGCTGGTGCTAATATTAATGCAAATCCGACTATGACGTTGTTACCGACGGCCATGGTCGGAATTGTAGATGATGGGTGCAGGTATGGGCCGGTGCGTGCATTGCTGGATACGGGAGCACAGGTCAATTTGATGACGTTCGCATTACAGCGAAAATATCGCGTATCCACGCAACCTATGGCGCAGAAGATGGTGGGCATTGACGGTGTGCCAATGCAAGTGGGCAAGAAGGCTAACATAAAAATAAAGCCATGGTTTGCAGCGGCATGTGAGCTAGAGGCAGAGCTGTGGGTTCTGCCAAAAGAGAGCCAGTGGGGGCCAGTATTACCATCCGGTAGTATACGGATAATGGCACAAGATGGTTTACCAGATCCGCTTGCAGATCCGGATTACTGGCAACCGAAAAGTGTGCATGTCTTACTAGGAGCAAGTTTCGTGGCAAGGATTGTCATCAGTATTATGCCGAATAAATTGAATAACATGACGTTAATGGAAACGGTGCTAGGTATGGCCGTTTTTGGAGAGCATGCGCAGAAAGTCAACGAGCAAACAGGTGAGCTAGTGTATATGATTGAGTGCGAGAATAATGAGGAGCTTGACAAGTTGTTCAAGAAGTTTTGGGAGCTTGATCAAATCAAAGAGCATGCAATGAGAACGCCAGAGGAGGAGCTAGTTGAAAACAATTTCGTTAATACATATCGCAGAGCCAGCGACGGCAGATTCGTTGTTACCATACCATTGAAAACAGTTAATGACATTGGGAGCTCAAGAGAGATTGCGTTGCGTCGCTTCTTATATTTGGAGAAGCGATTGGAAAGGGAGCCAGAACTCAGAATGTCCTACATTGAATTTATGAGAGAATATGAAGGGCTTGGGCACATGGAGCTAGTTAGTGAGCATGCTAGACCAGGTGCATTAGTTTATTATATACCACATCATTGTGTTACCAAAAAGTTTCGCGTGGTATTCGACGCTAGTTGTCGTACTACTAAAGGCATATCGTTAAATGAGGTGCAGTTGCTAGGCGAAAAGTTGCAAAGGGATTTGCATGAAATAATTATGCGTTTTAGAAGGCATAAAGTCGCTTTCTCTTCGGACATCAAAATGATGTTCCGGCAGGTGCGGATTGCTAGACATCAATGGGATTTGCAAAGAATATTTTGGCGCGAGAATAGGCAAACCCCATTGAGAGAATATTGGCTGACTGTGGTCACCACAGATGCAGAGGAGAAATATCCTGAAGCTGCAAATGCAATCATAAATGACATGTAAGGCTTGTCCACGAAATAACTTTTACAATGTAAAACGAAAAAAAGTATAGTAAGCACCGAAATTTCTAAAAAAAAAATTCGCTTTTCAGAATCTGTCAAATTTCAGCTATTAGTGGTCAATTGTATTTTGAAATTTAAAGTGATTCAATCAAAATGGCATCTAAAGAAGAGAAAATTCGACAAAAAATAATTGCCCACTTTTTCGAAAATCCAACGGCTTTGTACGCATTGTTGGGAAGACTAGCCAAAGTTTCCAGCGCAACAGCTAGAAATGTGGTAATTAAATACAAGAAGGACCTGTCCACATCCCGTATCGTCGGAGCCGGACGAAAAAAAGGTTTCGTCTATAAAGATATAGCTCGTAAGGTGAAAGTTTCTCTGGAAAAAAATCCAAACCAATCTTTACGAGATTTGGCACGAAAATTCGAAGTTTCGAAATCATACATTGCGAAAATTAAAAGACACTACGAGCTCAAATCTTTCGTTGTTCAAAAAGTGCCAAATCGTAACTCCGAAGTGGAAAAGCGTGCCAGAAATCGAGCCCGAAAACTTTTATCGAATGATCTGTGTCGTTTTAAAGGCTGCGTGTTAATGGATGACGAAACGTATGTCAAAGAAGATTTCAAACAGCTTCCAGGTCGAGGATATTACACAGCATACCTGAAGGGTGGCGTTTTGAAAAGGTTCAAGTATAAACGGATGGACAAATATGGTAAAAAGTATATGGTTTGGCAGGCCATATGTAGCTGTGGCAAATACACTCGTCCTTTTGTTACAACTGGCACTCTTAACAGTAAAATTTACTTGAAGGAATGTCTCAACAAACGACTTTTGCCATTGTACAGAGAGCACGCTGTTCCACCTTTATTTTGGCCAGACTTAGCAACAGTCCACTATGCAGAAATTGTCAAAGAGTGGTACCAAAGGAATAAGATCCGTGTTGTTGAGAAAAATCACAATCCCCCAAATTGCCCACAGCTTCGGCCAGTCGAACGATTTTGGGCAATAATGAAACGAAACTTACTGAAATATAAAAAACGTGCTAAGGGAAAGATTGATTTTATAAAAAAGTGGAACAGTATGGCCAAAAAAATTGGAAAATCTGGTGTGCAACATTTGATGAGGGGATTGAAAGCAAAAATACGTAGATTTGTAAGAAATCCAATTGAACTTTAAAATATTTGTACATTATCACAAACTTTGAGTTATAAGAGATAATAAATACTCACACAAACATTAGTTCAATATTTTATTTAGTAGCTATTAATAATAGAAAATGTAAAAGTTATTTCGTGGACAAGCCTTACATGGATGACTGCGTATCTGGTGCTAGCAGCAAAACAAATGGCGCGGATTTTGATTGGGGCAGGGTTTGAGCTTCGTAAATGGAAGTCGAACAGTAGGTTGTTCATGGAGGAAATGCATTCAAATGAAAAGGAAGAGATGATGCAGTTCGATGAAGAAGCTAAGGTGCTAGGGCTAGTATGGCTAGTGGCGCAAGACAAGTACACATTCATTGTGAAAACACCAGTTACAAGGGAGCCAGTTACAAAGCGGCTGATTGCAAGTCGAGTGCTTCAGCTGTTTGACCCAAATGGATATATTTCTCCAGTAACGGTCGTTGGCAAGATTATTATACAGGACTTATGGCGCTTGAAAGTGGCATGGGACGAAAAATTGTCAAAAGAGCTAGAAGATAAATTTAGAGATTATTGGGACCAGATTAAGGAGCTAGAAAACTTTAAGGTCCCAAGATGGATTGGTGCAAAAAATAATGCAAGGTTATAGGTGCATGGGTTTGCTGACGCCTCTGAGAAGGCATATGGTGCTGTTATCTATGTGAGGATAGAACGTGAAAATGGGGCAATAGCATGTAATTTGCTAGTATCCAAGACAAAAGTAGCGCCAGTTAACAAATTGACGATACCGAGACTAGAATTGTCAGCGTGCGAGTTGTTAGCTAGATTAGTAAGGAGTGCTAGACAGTCAATGGAATGGAGCGATGTTAGCTATACATTGTGGACAGATTCGTTTGTGGTGTTGTATTGGCTAGGCAAGCAGCCAAGAGATTTGAAGACCTTTGTTGGTAATCGTGTTGCAGCGATACAACAAAGCGTTGGGGCAGGTAGATGGAAGCATGTGAGCACAGCAGATAACCCAGCAGATTTGGCGAATAGGGGTTTGAAAGCAAGTGAACTGGTGGATAACAAATTGTGGCTGCAAGGTCCGGCCTGGTTATCTAAACCAAAGGAGCAGTGGCCAGCTGATAAGTTTGAGCAAGCAAAGGAGCAGTGGCCAGCTGACAAGTTTGAGCAAGTGAAGGAGCAATATTCGATAGAGGCGGAGCAAGAAATCAAAGTAAATGTAGTGAAAGTGTGCGAGGGGCCATTGAGTATTTTTGTGCCAAAAATGGGGGGAGGCGGTGTGGTCGTTCCACTCACACAGTATGAGGGCAAGTTGGAGAGAATATTAAATATTTTGGTATATTTGAAAAGAGAGAGAGCTAGAAGATCGCGAGTTGGTCGTAGGCCAAGGAGCAAGAATGCGAGAATACCACTTCCAAGTAATGAGGAAAGATCGTTTGCGATGGAATATTTGATAAAAGAATTACAGGAGCAAGACTTTTATAAAGAGCTAGCTATGATACGGAAAGAAAATCGGTTGCCAGATCGAAGTAAGCTAGAACCATTACGTCCGATCTTGGACAAAAATGGATTGATAAGAGTCGGTGGCAGGTTAATAAATGTAGAAAAAGAATATGAAATGAGGCATCAGGTTATCATTGCGAAGGGTTCAAGGTTAGCATATTTGATAATTGACTATGCGCATAGACAAACCAAACATGGAGCAGTGCAAGTTATGACCCAGTATATTCGGCAGAAATATTGGATTCCTCGGATAAGGGATGAGCTCAGAAGATTTTTACACAAATGTGTGGTGTGCGTGCGTTACAGCTACAAGCTGGAGCAACAGTTGATGGCAAATTTACCAGCCGATCGAGTGCAAGTGGGCAAGCTTTTTTTACATTCTGGTTTAGACTATGCTGGGCCATTCAATGTCCATTTGAGGGTGCGAGATTATTACGTAGCGAAAAGCAAATGCTGGATCGCGATATTTGTGTGCCTGAAGACCCGGGCTATTTATATTTATATGGTGCTAGATCTAACTACTCAATCATTCATTGCGTGCTATGAGAGATTTATCGGAAGACGTGGAAGATGTGAGCGCATGTACAGTGACAACGCGACGACGTTTGTTGGTGCAGATAGGATGATCAAGAGAGCAATTGATTATTGGAGGGAGCAAGAGGTGCTAGAACATTTGAGTATGAAAGGTACAGAATGGCACTTTATGATTCCAGCTGCCCCACATCAAGGTGGAATTTACGAAGCAGCTGTGAAGTCCATGAAGTATCATTTAACGAGAGTCGTGGGCCAGAGAACGCTGGCACAGGACCACCTTGCGACGTTATTGGTGCAAGTAGAAGCGATTCGGAATTCGCGGCCGTTGTATCCGATATCAGACGATCCGACGGATGTACAAGCATTGACACCGGGGCATTTTCTTGTTGGAGAGCCGCTGGTATTACTACCTCCCTTTGCATTGGACGAGCAACCAAACACGGAGGGCATTAAGCTTTGGAAAGAGCGCCAGACTATGCTAAAGCATTTTTGGGCTAGATGGCAAGTTGATTATTTGAATAGTTTTCAGGAGCGCAAGAAATGGCGCAGAGAGAGAGAGAATTTGTGAGTGGGCCAGCTAGTTCTCATCAAGGCAGAGTGTGCAAGTTAATTCTGAGCAATGACAAGCTCGTACGATCCGTGGAGATTGAGACCCAGACAAGCAGATTGACGAGACTCGTGCAGAAGCTATGCATATTGCCGGTGGAGCCTGCCAATGTGGAGCCGGAGTGACTAGAGTGCTAAGATTAGAATTAAGTTGATTGTTAATTGTATTGTTATTAATTGCTAATGCAAGCTGATTGTATTTAATGAAAACCGTTGGTTTTCGCTGGCACTGTTTCGTACAGGGACGATCGTCCCTGTGCGATTGACTTGTGCGCACAGGGACGATCGTCTCTGGCCGAAGTAGTCAGTCGTGTGAGCGTGAAGTAGTCAGTCGTGCAGTGAGCGTGAAGCGGACGAGACGTCCATTTGTGGTGCAAGCTTTTAATCGGTGCAAGATGTGCGTGTGCATGTAGTACGGAAAATAAATTGGGTTTTTTGAGCTGATGGCTTTTTCCCAACGAGTGCGCGTTTTATTTAAACCGGGTTGCATTCCGTAGTTTCCACCGCCAATCGAAGATGGTGGGAACAAATTATGAGGCTACTTAGGTGCATTCCAATTTTTTTGATAACGGTACTCTAAGTGATAATTTGATCGATCACGCTTCTACTGGACAGACTGTAAAGCTCTAATTTAGTTGGAGTAATAGGTTGGTTAAGAGACAAATTTATGTTCCACAAAAATGTGGTAGATTTTAAGCCCTCCGTGGTGGATGTGGTAGAAACTTGATTTTAAAAATAATTGTGGTAGATCTACCACATATGTGGTAGAAGTAAGCACACTGCACTAAAGTAGCACACTCGACCGACACTTAGGCAGCACAGTCAACAAGCAACCGAGCAGCACGGCAGCGGACCAGCGGTGCAGTCGCACAAGGGTGGCGGAAGCAGGGTAAGCGCCGCACAGTGGCTGATTCTGCCGACGTAGGTTGCAAAAGTCGATTTTGTCATGTTCGATTTGGGGGAAACTGTTATACTTGTCCGATAGATAAATGCTTGGACCTAAGAAATACGAAAACCTTAACTAAATTGGACAAATAGTTTTGCTTGTAGAGCCCGTCAAAGTTGAGCAATTTTTAGAGTGTGAAATAATATTAGCAATTTGCACTTTTTCGGCAAAGCTGAAGTTTTAAAATACGGAAAGGAGCAAATTAATTGAAACTTCTTGCACCAGCATCGTAAAAGAAGGCATTTGTAGTAAATAATTAAATATAGAAAAAAAAAGTTGGTTGTTATTGTTGTCTTTTCATAGGTACTCACTTGAAGCACTGTTTTTATCGCACTTTTTGAACTTTCGATAGACTTTCAAAAAAAAGGCCATACTTGCCACGGTTCCGTCTTTGGGAAAATTGTTCACTAGTCTTCTGTGAGTACTGCCCTGAAGAGATCGGGTGCCCGATTTTGCCCGACTGGATTTTACAGCGATTTTTCTGTGGACACCTCGCGCAATTTTGTGCGTTCGAACAAAATTTGTCAAAATATTGATAGTGAATCCATTACACGCGATTATAATCGTTGCCAGGGCATGCAAATTTGGATTTTGGCTTCATTTAAGAAGTGATACAAGCTTGCAACTCCATAGGAAGTCGACTTTTTTTTTGGCGTATATTGCTGTAAGCTCGAAGTAAAGAGTACTTTTGCTGGATGCGCAGTTCGCACGTACGAAAAACAAGTTGGCTTTCATTTCCGGCAATCAGCTATCATGTATCCTTTGATGTAATGCTTTTGTTTTTAACAAAATACTAACACTGTGTCTGACACAAAATTTTTTTTTTTTAATTTGAGCAAAACTCAGTCAGTCGCCACTAGTCTTTGATTTGAACCGCGCCAATGAAACAATTAGTTATTGAAAACAAAAAGCAGACTTATATCTATGTGCACTGTCTAAACCCCACCCCCAAAAATCCCACATCGCCGGAAAACCTAACAACTGTTTAGGTACCTGGTAGTACTAGAAGCTTAGTACCTGCTATTTGAATGCATATGCAAATCCTACTTAAAGGATAAATAAAGGAGTTTGGAGTAAGTGAAGTTAGTTTCGAATTTAATTTCAACTAAACATCACTTCAACTCTGCCACTGCAACTAAACCGAAGAAGAAGCACAAAGATGTTTTTGCAAAATTCGAAGCTGTTTAAAATATTTACTATTTCGAAGACAAAGGAGAAGTTCGTTCTGGCTGTCACTAAAGAAATTGGTTACGTCGAAGGAAGTTTGCCTGCAGTCAACATATCTACGACTAAAGATAAGATATCCAGGACTTATCGTACTACAAAGTGGAAATGGATTGCGGCAAACCGTACCAAATTCAATTTTGACCAGAATAATGAGGAGTGGTTGGAAAAAACAACTTACTTCGATGCATGTAGCATAAGCGATGACAAACCATCGACATCAAAGGCGGCAATAGGAAGGCCGAAAAAGTCAACTCAGGACGGTGCGTCATTCACTAAAACAAGGAAGCTTATGGAGGCAACAGGAAAAATAACTACCATCCACTTTTCAGAAGCTTTGACCATAAAATAAAATAAGGATCAGGAGAAAATTAAAGGCATTATAGTGAAAGCAGTTTTACCAGCAAACTCGGATCGTGTTAAAAGAATTAAAACTGTATTTTCACCCCACGCAATGTGCTACCTCTCAAATATAGTCCAAATGAAGCTTTAGCATTGTTTTTGAACTTAGGATTGTCCAACAAAAATTGAGTTTTTTCGTAAATTTTTCGAATTCTGGTTCTTATTTTGAAAGCAAAATTTATGAATTTTTATCTTTAAAATTGACTCTTTCAGCTTATTTCTTAAATTTCTTATTACTTTTCATCTTTTTTAATGCATTTTCATTAATTTTGCAACTAAAACTTATCATTGTTGCTCGCATTATTCTTATTTACAATAAGCTGAACTTTGACAAAGTATTACGTAGCACCCTGTACTTCGATTGAATTTATTTTTGAGAATACAATAGCCTGATGAATTTTTAATCAACAGCAAAAAAAAATTTTCCAATTATCTCTATTCGTTCAGGAGTTATTAATTTGCAACCTGAAATGACAAATTGAGCCAATGTGCGCCGCGAAGAACACCGAGGTATGGCTAATCATTTCGTATCTACATTGTGACCGAAAAGTTTCCGGAAATTCTCATTTAAAATTCGCGCGCTGTATATTTTTCGATATTTTAAGTTTCTGTAGGTTGGTATCACTGTCCTTAATTACTATGCCAAAAATGAGCGCGATCTGTCAGACAGTAGTGCGTTGCGATTTTGTTGAGAATTTTCTTCAAAATGAGTACCGTGAACAGGTCTCTTTGGACGTGCTTGATCGTGCCAATTCCGATCCAACTTTCATGGAACGCATCATAACTGGTGACGAGACATGGGTCTACGAGTACGACATGCAAACAAGCCAACAATCATCGGAATGGAGAGGAAAAGACGAGCCGAAACCGAAAAAACCACGCCAAAGTCGCTCGAAAATCAAGGTAATGCTGATTGTTTTCTTCGATATTCGTGGTGTGGTGCATCATGAATTCGTCCCAGAAGGACCAACAGTCGGTAAAGACTATTATTTGACTGTTTTAAGACGTTTGCGTGAAAATATCCGCCGTAAACGGCCTCAATTGTGGAAGGATAATTCATGGATTTTTCATGACGATAATGCTCCCTCGCACCGAGCCAACATTATCAACGATTTTAAGGCCAAACATTCAATAAATACCATCGAACAGCCACCGTATTCACCTGATCTTGCACCGTGTGACTTTTTCCTGTTTCCCAAACTCAAATTACCACTCAGAGGAACGCGTTTTGAATCCATAGAAGTAAACAGAATTCGCAGAGGGAACTCAAAGCCATACCGGAAAGCGCCTATAAAAAATGTTTTGATGATTGGAAGAAACGTTGGCATATGTGTATCGCTTCTAATGGAGCATATTTTGAAGGAGATAAAATAAATATTGATGAAGATTAAGAATTTTGCGTTTTATTTAAAATTTCCGGAAACTTTTCGGTCACAAGGTAAATTTAAATTAAAATATTTATTTATTAGTTATTTTAATTATTTATTCATTTATCATCCCGTAATCAAAATTCGAGCGATTACTAGTGGAAGCTGATCTCAATGAATGTTGTTAATGTGGGAAGGGAAAGGTTTTTCATAAATTAATATTTACAATAACATATATTGACATAACATCATATAGGGTTTTCCAACAAGAGGTGTTATTTTGGTATTCAAAGAAAAATTCAATTTTTGGAGATAAATGATCGGATGTTTATTTCATAATAAAGAGGAAGGTATGCCGTTAATAATGAAAAACAACATCAGCCAAATGGCCACCACGACCACGCTTACAGGACCATATCCTTTTCATGAAATTTTCCATAACCAAATCCCAAAGTGGCTGCCATATGTCCTCGATAGCCTCACGAATTCTATCTTTGAGGTCTTGAATCGACGCTGGGCTGTTGGCGCACACCCTATCTTTCATGTGGCCCCAAAGAAAGAAGGCGCAAGGTGTTAAATCACAAGATCTCGGTGGCCAATCCAGAGATAACAGAGATAACACGGCTCTTCCAGAGATAACACGGTTCGGAAACTTTTCCCATAAAAGAGCAAAGGTTTCGTTGCTTGTGTGGCACGTAGCACCGTCTTGTTGAAAGTAACCGTTGTCCAGATCAATACCATCCAACTCCGACCATAAAAAATCATTAATCATCTCTCGAGGACGAGGAATCGACAAACCTGGGTTTTCTTCAACACTTTGGGCTACAGCAGCAATATTCTCAGTTGTTCTTGAGCGACGTGCACGGGTTTTATTCTTCACATCACTAACTTGTCCCAACAGCTCGAATTTTTCCACCAATTTCTGTAAATTATGTAAATTTAACCTTCACACTGTCACCAATTTTTATATACGGAAACCGTCACTATTAACGTATGTTAATATTTTTCTTCTCATCCGTTTTATAAAGACAGTTATCATTTTTTGAGCTAAGTTGGTAAGCAAAAACATAAAATGGACTGTGCTAAAAAGATTTTAGGTTCACGTGTGGAAGGCGGAAAAGGGATGAATGGGGTTTCAGCCCCTGTAATGTGGGCGAATTTGTTGCTTTTTTTAAAGAAATGCCATAAAAAGTGCATTTTCAAATATATTTTCATCAAATTTCGTATTTAAGACTTTTAGGTAATACTACATCACATATCCAAATTTGAACGAGATCGGTCAACTATATCATATAGCTGCCATAGAAACGATCGCTCAAAAATGCGATTGGTACAAAAGGGCTAAATTGGTAACAATTGGTGCATTTTCAAATATATTTTCATCAAATTTCGTATTTAAGACTTTTAGGTAATACTACATCACATATCCAAATTTGAACGAGATCGGCCAACTATATCATATAGCTGCCATAGAAACGATCGCTCGAAAATGTGTTGCATTGCGATTTGTACAAAAGAGCTAAATTGGTAACAATTGGTGCATTTGAAAACTGATAGTTGGCCGAACTCGTTCAAATTTGGATATGTGATGTAGTATTACCTAAAAGTCTTAAATACGAAATTTGATGAAAATATATTTGAAAATGCACCAATTGTTAGCAATTTAGCCCGTTTGTACAAATCGCAATGCAACACATTTTCGAGCGATCGTTTCTATGGCAGCTATATGATATAGTTGGCCGATCTCGTTCAAATTTGGATACGAGATGTAGTATTACCTAAAAGTCTTAGATACGAAAGTTGATGAGAATATATTTGAAAAAGAATTTATGGCATTTCTTTAAAAAAAGCAACAAATTCGCCCACATTGTAGGGGCTGAAACCCCATTCATCCCTTTTCCCCCTTCCACACGTGAACCTAAAATCTCTTTAGCACAATCCATTTTATGTTTTTGCTTACCAACTTAGCTCAAAAAATGAAAGATGTCTTTATAAAACGGATGAGAAGAAAAATATTAACATATGTTAATATGTAACCAAAATAGGGGTAAAAATTTTCATTTGTAAAAAAAAGATGGAAAAAATTAAATTTTTAGTTTTCTGATTACATATATAGAAAGAGGTTGACAAATTGGCCACTGAGCCGAAGCCGCATGAAAATCGGACTTAAACCCAAAAAGTTATAGCAAAATCAAAATTGAAATATTAACATATGTTAATAGTGACAGTGTGAAGGTTAAACACTATGTGTTTTTTGTTTTCAAATTTGTTTTATTATCCACTCTGTGGATCTGTTTAGCTTAGCGCTACAAATTCGACTGCTGCCTCTTAAAACTAAAACTTAGGTCTACGTCGCAATCTAAACGCTCTTGCGGAAGGTGCCGCACAGGTGCTCCGTTGGCGTTGTTGTTGTTGCCGCGTTGCCGCTGCCGCCGCACAGGGCCTCAGTTGACGTTGTTGTTGTCACTGCTTTTGTGCTGCCGCTGCACAAGTCGATCGTGGGAATGGCAAACTGTTACGTCTTGCGTTCAGGTTACAGTTTGCTAGACAGATCGTCAGCGCTTTTGGTAGGAGTCATACACCGGTGTTAACTCCTCCCCCACTTAAATTCGGAACGTCCTCGTTTCGACTCCTAATTGTTGGGATGGCGATTTGAAAATTCCTTTGCGTTCTTCTAGAGCGCACTTTATTGTTAAGGAAAATTACAAACATGACGACGCCACCCGCGATCAATAATGCGCCTGGAGACTCCAATTCTTCTTCCAATGTTACGATGTGTTGCGTGTTATCGATGTGCATTTGGTGTAGGTAGTGGAGAGAAAGCTTTGTGTTGTGTTGTAAAAAGTTGATGTCCGGTTTTTGGAGGATGTGGTTGAGGCAATTCGATGCCTTAAGCAGCTTCGAAAATAGAGTTGTTGATTCTTATGTCACCGGAAAATTCCAGTAAGAATGTGCCCGCAACAGACATTTGTTGTTCGTAGAAGATAGTTGTATTCATCACGTCAGGGGCGTAGCCCGAACTTGGTCATGGGGGGGTTTTAAAAAAATTGTTCGCCAGTTTAGTATTACATGTTTTTTAAGTAAAGTGCACTTTCCAAATAGGGCATTTTGTTGAGGCTTATGTGACTTAATGCATTAAAAACAAAATTTTTTCCCTGATTTTCAGTAAAAATTTCATGAAAATTGGTGGATTGAAAGCAAAGTTATTGCATCTGAAGTGGAAGTATGTTTGTGTCATCGTACAAAAATGTGCATCGAACAAAGATCCAATATTAACTTTTGTTTTAAACATGTTTAAACTTTAACCGAAGCATTTAAATGGTAAAAGCGATTTAAAAACGATTGTCAGAACATAAATGATGACCAAAGTGTTAGCCAACTGAATCCGCGGTCCCCGTAGATCAAAACTGGGCGGTAATTCATAAAAGATAAGCTAAAATCTTCATTGAAATTCTTACCCACCCGGGTGATCTTTTTAAGATTCATGTTTAATATCTGCACAAATTTTAAGGTAATTTTCAATAACATGAAAAAAAATTTTGAAATTTTGTTCATGTTTAAACTTGAATTTTGTCATTTTTTATACAAATGTATCTGGGTGACCCAGGCGCTTTCGCTACCATTTTGATTAAAACTCACGATAAATTTCGTTTGCGTACCTCATTATGTGTTCAATAAACCCTCTAGAAAGAAATCTTCTAAAATTTTCCACAGTCTCAAAATAAATCATTAAAGTTAGGCTTTTTTCGAAATAAGAACTATCGCCAGAGGAAGATACTAAATGCTGAAGTATGAAAAAAATTTTTCATTATTATATATTTATTGTGAGTTTTACTCAAAATAGCAGCGGAAGTGCCTGAGATCATCTTTAGTAAGGCGAAGGTTAAGCATCTCAATAGCATAAATTTATTGCATTTTAACTGAACATTTGGCTATCGAAGGATGCCATCCCATCTATTGACACTTGTTTTAACTGTTTTTTTGTTTTCACGTGATGTGGCACCCTGCGAATTTCATCTTTTCAAAGAATGGATTTGCCGATGAAAAAAAGCGTTTTGAGAACGTAGAAACCATCCAAAAGGCTTGTACCGACATCCTGAACGACATTCCGGTCGACGAACTAAACTACTCTTTAGACATGTTTTTAGAACATGCAAATCGCTGCATTAAGCCTAAACGTGACTATTAAAAAAACAAATTAGTTTCGGTAAAAAAGGGTTTTGTTAATATTCTTTTAAATATTAAAATATGAAAAGACCTTTTTGCTAATGTGGGAACGTACATACGATGCCTAGTGATTGAAAATGTTGACAAATTATAGGCTATGGGGGGGTTCTGACACCCTAAACCCCCCCCCCCCCTTGGCTACGCCGCTGCATCACGTTGTTTAATGCGATCATACCCTCCTTTATAACTTGGATCGAAGGCAGATGATGAGCTGATTCGGTTGCGCAACTTGCTGAGTTGTTGTTGAGCAACTGTGAGACACAGGTGGAATTTGTTGGTCGACAAATGCTGACGGCTGGAGTTTGGGTGCAATTATCTATGGGTTGAGATACCCAATTGCATACTGCTGCCTCATTGACCTCTAACTTAAAAATTGAATTGTTATGGGCAACAGGAAAAATTCTTACATAGTTACATACTGAGCTTATTAATGGAATTTTTAAAATAAATCATAGTATTATTAAAAGATTTTAGATTTTTCTAAGATTTAGATTTTTTTTAGATTTTTCTAATGCTAAGTTGTACGTTTTCAATGTTTGTATCATAATATGCTTTAGTTCAATAGAATCGAATATTAACGGATTTGCTATCTCAGCCTTTGCCAAATCGACTGACAAAATAACTGTACTTGAGTGATTGATAATTTCATTGTTTCGATTTATAACAAATCGAATCAGTGAATTATCCTTTGTGATAGCATTATTTGATTTTCGCTGTAAAAGGTTGATTGATGTGGTCAGTTCGTTAATCCTATCTTGTATAACACTATTTATTTTCGTTTGTCTGTTGCTATTTTCAATAAGGGTGTTTTTTTTTAGTCAATAAAAGTTCATAGTCATTATGGTCCGGCGTTCCTGCCACAAACTTCAGTGCAGAAGTCGATAGATCTTGCAAATCAGCCGGGTACCTTCAAGGTACTAATCAAATGCCTGATGTCACCTGCCTGGTTGGTTAAAATATCTCTATCTCGGGGGGTCTTTCAATTGAACTGACAGTTTTTCGCTATCAAGTGCAATTGCTTCAAATTCCGTAAGATTCGAAGCATGAATGAGGTACATAGAGTCATCGTAAAGCGCCGTTTTACCCAGAGTTACCGCCATGAAGTGGGCACAGGTGTAATCGATGATTTTCGCCAATGATAGTTGACAAAAAAATAAAACAAACCTAGAAAAAGAGAAAAATGCAGGGTGGTTTAACGAAGATTGCTCTTGTGGACGTGTTTACCATTTATTAAGACAGTGGTTCCTAAATCTGTTTCTACTGTAGCCTGAATAAAACCCTTACTAAACTTGTTTCCTATGCGTTTATTCCTTCTTACAAATACAATATCGCTGGGCTGAAGGGTTTTCGCCACAGCTTCCCTATTGCGCTTTGCAAGCATATTATCTTGAGCTCTTATTAACTTGTTCTTGATATTTAGAAGCGCTTCGGGCGAGAAGTCGTGAAGTATATCCGTGGGCTTCTTTCCTGTTACAGATACTGGAATTATATTTATACGTTGCCAATAAAAGTAGATCTGTAATGTTTGATATATCGTGCTGTGCTTTCAGGCAGCGTGCTATTTCCATGAGCGTTGAATGGAATCTTTCTATTTGTCCATTGCTCTCACTATGCATTGGGGGAACGAAAAATTGTTGGATTGAAAAATGGTCTCGCAATAATGTTTTAATCATGCTTGATCGAAAAGCTCCCTCGTTATCCGATAAGAGTAATCTAATATTTTTAAATTTGGAAATTACCTGAATGAGGGCTGGTTTAATATCTATGGAGGAACGCGAATTTATGGGGACCAATATAGCAAACTTCGAAAACTTGTCTATGCACGTTAAGAAATACTGATTATTGGTTATCAATATATCCGTATGCAAAATTTCGCCGGGGAATTCTGGAATAGGAGTTTGAGCTATGTTTGGCTGTGGTGGTTTTCTTTGATATTTGTTTTCCTTACATATTTTGCAGTTACCTATTATTGTTTTGAGCATTTTTTTATACCTGGAAAGTAATATTCTTTGGTTATTTGCAAAAAGTTTTCCTGAAGTGACCTGTGAGCGCGGTTATGCTCCGTGTTTACTATTTCCTGTTGATCCTCTTCGTTAGTGACATCAATAACGAAACGTTGAGTGTGGATTAACTTAACGGATGGGAAGGATGTTACTATTGGGTGTTGAATTTCCGCTAGGGTTTGTAAATCGCATAGTATTGCGTTGACTGTATTTGGATTAATGGATTCCGTAAGATATCTTATTAATGTTTTGATACTACTGAAATTTATTGAAGTCCGCCAGAACTTCCGAAAAATAATTGTTCTACCTTTGAAGCTGTGATTTGATTTTGTTAAAATAATCTGACTTTTAAACTGGTTGACTGGAAATTTTGTGGTTTGAATAGCTCCTGTGAGTGAAATCTCGCTATGCACTGTTTCTCCGGTGCTCTCGGCTTTGTATAGATTAAACATGTATTGTCGGGAGAGTGCATCTGCCACTACGTTCTCTTTTCCGGGCTTATAGTGAAATTTAGGGGCAAATTCCTCAACAAATGCACGCCATCTCTTTATTTTCGAATTTGGATTTTTATCTGAAATGGTAAAAGTCAAGGGCTGGTGATCAGTGAGTATATTTATGTCAGTTAAACCGTAAAGGTAGTGTAGTTCTGTTCGGTTTTCGATAAAGTTCGGAAACTTCGAAATCATAGTTATGGGTTTGCCTCCTTGAGAAAGTACGGCTCCCAGCGCAATAGAAGATGCATCGGTTGTTAGGTCAAAAGGCTTCTTGTAGTCTGGATGAGCCAATAAGACATCGTCCGATGCGAGAATTTCTTTAAGTTTCTGGAATGCTTCCAATGCTTTTGCGTCTAAAGTAATCTTTCTATGCTTTGATTTGTTCTTTCCTATATGACCGTTATCACCGCGCAGATATTCAGTTAACGGTTTTGCTATTCTGGCGTAATCTTTGATAAACCTCCTGTTATATCCGGATAGACCTAAAAATGAGCGCAATGCTCGAAGTATCTGTGGCGTAGCATAGTTTAAGATATCATTAACTTTGTCTGGACATGTTGAGATTCCTTGCTGTGACACCATAAACCCTAGAAACTCGATCTTGACTTTGAAAAACTTGAATTTCTCTAAAGATACACGCATTCCCGCATTCTTAAGCTTGGCCAAAATTGTTGCTATATGTTCTAAATGAGATTTTTCATCTGGCGAGAGTATAATGATGTCGTCTATATAGACGTGACAGATGACGCCTATGTGTTCTCGCAGTATGTCATCGATTATGCGCTGAAAGATACTGGGGGCGTTTTTAAGCCCAAACGGCAGACGGCAAAATTCGTACTTTCCGTTGTTAATACTAAATGCAGTTTTTTGTCTACCTTTTTCTTTCAAAACTATCTGGTGAAAACCAGATTTAATATCCAAGGTAGTGAACAATTTTGATTTCCCTAAGTTGGCCAAAATTACCGAAGTATCGGGGATGGGATACCTGTTAGCTGTGGTGTAATCATTGATTTTTCCAAAATCGATGACCATCCTCAGTTTCCTCTTACCGTTTTCATCGAAGCCCTTTTTACAGACTACGTGAATCGGAGAGTTATAAGGAGAAGACGAGTTTCTTATAATGCCGTCTCTAAGTAATGATTTTATTTCATTATTTATAAATTCGGAGCAGAGTAAATAGGATCTTCGGTGTTTGTTTTTATTGTTGCGACGACTTCTGTATTATATGGTAATGCTCGGTCAGGTTCTGCGAAAGCATCTTTATTATCGGAAATCATTTGTTTGAATTGTTCATGTACGTAGGAAGGGCCTGTGGAATCGTCTACTGATATTGTGTTTACTTGTTGGCAGCGAGTGTGTTGTAAGTGTTCTACTCCGTTTTCATAAACTTTACTATTCGGAATATCAATTTTAGCCCCGATTTCTTTTAAAGAATCATATCCAACAATACCATCGAAGCTTTTTAGGCCGGGCAGTATAAAAAAGTCATTTCTCTGTAAAGGATATTAACCCTACATTTTTAATTTATTAAATTCTCCCCATTAACTGATTTTACTTTAAAAGGGCGGTCGACTGCAGAAACTCCTTTTGAAAAAATATTGGGTCTGATGTAATTTTTAGATGATCCCGTATCTATTAAAATTTTCAGCTCTTTTCCATTTGTAGTCTTTTTAACTATAAAAGGCAAGAGCGACGTTACTCTAAAAAATTAGCCTCGTCCTCAAAAACAGATTGTATGTCCAATTCTTTGGCGGAGAAGGAATCGGAACAATCTTCGTCTCGCTGCTGTTCGATTTGCTGCAAATGTTGGCTATACCGTTCCTCTTGTTCGGGGGACTCTATGAGGTTAATTCGTTAGGCCTTAGTTTGGGGCATTGATACTTGGTTGGAATTATTAAATTGCGGGTTAGGACGTTTAAGAGCTGGAGCGTGATACTGGGGTTGTTGGTATTGGGGTGGTTGGTATTGGAGTTGTTGGCTTTGACATTGCTCGTTATGCTTTGGTTGCAGTTGACGCTGATTTTGTACGTTGATAAACTGCTGTCGGTGGATTCTATTGCTTTTTTGGAAAGCAGTGTGTTGCCTGAACACCCCGGAATCAGGGTCGATACTCATTGGGGTGATTAAATTGCCCTGATTTCTATACGCAAAGGTTTTGTACGAAAATGTTTGTTGTGAGCTACGTCGAGTATTGTTTTTAGCAATATCACCCATAGAAAAAGATGCGGCAAAATTATATCGAATGTGGTTCATTTCCAGCTCTTGGGCGACGGCCAAGGCAGACGGAAGATTTTACAATAGATTTTCCGGAAATTTCTTTTCGCACGAACCTGAACTGACTCAATACTAATTCAACAAAAAAAACTCCATGGAAATCGGCCGGTCGGTTTGAGCGTGATGTGCTTACACACATACATCCACTTTCTTTTATATATATAGATGGCAACCCTACTTGAAAGTAGGCGGACCATGCCCATATTCATGCCAGTTCTCAGGTGAAACACCAGCAGTATCTGTACAAAATTTCACCACGATATCTTTACGCATTCAAGAGTTATTAATTTAGTTCCGCTAGATTGACCATTTCACACAGTGTGCTACGTCGGCAGAATCAGCCACTGTGCGCCGTCTCGTGCTAAGCCGCACAGCACAGCTCGCAATTAATGACCCTTGTCGAACATCCCACAAAGAATGAAGATAAACTTCGAAAATTTAAGTTTGACGAAGCCAGCGACAAAACTTCGTATAGCCGAAGTACGTGTGGGACCTACTGTGCTAGATTTGCGTGACCGAAAAATTTTGTACTGCTTGGTACCTCTATGTGTTTATTTGCTTACTGATGTTATGCTGACGTTCATTTGATCGCCGGTCACCACTACGTTTTTCGTTTACTATTGATACGATGAGAAATTCTGTGCCGCACTGTACAGGAATGCTCTTCTCCGCACAAATGTTTTCCAAGCATACTTTTAGGCATGCACTGTGAAGTACAGCAAAACTGTTATAAATTCGCTTGGTATAGTCTGATATGGCAAGGATGGTTCTCGAAGAAATGGGCTGTGCGAGAATGGTCGAGCGCTTTCCAATTAGAAGTTGCAAGAAACTTCGGCGCGATAAGAAAACTGGTATAAAAGCAGCAGTGTGCAGCGCAATGGGTCGAGTCTGTGTTGAGCAAGCAAAGTGGTAACAAGTGTAGATACAAGCGAAGTGTAAATCTGTAAATAAAGTGATTGTTGATTTTTGCTGAATAATTGAAGTTGTTTTATTTTCAAAGACAATCAAAACGAACCGTCGATAACGAACTGTGGAGTTTCGTAACACTATTACTTCTTTTTCCGCTCCTTTTTTTGGGACTTTGCTTTTATTTCCTTAACTAGCCACACCGTCTGAGCGGAGTAAGGAATTTCTGTGTAATTTAGTGAAAATAAATAAATAAAAATGGAAAATATTGATATTGGACTCGAAGCTCTAAAATTTGGCAACGCTTAGGCTTATTGTGTTTTGGCGGAATTAACATAGGGAAGTTATAATAAAGTGTTTACAAATTTATATAACGTCACAAAACGAGAAACGTACGCGCCAAAGAAGATCCTGCACAGCAAAACTATGGCGAAAAGAAAGAGAAAATCAAGGCTCCTGATGATCGTGCATATACGAATTTTTTTGCGGATGTCCGAGGAGAACTTCAGACAAATTTTACAACTTGTTGCACCTTGTTTGAAGAAGAATGAAACAAATTTCCGGAATGCAATTTCGCCAGAGGAACAATTGTGCGTTAAGTTAAGGTTTTTAGTGACTGGAGAATCCTACAAGAGTTTAGAATATCAACCAAGATTCTCCCATTCATATTTGGTGTATTGTATACCCAGAGTTTGCAAAGCTATCTGGGAGAAGATGAAAGATCTCCATTTAAAGGTATGTACTTTAATCAGGAAGGAAGGGAGCGGACATACAATGTAAAGTCTCTGATTGCGTTCAACTTGGCGAACGCCAGAACGATCCTTGTCCCTGTCCAATCCAAGCTGATGCACAGGCTCCGCGCGGCCCTTCTGGATAGCTATTTGGCACCCGCTGAATAGTGAACTAATGTGTGCAGCGAGTCCAATCCCCAGGACTTAAAATTTCGGTTTGGTGCCCGCCACGGAAAATCAAATACCAATGGAAGCTAGCAAACAAGCCTCGGAAGGAGCCCACAATGTTGACGACCACAGCAAACGATTTAAGGACCACGATTTGAGAATATGCACCTGGAATGTCCGGACCCTCTATAGGGAAGGTGCCTCTATCCAACTGGCGGAAGCCCTCACAAAGTGTAAGGCTGACATCACCGCCATCCAGGAAATGCGATGGACAGGACAAGGTTGCTCCAAGCGAGCAGACTGCGACATCTACTACAGCTGCCATGCGGAGAAGCGCGAATTTGGCTGCGGATTTGTAGTCAGTAAGAAACTTCGCCACCACGTCTCTCGGTTCACTCCGGTGAACGAACGACTGGCTTCGATCCGCATCAAGGCTAAATACTTTAGCATCAGCCTAATTTGCGCGCACGCCCCGACGGAAGAGAAGGACGATGCGGCCAAGGATGCCTTCTATGCGAAGCTCGATGACGTCTACGACGGGTGTCCGGCCCATGACGTCAAAATCGTCCTCGGGGACTTCAATGAAAAGGTCGGGCGAGAAGGTATATTTGGTCCCACTGTCGGGCAGTTCAGCCTCCATACGACCACTACAAACAACGGTCTGAGGCTGATCGATTTCGCCGCGGCACGAAACATGGTAGTTAGTAGCACCAGATTCTAGCACCTCGATATCCACAAGGCGACCTGGTTATCCCCCGATCAATCAACCCGCAACCAGATTGATCACATTGTGATTGATAGAAGGCATGCTTCTAGCATTCTAGATGTGCGCACGTTCCGAGGTCCCAACATCGACTCGGACCATTACCTTGTTGCAGCCAAGGTACGCATGCGTCTTTGCGCAGCGAAGACCGCACAACCTAGTTTGCGAAGAAAGCTGGACATCAGCAAGCTGCGATCACAAGGAGTAGCCGAAGGCTACTCCGCTCAACTCTCCAACCAGCTCGGTCGCTCCCCCTCTCCACCTGATGACATCGGCGGATTATGGGCTCACTTATCCCACTCTATGCGCGCCGCCGCAGAAAATGTCCTTGGCTTTCGACGCCCACCACCAAAAAACCAATGGTACGATGAAGAGTGTCGCGCAGCCACTGCAGCGAAGAATGCTGCCTACAAGAAGACCCTGCAGTCGGCTGCCACGCGAGCCGTGACAGAAAAATACCGGGAGGAGAGGAAGAAAAAGAGGTGCCTTTTTAGACGCAAGAAACGGGAGTAAGAAAGGCGCGAGCGTGAGGAAATCGAGGAGTGCAGGAGCAGGAATGACGCCCGAAAATTCTTCCAAAAAGTTAAGCGTCTCACGGAAGGATTTAAGCCTGGGGCATCTTCTTGCAGAGACGAAAATGGGGATCTGATTACGGATGCGCAGGGTGTGCTGAGGTTGTGGAAGGAGCACTTCACTAAGCTGCTCGCAGGCGACGAAGGGAACAATACCGCCAGTGGTGAAGATGTCCAGATGGCACCAATCGACGACGACGGTGTGGATGTGCCACCGCCCAGCCATGACGAGGTCCGGGTTGCTATCCAGCGACTCAAGAACAATAAAGCTGCAGGGCCGGATGGGCTACCAGCTGAATTGTTCAAGGCCGGCGGTGGTGAGCTGATTGGGTGCATGCATCAGCTCATTTGCAAAATATGGCTGGAGGAACGAATGCCCAACGATTGGAACCTCAGTGCCCTTTGTCTTGTGCTGAAGAAAGGCGACCCAACAATATGCGCCAACTACAGCCTATAAGCCTACTTCCCATTGCATACAAGGTCCTGACGAGCGTACTATGTGAAAGATTAAAGCCACTCGCCAAGGCGCTGATTGGACCTTATCAGTGCGGCTTTAGACCTGGTAAGTCCACCATCGACCAGATATTCACTTTACGCCAAAACATGGAGAAGACCCATGAGAATCAAATCGATACACACCATCTCTTCATCGATTACAAGGCAGCATTCGATAGCCCGATAAGGGATCGCCTTTATGCCGCATTGTCTGAACTTGGTATCCCTGCAAAGCTCGTGAGACTTTGCAGAGCGACGTTGAGCAATACGCGCAGCTCCGTCAAGGTTGGAAGTGACCTCTCCGACCCCTTTGATACCGTTCGAGGATTCAGACAGGGTGATCCTTTGTCCTGCGACCTCTTCAACTTCACCATGGAGAGTGTTCTGCGCAAGGCCGGTGTACATCGTAATGGCACAATTTTCAACAAAAGTGTCCAGCTCCTTGCCTACGCTGATGACATTGATGTCATCGGACGTAACAAGCGAGATGTCACCGCTGCCTTTGCGGCGATCGAAAGAGAATCTCCCAAAATGGGTCTGGTGGTAAATGAGGGCAAGACGAAGTATATGCTGTCTACATGCAGGGACTCGCAGCGGCTAGGGTCTCACGTCGAGGCCGACAGGTATACTTTTGAAGTTGTCAAGGAATTCGTCTACCTTGGCACCGCCATCAACAGCAGCAATGATGTCAGCCTGGAGATAAAGCGAAGGATAACTCTTGCCAACAGCTGCTACTACGGTCTCGGTAGGCAATTGAGAAGTAGAGATCTCTCTCGACCGACAAAACTTGCACTCTATAGGACGCTTATCTTGCCCGTGCTCCTCTATGGCGCTGAAGCATGGACAATGACACGAAACGACATAGCGGCCCTTGGAGTGTTCGAGAGGAAGGTTAGGTTAGGTTAGGTTAAGGTGGCTGTCTTGGCCTGGGACCTGCCGAAAGACACACTTAGGCCACGGAATGGGCCCGTTGTGATACCACAAGTTGAAAAGGTCTGTCTTACTACAAGTCGATAAGCCTTACTAGCCATTTCGAAGAGTGAATGAACTCGATCAAGTCTTTTATGCTAACTGAACTGAGTTCAGTCAAGTTGTCGAAGAAAGGAGAGCCTAGGGTTTTCCATCTTCGTCTAGATAGAGCCGGACAGTTGCAGAGAAGGTGGCTGATAGATTCCTCCTCCTCCTCATTGTGGCAACTGCGGCAGAAGTCCCAACTGTTGACGCCTAGTCTGAAGGCATGGCGTCCGAATAAACAGTGGCCTGTCAGAATTGCGACGACCGTGCTAATGTGTTGCCTATTAAGCGAGATAAGTGCTCTTGTTCGCCTTTGATTAAAAACAGGCCAGAGCTGTTTAGTTATGGTACATGTACTCTCCCCTTCCCATCGCCTGTTGGCATTATCGAGGAAGAGTGAACAGATTTTTAATTTACAGGTGGCAAGAGGAATGCCTGCCGTGACTGTGGTGTTAAGGTGCGGGAGGGTGGTGCCACGTCTAGCAAGTTCATCAGCTACACAGTTTCCACTGATGTCTTTGTGGCCCGGTACCCAGATAAGGATAATGTTGTGCGCATGCCCTAACTCATTTAGTAGGGAGCGGCAGAGAGTAACCACCTTCGATGTTGTTGAAACCTTCTTGAGGGCTTTTATTGCTGCCTGGCTGTCAGTGAAAATGCGAACCGTACTCTTAGGAAGGTTGCGTTGTTTTAACATAGACAGGGCTTTGATAATGGCCAGAACTTCCGCTTGGAAGACACTGCAGAAATCTGGAAGACGAAAACATTCTTCCATGGGTGGATTTTCACACATTACTCCACCCCCTACTCTGCCATCCAGTTTGGAGCCGTCAGTATAGAAACATACTCCAGTTTTCGGAACCGTGTCCTGTTCCCACTCCCGTCTATGCGGTATGAGGGTTGAGAATTTAGAACCGAAAACAAATGATGGTACCGAGTAGTCGATGTTGTCATGTAGGTAAGGTGAACTGCCTAGAATCCGGCAGTGACCGAAATCAGTACGCGGCCATCTATTGATGGTGTTTAGTCTCACTGCAGAGAGGGTAGCCGTTTGTTTACCGAAAAGGTCAACAGGGAGAAAGTGGAGCAGGGCGTAGAGTCCTTTGGACGGTGTCGATCGCATGGCCCCAGTTATTATGAGCGCCGCCGATCTTTGAACTGAGTCCAGAGGTTTCTGGTTGGTCCCCTTTTCCAGGGCAGTCCACCATACCACTGCTCCATAGAAAAGAATGGGCCTAATCACGGAGATATACATCCAGTACATGATTCGTGGTTGAAGACCCCATTTTTTGCCAACTGATCTTTTGCAGGAGTACAGTGCAACAGTGGCCTTGCGAACCCTTTCTAGTATGTTCGCTTTCCAGTTAAGTTTCCTATCCAGCAGTAGGCCAAGATATTTGGCTTGCGAGCTGACAGTAAGACTAGTCCCATAAAGAGAAGGCGGGTCAAAAGTGGGAACTTGGTGCCTCCTTGTAAAGAGGACCAAAACAGTTTTGGATGGGTTAATGCCCATACCGTTCTGAGAGCACCAAGATCCCAATAAGTTCAGTGCACCTTGAAGAAGATCGACCAGTGTCGGAATGTTCTTCCCAGATACCGCTAACGCCACGTCGTCTGCGTATGCAACTACCGAACACCCCGTACAGCTCAGTTGCAACAGCAGGTCATTTATCGCTAGGTTCCAGAGGAGAGGAGAAAGGACTCCCCCCTGCGGGGTGCCTCTGGTGACCCACCTCCTAACGGAGGAGCAGCCTAGCGAAGAGTTAATAACCCTATTTGCTAAGAGGAGATGAACTATGTCCACTACCGGCTTACATAGGTTCAAATTGGTCAGTGAGCCAGTAATGGCCGCCGGGAAAATATTGTTGAAAGCTCCTTCAATGTCGAGAAAAGAGACCAAAGTGTATTCTCTGAAAAGGAGGGAGTATTCAATTTGCCGCACGAGTGCATGAAGAGCCGTCTCAACGGATTTGCCCTTCGTATATGCATGCTGATTGGGTGAAAGAAGATGACCCACTTTATCCCTAATGTAAACATCGATGAGCCTTTCAAAGATTTTAAGGAGAAAAGAGGACAGGCTAATAGGCCTGTGGTCTTTTGCTTTCGAGTGTGAGACCTTTCCCGCTTTAGGAATGAAGATCACATTTACCTCAGTCCAAATAGAAGGAATGTGAGACAAGTGTAGAACAGCTACACAGATCTCCAGTAGCCACGGTACGGCCAAGTCTGATGTGTGTTGTAAGTCAGCTGGTATAATACCGTCAGGCCCCGGAGACTTGAAGGGCAAAAAACTATTTATAGCCCAGTGCAGTTTTTCGCTGCTGACTATGTCTTGTACCCCCATGCTATGATGTGGGCCGATTAAACTTGTTGTACCCAGGATAGTTTCGTCAGTACAACTATTACCCGGAAAATGAGTGTCAACCAGGAGTTCGATTGTCTCCTGGCTCGACGATGTCCAGGAACCGTCTTCCCTTTGCAGAAAGCTAGGGACCGCTGGACAGGAAGCGAGTATCTTGCGAAGGCGACTGGCCTCAGAGTTGCATTCTATATTCTGACAGAACTGCCTCCAAGAGGATCGCTTAGCAGATCTTACCGATTTTTTAAACAGCTTTAGTCTGGCTTTATATTCGGACCAGTCGTTTGTCGCCCTAGCGCGATTGAAAAGTTTTCGGCACTCCCTTCTAAGTACAGCTACCTCAGAGTTCCACCAATTAGGTTTCGTATTACCCCAGAGTGGTCTCACGGGGCATGACTCCTCAGTGGCAACTTTGTAGGCAGCTGTAAGGGAAGCTAGCGCACTGTCCAATTTCTGTACTGAGTCGATCTTACTGGGACCATCAGTTGGCAGTGATCTCGCAAAGATTTCCCTGAACTTGTCCCAGTTAGTTCTAACTCTGTTTCTGTAAGAGATGGCCAGAGGGGTTGCGACTTCTATTCGAAAATCGATATACCTATGGTCAGAGAAGGAGTGCTCCGTGGAGACTCTCCATTCTTTGAGCAGATTAGTAGCAAATTCGTTTGCCAGTGAAATATCCAGAACCTCTTTTCGAGCAGAGGTTATGAAAGTGGGCTCATGCCCAGTGTTTGCAACATATAAATTAGTGCTAACAATATATTCAAAAAGGGACTCACCTCGCGGGTTTATGTCCGAACTACCCCAGATGGTGTGGTGCGCATTGGCGTCTGCTCCGATAACCAATGGCACTCTGTCCTTCCTAGCCGCCGCCACTGCATTTTTCAGCAGAACCGGTGGGGGATCCTCGGAATCATCGTGGGCCATGTATGTGGAAGCCACCCATAGTGTGGGGCCCGATGTTTCCAGCGCCGCCACTACGTTGTCTGCATCACTGAAATTGGTAAGAAGAAACGCGTTAACATGTTTTTTGATGAGGATACAGCATCTGTTTTTACCTCCGGAGGGTATGTACAGCATCCTGTATCCTGGTGCGTTAAGGCCTCGAATGTGCCCGTTGCAGACCCAAGGTTCTTGCACGAGCGCTATCTCCTCCCCATTTTTTGACAGTCGGAGGAGAAGTGCGGCAGATGCCGCTTTGGAGTGGTGCAAGTTAATTTGTACCACTTTCATGTTCACCCACGGGAGGGTCCGACTGTGCGACGATAGTGCTGTCTGCGTCGTCGGAGTGGGAAGACAGCAGTAGTTCGTCCTCGGAGGGTCCACCGAACAGTTCACGGACCATGTGCGACGTGGATTCCCCTGACGTGACACTGGCCGAATCTTCCACTTCTGACACCTCCATGGCCTGTCCATCACTCACCACATTCGTGTCTTGACGATAGACATGCAAAGTTAGCTGAGAAAAGCAGAAATTAATCTCACCCTTCTTTGCAGCAAGGGGGGCCAGGGATTCCTCGTTTAGGATGATAACCATCTGACGCGAGTTACCCACGGCCTCACCTAGTCTGGCCACCCTCCAGTCGGCGGTGGGGAGGTCAGGGTTTCCCAGCTTAATCAGCTGTAGTATGGTCCCAGGGTCGGAGTAGATTGCCGGTACCCTTGTCCGAGAACGGGGACGATTTGGAATCTTGTCCCTCGTTACGGCTTCGAGCCGTGCACCAGGCCAGACTTCGCCGATTCCTGCGATTGCCAGCGTGTAGAGCTCGGCAGAGCGCTGATCCGCACACGAAGTTAGTTTTACACGGTTTTGGAACCATCCAAAATCGCGACAGCATGGTGGAGGACCCGGGTTCTTGGCCATCACTTCCATGTAAACTGGCCACAGCTTGCTTTCCACCAGTGACCAGTTTTTGGGCGAGATCGAGCCATCGGTGTTGCTGCAATCTATAACCGCCAGAGTGAGGCTTTCTTTTGCCGCCTCTCTGAAGGAGCGAAAGCTCCGTCTATTGACCAACGGGGTCTGAGAGGTCCTGGCGCGTTTAGCCGCTGCCTGAGGTTCCTCAACTGATCGCTGCCGCTTATTTACCATAGTTTTGGCCTCATGCTCAGCGATCACCGTCTTAGCCCATTCACGAGAGGCTTTATCCTTCTCCGTGAGGTCTTCGTCCTTGACTGCGCTTAGCCTGTCGAGGATTTTGTGTGCCGATCTCCTGTTGCGGTACGCTTGTGTCGAAGCACTGACAGCGCGCGCAGCAGAGGGCTTAAAGGAGGTAGCCTGGTTTGCTACAACTTGGCGAAAAGTGGGTTTTACACCTGACGACATCGCACGTGTGTGTTGCTCAGCCTCTTTATCAGACTTGGCTGGCATGGAGTAGGCACTCTGTCCTGATCTGCTCGCAGACTTCGTGCTACTCAAAAAGTGGCTTCGGCTGGCATTTGGTGCAGCCCCTGAACCTCCTGTTGAAAATGGACGGACATTGGACCTGGGTTGGCCCAAGGGTCTAGCCCCACCCTGAGAGGGAGGAACTGCAGCCCGCTTTTCCGAAGCTGGAGTGATCCTAGTGCTAAAAAAGCCCTTGACACTACGATCAGCCGTTGATATGGCTGCACTCTTACGCGCGGCCATATTTCTAGAAAACGTTGTAGCGCTGCGTTCAGCTACGCTTTTACCACTGGGATTATTCCCAGAAGATGTAGTGGTAGCGCTGCGTTCAGCTGCGCCTTTACTATTGGGATTATTCCCAGAAGATGTAGTGGTAGCGCTGCGTTCAGCTGCGCTTTTACCACTGGGTTCATTTTCCCCTCTTAGTGGCACCACCTTATCAACTGCGGTGGTAGCGCTGCGCTCAGCTGCGCCATTTCCCACGGGATTTTTATTAGCCCTATGTGGCATCACCTCAGCAACAGGTGGATTACAAAAGAGAAAAAGAAACAAAAAGTAATAGATCCACTTATCTTGGTGGAGAAAATGGCGCCTAAACTCGCCGAGGCTCGCCACTGGAGTCCCAGGGATCCCTCGCCGCCGTCACCACACAGTCGAAAGCTCATCGGCAGCCACGCCACCAAAAGCCAGGACCGGCAACTGCAGCCGGTGCAGCTGGTGCAACTGACTCCTCCTCCGATGTCAAAAAAGACAGCAGCAGCGGCGAAACGGCAACCAGCAAGCCACCAAAGAAAGGAAACAGCAACAAACACCCGCAAAGCCACCAGGTCTTGGCGACAACCGCGGAAAAGTTAAAAACGCGTGCTTACAAAGCACTTGAAAACCGACAGTGCACTTGCACGCAAGAATAACGAGCACTTTTGCTAACTTTCGCGTATTATTTCGCCGAAAATTTAAGAAGAAAAGCACAAGAACACGGAGCACAAGGAAAATGTGTGCACTTCAGGAACACACAGAGGAAGGTACTTTGCAAAATCTTCGGCCCTGTTCGTGTTGGTAACGACTATCGTATACGAACCAATAACGAGCTGTATGAGCTGTATAAGGACATGGACGTAGCGCAGCGAATAAACATCCAGCGGCTACGCTGGCTCGGTCATGTCTGCCGCATGGGCGCCGAAGCTCCGGCGAAAAAGGTGTTCGATGCGATGGTTGGAGGTCGACGGCGAAGAGGGAGGCCGTGTCTCCGGTGGAAGGACCAAGTTGAAGAGGCCCTGTCATCTCTTGGTGTTACCAACTGGAGAAGGCGCGCGCAAAGCAGAGGCGCCTGGAGAGAAGTTTTGCGGCAGGCCGTAACCCGATAACGGGTTGTTATGGCCAGTTAAGTAAGTAAGTAAGTAAGTAAGTACTTTAATCAGGAATTGCATATTTAGGTTAGGTTGCGGTGGCTGCCTCTATGAGAGACACACTCGGAGGCCGGAAAGGCCCATTGTGATACCATATATTTCACCCGTTTTTGAACTGTGTATGCAACACTGTTTTGCCAACATATGTTACAGCACACATTTCAAGCGGATGGGGAAAGGGGGGGAGGGGACCTACAGTTTAACGCCGAATCCGAACGGCGATTGGCAGTTTTTCGTTCACACTTGGAGGTTTTGCCATTGCCTGCCAAGAGCGCACTTGTGCGATTCTTGTAATTCTTATTCCCTTCATGTGGATAGCGATAGAAGTAGATGAGTTGTTTACCAGCCCGAGCCAGGAATCGAACCTGGAGCCTTTGGTATGAGAAGCCAGCGCGCTACCCGCTTGACTATCGAGGCCGGCAATTGCATATTTACTAAAGTTTCATTGGATCTAAGTACAACGAACAAAGTTAATTAAAGGCACTCGTTTTAAAGTTGTTCATTAAATTTTTATTTAAAACAATAAAAAATTCAATTCTTTATAATGGAGTGAATTTCACAAAAAGGAGCTAAATTTACTAGTTTATTCATTTCAATCACAAATAAAATTATACATTAAAAACTAAAATAATGAAATCAAAATGAAAAATTAAATTAAAAGAGAAAAAACAACACATAAATAAATGTCTTGATCGTCAAGCACACCTTCGAGCGCTTGAGTCAACAAATTGCTAGAATTTATATGTATAGTATTTTGCAATTGTTCCCGCAGATTTGTGGAGTCGCGATCTTCAATTTTAAAATCCATGATTTGTCTTTGACAGCCGCCGTGGGTCAGTTGGTTAGTGCGCGGTCCAGCGAGTCGCATGCAGAGCGACGCAAGTTCGAATTCTGCATGTAGTAACACCTAAAAAAAAAATAACGGGAAACTCGTTTTCTCTTTCGGTGGCTGTCCTCTCAGCTGGAAATGGCAAACCTCTGAGAGTAAAAATTGTCTGTGAAAAAGCTCCCAACCTGCCGTTCGGAATCGGCATAAAACTGTAGGTCCCTTCCACCCGCGTACAAAATTCACACGCACAACACGGGTGGTTGCGGGAAGCTAGGCCTTAGTCTCGCGTAAGCGGGCTGTCGTGCCAATCAATTATTATTATTGATTTGTCTCTGAAGGCTTAATATTGCCTCGTCAACAACGTCTTGGTTTTCCATTTCATTAAGTGTTGTGATAATTTGCTCGCCAAGCCATTCATATTTTCGTTCTTTTTGTTTTTCTAAAACCTTCATTAAATCTGACAGCTATGTGGTTGCATCCGCTGAAGTTTCCTTTCGGGCTCTTTTTGTTGCTCTTTTTCTTAGTGCATGTGTCGATGTACTTGGCTCCTAAAATGAAAGAAGATATCAGCCATTAGATGGAAAACACATCAATTTCTACGCTCCCGAATCGGAAGGTTCATACTGTTACGAAAAACTCAAGTTTTCCAAGGTTCGTTTTGATTGTGTTTGAAAATAAAACGACTTCAATTATTCAGCGCAAACGTAATCAAAAATCAACAATAACTTTATTTACAGATCTACACTTCGCTTGTATCTACACTTGTTACCACTTTGCTTGCTTAACACAGACTCGACCCATTGCGCTGCACACTGTTGCTTTTATACCAGTTTTCTTATCGCGCCGAAGTTTCTTGCAACTTCCAATTCGAAAGCGCTCGACCATTCTCGCACAGCCCATTTCTTCGAGAACCATCCTTGCCATGTCGGACTATACCAACTAGTCTTTGAATTATACCAAATTTGCCGTACTTCAAAGTGCATGCCTAAAAGTATGCTTGGAAAAGCGTTCATGCACAGCACACAGTGCCTCTTCGTTTCAATACTATCCCAACTACAAAGGGACGGACAGCATAATATTGCTAGCAATAACAGATGCCAATTGTAAATTTATATATACTGGCGCAAACGGTCGAACGAATGATAGTGGAGTCCTAACAAATTAATCGTTACAAATGGTATTGAATAATGCTGAGCATCATTTTCCATTGGACAAAGAAATTGGAAACAATAGGTTACTGCCATACGTCATCGTTGGTGATAGTGCTTTTGTCCTTGGAAAGCATCTATTGAAACCCTTTTCACATCGAACAAATATGACTGAAAGAAAAATGTATTGTAACGACAAGACAGTCTGTCGCTGTGCAAAGCAACCCTGTCGCTACGCGCCGTGCCATAGTTCAACCTGGCAATGATGACCGCGATAATGGAAACTTTTAGTCCAACTTGGCAATGATTGCCGCGATATTGGAAACTTTTAGTCCAATCTGGCAATGATGGTTGCGATAATGGAAACTTTTAGTCCAACCTGGCAATGATGGCCGCGATAATGGAAACTTTTAGTCCAACCTGGCAATGATGGTCGCGATCATCATGGAAACCTTAAGTCCACTCTGGAATGTGCGAGAACGATCTGCGCGATGGCCGGACAGGTATAAAAGGCTGCCGGGTGCGGCGCAGCGAATCAGTCTGATTTTGACTAGTGAAGGTGCCACACGGAGTAATTGAGCAAATACTTAAGTGTAAAGACAGTGAAGTGTAAATCTGTGAAATAAAGTGATTGTTGGTTTATTTTATTGACTGCGTTTGAGAAACTAGGTTAGGTTAGGTTGGAGTGGCAGCCTTCAGTGTGAAAAAGCTCACGTAGGCACAACTATTGGCCCGTTGTGATACCACAGTGTATGGCGCGACTCCCCCTTAACGCGCCTGGAACCATGAAGATTCCATGATGAATCTGGCTATGTCCCTGATATTCAGAGGAGATAGTCCAGTTAGACTATCGAAAAAGGCTGAGCCGAGGAATTTAAATCTTCTTCTGGCTAAAGAAGGACATTGACATAGCAGGTGGAGAACGGTTTCGTCCTCCTCCTCAGAGCCGCATCCTCGACATAGGTCGTTGGATTGCAGACCCAGTCTTTCAGCGTGCTTACCCATGATACAGTGTCCCGTAAGCACCGATACCGTTAAACTTATCGAGTGACGACTGAGGTTGAGCAGCTGATTTGTCCGTTTCAGGTTGAAAGTTGGCCAGGTTTGTCGGGAGATGTTGCAGGTCTGTTCCTCAGACCACAAATCGTTTACTATTTTATAGTAAAACTGCTTGAGCATCAGTTTAACTGATGCAAGAGGAGCTCCAACAGCGAGGAAGGACGAAGCACCAGAGAGCAACGTACCCGCTCTGGCTAATTCGTCCGCCTCGCAGTTACCTACGATGCCCCTGTGCCCTGGCACCCAGAGTAGTGAGACATTGGAGCGTCTGGCTAAGGCGTTTAGAGACTCACGGCAGTCCAGGACCAGCTTAGATGAGGTGGTCGCCCTTGCGAGCGACTTGATAGCTGCCTGACTGTCTGAGTAAATATGGATATCTGCCCTGTGTGCGCTGTCGCGAGTAAGCCAGATGGAGGCCTGATATATGGCCATTACCTCCGCCTGGAAGACACTGCAGTGATCAGGCAAGCGGAAGGAGAGTCGAAGCCCCAGTTGGCTGCAGAAAATCCCGCAGCCAACCTTGTTGTCCAATTTGGAGCCGTCGGTAAAGAAGTTGATGGAGTCATCGGTCGCTAGTTCGTTACCTGTCCATTCATCTCTATGAGGGATGCGTATAGTAAAGCCGTGATCAGGCTTGATAGGGGAGCTAATGAGGTCGATGCCGGTGGGCATCGAGCAGTCCTCAATAAGAATCCTGGAATGACCAAGATCCGATCTAGCCCAGCGGGAAATCGCGTGAAGTCTGACTGCAGAACACTTTGCGTGTAATTTGACCCGTTGTGCAGTTGGGAGCCAGTGGAGGAGGGTGTACAGTGCTTTGGTGGGTGTAGTACGGAGAGCCCCAGTAACCAAAAGGGCCGCCAACCTCCTGACTTTGTCAAGAGGTTTCAGGTTGACCGCCTTGCTAATGGCCGGCCACCAAAAGACGGCACCATAAAGGAGGTTTGGCTTCACCACTGCCGAGTAAAGCCGCGACACAACACGAGGTTGAAGTCCCCATCTTGCGCTTAAAGCTCGTTTACAGCAGTAGAGAGCACACGAGGCTTTCCGCGCCCTTTCAGCAATGTTGGCCTTCCAATTCAGTTTAGAGTCAAGTATTAGACCAAGATACCTAACATTATTGCTGAGGTTGAGTCTAACGCCGTTCAGAGTGGGAAGTACGAACCGAGGTATCTTGTACTTCCTGCTAAAGAGCATGACCTCGGTTTTGGAGGGATTGACGTCAAGGCCAAATTCACGGCACCATTGGGATAGAATCCTTAGTGCATAACCAAGTCTCTCAGAGAGAGTGGAGAGATATTTTCCGGAGACTGCAATCGCGATGTCATCCGCGTACGCGACAATTCTGCAACCAGTATTGTCCAGCCGGTGTAAGAGAGAGTTTACTGCCAGATTCCAGATCAGAGGAGAAAGCACGCCGCCCTGCGGTGTGCCCCTCCTGACCATGCGCTTGATGCGAGTGTTTCCAATAGAGGCGCTGACAACACGCATACTGAGCAGGCTCTCGACAAATCTGATCATCTTAGAGTCCAGGTTCAGATTGAAGAGTGCCCTAACGACCGCCTGTGGACAGACGTTGTTAAAGGCCCCTTCAATATCGAGGAACGCTGTCAGAGTGTACTCCTTGTGCACGAGAGATCTATCGACCGTCTCGAGAAGCGAGTGTAAAGCAGTTTCGACAGACTTGCCCCTAGTGTAGGCATGTTGCGACTGAGAAAGGAGAGACGGATCGATAGAGTTCCTGATTTGGTGATCTAGAACCCTTTCGAAGGTTTTGAGAAGGAAAGAGGATAGGCAGATGGGCCTGTAGTCCTTAGCCTTAACATGGGACGACTTCCCCGCCTTAGGAATGAAAGCCACTCTAGATTCTCTCCAACTGAGGGGAATGTAGGAGAGATCCAGACAAGCGTTGTATATGCGTAGCAGCTGAGGCATTAATGCCTCAGCGCTGTGTTGGATGTCGGCTGGAATGATGCCATCCGGTCCTGGGGACTTGAATGGATCGAAGGTCTTGATGGCCCACTGTAGATGGGAATGGGTCAGCCAAGTTGGAGGAGAAACTGTGATGACCTGGTCGACCTCAGGAGGACTGTGGTCGTGGTCGATGAAGGATGCACTTCCAGGAAAGTGAGTGTCAAGCAGAACTTCCAGCGTGTCAGCCCCCGAAGTCGTCCAGCCACCCTGAGGACTCTGAATACAGTCCAGGTGCCTGGGAGAGGAGCTGAGTATCCTACGAAGTCTGCTGGTCTCGGAGGAGCTTTCGATATTTTCACAAAAACTTCTCCAGTTCACCCTTTTGGCTTTCCTGATGGCATATTTGAATTCCCTGTGCTTACATTTGTAGGGGGCCCAGTCATTGGAGACTTTGGCCCTGTTAAAAAGTTTGCGGCATTGCTTGCGGAGTTCCGCAATCTCCTGGTTCCACCACCGGGGCTTTGGTTTACCTCTCGGTGTCAGGGGGACGCAGGCAGCCTTGGCAGCAGAATTTAAAAGAGAGGTAACGGAGCCAACCGCACGTTCGATGTCCGTGCAGTTGACAAGAACGGAAGGGATAGCATTCGCGCCCGCTTCGACGCAGGCCCGAAATTTAACCCAGTCAGTGCGCTTCCTATTGATATGGTGATCAGGACCCGCACCGTCGTAGGGATCGTGATCACCAATCGTGAAGCAGATGTACCTGTGATCAGAGAAGGAACACTCATGTGATACCCTCCAATTATTAAGACTGTTAACTAAATGGCCATTGACAAGAGTGATGTCGAGGACTTCCCTCCGATTGGAGGTAAGGAAGGTTGGTTCGTCACCCCTATTGCCAATGACTAGATCGTGCGCAAGGATAAAATCAAAAAGAGACTCACCCCGCTCGTTGTTGTCGGTGCTGCCCCACATCTCGTGGTGGGCATTGGCGTCCGCACCGATGATGACAGGAACGTGGCTCCGGGAGGC
Organism: Melieria omissa; assembly: GCA_963971225.1. Taxonomy (NCBI): domain Eukaryota; kingdom Metazoa; phylum Arthropoda; class Insecta; order Diptera; family Ulidiidae; genus Melieria; species Melieria omissa. Next base: position 43,400,827 of record OZ020270.1, read on the forward strand.
CTCTGAAACCAGTAGCCTCACCTTGTCGTGCGGCGGTGTGGAGCCGTGGTCATGCGCCATGTAACAAGAGGCGACCCAGGTCGCTACGCCACCAATAGTGACAGCCACCGTCACATTATCCGCGTCGCTGAACCTGGGGAGAAGAAAAGAATTAAAATTGTTCTTTATGAGGATGCAGGATCTGGGATTACCTTGTCCTGCGATATAGACAGCCCGATAACCATCGAGGCTGAGTCCGCAAACCCGACCATTGACGATCCAGGGTTCTTGGATCAGCGCGATTTCTTCGCCGGTTTGTGCCAGGCGAAGAAGAAGAGCCGCCGAGGCAGCGATGGAGTGGTGCAGATTAATTTGTACAATCTGCACCATCATTAGGATTGGGAATCATCGTGGTGTTTGAATCCTCCTCATCAGACAAAGGGGATTCAGTGACGCCATCGATGCACATGGCCACGTGGTCGAAAAACTCGCCGACAAACTCGGAAGCTGACATGACACTGCCAGCTTCGTCGGATGAGTAATCGACCACCTGGGTCGAGGACCTGGATGAGGTTGACGGTACGGGTACCGTTCCCTTGGGTGTACACGTGTTACCGGGTTGGTCGCACTTGTACACGTTGAGGACGATAGATCCGAACCCGTAATTGATCTCACCGTCCTTTTCGAGAATGGGGGCTAGCGACTCCTCGTTCAAAACGATGAGCGCCTGCCGTTGATGGCCTCTCGGCTCGCTAACCTTGACAACCTTCCAGTCGTGTGCTGGAAGGTGCACATTGCTTAGCTGCAAGTGCTCCAAGATCTCGCTGGGAGAGGAGGGATCGGCTGGGATCCAGGCCTTTGCACGCGGGCGATTAGGGATCTGGTCCATCGTTACCGCGGCTAGCTTCGCGCCAGGCCAGACCTCACCGACTTTGTCGATCGCCAGCTTGTAAAGATCCGCAGAGCGTTGATCCGCGCAGGCGATGAGTTTAACATGACCCTGGTACCAACCTGCATCGCGGCAGGTTGGCGAGAAACCAGGGTTGGCGGCGACGATCTCTTTGTAGACAGCAAAGAGTCTGGACTGTACTAACCTCCAGTTCGCTCCGGAGATAGTACCGTCAGTGTTCGCGCGGTCGATGATGGCCCAGATAAGGCCACCCTTGACAACCTCGCTGAATGGGCGCAGAGGTTTCGACCTTGCCACTGCCAGTCTTGGCCGCTTTGTGTCCTGAAGGACTAAGGGAGCTGCCTGTTCGCCCGATCTCTGCCGCTTGACGGCAGCCTCTGGGGGAGGAACAGGTCGATCATTTTTGTGCTGCTGCGCCCAGAGGAGGGCAGCTTTGTCCTTGTCGGACAGGGTTTTTGGGTCGGAGGAGCCAAATCTGCTCAGAATCCTGAGGGCAGATCTCCTCGTCCTGTACGCCCGCGTGGACGCACTAATGTGCTGCGGATGTGCATTGGAGGACGGAGCGGAGGCACCACCAGAAGCACCTGGATTTGTTCCAGATGCTGGTGCAGCTGGACGGACGGACGGTCTGCCAACACCCCTCCCTGGCACCGACATCGGTGTCGGGGGGGGCGCTTGCTGGGAGTAGGAGCAGTCCGGCCCTTGATTGGTGCTGAAGTAGACGGGGCCTGCCTTGAGGCAAAGGCTCTCGCCTGCACCACAGGTCTCGCTGCGGTAGCGTCACCCGATGAAGGTGGCGCTCGACTGGACGGCTTCTGCCGAACCAATCGCTTGGGCTCCCCTTTTGGGTTGGCCGAAGAGGTTTTTAAAAATTTGGACTTGTCCATGCTAAAAGGGTCCCCACTTGAGGCCGCTATCCCGATCGGAGCGCGTAGTCACCTTTATGGTCCCATGGTTATCTATGCCGAAGCAGGGAGGCCATGCGAGGGTTGACACACACTCTTATGGAGTAGTGTGTACAGAGCCGAACCAGTGCAGATTGGGAGTTTATCTCAACCAAACCTACGCCACCAACTTAACGGTGACCGATCAGGAACGTACCCCAAGGCCTGCCAGGGTTTTAACGGGACGGAGATGAACTGTGACCTTAAACCGGAGCCGTTCGCACAAGGTTTCACCCCGGTGGTACTAGGTCCGGAAGCCACAGCCACCAGCTCGATGGCGAACAAAACAGAAACGGAAACGAGAGAGTCCTTAGACGAAGCCGGGTCGCGCCAGAGCCCGAATGCCCACCATGTGGTAGATGAGCATCGGGCGGGGGAGAGGTGTGGGCCATTTAGCGTTACCCAGGATGCACCACGAGGAGGCGACCCACTTTACATCCCTTTGAGAAACTAAGTGTGTTTTATTTTTAAATCACGCAATCCAGAGATACGTACTAGCCCACTAGAACTAGAACCGGTATTCGTAACATTTGGGGTCAGAAGTGGGATTGTGGAAAATTGAAAATAAATAACTAAATAAATAAAATTATAAAAGCACGGACATGGTTAAACTCGAGCTGCTGAAGGTAGACCAGCTGAAGAAGGAGCTGGCTGCCTGGAATTTGCCGGCTGCTGGCGGAAAGGTGGAGGCGCAGTTGCGCTTGCGAGAAGCATGTGAGGCACGAGGCGTCGATTGGACTGTGCACGAGTTCGGAGCGCAAGAAGTAGAGGCGTTGGCCAAGGTGGAGGAGTCGTCTGCTGGTGCTGCTTCGCTACAGAGTACAGCTGCAGCGGCTGCGCCAATACAAGCGTTGGACATGAGCCAACTAATGGCTGCACTCAAAGGCATGTCGGCGCAAATCGAGACTGCAAATCGAGAAATGGCGGAAAATTCTGCGCGCATAGAGCAGAAGGTGGAGGAAATTTCCAATAGGCTGAACGTGAAAGTTGAGCATCTGGAGACGCGAATAGACAATTGGGACAAACGAGTTGACGAAATGGGTGAATCCTTGAACAAACGAGTTGACAGTCTGGAAGATTCGATGCACAGAAAGATAGACGAACGGCTTCGAGAGGTACAGCCACGAGAATGTTTGCCACCGGTTCAGGACGGTTTTGCTGCCAGAACAGAAGTGTCTACTTATGATGGTGCTGCGCCGTTCGATACATTTAAATTGCAATTCGACTTGGCTGCTTTGGAAAATCAGTGGACAGATATCAGGAAAGGTCCTGTGGCTGAGGTAATCAAATCAGTTCCAGAATGTTTGAGAAGTGATTACGGTGCCATCATGAGAGCGTTGGCAGCGAAGTATAGCGACGAGCACAACCATACGCTGTACTACTGTGAGTTGAAGAACCGCAAGCAAAGAGCCAATGAGGCGTTGCAGACATATGCAGCAGACATTAAGCGGCTCGTACAGTTGTGCTACCCAAAATTTGGTGCTGATGATCTCGAGAGGATGAAGATTGAGTTGTTTATTGAAGGTCTTCATGATCCAGAAACACGTCTTAGTGCGTTGATGATGGGCAAGCCGACATTTAAGGCGACGGTGACCAGCGCGATGACATATGAAGCGGCATGGATTGGGAGCACTCGGTATGCACCTGCAAGCATACGCCAGATTCAGGCGGACAACGACATTCCGATTCAGGCTATAAGCTCTGAGATACCGGACAGGCCACGGGTGATCTCCTCGAAAGTTGTTTGCTGGGTATGTGGCAAGCAGGGGCACATATCACGAGACTGCCGCCAACGAAAGAGGCGTTCCTGTTCTCGATCGCGATCGCCTGAAGCGAGAAATACTGACAATCGAGGCCCAGCCAACAATCGCAGGGCTGAGGACGGCGAGTCGTTAAACTAAAACGGGTCAGCCCAAAGGGGCGTGAGCTGATCCCCACAATCTGCCGCCCCACCGTCCTTGTCTCACAGCTCAAACGACAGCCCAGCAGCTTGACAATTGAAGGAAGGATAGATGGAAAGTTGTTCGTGTTGACACTGGATACTTGAGCGTCATATTCGATCATAAAAAGGAAGCTGCTGAAGAACTGGGAACCGCTGCATGACATACAGCTGCGGACTGCGACTGGCGAGCGCGCGCCGGTAAGAGGGAAAGTTACAAAAACGATTGCTATCGGCACCAGCAGCCTGGAACATGAGTTCATCGTCGCGGATATAATGGACGACGTGATTATCGGCGTGGATTTCATGATTAGGCACGGTTTTACGCTGGACCTGAAGGAAAATGTGCTGAGATATGCCAACGTTGAATTCCCGCTGCACACCGGCTATGAGCGAAGCGTGGCGGTAAGGAAGGTTGTATCGTGTCAACACAGGAGGATACCAGCGAATTCTGAGGCGATTGTGTGGGCAAAGGTGGACGAGGACGATGGGACGAGTAGGCTGTGGGTTGTAGTAGCACCGAAACAAGGACACGACAACATCATCATCTTACGTATATTAGTGGAACCTAAAAATGGCAGAATACCAGTTAGAATACTGAACCCCCTGAATGCACCCAGATATGTCGGGAAAGATGGGGTAATTGGCGAGTGTAAGGAAGCTGTAGCAGTGGTCAATTGCGAGAGTAGCCGACCTGGAGGTAATAAGAAGAACGGTTTTAACATGGACGCCATACCGCAGGCGAACCAGTGGAGCAGCGAGTTGATGGCCATGCAGAAACAGAAGGCGAGGTCACTCCTGAAGCACTATGGGTCAATATTTGCGGCAGAAGCAGGCGGACGAACAGCCATAGTGAAGCACAACATCGACACCGGAAGTTCCTCCGGAATTCCTCTGGCCAAGACGGAAGAGGTCACAAATTTTAATTTTTTTTTGTTACAGAAACAAACGCGAGGGGATGACCCCTATTAATAAATAAAGCATTGCGTTTGTTCAGGAAGGATACGAGGGCGGGTCAATAAGTCCGGGGCAATACCCGAAGTGATGGCATCAAGCTGCTCATCTCCACTGAGCAGTTACGGAAAAAGTATCGGTAAAATAACACCACACATGCCACGTTTCGACGATGTTCCAAGGAGTCAATAGAGCTGGATGCCCTACTGTCCCCTATAAGTTTAATCGCACGGTTTTGCACCCGATCGAGGAGCTCCAAATGGGTTTTTGAAACCCCCGCCCAGAGGTGCGAGTTAAACTCCATTTTATGTCGGATATAGGTGGTGTAAATAATGCGGAGATCAGACGGAGTGGACTATTTTCTGCACCGCTTTAAGAAGCCGAGGCACTTGGCTGCTTCTTTCGACACGCCAAAAATATGATCTTTCCAACGAAGATCGTTCTTAATGGACATGCCCAGAACATCAAGAGCTGCCGATTCCGCAATACCCATACCACCCATAACCAGGGATGTGTTGGGATGTGGGGAGACTCGTTTGTGGGATAACAGGCAACATTGGGTCTTGCGGGGATTAATTTGATCGAAAACATGCGGAAATAAAAGGTCATAGAGCCTTCTTCGGGCCCCTGGTGCTCGCCGGTCGTGCTAGTCAAGAAAAAGGATGGCAGTACCCGATTTTTTGTGGATTATCGGAAGCTCAATGATGTGACCAAGAAGGACAGTTATCCCCTACCACGGATCGATGACACCCTGGACACGCTGTCAGGCACACAGTGGTTCTCCACGCTCGACTTACGCAGCGGCTATTGGCAGGTAGAGCTTGCAGACAGGGACAAGGAGAAAACGGCGTTCAGTGTTGGCGATGGTTTGTGGCAGTTCACCGTCATTCCGTTTGGACTCTGCAACGCACCAGCAACATTCGAGCGGCTAATGGAACGCGTGCTAAAAGGGCTGCATTGGCGGACGTGCCTGGTGTACCTCGACGACATAATCGTGATGGGTAAAAACTTCGACGACCACCTGGGAAAGCTGAAGGAGGTATTTGGGCGGATACAAAAAGCTGGGCTTAGACTCAACCCAAAGAAGTGCTCGCTATTCCAAAAGGAGGTCAAGTATCTGGGTCATACGGTTTCCGCCCGCGGAGTACATATGGATGAAGGCAAGATCACGGCGGTGAAGGAGTGGCCCCGGCCACGCAATCTACACGAATTCCGCAGTTTCCTGGGCCTGTGCACATACCACCGCCGATTTGTTCCGGGATTCGCGATCATAGCCAGCAGCTTGCACAAACTGACGAAAAAGAGGCAAGCTTTCGAGTGGAACGAGGAGCAGGAACAGGCTTTTGCACGTCTGAAGGAAAAACTGTGCAGTGCTCCAATTCTGGCCTTCCTCGTGCCTGGGGAGATGTTTGTGCTGGATACAGATGCAAGCGGGAATAGTATTGACGGTGTGCTATCACAGATAATAGACGGCCAGGAACAAGTGATAGCGTACTACAGTAGGGTTCTATCGAAACCGGAACGCAACTACTGTGTGACACGCAGAGAACTGCTGGCGGTATTGGACAGCGTAAAACACTTCCACAAATATCTGTATGGACAAAGGTTTCGCCTGCGCACAGATCATGCGGCATTGAGATGGCTTCTGAACTTTAAAGATCCTGAAGGGCAATTGGCGCGGTGGATCGAGCGACTGCAGAGCTACGACTACACGATAGAGCATCGCAAGGACAGTAGCCATGGGAATGCCGATGCTGTGTCACGCCGTCCGTGCAAAGTCGAATGCAGGCAGTGCTCGCGAGCCGAAAGCAAAGAACAGATAGTGGACGTCCGGGTGGTAAGCCTTATGCCAGAGGAAGAGTGGTCTGCGGAGAGGCTACAAAAGGACCAGCGTGAGGATGCGGATCTTGCAAAAATCGTCGAAGGCAAGGAGCAAGGCGCACGTCCAGACTGGCAGGAGATGGCCGGTGAAAGCCCGATCGCTAAGGCTTACTGGGCACAGTGGAAAAGTCTGCGACTGAAGGAAGTATGCCTGCACCGCGAATGGGAGAGCGCGGATGGTCGGACCAGCAACTCCCTAATGGTAGTGCCGAAATGCAGGATCAACGAGGTCATCGAGGCATACCATAACGACTCCAGTGGAGGGCACCTGGGCATCACCAAAACCGTCGCCAAAATAAAAAGACGATTCTACTGGGTAGGATGTCAGGAGTCTGTAGCCGAGTGGATTAAGAGCTGCGACCGATGTTCAGCCGCGAAAGGGCCGACAAGAAAATCTCGAGGCCGCATGCAGCAGTACAACGTGGGAGCGCCCTTCGAGCGGATTGCTATGGACGTCGCCGGCCCATTCCCAGCTAGCACTCAAGGCAACAAATATGTGCTGGTGATAATTGATTATTTCAGCAAATGGCCCGAAGTGTACCCTATTCCTAACCAGGAGGCCACTACGATCTCGGAAAAGCTGGTAAACAACTGGGTAGCCCGGTTCGGAGTTCCGTTGGAGTTGCACTCAGATCAAGGCCGGAATTTCGAGTCTGCGGTATTCAAGGAATTGTGTGAGCTGTTGGGGATAAAGATAACGCGTACCACTCCTTTGCACCCACAGTCCGACGGCATGGTGGAACGCTTTAACTGGACACTGGAGGTATACCTGCGGAAAGTGGTAGGCAGGAATCAAAAGGATTGGGACACGCATATCCCCCTCTTCCTGATGGCGTATAGGTCAGCCCCGCACGACACGACATCACTCACTCCAGCCCGAGCAGTGTTCGGCACAGAGTTGCGGTTACCCGCTGAATTGAAGTTCGGGGTCGTCAGCACGACGGGAGGCGCTAAGACGGACTACGTGGTCAATAAGCGGGCGGAACTGGAGGAAATTCACCAGTTTATAAGGAGCCCACCAAACTGGTCAGCGATAAGGCGAAAGCCAGATATGATCTACGGGCCAACTCAGCAGGGTTCCAAGAAGGCGATCTGGTAATGCTCTACAACCCGCAGCGGAGGAAAGGTTTGTCTCCGAAACTTCAAGCGTCATGGAAAAGACCGTACGAAGTCGTGACTAGGATTAACGACGTGGTATACAGGATTCAACGTTGCAGCAACAAAGGCGCTATGCTGAAGGTAGTCCATTTGGAGCGCCTGGCGCCTTATCACAGCGGAACCTCGGCACTTGTTCGGGACGAACAAGTCTAAGTGGTGGGCAGTGTAACGACAAGACAGTCTGTCGCTGTGCAAAGCAACCCTGTCGCTACGCGCCGTGCCATAATTCAACCTGGCAATGATGACCGCGATAATGGAAACTTTTACTCCAACCTGGCAATGATGGCCGCGATAATGGAAACTTTTAGTCCAATCTGGCAATGATGGTTGCGATAATGGAAACTTTTAGTCCAACCTGGCAATGATGGCCGCGATAATGGAAACTTTTAGTCCAACCTGGCAATGATGGTCGCGATCATCATGGAAACCTTAAGTCCACTCTGGAATGTGCGAGAACGATCTGCGCGATGGCCGGACAGGTATAAAAGGCTGCCGGGTGCGGCGCAGCGAATCAGTCTGATTTTGACTAGTGAAGGTGCCACACGGAGTAATTGAGCAAATACTTAAGTGTAAAGAGAGTGAAGTGTTAATCTGTGAAATAAAGTGATTGTTGGTTTATTTTATTGACTGCGTTTGAGAAACTAAGTGTTTTTTATTTTCAAATTACGCAATCCAGAGATACGTACTGGCCCACTAGAACTAGCATTCGTAACAGTATAATAAAAGGCTTTCGAGGGCATGGCAGGTAGTGGAGTGTTCATTTGGCATTCTATCACCACGATTTCGTATATTTCAGAAGCCAATAAATCTACGAAATGTCGCAAATATTGAGCTTATCACACGAACATATTGTGTTCTACATAACTTTCTAATCTATAATACTCCACAATACGCAAATTTTGAGTACATTGAATGCCCAAATAATATGGAAATAAGCGGCGAAAACAGAAATCAAACTAGGTACGAGAGTATTCGCAAAGAATGTGTGGATTATTTTTACGGAGAAGGCAGATTACATTGGATGGAAATATAAAATACGGAAATCCCACACTTACCGAAAAAGATTCGTCAATGTTTTCCAGAGTATCCTCTTCCGTGTTGTATTGCTCCTATTATTAAAAAATACAATTTTTGAAAGTGAAAATGTTGACATTGTTTTCGGTTTTACTAAGAACTTACAGATGATTGTGCGAATTCAATATTTGAAATGCTCTATCGAATTTATACGGAGGGCATTAGAAATTCGGGGAGATGAAATTACAACAAACGGGGAATTCTCACATCATCAGTCCCCGCTCCACTACGCTTACTTGAATTAACTTGTCGCAATTCCTTTCTATATTGCGAACGGATGCTTTGGATTTTGCTCTTCAGATTGTCGAGTGTCAAGCCATTCACATTTTCTTTTAAGTTATTAAATGTTATATGAAAAGTTTTTTCACATTTGCACCGGTCTTGGTAGTTCACATTTTTAACGTTCCACAGGGATTCTTGCTCCTGAAGCATTACTATCAGTTCCTCAGTATTAAGGCGGTTCCAAATTGCTGGCATTGTAAACTAAAAAACTTATAAATTAAGTTAATATAATTTATACCAAATATCACATTAATTACACTGCACAACAAAATCAAACTTTTTTTAAAATAACAAGGTTCTGACAACGGATTCTGGTAGAGGGGACCAAAAACAAATATACGTATGTCGGCGTTTTGAAAGTTTACGTCTGAATTTTTTTTTAGGGGGGGTCAAAGTTTTCCCCTTTTTGCTCATTCTTATGGTGATTCGGCATACGAAAACCATGTAACCTCACATTTTAGGTATGTGATGTGTTCAGCAATTTGATGTAAAATACTACGAAGAACATTTTTGTGGAGCATTTTAACCCTGTAACTTCTATTTCTATGGGTCAATTTGACCCTTCTTTTCTAAAATGCCAAAAATGTCCTGTAAAACAGGACTTTTTAAGGATAAAATGTACCACGAAAATATTCGCCATAAAATTCTACTATAGGTCTCTGAATATATCAAAGCTCAGATATTAACCTGGACGCCAGAATTAAACCAAAACTGAAAATGTGTTTAAGTGTTTATTTCATACTTAATCAAAATTGATACTAAAATCTCCTACAAAACTTGCACGTGGAATAGCAGATGAAAGGGCAACCAAAAAACAATGGGAGCCGAGAGCTGAAGGGACATTAGGCGAGCATAATATTTTCCATCCACCACTTGTGCCAATAAAAAAGATTGTTTTACAACCATTACATATAAAACTTGGTGTGGTAAACAATTTTATTAAGTGTTTGGATACAAATGGATCGGCATTTAACTTTCTGAAGAGATTGTTTCGAAAACTTAGCAAAGCAAAGATACAAAAAGGTATGAATGCTAAAACTTTACTTTTTTATATTGGTTTCATACCAATAAATATAAAAACTCTCGTGTTTTCATTACAACAGGTGTTTTTGTTGGTCCTGAAATAAAAAGGCTTATGACTAGCGCGGAATTCGATCAAATGCTCTCACCAAATGAGATTGTCGCATGGAAAAGCATTAAAGGAGTCATTGACAATGGTGTAGGTAAAAATTGTTATCCTGCTGCTCGAATGCACGTCGACACCATGATGAGTGCATTCGAAAAACTAGGTGTTCATGTGTCACCAACAAATCATTTTCTGAATTCTCATATGGATTACTTCGAACATCAGTTGGCAACAGAATCCGATAAACATGGGGAACGATTTCATCAGACATGTGCCTCCATCAGGGGCGGATTCAGAAATATATTTCAGAGAGGAAGTTTCAAAAAGTAATTCTTTAACACTTATAAAATGTCTTTTAATTTGTATGTAGTTTTAAAGTCGATCCTAATATTTCGGGGGGGGGGTTCACCCCTCCCCCTGAATCCGCCACGGGCCCCCATAGAGGAACGGTAAAAAGGCTGATGTATGCTAGACATTATTTGATAACGGTGTTAAATTGCCAAGAGCTAAACGAAAAATATAACGTAAAAATATAAATACCCAAAATTGTTCTCCTTTTTCTATTTATATATATTATATCTAGAGATTTCTTTTGTACGGTGACTCATAGTGAAAATTTGCACTCATCATACACACTAATCCTCAAAAATCAAGTTTTGTAGGAGATTTTAGTACCAATTTTGATTAAGTATGAAATAAACACTTAAACACATTTTCAGTTTTGGCTTAATTCTGGCGTCCAGGGTAATATCTGAGCTTTGATATATTCAGAGACCTATAGTAGAATTTTATGGCGAATATTTTCGTGGTACCTTTTGTCCTTAAAAAGTCCTGTTTTACAGGACATTTTTGGCATTTTAGAAAAGAAGGGTCAAATTGACCCATACAAATAGGAGATACAGGGTTAAAATGCTCCACAAAAATGTTCTTCGTAGTATTTTACATCAAATTGCTGAACACATCACATACCTAAAATGTGAGGTTACATGGTTTTCGTATGCCGAATCACCATAAGAATGAGCAAAAAGGGGAAAACTTTGACCCCCCCTAAAAAAAAATTCAGACGTAAACTTTCAAAACACCGATACACGTATATTTTTTTTTGGTCCCCTCTACCAGAATCCGTTGTTAAAACCTTGAACCTTGTTATTTTTTTTTGTGTTGTGCAGTGTTATTTACCATTTATTTTTCTTTTCTTTTTTTTCGTCCAAAACACAAGTATAAACAAACGCTAGTGATGAGGGTACCAACCCTTTTTTTGCCTATTGCATACACATTTTCACCAAAACGGAAAATAATAAACGGTGAATAATCTTACGACGCAACACTGATTTGATCGTTTGATTTGGCATCAAAAGCCTCATCATCCGGTGACCGATGCGGACAAATTTTATCCGCTCGCTCGCTCTCCCAATTTTATCTTTTACACTGAAATAACAACAATTTTATCCGTGATCAGTGCCCGTGACCGGCAGCAGTGCTGCCGAACGTACTACTATAATAGTATTTTACTACTATTTCGTCATTCGTACTACCGTACTACCCACAGGCCGATTATACTACTATTTTCTGAAATATAAGTGTACAAGCAAAAAAACGTTACGATATATGTAAAAGTTATGTTTTGCTTTGACGTTAAAAAACAATTTGCCGAAAACATAAAATGGCCCTTTCGCTTCCACTTTGGGCCTTTTTTTGGAAAATTTTGGTACAAAAAATTTTAGTTGAGTGGCAACCGTAATTCTAAGTAAGGCTATTAGAAAAGAATATACAAACATGTTACCGAACTGAACATTGCACAAGGACGAAATTGAAACCAACGTTGCCGTTTTTAACAATAACAACAAAATAATAATAAAGAATGAACGACATTGACTTTAAAAGTCGTCTTTGCCGTTTTTTATTTCTAACCAAATATCCTTGGTTTGTGAGCAACTACATCACTTGAGTTCCAAGGTGACAATTACACCTTTTGAACCGCGTTGCCAAATGCTGTTTGTACAATACTTCACAGGATTGTAGTTATATGATATAAGCTTTTGATAAAGTGTTTAACTTTAAAAACAGCGCAACGGATGCGCTGTGAATCCGCTGAAATGAACATCATGAAATAATAGGGTAATGTTACTGTCTTTAAATACAAAATACCTCATATAATAACTTGCATATTCTTGTAGGAATCTTTTAAAATTTGATAAAGACAATAAACAAGTTGTTGGGACGTCGACAACTCAGAAAAAATTAAACTGAGATGAAACGAGTAATTCGCAATCATTGGAATATGCTGATAAAAGTGTATAAAATCGTTCGATTTCTCTCGGGCGTAGCATTTTTATTCAACCACTCCAAGTTAGGGCCAAATTCCGCTGGATTAATAATCATACAAATTAATTTTTAAATTTAAATTTAAAGTATACTCAAAATTGTGCCATTTTTAAGAAAATATAAATAAAAAATATTGTTCGATGTGTTTCGTTTTTTTTTGCTGTTGATTCGTTTCTCTTGTTTGTTTGCTTGAAAGGCTAAAAGTAATATTCGAACGATATTTGACATTAATAAACAATTTTAATAACACATAACACATATTTTAAAACCCGACTACCAAAAAACTTTTAAAAACAAGTTACAGTATATTTTTCTTTATTTTTTTTATAAAAATATCTTCGAAATGGGGTTTTCACAGTATATCCGTAGACAAATAGTTATAAATTGGGCTGAATTATTCGAGAACTTGTACGTATTCTAGATATGCAAATATTAAGCTACTATATTGTTCAAAAGATCTTGCCAGTTTTTGCCCTATGTGGGCAAAATATCAGCGGTATGTAATTCCACTATTATATAAAGTACATTTTGGTTAAGATTAAGTCTATTATCAAAGCTTTATAAATTTTTTCCGTTGAAGTCCATCGAAAAAGAAGTATTATTAAGTATTATTAAATCTGCGGTCAAAAACAATTATCGCTTAGGACTTAAGGGGGTCCTCTACTCTTCAGGCAAGAAATTGAGCTGTTATTTTGGGGAATTAATTACGAAAGATCTACTGCATACAATTAAAAAATTTTTATTTTTATTTTTACAAATGTTATTTTTACAACATGTTTTGACTTTAAATTTTCATTTGTGAAGAGGAAAAAAAAACTCCCGCCACCTTGAAATGTCATTGATGACATGGATTTTAAAACTGCAATGGTCCCGCAAAGTTAAGCAAAGTTGTGGCCAATGGGGTGATCTGAAATCAGAAAATTGATATTCGTTACAATCATAGTAACGTTGACTATGTTTTCCCGAGACAGAATTTTTTTATTTTGCACTGTGTAAAAGTTATGCAACAATTTGTAAAAAATTCCAATTTTCACCTCTTTTTTGACCTAAATATTAGGCGCTATAAAAACGGAAATAAAATTTTGAAAATCGTACTCGGGAAAACATAGCGGTATGTTTTCTGAACAATAAAAAAAAAACTATCGAAATGGGACTAATACTTTCATAAAAAGTCTTACTCGGCAGCCAAAAAACACTACTTTCGGGAAAACGCGTTTAAAGATAAATTAGTTTCTCGAAAACGGCAGGGGACGGGTACCTTTCGGTGCCCAGCAACATGCAAAGAAATGTGATTTTCATGGAATCCTTTCTGTGGCGTATTCTCAGATACATAAAGATTGAAATTATGCAAAAAAAAAATCGATTTTTCGAAACCGCGAGAGTAGAGGACCTCCTTAAGCGATTAGTGCTTTGCCACCAAACAAATTACTATTAGTATGTAATAAAAATATATAAAATTTGTTTATATGCATTTTTGTAACTGAATTACATTGTTTATAAATCACTTTTTTGTAAATCAAATTGTTAATGTGTTTTGAAACTTAGTATTTGATTTATTAGTTGATGAACAATTGCGATTTTTTACACTGTGAAGAGGATATGTATGTGTACTACCAAAGAATATACAATATAAAGAATACGCATCTTCACAAATTTGTCAAGCGTGTTTCTTGACGCGGGCGGGAACAGATGAGCGGAGGCATAGGTTGCGGGAAATTTGCTCGCACTCAACAGTTTGCGATCTTGTTCGTCGAAGCGTAAGCGGAGAGTAAACAACGAGCCAAAGCATCTTCATCGTCGTTTCAACGAAGATGATTCGGGATTCGCTAATGTTTTTGGTGTTGTCGTTTGTTGTGTGTATGCTTTTTTGTGTTGCCGATTGGTTTTGCTGCACAGATTGCTGTCAGCTCACCATCAATCGAATCTTTGTGGTGTATGGCTTTTTGCTGGCCAATGCTTTGATTGATTTAAAAATTTGGTGGTTGATCCCAATTTAAAATGTTTACAAATATTTTTACGTGGCAAGTTCGACGTAAAATTATTTGTTTATATTTTCACATGGTTGATTACAATTTTGAGAATATGGGAAAACTACGCAAAAAAATGAACTGATAGGCATATTGACTTCAAAATTCGTGATACACTTGAAATCAAAAATAATTAGATGCGTGTTTTAATTTTGTTTTTTTTTAATCGAAACCAAGGGTTAAAAGATTGTATGGAAAAACATAATTTAAGGCCAGGTTCCTCCAAAAAACACGTTTTTTTCAAAAAATTCCATGTATTGTTAAAAAATAATTTGAAAATTAATTTTTTTACAAATAAAAGTACATACATTAAACTAATTAAAAAACATGTTTTTTTTTTTATTATGGTGGCTCCGAAAACAGCTGCTCAAACTCGTCCGATTTGTTGATGAGTGTCACCATTTCTTGGAAACGAATCATCTGAAAGCAAAAAGCAAAACAGTTTCATATTCTGTATCGAATTGTCTATGTTCGGAACTAGAATAAAACATTTTTACTAAAAAACAAACAAAATGGCGTACTTTTTAATTTTTGACCCTTTTTTTGCACTTCTGATTGTTAATAACTTTTTTAAATAACAATGAATATTTTTGGTTGTAGTTCCGACCATAGAGAGACATTTAAAGAGTAAAATTCCGTTTGATGATGATGATAAGTGAAATAGTTTTGAACTACGAGTGACACTCAGTTGAAAAAATGTAGTTTCGAGAAAAAGCCGATTAAAGATTCGAGTGGGCGAATTCACCGCTTGAGCGCGCACCGTCCTCCCTTATCTCAACCTACTTCTAGGCAGCGCATACCTTCGGGACTAATTATACATCATTTCTAAGAGTATTTTCTAGCAATTTATAGAAAAAAAAAATTTCGATTTTTTGAAAATTGTTTGGAGGAACCTGGCTAAAGCACTAAATAAAGAAATAAATGATAAGACAAGTATTTTGTCATAAGAAAAATGTAAAAAATATTCGACACCTGAATGGTTCCATGGCGAATGATGTGACTATAAATTTAAAATATTAGATTTTCTTATTTTAGTTCTTTTAAACAAGCATTATATGTGGGCCGTAAGAAAAGTTCCATAGAACCGGACGGAAAATTATTACGGGCTAATAAAAACGTTTTATTTTCTTTCCAATTCCATTTTTATTTAATTGTCTTTGTTGATTACTTATAATTTATTTTTTAATTGCCTGTAGCGATCATATAGGTCGCCATGACAGCCATATTTTATTTTCTTTTCTATGCTTTTGCGCACACTACAGTCGGCAGTGAGTTCAGGAGCAATATGCGACGCCGTTCAGGCTTATAGAAGAAGAACAAAAGCCAGCCAGAAAATACAAATCGTTTTACACTTTCAACTTTTCGCCAGTGCAACAACAAGAACAACAGCACATCGTCTTCCTCCTCTTCGCACAATTGAGCGAGAATGAACGAGTGAGCACAGACGCGGCATTCGTGTTTCTATGATTTGCGCTCAGAGCATTGTGCTGTCGTTTCAAGTGTTTCCTCTCGTTGTCTACCCCCGCATCTAGAAGACGGGTGGCGATATCAGCACCCGCATTCAAATTTATGCTTGTACGTGATGCACACTCTTTATGTTTCATACTTTTTGGTACTACTCAAAATCCATAAATACCAGACGTATGCATTCAAAACGTGTTGTGACTCATTCACTCTTCAATTACCTACTCACTCACTCACATTCGTTTTTGTGATTGTGAATGAATGAATAATAATTTGCTCTCGAGTGAGAGATTATACTGTATTCATAAGTTGAATGAGTAATTTTTTAGTGTACTCAAACAGAAACTCTATTCACTGTATGCTGTGAATACAGCGAAATCAAATGAATGATTCGAATCATTCATATTGAGTAGTGTGCTCAAAATAAAACTAAAAAAGGCTTTTCTATCAAGTTCTATCAAGTGAATAAATTGTCAACCAATACCAACAAAAACGAAATATACCGTTACTACGAGGGCGGCTCAATAAGTCCGTGACTTTTTGAATGAAACACAGGTTTTTAGATAAAAAGTTATTTTATTTTTCAACGTAGTCTCCTTTGAGATCAATACACTTAGCCCAACGTTTCTCCAGTTTTTTTATCCCTTCCGAAAAATATGATTTGTCGAGGTCTTCAAAATAGGCATTTGTTTGTGAGATGACTTCGTCATTGGAGGCAAATATCTTTCCGCCGAGCCATTCCTTCAAGTTTGGGAACAAAAATAGTCACTTGGGGCTAGATCGGGTGAATAGGCGGGATGAGGGAGCAATTCGTAGCCCAATTCATGGATTTTTGCCATGGAAACTGCACATGTGTGCACCAGTGCACACGAAATTCACTTTTTTCCATTTTCTTTTCAGTCAACGCGGTAGTCTGATATTAACGGCTGTCAAAAACAAACTAAATGTCGCAGCTTGTTCACTTTTTGACAAGAGTCAACTGACAGATGACTGTTGACGGGAGCAGTGTTGCCATTTCAATTAAGAGGCGGGAAATTCAAAAAGTCACGGAGTTATTGACCCGCCCTCGTATATACAAATGATGCTTACTAATGTTGAAAACCTTACGAACAATTGAGTAATGAATATTCACTTAAGAGAATGGTGTGTTATGACTCTCTCTATTTTGTGACTCTTTCTTTTTGTGCCAGCTTTTGCCTTGAGTACAGCAATTACTGTATTCATATTGTAATGACTCTCAGAAACTGTGCACTCAGCAGAAGTGTCAACACTGTGGGAGAGGAAGTGAATGGAGCCATGCAGATGTCTGATAAATACTACCCAAAAATCATAACATGTACTACTGAAACAAAATTGAAAACGGCAGCACTGACCGGCAGCATAACATCGGCCGTAGCCGAAAAATCGGAACATGAAAAAATAGGAACATGTAAAAATAGGAACATAATAGCAAAACTTCCGCGAGTAGCTGCGAGTATTTTTGCAGCTTCAAGATCAACGGCAGACCAGATATTGCTGCTGCTAATGGCGTTGTGGTTGGACTTAGAATGTTTTTGCGATGTTTATGCAGTAAATTGATTTCAAATCTTCAAATATAGTTATATTATTTATTATAGTTAGGGGAATGTCGTCAGGGTTGGCCACCCTTTTGACTCTTGTTCATAACTTTCATGTAAGGAAGAATTTCGTCAATAAAAGCATATTGCCAAAAAGGTCTGGGTATAAGAACACCTTTTTGAAGTATTGCAAATTAGTTGTGTGAGGAATAAAAAATTTATATAAGAATCGAAAAAAAAAAAAATTCTGTCAGGGTTGGCCCATGTTGTTTAGGTTGGCCCACTCCTGAAAATCGACAAAATTTATGCTGAAATGTTCAAAGAATGATTAGAAAAAATTTACTGAATGAGAACAAAAACTAAATTCGTTTTTTTATTTTAAACTCCATTGAGCATCATATTACAAGATAATGTTGCACAAACTTGTTTCGGATGAAACATTATTCGGATACACAATTTTTGCAAGTGAAATAGCTTTTCGTCATTTTGGCACATTTCAAATGCACTTCTCTCCTGCATTCGATGCAAGCAATAGAGTTGTTGCGGTTTAAGCGACGAGGCATCGCTTGCAAACAGATAATGCAGAAGTCTTCATCTTCATCTGAAGAGGAATTTTTTCGGGGCGGGCGACCTCGTTTAGCTGGTGTTTGTGTATCGGACTTCTTCAGGGTTGATGCTGAGCGTTTTTTGGGCATCTTCGAAGCATTGCGCGTTTGTTGCTTTTCGTGCAATGCGGAGAGGGTCTCTGGCGAAGTCAGAACTGTGCTGGTCATGGAGCGCCTCCCTCTATTCGATTTTTTTGCTGGTGCAGCAGCCTGCATAGGTCCGATTAAGGTCAAAACCGATGAAAGGCTTGACGCACGAGACATTGATGTCGAAGGTTCAGGGGACTTTGCATCTTTTTCATGTGTGCGAACTTCATGGCGGCACACAATCATGGCGGGCCAACGCTGACTACACAAGTGGGCCAACCTTGACGACAAACACCATGGTGGCATTTCGTCACACCATAAACAAACCGGTTACGCAATTAAATTTCTCTCACGATTTATTCTTGGAGGCTAACCACACAACATATTTTAGATGCTTACCTTGACGAATTCATGTTTTCGCTTTAAAATTCGATGCTCTATTCACTGATACTGGAAAACTTTTTTGTCATTGACAAGTCACTAAGTGCACAAAACGTGTCAACTTCACGTTCCGAAATGAGTAATGTGACAAAAAGTTCGCTGTTATTGAGATAAGTTTTCCTACAACCGCACATAGGTGGCGACAGTTGTCTTCACTGAAAAATCACAGTGGGCCGACCTAGACTACGGGCCAACCCTGACGACATTCCCCTATATTATTAATTTTTCAATCTTATATATAAAAAAAACTTAATCTTCTGTAACGTGCCAGTGTTTGCGAAAACGGCTCATTTTTTCGGGAAAATTTTGTTTGTGTGTGATAGAAGATGTCAATGCGGTGGTTTATAGCGATATTACATGTTTGTACGGCAGGTGGGCGTGGCACCTCCCATACAACCTAAATTTTTAATATGGTATATCTTCGGAATTATAAGTCGGACAGCATTGAAATTTAGTACAGTGTCATGGCGTAAATGTGTCATTCCACCGGTAAAATTTAATGGGCGTTGGACAAGGGGGTGTGGCACCGCTGATACAACTCAATTATTTAATATGGAATAGCTACGAAATTATAAGTCGCTCAGCATTGAAATTTGGTACAGTGTCATGGCGTAAGCGTATTATAAAAAAAAATTTGGTGGGCGTTGGATAAGGGGCGTGGCACTTTTTAAATCCAGGTGTAACTTTTGACCTATAGCATTCACATCAACGACACTCAGTACAAACTAAGTCGTGTCCTTCGGCAGGGGGAATAAGGTGGATTTTGGACAAGGGGGCGTGGCACCGTCCATACAGCTAACTTTTTGAATATGGAATAGCTTCAGCATTGAAAGTTTGTACAGCGTCATGGCGTAGACGTGTCGTTCCATCGGTAAAATTTAATGGGCGTTGCACATGGGGCGTGGCATTTTTTAAATTGCGGTGTAACTTTGGAACTATAGGGTGTTTTTTTTAGAGGTTTGTTTTTCGAATAGAGATAAAACTGGCATTTTGTGGTCAAATCTGGCAACTCTAATGTCATTTATGTTCAGTTTGGTTTGCCATTTCATCATGAACAGGTTGACAAAAAGACAACGCTTGCAAATAGTGCAAATTTATTTCGAAAATAATGGTTCAGTTCGCGAAGTTTACCGCAAGCTCCGTCCATTTTATGGTCCATCAGAGCAATTAATTCGGTTAACCATGGGTCGTTTTCGCACTACGTTTACTCTATGTGATAATACGCATCCGCAGAGACGTCGAACAGTGCGCACCGATGAAACAATTGCCGCTGTAGAGCAAAATGTTGAAGAGGACCCGAATAAATCGATTCGCCACCGTGCACAGCAATTGGAGCTTTGTCCATCAACTGAAAATTGGACCTGTAGAATTGGCTTTATTCGAGCCAGCCGTCGAGCCAAAGTGATGGACATTAAAACGATTTTCTTGTGTTTTATTTCAATTCGAAGTTCTATACCTCTAAAAAAAACACCCTATATAACTGAATGACACTTGGTACAAACCAACGATTTGTCCGTGTCCTTCGGCAGGGGTAATAATATGGATTTTGGACAAGGGGGTGTGGCACCGCCCATACAACTCAATTCTTTACTCTGGAATATCTTCGGAATTATAGGTTGCTCAGTATTGAAATGTGGGACAGTGTCAGGGCGTAAACGTGTCTTTCCACCGGTAAAATGTAATGGGCGTTTGACAAGGGGTGTGGCACATTTGTTATGACCCAACATTTCGACAGAACTGTAAGGCGCACATCAATGAAAGTTTGTACGAACTTTCCACTTAGTAGCGCAATTCGGCTAGAAGAAAGTTATGAGCATTAGACGAGGGGCGTGGTACCGCCTCCATTTTTTTATACATAGGTTGTTTATCCTGGCTGACTGACTGATGATTGATTTATAATCGCCCAGCCCAAACCGCTGAAGCTACAAACATTAAGTTTAAACAATAGGTATATCTTGAGGACCGAACCTCCGCTAAAACGGTATTTTTTTGAATTTCGGGGCGTAAAGGGGCAAAGCATGTGTTAAGGTGTTCTTTGAAGAAACGTAATTTAATAGACATATTGATTTCGAACTTCCTGCAAATATTCTAGATCAAAACTTAACAAAACAAAATCAAAATTTAACTGGCCCAACAATGGGTTAAAGTTTATTTACGGAGAGACTCCGAAAAAAACAACACGAACCGATGGGCCTACTGACTGCAACAAATGTAAAAACAATTGAAATAAATAAAATTAGACACGTGTCCTCATTATTTTTAAAATCAAAATCTAACTGAATCAACGACGGGTTAAATGTATGTATGGAGAAACAAATTTTTTTGGGTCTTTTAAAAGTACTCTTAGTGAGAAATAATTTGACACGTGTTTTTCCCTTTTTTGAAAATCAAAATCTAACGGGGTAACAATGTGTATAGAGAAACAAGATTAAACGTGCTTTTAATTTTTTTGAAAATCGAAATCTAATGGTAAGCCAAGGGTAAGAATTTGTTTGGAGTAAATGTGACATGTCGAAATCAAAGATAGACAGTTTTTTTTTTTAATCAAAATCTGATGGACTCAACATTGGGTTAAGAATTCGTATCGGGGGAAATAGGAGAGCTTGCGTGCAAAGCCGCAGGGCCCAGCTAGTATTTATTATAATTAAATATTTTGAAATCTTTATACATTGTGACCGAAAAGTTTCCGGAAATTCTCATTTAAAATTCGCGCGCTGTATATTTTTCGATATTTTAAGTTTCTGTAGGTTGGTAGCACTGTCCTTAATTACTATGCCAAAAATGAGCGCGATCTGTCAGACAGTAGTGCGTTGCGATTTTGTTGAGAATTTTCTTCAAAATGAGTACCGTGAACAGGTCTCTTTGGACGTGCTTGATCGTGCCAATTCCGATCCAACTTTCATGGAACGCATCATAACTGGTGACGAGACATGGGTCTACGAGTACGACATGCAAACAAGCCAACAATCATCGGAATGGAGAGGAAAAGACGAGCCGAAACCGAAAAAACCACGCCAAAGTCGCTCGAAAATCAAGGTAATGCTGATTGTTTTCTTCGATATTCGTGGTGTGGTGCATCATGAATTCGTCCCAGAAGGACCAACAGTCGGTAAAGACTATTATTTGACTGTTTTAAGACGTTTGCGTGAAAATATCCGCCGTAAACGGCCTCAATTGTGGAAGGATAATTCATGGATTTTTCATGACGATAATGCTCCCTCGCACCGAGCCAACATTATCAACGATTTTAAGGCCAAACATTCAATAAATACCATCGAACAGCCACCGTATTCACCTGATCTTGCACCGTGTGACTTTTTCCTGTTTCCCAAACTCAAATTACCACTCAGAGGAACGCGTTTTGAATCCATAGAAGTAAACAGAATTCGCAGAGGGAACTCAAAGCCATACCGGAAAGCGCCTATAAAAAATGTTTTGATGATTGGAAGAAACGTTGGCATATGTGTATCGCTTCTAATGGAGCATATTTTGAAGGAGATAAAATAAATATTGATGAAGATTAAGAATTTTGCGTTTTATTTAAAATTTCCGGAAACTTTTCGGTCACAAGGTAAATTTAAATTAAAATATTTATTTATTAGTTATTTTAATTATTTATTCATTTATCATCCCGTAATCAAAATTCGAGCGATTACTAGTGGAAGCTGATCTCAATGAATGTTGTTAATGTGGGAAGGGAAAGGTTTTTTATAAATTAATATTTACAATAACATATATATTTACAATAACACATAGGGTTTTCCAACAAGAGGTGTTATTTTGGTATTCAAAGAAAAATTCAATTTTTTGAGATAAATGATCGGATGTTTCATAATAAAGAGGAAGGTATGCCGTTAATAATGAAAAACAACATCAGCCAAATGGCCACCACGACCACGCTTACAGGACCATATCCTTTTCATGAAATTTTCCATAACCAAATCCCAAAGTGGCTGCCATATGTCCTCGATAGCCTCACGAATTCTATCTTTGAGGTCTTGAATCGACGCTGGGCTGTTGGCGCACACCCTATCTTTCATGTGGCCCCAAAGAAAGAAGGCGCAAGGTGTTAAATCACAAGATCTCGGTGGCCAATTGTGATCACCTCTTCCAGAGATAACACGGTTCGGAAACTTTTCCCATAAAAGAGCAAAGGTTTCGTTGCTTGTGTGGCACGTAGCACCGTCTTGTTGAAAGTAACCGTTGTCCAGATCAATACCATCCAACTCCGACCATAAAAAATCATTAATCATCTCTCGAGGACGAGGAATCGACAAACCTGGGTTTTCTTCAACACTTTGGGCTACAGCAGCAATATTCTCAGTTGTTCTTGAGCGACGTGCACGGGTTTTATTCTTCACATCACTAACTTGTCCCAACAGCTCGAATTTTTCCACCAATTTCTGTAAATTATGTAGGGGAATGTCGTCAGGGTTGGCCCGTAGTCTAGGTCGGCCCACTGTGATTTTTCAGTGAAGACAACTGTCGCCACCTATGTGCGGTTGTAGGAAAACTTATCTCAATAACAGCGAACTTTTTGTCACATTACTCATTTCGGAACGTGAAGTTGACACGTTTTGTGCACTTAGTGACTTGTCAATGACAAAAAAGTTTTCCAGTATCAGTGAATAGAGCATCGAATTTTAAAGCGAAAACATGAATTCGTCAAGGTAAGCATCTAAAATATGTTGTGTGGTTAGCCTCCAAGAATAAATCGTGAGAGAAATTTAATTGCGTAACCGGTTTGTTTATGGTGTGACGAAATGCCACCATGGTGTTTGTCGTCAAGGTTGGCCCACTTGTGTAGTCAGCGTTGGCCCGCCATGATTGTGTGCCGCCATGAAGTTCGCACACATGAAAAAGATGCAAAGTCCCCTGAACCTTCGACATCAATGTCTCGTGCGTCAAGCCTTTCATCGGTTTTGACCTTAATCGGACCTATGCAGGCTGCTGCACCAGCAAAAAAATCGAATAGAGGGAGGCGCTCCATGACCAGCACAGTTCTGACTTCGCCAGAGACCCTCTCCGCATTGCACGAAAAGCAACAAACGCGCAATGCTTCGATGATGCCCAAAAAACGCTCAGCATCAACCCTGAAGAAGTCCGATACACAAACACCAGCTAAACGAGGTCGCCCGCCCCGAAAAAATTCCTCTTCAGATGAAGATGAAGACTTCTGCATTATCTGTTTGCAAGCGATGCCTCGTCGCTTAAACCGCAACAACTCTATTGCTTGCATCGAATGCAGGAGAGAAGTGCATTTGAAATGTGCCAAAATGACGAAAAGCTATTTCACTTGCAAAAATTGTGTATCCGAATAATGTTTCATCCGAAACAAGTTTGTGCAACATTATCTTGTAATATGATGCTCAATGGAATTTAAAATAAAAAAACGAATTTAGTTTTTGTTCTCATTCAGTAAATTTTTTCTAATCATTCTTTGAACATTTCAGCATAAATTTTGTCGATTTTCAGGAGTGGGCCAACCTAAACAACATGGGCCAACCCTGACAGAATTTTTTTTTTTTTCGATTCTTATATAAATTTTTTATTCCTCACACAACTAATTTGCAATACTTCAAAAAGGTGTTCTTATACCCAGACCTTTTTGGCAATATGCTTTTATTGACGAAATTCTTCCTTACATGAAAGTTATGAACAAGAGTCAAAAGGGTGGCCAACCCTGACGACATTCCCCTAAATTTAAACACTATGTGTTTTTTGTTTTCAAATTTGTTTTATTATCCACTCTGTGGATCTGTTTAGCTTAGCGCTACAAATTCGACTGCTGCCTCTTAAAACTAAAACTTAGGTCTACGTCGCAATCTAAACGCTCTTGCGGAAGGTGCCGCACAGGTGCTCCGTTGGCGTTGTTGTTGTTGCCGCGTTGCCGCTGCCGCCGCACAGGGCCTCAGTTGACGTTGTTGTTGTCACTGCTTTTGTGCTGCCGCTGCACAAGTCGATCGTGGGAATGGCAAACTGTTACGTCTTGCGTTCAGGTTACAGTTTGCTAGACAGATCGTCAGCGCTTTTGGTAGGAGTCATACACCGGTGTTAACTCCTCCCCCACTTAAATTCGGAACGTCCTCGTTTCGACTCCTAATTGTTGGGATGGCGATTTGAAAATTCCTTTGCGTTCTTCTAGAGCGCACTTTATTGTTAAGGAAAATTACAAACATGACGACGCCACCCGCGATCAATAATGCGCCTGGAGACTCCAATTCTTCTTCCAATGTTACGATGTGTTGCGTGTTATCGATGTGCATTTGGTGTAGGTAGTGGAGAGAAAGCTTTGTGTTGTGTTGTAAAAAGTTGATGTCCGGTTTTTGGAGGATGTGGTTGAGGCAATTCGATGCCTTAAGCAGCTTCGAAAATAGAGTTGTTGATTCTTATGTCACCGGAAATTTCCAGTAAGAATGTGCCCGCAACAGACATTTGTTGTTCGTAGAAGATAGTTATATTCATCACGTTGTTTAATGCGATCATACCCTCCTTTATAACTTGGATCGAAGGCAGATGATGAGCTGATTCGGTTGCGCAACTTGCTGAGTTGTTGTTGAGCAACTGTGAGACACAGGTGGAATTTGTTGGTCGACAAATGCTGACGGCTGGAGTTTGGGTGCAATTATCTATGGGTTGAGATACCCAATTGCATACTGCTGCTTCATTGACCTCTAACTTAATAATTGAATTGTTATGGGCAACAGGAAAAATTCTTACATAGTTACATACTGAGCTTATTAATGGAATTTTTAAAATAAATCATAGTATTATTAAAAGATTTTAGATTTTTCTAAGATTTAGATTTTTTTTAGATTTTTCTAATGCTAAGTTGTACGTTTTCAATGTTTGTATCATAATATGCTTTAGTTCAATAGAATCGAATATTAACGGATTTGCTATCTCAGCCTTTGCCAAATCGACTGACAAAATAACTGTACTTGAGTGATTGATAATTTCATTGTTTCGATTTATAACAAATCGAATCAGTGAATTATCCTTTGTGATAGCATTATTTGATTTTCGCTGTAAAAGGTTGATTGATGTGGTCAGTTCGTTAATCCTATCTTGTATAACACTATTTATTTTCGTTTGTCTGTTGCTATTTTCAATAAGGGTGTTTTTTTTTAGTCAATAAAAGTTCATAGTCATTATGGTCCGGCGTTCCTGCCACAAACTTCAGTGCAGAAGTCGATAGATCTTGCAAATCAGCCGGGTACCTTCAAGGTACTAATCAAATGCCTGATGTCACCTGCCTGGTTGGTTAAAATATCTCTATCTCGGGGGGTCTTTCAATTGAACTGACAGTTTTTCGCTATCAAGTGCAATTGCTTCAAATTCCGTAAGATTCGAAGCATGAATGAGGTACATAGAGTCATCGTAAAGCGCCGTTTTACCCAGAGTTACCGCCATGAAGTGGGCACAGGTGTAATCGATGATTTTCGCCAATGATAGTTGACAAAAAAATAAAACAAACCTAGAAAAAGAGAAAAATGCAGGGTGGTTTAACGAAGATTGCTCTTGTGGACGTGTTTACCATTTATTAAGACAGTGGTTCCTAAATCTGTTTCTACTGTAGCCTGAATAAAACCCTTACTAAACTTGTTTCCTATGCGTTTATTCCTTCTTACAAATACAATATCGCTGGGCTGAAGGGTTTTCGCCACAGCTTCCCTATTGCGCTTTGCAAGCATATTATCTTGAGCTCTTATTAACTTGTTCTTGATATTTAGAAGCGCTTCGGGCGAGAAGTCGTGAAGTATATCCGTGGGCTTCTTTCCTGTTACAGATACTGGAATTATATTTATACGTTGCCAATAAAAGTAGATCTGTAATGTTTGATATATCGTGCTGTGCTTTCAGGCAGCGTGCTATTTCCATGAGCGTTGAATGGAATCTTTCTATTTGTCCATTGCTCTCACTATGCATTGGGGGAACGAAAAATTGTTGGATTGAAAAATGGTCTCGCAATAATGTTTTAATCATGCTTGATCGAAAAGCTCCCTCGTTATCCGATAAGAGTAATCTAATATTTTTAAATTTGGAAATTACCTGAATGAGGGCTGGTTTAATATCTATGGAGGAACGCGAATTTATGGGGACCAATATAGCAAACTTCGAAAACTTGTCTATGCACGTTAAGAAATACTGATTATTGGTTATCAATATATCCGTATGCAAAATTTCGCCGGGGAATTCTGGAATAGGAGTTTGAGCTATGTTTGGCTGTGGTGGTTTTCTTTGATATTTGTTTTCCTTACATATTTTGCAGTTACCTATTATTGTTTTGAGCATTTTTTGTATACCTGGAAAGTAATATTCTTTGGTTATTTGCAAAAAGTTTTCCTGAAGTGACCTGTGAGCGCGGTTATGCTCCGTGTTTACTATTTCCGGTTGATCCTCTTCGTTAGTGACATCAATAACGAAACGTTGAGTGTGGATTAACTTAACGGATGGGAAGGATGTTACTATTGGGTGTTGAATTTCCGCTAGGGTTTGTAAATCGCATAGTATTGCGTTGACTGTATTTGGATTAATGGATTCCGTAAGATATCTTATTAATGTTTTGATACTACTGAAATTTATTGAAGTCCGCCAGAACTTCCGAAAAATAATTGTTCTACCTTTGAAGCTGTGATTTGATTTTGTTAAAATAATCTGACTTTTAAACTGGTTGACTGGAAATTTTGTGGTTTGAATAGCTCCTGTGAGTGAAATCTCGCTATGCACTGTTTCTCCGGTGCTCTCGGCTTTGTATAGATTAAACATGTATTGTCGGGAGAGTGCATCTGCCACTACGTTCTCTTTTCCGGGCTTATAGTGAAATTTAGGGGCAAATTCCTCAACAAATGCACGCCATCTCTTTATTTTCGAATTTGGATTTTTATCCGAAATGGTAAAAGTCAAGGGCTGGTGATCAGTGAGTATATTTATGTCAGTTAAACCGTAAAGGTAGTGTAGTTCTGTTCGGTTTTCGATAAAGTTCGGAAACTTCGAAATCATAGTTATGGGTTTGCCTCCTTGAGAAAGTACGGCTCCCAGCGCAATAGAAGATGCATCGGTTGTTAGGTCAAAAGGCTTCTTGTAGTCTGGATGAGCCAATAAGACATCGTCCGATGCGGGAATTTCTTTAAGTTTCTGGAATGCTTCCAATGCTTTTGCGTCTAAAGTAATCTTTCTATGCTTTGATTTGTTCTTTCCTATATGACCGTTATCACCGCGCAGATATTCAGTTAACGGTTTTGCTATTCTGGCGTAATCTTTGATAAACCTCCTGTTATATCCGGATAGACCTAAAAATGAGCGCAATGCTCGAAGTGTCTGTGGCGTAGCATAGTTTAAGATATCATTAACTTTGTCTGGACATGTTGAGATTCCTTGCTGTGACACCATAAACCCTAGAAACTCGATCTTGACTTTGAAAAACTTGAATTTCTCTAAAGATACACGCATTCCCGCATTCTTAAGCTTGGCCAAAATTGTTGCTATATGTTCTAAATGAGATTTTTCATCTGGCGAGAGTATAATGATGTCGTCTATATAGACGTGACAGATGACGCCTATGTGTTCTCGCAGTATGTCATCGATTATGCGCTGAAAGATACTGGGGGCGTTTTTAAGCCCAAACGGCAGACGGCAAAATTCGTACTTTCCGTTGTTAATACTAAATGCAGTTTTTTGTCTACCTTTTTCTTTCAAAACTATCTGGTGAAAACCAGATTTAATATCCAAGGTAGTGAACAATTTTGATTTCCCTAAGTTGGCCAAAATTACCGAAGTATCGGGGATGGGATACCTGTTAGCTGTGGTGTAATCATTGATTTTTCCAAAATCGATGACCATCCTCAGTTTCCTCTTACCGTTTTCATCGAAGCCCTTTTTACAGACTACGTGAATCGGAGAGTTATAAGGAGAAAACGAGTTTCTTATAATGCCGTCTCTAAGTAATGATTTTATTTCATTATTTATAAATTCGGAGCAGAGTAAATAGGATCTTCGGTGTTTGTTTTTATTGTTGCGACGACTTCTGTATTATATGGTAATGCTCGGTCAGGTTCTGCGAAAGCATCTTTATTATCGGAAATCATTTGTTTGAATTGTTCATGTACGTAGGAAGGGCCTGTGGAATCGTCTACTGATATTGTGTTTACTTGTTGGCAGCGAGTGTGTTGTAAGTGTTCTACTCCGTTTTCATAAACTTTACTATTCGGAATATCAATTTTAGCCCCGATTTCTTTTAAAGAATCATATCCAACAATACAATCGAAGCTTTTTAGGCCGGGCAGTATAAAAAAGTCGTTTCTCTGTAAAGGATATTAACCCTACATTTTTAATTTATTAAATTCTCCCCATTAACTGATTTTACTTTAAAAGGGCGGTCGACTGCAGAAACTCCTTTTGAAAAAATATTGGGTCTGATGTAATTTTTAGATGATCCCGTATCTATTAAAATTTTCAGCTCTTTTCCATTTGTAGTCTTTTTAACTATAAAAGGCAAGAGCGACGTTACTCTAAAAAATTAGCCTCGTCCTCAAAAACAGATTGTATGTCCAATTCTTTGGCGGAGAAGGAATCGGAACAATCTTCGTCTCGCTGCTGTTCGATTTGCTGCAAATGTTGGCTATACCGTTCCTCTTGTTCGGGGGACTCTATGAGGTTAATTCGTTAGGCCTTAGTTTGGGGCATTGATACTTGGTTGGAATTATTAAATTGCGGGTTAGGACGTTTAAGAGCTGGAGCGTGATACTGGGGTTGTTGGTATTGGGGTGGTTGGTATTGGAGTTGTTGGCTTTGACATTGCTCGTTATGCTTTGGTTGCAGTTGACGCTGATTTTGTACGTTGATAAACTGCTGTCGGTGGATTCTATTGCTTTTTTGGAAAGCAGTGTGTTGCCTGAACACCCCGGAATCAGGGTCGATACTCATTGGGGTGATTAAATTGCCCTGATTTCTATACGCAAAGGTTTTGTACGAAAATGTTTGTTGTGAGCTACGTCGAGTATTGTTTTTAGCAATATCACCCATAGAAAAAGATGCGGCAAAATTATATCGAATGTGGTTCATTTCCAGCTCTTGGGCGACGGCCAAGGCAGACGGAAGATCTGCCGGCTTAGCGGAATAAACACGCTCAAGGCGTTGCCTCTCGCTCTATCATTAAGGGCTTTGATGCCCTGCTCGTTACTATTATGGTTCATTAGATTTTTATTAATTATAAGGGTGAGCTGCCTGTCCACTAAGTCATAAAACTCATCCCTGTCATAAACCCTATCAAAATACTTAGCTCATTTTCCGACACATTAACAGGGCGTTTGTCAGCGAAATGTTGGTCTAGGCGGGCAATAATTGCCTTAAAATTGAGAGGTGTGTTAAAAGAGGATAAGGTGGCATTAGCTGTGCCCGTTATTTTGTTTCGGAGGATGCCCATAGAGATATAATAATTCTCTGAACCTTCTGGGTAGTAAGATAGTGCAAAATTGGCAGCTGAACGCCAAGATGGGTATACATTCGCGTCACCACTAAATTCCGGCACGGATTTTATCAAATCCAGTGTAGTACCATTATTCGCTACGTTTGGCCTTATTGAGCCTGGCTCGTAGTATGTTTCCACACTCGGTGGTTCAAGTTGCCGCAAGCGGACAGTAACCCGTTCTATTTGTTCCGTCAGTTGAGCAGTATTTGTTTTAATTACAGCGTCGACCAAACTCACTATTTTATTATTCGATACACGAAAAAAATTAAATCAAAAAAATGAAAAAAAGCACAAAATGGACACTGAGTGGCACTTACATTAAAACTCTAATTTTTTAAGTAATTTCTTGGTATTTCTTCAATTAAAAAAAAAATTCGTAACCAGCAGGGTTAATCAGTTTGCACTTGGTTGAAGGGGAGCTCCAGCATAAATATTCTGTGGTTGATACTTGTTGATTGGTTTCTTGTTGATTCTTTCCGTTGATCGGTTTGCACTTAGTCGAACAGGAACTTTAGCATATGTGTGGTTAATTTGTTGATTGGTTGAGTCTCGATATATTAAATTTCCACTTTGTCTTCCATTTTGTTGTTAATATTTAATAATTTTGGCAGTTTTTACTCTGCTCTTTCTTGTATGTTGAATTACCTTTATAGAAAACTAGCTGACCCGGCGAACTTCGTCCCGCACGAAATGTTTTGTTTTCATATAATGAAATACACGAGATGGCGAATCTATGGCAATGCAAATTGACGAAAAAACCAACTAATGGAGGAGGAACAACCACTGATTAACATAATTGCGGCTCACAAATCAGTAATGTTGCTGCTTAGTTTCAGTAAAAAATGGAAGGCGTTTGAACCTTGCCAATTTCAAAAACCAATTTCTATAATTTTTTCTTATGAAATAAAGAAATTGTATTTTCTGAACACATTACATTGTTATTATAATAGCTTAAATAAGAGACTTAGATAAGAGCTTAATGACTTAACTCAAAGAAAAAACCAAATTCAAATTTCAAATGAAGGAATTACTCAGTATTGAGGTTGTTCACTATATCAACGTTACAATTTTTGTTCAAAAACTCGTTTTATTTGCTCAAACTAAATTTGTGTGTATAAATTCGGGAGATCATTGAAATAAATTAGTAGGAAAATATTAATGTATGCTTATTGAAAGAAATGGCGAATAGACGTTTGCTTCTTGCGTTCACAAAGTTACTTTTGAACCGCTTTTTCGTAGATTACGCTTGTATACCAACATATTCAGTGCTGTTGTCCTCAGCCCATGATACTCGTTAACTATATTGAAGTGTTCACTACATAGGGTGTTCACTATACCCAGACACGTTTGTATATAGATTTAAGTTATATAGGTGATGCTACGCCCCCTTGTTCAATACCCGCACCATCCCCTCTGTCGAAAGATTTGAATAAATGGTAGGTTCGTACTTAATTTCATTGCTGTGCGACTTATAGTTCAGCGAAATATTTGGGTCACAAAAAATGTGCCACGCCCCTTGTCCAACGGCCATCATATCTTACCAGTAGAATGACTCATCTATGGGTCGACGCTATACCAAATTTCAATGCTGTGCGCCTTACGATTTCAAAGATATTCCATTATTAAGCTTTAGCTTGTATGGGTGGTGCCACACCCCCTCGTCCAATACCCGCCCCATTCCCTCTGTCGCAGGACATGACTAAATAGTAAGTTCGTAGTGAATTTAATTGATGTGTGACTTATTATCTGAAAATATGCAAAATTCACGGTCAAAGATGGCATGGATTTTCCGAGTTTCCCAATCGATTTTCTGGAATTTTCTTTCCTCACGAACCTGAACTAACTTAATACGAATCGAACAAAACAAACCCCATGAAAATCGGCCGTTCCGTTTGAGCGTGATGCGGTCACACACATACTGCCACTCTCTTTTATATATATATATATATTTAAGGGGGTATTCTGGTCGAGGCGGTCCGAAATATCGATGTTTTCAAATCGTTGTGGATGAAAAGCTTTTCAATATTTTTATTCAAGGTTTTTCGCAAGTTTTTCTACAGGTTTTGAACAATAATTTTCATTAATGATGTTAAGAATATCTTCTTTAATAACGGTTCATTCGATGCCTCGAACTTGAGCATGCCGAAACTAGTTGTTCCATGGTGGACATGATATCTTCAGTTCAAATATTCTGAAACACAAAATGTGACCCATTTTGTAATCGCAAGACTTCCTGCTATCGCCTTATCTATACTATTATCAAAGAATATGAAGTGTATAGAAGGCGCATCTGAGCTCAAAAATTCAAATTTTTGTTTGCGAGCTTCATAGAGCGGGGGGAAGCCACAATAGGGAAAGAGTGATGCCAACAGGAGAGCAAGTCAATGAGCGTAAACTGAAGCGGTTTACGCTCATTGACTGTACGAACTGAAGCACGCGCTACAACAAACACACATGAAGTGAAAGTACCGCTTCTTCTGTGTACTTTGAGGCGTTGGTGGTTGTTTTGGTCACTCAATAATTTTTTGTGCAAATTTCTCACAGCAACACAGCCAGCGCAATGATCGTCGTTTCAACGACGCCAATGCTTTTTGTTGTTGTAGTTTTTGTGTGTATGCTTTTTTGTTTGGCGATTGTAGTACAGTAAATAGGTATATTTTACTAAAAAAAAATACTTAATGGCTGAAATTTTGAGGGTATGTTCGGGGGCATGTCCTGAGTCTAAAACTGAGTTTTCGTATTCGAGGGGGTGGGGGAAGATACTACCCCCTGCTTATTTAGGGGTGAGTTCGTTTTAATTCCATATCTCCGGTGCTATTGCTCGTACCGACAAGTCCGAGGGATCAAATTTGTGGGGAATAAAATTATCTATCTAATGATAATAAAATCGAGGTCATAGGTCGATTAGGTGAATCACAATGGCCGGTCAAAGGTCAAAAGTGAGGGATAGTTTTTGTTTTTCGTGAATACCGTGAAACCGGTAAGTTTTTCGCATACTGCTTCAATACCATTTTAAAGTACTTGAAATTACCTACAAAATGAGTGCTCAAACACTCATCTACTATAAATAGTTTGCCGTCAATCCAACGACCAAGTTGACCGCGCGCGCCGATGTTGAGCCGCGCACGGCGCGAGAAGTACTCATTGCGCATACATTGCACTCTCTACGTGCTTGCACGTACAGCGCGCGCGGTCAACATCGGCGCGCGCGGTCAACTTGGTCGTTGGATTGACGGCAAACTATTTGTAGTAGATGAGTGTTCGAGCACTCATTTTGTAGGTAATTTCAATTACTTTAAAATGGTATTGAAGCAGTATGCGAAAAACTTACCGGTTTCACGGTATTCACGAAAAACAAAAACTATCCCTCACTTTTGACCTTTGACCGGCCATTGTGATTCACCTAATCGACCTATGACCTCGATTTTATTATCATTAGAAAGATAATTTTATTCCCCACAAATTTGATCCCTCGGACTTGTCGGTACGAGCAATAGCACCGGAGATAAGTAGTTAAAACGAGCTCACCCCTAAATAAGCAGGGGGTAGTATCTTCCCCCACCCCCTCGAATACGAAAACTCAGTTTTAGACTCAGGACATGCCCCCGAACACACCCTCAAAATTTCAGCCATTAAGTATTTTTTTTTAGTAAATGTGATTTATTTGTCTCTATTTACTGTACTATTGGGTTTGCTCGAGAAAAATGTGACGTCAATATTGAACAGAATGTTTACTGCCATTATCAATCAAATCGCTGAGGCGTGCAGTCCATTGGTGCAGTCGCTTGTTGGCTTATGCTGAGCTTTGATTGAATAATTTTAAACTTACAGGTACTTAGACGTGGTTGATCCAGAATCAAAATTTAATCAAATATTTTTACTTGGCTCATTCCAAGAGAATTATTTGTTTGTATTTTGACGTGGTTGATCCTACATTTCTTGCAAGTGTTTTTTGACGTGGTTGAACCAATTAAACCTTTATATAAATACTTATTTTTACTTGACTAGTTTCAAGTAGAATTATTTGTTTATATTCTGACGTGGTTGATCCTAACTTTAAATTTTTTGCAAGTGTTTTTTGACGTGGTTGAACCAATTAATCCATTATATAAATACTTATTTTTACTTGACTAGAAATATTTGCTTATATTTTGACGTGGTTGATCCTAATTTTTTTTACAATTCAATATGGCTTCAAAGCAAAGCAAAAATTCCTGCAAGTCTGGAATTCAATGCTGTGTGCCCAGTTGCAAAAAATCTAGACGTAATTATCCAAATTTGCGAATATTTAAGTTTCCGGCTGCAGATTTGATTTTTGCTCAAATCTGGCGTGAGAAATGCAATATTGCATATGAAGATTACGACAAAAATCTTCATATTTGTGAAAACCATTTTTCTAGTTCTTTCCTTGGCAAAAGAAAATTAAAACTCGATGCGATTCCAACTATAAATTTGGATGAGAACTGTCAGAATTCAGAAGACGAATTTTTGGAACTTGAAAATTCAGTAAAAAAATTACGTATTGACGATGTAATGTGTATTAATTGCGAAAAAAATTCAAAATCAATTCGCTTTTACAAAAAGAAATACACTGATCTGTTAAGAAAATTTAAAAGAATTCAAGAAAAGATGCGACGAGAAAAGCATCCTATTAAACTAAATAAGAATAAAAAAAATACACTGAAAAATTTGCAAAATACAATTGACTCGTTACCAAGAATAAGCAAAGAATCAAAAATTTTTTGCAAATTGCTAATAAGTTCCAGGCCAAAGGAATACTCGGCTGATGTGAAATATTTGGCACAAAATATTTTTTACATTTCCCAATCGACGTATTGCTTCCTGCGGAACAAGCTAAATTTGAATTTGCCGCATATTAGCACATTAAATCGATGGGCCCCAATAAAGTTCCTTCAGCCTGGTTTTAAAAATAGCGCTTTCGAATCCATTAAGAATTTGTGTTTGGATTTAAAAGAGAAAAATGAAAATAGCATAGTACTGTTAATGGATGAAATGGCAACTAAAAAAGAATTAAGGTATAATGCGAAATTAGATTTAGTTGACGGGTTTGAATGCAATGGCTTTGAAAGAACAACAAAAATTGGTAACCATGTGTGCGTGTTTATGCTCAAGTCCATGTTCTCCAGTAGAAGTTTTATTTTAAATTATTTCATATCTGAAAATGGACTAAATGCAGATAATCTGTGTAAAATAATTACAGACAACTTAAAATTACTTAGTTCTTTTGAAATAACGGTCAAGGTGTTAGTGTGTGATCAGGGATCTGCTAACAGAAAGTGCTTTACCAATTTCGGAGTGAGTCTGGAACGTCCTTTTTTTTGAATTCAATAACCAAAAAGTTTTTGTTATGTTTGACTTTCCTCATTTAATTAAGTCATTAAGAAACGGTTTGCTGAAATGCGACTTAAAAACACCAGATGGAGTAGTTAGTTTTAAGGTCGTACAGGAGCTGTGGGAAAAAGAAGAAAACTCCAAAACTAAAATGTGCCATAAGCTGACTAGGCAACAGAAAAAATGCGAGTTAAGTTTGCTACGCAAGTTTTTAGCAAAACAGTTCAAGCTGCAATAAGAATTATTTGCGACACCACTGGGTTCACAAAAAGTTCCAAAGTTTTAGCTTTATCTACAGCTGAGTTTATAAAAAAAGTAGACCAAATATTTGATTGCATGAATAGTGGATCCCTCTATTCGGATAATTGTTTTAGATCAGCTTTGCAATTAAATAATGAGTCGTACAATTTTATCAAGACTTTTTTGAATTATTTGGAAGAGGTTAAATTTATGGATGATAAAAAACGTGTTTTTTTTTAGATGGAATGAAAATGTCCCTTAAAGCTGTTCTTTTAATCACTGATGAAGCATTAAGCAATAATCCACACAAATTTTTTATAACAACCAAGTCTTTTAACCAAGACAAACTGGAAAATACTTTTGCAATTTTAAGACAAAAAAGGGGGAATTACAGCAATCCTTCGGTTGCGGATCTTAATAACATTTTAGCCAGAATAATGGCCTCAAGGATTATTCGGTCAAGTGTAACGACTAACCGTAGGCACACAATTGGAGCGTATGAGCGTATGGGCGTATGGGCGTACGGCGTAAATACGCTGTCAAAATACGTTCACACGTTGCCTTGCTCACAATTCCAGCGTGAGCAGCAACGTATAAACTCCATCGCTGCGCTGCTGGCGCTATGTATACGGCAGTGGTATACGCGCGCTGCTGAGGTCGTGTCGTACACGAATGAGTATACGAATACACGAATATACACGAATACGCCCATACGCGGCGTAAAAAATAGAAATAGATCTAAGTGAGCGTACGACGTTTTTACGCTCATACGCTTACGTCGTCAATTGTGTGCGCTTTCATTGAAATACATGAAATTTAATTTGACAACGCAATACGCCCATACGCCCATACGCTCATACGCTCCAATTGTGTGCCTACGGTAATTGCGAAGATACTCAGGAACCCATGGATCAAATCCTATTACAAGCTGAGACGGACGAAACTGTTTTTTGTACTGATGAGGAGAAAGATAATGACGTCCAATTGTGTGATCTCGATTTCAGCAGTAATGAGTACGCTAATTATTTTTTAGATGACAGTTTTGACAATCGAGCAGAAATTAACGTGGAGTTAGTTTCAATAAGATATTTTGTGGGATATGTTGCTTACAAAATTCTCTCAAAAATTAATTGTGACATATGTTTCCAAAGATTTAGAAAGGAAGATGAAGTTTTAACTGCGCCAAGTGAAATATTTATATTCCATAAAAATTATCAATCGGTTACAGACTTTGGTAACCTATTAGCTCCTTCGGACTCCCTTATGGAAGCAAGCAAAAAACACATTCTGGTGTTTCACAGATTTTTTGAGTCGGAGCCTGAAAAAATTGGTATTAAGGCATATATATCCGACTCATGCAAGAATGCTACTCCCGAATGGTTCAGTGATTAATGCTGTGACAGTAAATTAAAAATCCTAGATTTTCTTATTTTAGTTCTTTTACGCAAACATTGTATGTGGGCCATAAAAAAAGGAAGCTCCAAACAACGGAAGTTAAACATTATTGCGGGTCAATAAAGCAGCTCTTCCTTTGTTGTTTTTTTAATGTTTATGTTTTGCATCGTTTGGAACTTCCTCTTTATAATTTACTGTCACAGCATTCATCAGGGAATTTGAAGAAGTAAATAGGTTATAACAAAAGTCTGTAATCGATTGATAATTTTATTATAATTTTTATGGAACATGTTTCACTTAGCGCAGTGAAAACGTCATCATTTCTAAGTTTTTGGAAACAGATGCTACAATTAATTTTTTAATTATTTAATTAATAATTTAATATTTCTTATCTACAAAATAATTTGCGTAATCATTATTGTTCAAATAAAATAATACAAAAGACAACTTCGTCTGTCTCACCATGTAATAGGAGTTGATCCATAGAATAATGTGTATCTTCGAAATTAGTTGCTACACTTGACCGAATAATACTTGAATTTTGTCCCAAAATTGCAAAAGTATTTTCTAGTTTATCTTGGTTAAAAATCTTCTTTGTTATACAAAATTTATTTTTTTTATTTATTGTATGTATTTATTTATTTTGCTTAATTTCATCAGTGATTAAATTATTATTTAATCACTGTTATTTTATTTGTTCTAAAAAACAACATTTATCATCCATACATTTAACATCTTTCAAATATTTAAAAAAAGTCTTTATAAATATGTGCGACTTATTATTTAATTGTAAAGCCGATCTAAAGCAATTATCCGATTGCCCTTTTCATGCAATCAAATATTAGGTCTACTTTTTTGATAAATTCTTTAGGAACTTTGTCTATAGCGATCATATAAGTCGCCATGCCAACCATATTTTATTTTCGTTTCTATGATTTTGCGCACACTAAAGTCGGCAGTGAGTTCAGGAGCAATATGCGACGCCGTGCAAGCAAATAGAAGAAGAACAAAAGCCAGCCAGTAAATAGAAATCGTTTTACAATTTCAGCTTTTCGCCAGCGCAACAACAACAACAACAGCACATCGTCTTCATCTCCCAATCATCCCACGCCGCAGCAGAGTGCTAACGCAGACTCACTGCAGTGAGCGCAACACATAAAACTACGTTCTCGCTTGTAAAGCAACGCTCTCACCACATACGTGATCTGTGCGAGCAGAGCGCGGGTCGCAATGTTAGAACCCGCGTACAAAATTTTTGCTTGTATGACATGCGCATTCTGTATGTTTATTTTCTTTGCTATTATATAAAAGCAAGTGTGACGTTTTTTGAGCAATCAAGCAAAAACCACTGAACCGATTTAGATGAAATAAGCACCAAACATTTTTTTATCTGTGGGAATGGTACATAGGCTATATGAGAATAACCACGCCCCTTCTTACGCCCACTATGGTAACAAAACTCATCTATGGTATGCTTTTGTAAGGCAATATGGGTGTCAAACGATTCAGCTTATCATTGCGGCAAACATAGGCTATAACATAATCGGCCACGCCCACTTTCCGTGCCCACTAAACTAACAAAACGAAGCTACGGTACATGTCGGTAAATCAGTATTAATACCAAATGATTCCGTGTTTCATTGATGTTAACATAGGATATATAAGATTGACCACGCCTACCTGATATTTCTTTTCATCACGCCCACTATAATAAAAAATCAGCCATGGCATATTTGTCTTAGCAATATGGGTATCAAACGATTCAGCGTGCCATTGCGGCAAACATAGGCTATAATATAATCGGCACGCCCACTTTCCGTGCCCTCTAAACTAACAAAACGAAGCTACGGTACATGTCGGTAAATCAGTATTAATATCGAATGATTCCGTGCTTTGTTGATGTTAACATAGGATATATAAGATTGACCACGCCCACTCGATATGCCTTTTCGCCACGCCCACTATAATAATAAATCAGCCATGGTATATTTGTTATAGCAATATGGGTATCAAACGATTCAGCCGTTCATTGCGGCAAACATAGGCTATAATATAATCGGTCACGCCCACTTCCCGCGCCCATTAAACTAACAAAACAAAGTTACGGTACATGTCTGAAAATTAATGTTGATATAAAATGATTCTGTGTTTCATAGCGGTAAACATAAGCTATATAAGGTTGACCACGCCCACCTTTTACGCCTTCCTGCAATTCCCATGACGACAGAAATTAATATTTGTGCAAAACAATATGGATATAAAAAAAGTTGTTGCGAGTCATTGCAGCAAATATCTTTATGTTGTATATAAAAATTAATGTATATTTGTTTGTTGGTCCCATGGCATTAAAACTCAAAAACTAGGCAGCCGATTAGCTGAATTGGTGACAAGAGGTGTGGCACTTTTAAGCTACTCAAATGTTTCGAATAACTTTGGATATAAGCAAACAAAAAATTTCTTCAATTAAAATCAGGTGTTTAAAAAAAAAAGACGATTTTTTGCCCTGTTTTTGTTGATATTTTGCATTAAAAACATTAGTTAAACAAATGCTTTTGCCATAATCCTAGATAAGGCGATACCCACACATTTGCTTAGTATCCTTGTAAAATTTCAAGTCAATTGGACCAGTAGTTTTTTGTGAATCGTGTCTACCGTCCCGAAAAAAAGAGAAAAAGAAAGAAAAGGTTCCGGGCGCACAGAGATTAACGCGGTCGCCGCGCCGACTTTGACATCCCATAACTTTCGGAATTTTCGAGATATTGGAAAAATACTTTCACAGTTTGAATTGTGAATACGTTGAGATTATGAAAATGTAATAAAAAAGATTTCGAATTTTTGAAGCCGTCACTGCGGAATACCCCCTTAAAAGTGTATTTATGGTGTTCACAGTTCAGCGGTATCTAGCATGTTAAATTTCCCACTTGGCAATTTTCCCGAATTTTCCGAAATGGTATCTCAATTGTGTTTGTTTTGTATGAAAAACATAGATACCGGTAGTTTCAAAATTTGCCGCACTGCCGAGCATGTTTATTGAAATAGGCAAAAAACAAAGTCAAATTAATTTGTTGACACAGTCTACGGAGCGAATTTTTTTGAGTAAGGGAGAGGGCTGGGTTGTGAACAGGGGTTTTGTTTTTTGGCTCTAACTTTTCACAAAATAAAGATATCGAAAAATCGAAGATACCGTTGGAAAGGTGAATATATAACGCAACTTTGTTATGAAGACAGATTACCGTTTTGATTGAAATTTAACTCTCTACGTCCAATTTTCTAAGAACGTGATTTTTCGCTTTTTCAAAAAAGTGGCTGGGTTGTGAACCATCTGGAAAATCCCTATTAAAGTCGGAAAATACAAAGAAAACACCCATAATTTTTAAGTACATTGAGAATTTATTTAATCAGGAAGCCTCAAGAGGTGAAAAAAAGTTATAATTACGCCTCTTAGGCCAAAAAATCACAATGAATGAAACTGCTCAATTTTTTAAATTTTCATCCTAATCTGTGTCGGAATGTTTGCATGTGAAATACGAACGTGTTCTCGTATTGGCTCACTTCAAGTGAACACAACGAAATCGAGTGAAATTACATAAAATGACTTTATTTTTATATATCCGTCCATATTTGACAGTGTTAGAACAAATGTAGTACGAAAAACAGGTGGTTCATAACCCAGCCACCTCAGTGGTTCACAGCCCAACCACGATGCCAGTTTGGAAACTTTAAAATAAACGACACTTTCAATCATAATTCGACATAAACAAATATTGCATCG
Organism: Melieria omissa; assembly: GCA_963971225.1. Taxonomy (NCBI): domain Eukaryota; kingdom Metazoa; phylum Arthropoda; class Insecta; order Diptera; family Ulidiidae; genus Melieria; species Melieria omissa. Next base: position 43,441,808 of record OZ020270.1, read on the forward strand.
TAAAATATAATCAAAACACTAAATAAACATGTATTACACAGACCTTTTTGCAATAAGCTCAGTCACTTGGATAGCACTTTAAAAAAAAGCCAACAAGTTTTCGCAGTCGATTTTCAAACACGATGTCTTTCAAACTCGATTGCTGCCACAAGCAATACGTGTTTGTACTTCGTGTAACCACAAAAGCAGAGTCATATCATAAGACAAAATTGACAGTTGAAAGATTGGCGATATGTCAATTGGGGAAAGAAAAAACGGCAATGGTTCACACCCCAGCCTGGTTCACAACCCAGCCCTCTCCCTTACTTTATGCCACTATCGGGACGATTTCTTTATTTGATGTTCCACGTTTGTTTGCCATTTGAGCGAGGCATTTGTATTTTGAAAAATTTTCCACAATTGTTTGAAAGATATGCAATGGGGTGCTCACAGTTAGATTGTTAATTTTTAGGGAAAGTGCCCGAAATAAATTTTCCCGCAAACTGTGAATACCATAATTGAAAAATTAAATTGTTCAACACTTTTCTTTCCACTAAGTATATGGGAAATTTCACTATATAAAACTGTTCGTAATAAAAATTTTCCGTTGGGCGCCAATTATGTAAATTTAAACACTATCTGTTTTTGGTTTTCAAATTTGTTTTATTATCCACTATGTGGATCTGTTTAGCTTCGTGCTACAAATTCGACTGCTGCCTCTTAAAACTAAAACTTAAGGCTTGATTACACGTAACGAGTCGAGTGACGAGACATCAAAATGGTACTAGGCCGAAAGAATTGGGATAGCGAGCAAAAGGGACGAGTTGTTCAAACGTATTTTGACACGTGGCGAGTCAGTTCGGTTTTACAATGCACAAAATGAGCTAAGCAACTCGCGTAATTAAACTCAACCGAGCGAAAAGTGGTGTGTGACGCATTCCGCATGTGACGAGCGGTTCCGCGAATCGCTGCTGATTGAGTCAGTGACCGATGAAAGTGGCGAGAGAGCCACTAGAATCACATTTTGTTTGCTAGGCCGAGCGACCGTTATATATTTCTCTTTTCGCAGCGATTCGCGCAATCGCTCGTCACATGCGGAATCGCTCGTGACATGCGGTATGCGTCACACACCACTTTTCGCTCGGTTGAGTTTAATTGCGCGAGTTGCTTAGTTCATTTTATGCATTGTAAACAGGGTTCGGACTTTGCTACGATCGTAGTGAATTTGCTACGGTTTTCACAACATTACAAAATCTGCTTCGCGATTCCACTTGAGACCCAATCTACTACGATTTTTTCCGAGGCAAAATGGGGGGAAAATGTGCACATTTTATAATCCCGGTTGCCGAAATATGTAAATTGTTGTAAGTTTTTTTTCACTCGCGAATATTTTCTGAGGTAGACTACTATATCAAATCAACTCATGGATGTCAATTTAATTGGATTTGTCTAAATTCAAAAATACACTACGGAAATTTTGGTTTCACTACGCTTTTTGGTACCTGTCACTACGATTTTGGATTTGCCAGGTCCTAACCCTGATTGTAAAACTGAACTGACTCGCCGCGTGTCGAAATACGTTTGAACAACTCGTCGCTTTTGCTCGCTATCCCAATTCTTTCGGCCTAGTACAATTTTGATGTCTCGTCACTCGACTCGTTACGTGTAATCAAGCCTTTAGGTCTACGTCGCAATCTAAACGCTCTTGCGGAAGGTGCCGCACAGGTGCTCCGTTGGCGTTGTTGTTGTTGCCGCGTTGCCGCTGCCGCCGCACAGGGCCTCAGTTGACGTTGTTGTTGTCACTGCTTTTGTGCTGCCGCTGCACAAGTCGATCGTGGGAATGGCAAACTGTTACGTCTTACGTTCAGGTTACAGTTTGCCAGACAGATCGTCAGCGCTTTTGGTAGGAGTCATACACCGGTGTTAACTTGTATTGCGGTCCGACAAGGTGCTTCACGACGACCCAAAAATGCTTTAGTTTTGCGAACTGTGACTGCAAGATTTTCACCATTTTTGTAGTGAATTTTAATAATTTCAATGCGTTGTTGAAGCGTGTATCGTTCCATTTTTAGTAATGGCGTAGTTTCAATTTCATCTCCTTCAAAGTAATTCCCTCCCGATGCAATGCACTTATGCCAACGGATTTTCCAATCTTCGAAACACTGATTGTAGTCACTTCAGTTCCGTCTTAGCTGCGGCTTGAATCTCCTCTATCGTATCAAAACGGTGTCCCCAGTGTCGCACGGCGCCAGATCAGGTGAATAGGGTGGTTGCGGAACGATATGGGTTGAGTTTTTGGCGAAATGATCACGAATTACGAGTGCAGTATGGGATGGTGCATTATCGTGGTGTAAAAACCAAGAACTGTCTTTCCACAATTCCGGCCTTTTTAGGCGGATAGCGTTACGCAAACGACGCATAACGTTCAAATAATATTCCTGGTTGACTGTTTGGCCCGGCGGAAGGAATTCATAATGCACAACACCACGATAAAATTAAATTCAAATGTCACCTTATGGACACAGTAGTATATAAAATACAAAAAAAATATGCTTCGCGCAATGCGCGCAATTCTTTGCAATCTTCCTTTGAAGCGCATTCAACTAAAATTTCACAAAGCATTTGCGGTACCTCATGCTGTTTAAATCTTCCGACATACTCCGCATCTTCCGCAAATGTTTGCGGTACCTCACGCAGTTTCAAACCTTCCGACATACTCGACACCTTCCGCGAGTATTTGTGTAACAACGAGAAGGAAGTCTGCTAGCAGTGATAACGTGATGTGAAACTGAGAGGATTGACGAAATTTTGCCGTTTTTTTTGGTCACACGAACACAATCCGTGTGAGCTGAAAAGAAAATCGTCAACCCTGCCAGCTTTCTCTCTTTGTGGAACAATTCGTATTGTGAAAGCAACTGACAAGCAAATTTGTTCCTAACGCGGGGTTGTGTTTTTGATGTACTTGTAAAAAAGTATGTTCGCAGTCTTATTGTACGAAGCAGAAAATATATGAACTGATCAAAATTATTTAATTTAAATGAAAATGTTAGGGAAAAGTTGTAATATGCAGAGATATAAAGATGTAAAAAAGAAATCCTTATCTCTTTATGCATATGTAAAAACTAATAATAACTAATTTGCATTTTCCGCACCACCACTGAGGTATGCAATAAGGCGCGTTACCGATTTTTTTTTAACGATTTTGTAACATTTTTACCATTTTTTTAACAATGATTTCAGAGAGGAACAAATAAAAATAGATGTATGTAAACGGACCACAAAAACCAGAAGTAGCTCCAAGGCCAAATCCGGGGACTCCAAATCCGACTTAGAGCTATGGTCTCTTGAGCAAAATTTCTCAGAATCACCTATAGATTACGTTTCATACAATTTAACCCGCCCTAATGTATATGTATATATAATATATGTAGGGGAATGGGTCCGGTTGTGGGCACCTTTTTGTTTTTGGCTCATAACTTTTTACCAAGTTCTTCTTAATCGGACATATGGACATCTATGGAAAGCTAGAAACCTTAGCTAACAAGTAATGACAAAAGTAAATCGATTCCGTCAAATAGAAAATTTTTTTTTAAATTTTGTAAAGTAGTCATTTTTAACAAAAATTTTTTTTTGGTTCGGTTGTGGGCACCCTTGGAAAATCTGCTGGAAACGAGGAAATATTAAGAAAAACCAACACGAATATAGAAAAATATTAAGTTTTAATTATTTGAAGCACAATGCACGCATGTGAAGTAGCTGGTACGCATGTGGGCACATTTTAGATGGACGGGCATTTCAAAATGTAAGTGACCAAGTCATTCTCCTGGGCTGTCAAGAAGACCTAAAGTAAAATGAAATTCAACCTAATTAATCAACACTCTTCAAGTGCTGTGACGTGAAGAAGGTGGAAAACACCAGTCAACCTGATTCGATAACATCCACGAAAAGAAGAAAAAGAAGAAAACACCACCGTCGACAGCTTTGATGTCTCCGAAATTTTCTTCCACCTTCTTTTTGTAGCGTTAGGAAATCGCATACGCTGCGGCAGTCGATTTTGTGGTTAGCTTATCTGCAGAACAATGTTAAATTACATCCAACACAATAAAAAAATATATGAGGATTTTTGTTATTTACCCTCGGAAGATATAGCTAAAACAACCAAAAAATGCGTTAAAAGACCATTTTCGATTAAATAACTTACCAAAACTTACCAAATCACTAAAAGACGGGTGCCCACAACCGAACTAATTGCGGTGCCCACAACCGAATTTGGCAGCCATTTTGAGAAGTAGTGAAAAATTTGTTCGGGGTAAACATATTGGTTGTAATCAATATTGGATCACAAAGTATAATAAATTAACTAAATAAAAATGCATTTTACTCGCCTTCTCGATGGATTCACTTCGATTTATGACACCATTTAAAATGTGTAAAAAAATTTTTGTCTTATTTTTTAAGCACAGAAAGATATATATGGTCCCAGCACAAAGCAGGCGTGTCTGTTCGACTTAGTATTTGGCATAAAAAGATCGTGGTTCCATAATGAACAAATGGCCTTAGTCAAAAAAACCCAGCCTGCTTTCTATCAAGAGATACGAAGGGGTGCCCACAACCGAACTATGCCCACAACCGAACCTTTTACCCTATATATGATATGCGCACCCGTATAAAAAGGGATAGCAAAATATGGCTGTCGCAATTATCGCAGCAATTGCATGAGACTATATGCTCCATCTTTGAAAACAGATATTGGCTTACACCAATTCTGTGTGGAGCTCCATCCCACAATTCTAAAAATATCTCGTCTAATTTCAAGATATACTGCAAAAACTCCTCTGGAGCTTTCATCAAATTCACATTTCATTCAAATTTCACGAATAAAATTCAATAAAAGCTGAATAAAAAATGTGTTAAACACGTATTAAAACACTTTTAACTGGTTTTCGGGAAATATTGTAATTTTTTAATCATTTTTCTTCCAAAAGATTACATAGTTACAAAGAAATTAAAATGGATTTTCCTATGCTTAAAAAATTGAAAGTGAACGCAACCCGCGCTATGGCCCTTGTATGGGAAATCAACAGTACGTTCCTGTGCAACCTCAGGGTCTGATGTTTGGCAAAATCAAGCCTGGGGTCTGATGTTATCGGTGTATTAGTGCGGATTTTGAGTATGTATTGTGGTCGAGCGTTCTCAGTTTCACATCATTGTCTGCTAGCGTCGAGTAGCAACGAGAATCTGCTCGCTCAGCATCGAGTAATAACCAGTGTTGCCGTTTTGGTCCAATTGGACCAAAATTGGTAGCTTCGTTTCCTAAATTAAGGCTTTGGTAGGTTGGTTGGTTTGTTGTGATTTTCAAGGAATTTTGGTAGGCAACACACTGCATTAATATATTTTCTATTAATTTTTTTATAATTTTAAAATCTCTGCTTTCGATATGCATTTATGTGCCAAACCAGTATTTGAGGAAGGATGTAAAAAAGGGAAAAAGCAAAATGTCAGAAAGAGCCATTTACACGAAGGCTTTTCCCCCTTCGTTGTTTTTTCAATGCTCTTTTGAAGTTGCTGCGTAAATCTTCATGCATTTGCATGAAGACTTTTTACTTGCAACTTTGCTTGACTTTTTTGACGTTTAAGCGGCCAAATTCATTCACATTTTCGCGTAGTTTTTGATATTCTCATTATTAAAAAAAAGGTTTAAACAAAGAAGAAATTATTGAAAATTCGCGCTTTTATTCATTCTGTAAAAAAGGTCCTGTGCAAGAAAACGAATCATGGACAGGTAATTTTTTTGCAAAAGTTTTTATGAAGAAAATATTAATTTTTATTAAATTTTAAATTTATTTATTAGGCTGAGATTGATTTTGGACCAATTTTGGGAGGAGAACAAAATTCTTAGTGGCAACTCGACAATTTAGAGCACGATCGGCACGCTGCTACTCGAGAGTAGCAGTGACGTCTACGCGCATGGTACAATAACAAGGTATGCCAAGTAGACGAATCTCCTTCTTTTTTCGTTTGTTTGCATTTGGAAATGCTGTCAAACAGAGATACTGGAGTTGCGTGTACGCTAGAAATTTAGTACCTTTTTCCATGCATACCATACCTTTTGGAAATGTTCGTGCTAAACAAACAAGAAATATGCACTAGCTGCCTTAGAGTGAAAAGGTGCTAAATCCACTTTTTCAAATTTTACAGGAAAGACAAAAAACTAAGTAAAAATAATTTGTATTTATGTTTATTCTTTGGACTTTCTTTGCTCTGGACTTTGTGTACTTTTCTACGAAGCAAGACTTTTTCTTTTCTCTCTTTTCATGCATGTTCCGCCGACTTATGACGACATTTTATGCCGTTATTTTTAATTTGTGCTTTGGGAACTTTTTCGCCTTGCTATGATTCTGTTCTTTTGATTTCAAGAAGTGATTGAGTGTTGAACATTTTTAAATTCAAAATCGTCCGTGTGAATTAATAATGCCGGGAAATTCGTGTGCGTTGTGCAGAAGCACGCACTAAGAGAAATGCTACTACAAAGTAGCAAAGATATTTGCGTACCTGAAAATGTAAAAAGCTTGTTTTTCAAATAAAGAATTTTTTTCAGAATAAAATTTTTAAGCAAAAAACTCAAAGAAAATGAACTTAAAAACAACTTCTAATAAAAAAAACTGTTGAAGACAATAACATAACTAATTTGTTTCTATTTTTCCGCAAGTAGCTGGTACCGGACATGTTATTTACGTCCAAAACTTATTTTTGGCAGAAATATGAGCATTTTTATACTTTTTGCAAAGAAAAAGATACCTATTAAAGTTTTTCTGTGTATTGTAAAAACTGTATGCTTTTCAGTATTTTCTGTGCAGCCCTGCGCACTACTCCCATTCATAAGCACCTCTAATTTTTGTCGTTTGACATTCACATCTCATAGTACATGAAGAGTACTCTCCCTATCTGGCATACCTTGTTATTGTACCCAGTGGCGGCTTAAGGTGTTCGGGGGCCCGGGGCGGCGACGGCTAAGGGGCCCCCACCAAACGGTGCAGCTTAAGTTTGGGTAAAAAACTAAGAACGGGAATTACCGGTTACGCTTTTTACTTTTTTTTGAAAATTTTTATTCCATTGAACAGTAAACGGACTTGCAAATTATTTTGAAACGTACGTGGGCAGTCCCATAAGTACTTAGCCCCACCGCCCGATGGTGCCACTATCGTAAGAGAAATTTACTATCGTGTAGTACATCCTCGTAGACGGCTACTGCCAAAATTTCAGCCATATTGGATTTGTAGTTTTGTTTTGACCGCGTGTGGAAATGAACGTGTCCGCGGATTTTAGAAAAATGGATAAAGAGCAATATCGGTCGGTGATTCGCCAAATTGGTCGCATTAGGCTACGAACAGCTGCCCTATCCACCGTATTCTCCAGATTTGGCCCCATGTGACTTCTTTTTGTTTCCAAACTTGAAAAAGTCACTCGCCGGGCAGAAATTTGAGTCGAATGAGGAGGCCTCCAGAAAACGTATTTTTCAGACGGGTTAAAGAAGTTGGAGCATCGCTAGGTTAAGTGTATCGAGTTGAAAGGAGGAGGAGGAGAGGAGGAAAGGAAATTTTCCAAAATTTTCGTTTTTCTTTTGTAGGCTAAGTACTTATCGGACCACCCACGTGATCCGATAAAGTGTGTAAAGAAAGCAATAGAATCCCAGAGAAAAAATGAAAAATGGATAAAAGGATAATCTTACTAAATCTTTCCAAAATGGATAAAAACTTTCGTGAAATTAGGAAAACTTTTGGGAGATCTCGACAAAAAAAAAAAATCTTGCTTCGTTGGAGACCCATCCAAATTTTGATCTAGACGTGAAACTAGCGATCATTGCATGGAACTAGCGACCTGGCATAGTCAGTATTACATTTTTTGACCCAAAGTCTTTTTTAAAGGACTTTAAAATTTTAAGGACATTAATTAATTGATTGGCACGACAGCCCGCTTACGCGAGACTAAGGCCTAGCTTCCCGCAACCAATTTTAAGGACATACGCATTTCAAATATTTTTCTAAATATATGTGCTAGTGTAATGATGAAGATATGGATATCAAATGAAAGAGGAGAATTGTCTCCTTTTAACTAAATTTTTTATTTTGAACTTTCAGGACCAAAATATGTCAGGTATGAAAACATACATATTTTGGAACTCGGTCTGTAGATTAGTATTAGTCGGAATATATAGTACATCTAAATTTTATTCTGTTTCAAAGTTCTTGTCTAGAAAAAACTTTTCGTTTTAGGTGCATTTTTTGTGTCGAGTAGTGTAATATAAATCTTCAGAAATGTACAGAAATATTTTATAAAACCCAGTAGCAGTGACTTTATAAAAAAAGGCCTGAAAAAAAAACAGCATGTAAGAAGCCCATATTTAGCTTACAAGGAGCACAGAATTGCTTACGTAAAAGAGTCTATCAAAGAAGACCAACCAACCAAAAATTATAATAAGAATAATAACTGTAAATTTGTTTGACTTCTAAAAAGTTTAATGGGGTTAAGCAATTGTGTAATTCACACTAGTTTACAAGCAAACTCTAAGATTGCGATATTTAATTTGTAACTTAGAATTTTGTATTTGCCAATTTTGCACAAAATTTAAATAAAAATTAAATATTGCAATCTTCGAGGGAAAATTTTTTGAAAATTTGCAGACGAATGTTATTTAGAAAGGATGTTTTCTTGCTTTTATTGAACTGAATTTGTTATTGCAATTTCATAGGCAATTGTCGATACTGTGTATCTTTCAATTGATGAAAGTGGAAAACAACTTAGTCTTTCATCAACCATTGTGGAGCGCAAATAGTTTTTTTTACAAGTTTCAGTTTTGAAAAACTTGAAATTTTTATATACAAGCTTCTCTCGGGGGCCCCCCGCAGCCGGGGGCCCGGGGCGGTCCGTCCCTCCGCCCCGCCCGTTAAGCCGCTACTGATTGTACCATGATACAAAAAAGAGAGGTAGTTTCATTGTCAAAAACTTTGATTAAAAAGCCGTTTTTGAAGTTTGTTCTAATTGTCAATTTAAAAAAAAAAGTTGCCACTTTAAGGAAATATTGATACTGGGGATTTTAATTTTGATTAGGGAAAATTTTTTCAGGAAAATGTTTTTGTCTTTCTGTTAGCAAGCACTCTTGTTGAGCGTACCCATGTGCAAACGTGCTTTAACGAGAGCGTGCTAAATTCCAAACTAAATTTAAACAGATTTATTGCAACTTTTGTTGGTGCAATTATTTATTGCAAGTTTTTATTGATTTTATGTTATAGTTTTTTTCATTTTTTTTGTTACATTCATAATTTTGTTCGTTTTTAAATTTCTGTTTAAATATCTAATTCTAAAAAAGGTTCTACCTAAAAAAAACCGTTTTATAACATATTCTTCCAAATGAGTTACATTTTTTGACGCATCTAATAATTTTTGCATATAATTTGTGCAAGTTGCCAAAGTTTCACCATTAATTTTGAGGAAAACCGAATTTAAAATTTCCAGCATATTTAAAAATTCGGATGTTGGCTTATATAAGCCACCCTCAGACAAAAGATTAACGTATAATTTTGATTAATATCCTCAGAAGAAGTTTTGTATCCATACTGAAACAGTTGTAATTTTGAAATAATATACCCGCCAAAATTTTCCAGACCATCAAACTCAACGTCGTTAAGAGTGTGAAGGTCCGTGACAACTGTGTTATGCTCCTGTTCATCTGTGAGCTATACAAAATGATTATTATTTTTCAATTTGAGTGAAAGACCAAAACAACTCATATACCTCAATCTGTTCTTCTGGCGATATTTCAACCCCATCAAAAACGTTTTTATATATATCTTGGCTCAGAACATTGTCCGCAATGTCTGCACCAAGTAGTGTGTCTGCTGCTGGCTGAACATTAGCTTCAGAGCAGAGCATGTGGTCGTTCCGTCCTAAATGCAAAAATCAATAATAATAAAAATAATTAATTACGAGTTTTTTAATTTTACCCAGAAGATAACTGCGGAATCGATACTTGAATTCCAACCAATGATAACATGATGCGAAACTGAGAGCGCTCGACCACAATACATACTCAAAATCCGCACTAATACAGCGATAACATCAGACCCTAAGGTTGATTTTGCCAAACATCAGACCCGGAGGTTGCACAGGAACGTACTGTTGATTTCCCATACAAGGGCCATGGCGAGGGTTGCGTTTACTTTCAATTTTTTAAACATAGGAAAATCAATTTTAATTTCTTTGTAACTATGTAATCTTTTGGAAGAAAAGTGATTAAAAAATTACAATATTTCCCAAAAACCAGTCAAAAGTGTTTTAATACGTGTTTAACACATTTTTTATTCAGCTTTTATTGAATTTTATTCGTGAAATTTGAATGAAATGTGAATTTGATGAAAGCTCCAGAGGAGTTTTTGCGATAATTGCGACAGCCATATTTTGCTATCCCTTTTTATACGGGTGCGCATATCATATATACATATATTATATATACATATACATAGGGATAGCAAAATATGGCTGTCGCAATTATAATATAATATAGATATATGCATATATATACATATGTTTTCTGATACGATTTTATAATCGCGAAGTAGCAGACTATACTTATAAACATAAATTGTTTACTGTCCGACATTTATAAGTTTCTGCTACTTCTGGTTTTTGTGGTCCGTTTAGTCCGTGTTTTTTTCGAATTGGGAAACAAACGCATTAAATACATTGTTTTTATTTGTTCCTCTCTGAAATCATTGTTAAAAAAATTGTTAAAATGTTAAAAAAAATCGGTAACGCACCGTATTGCCTCAGTGGTGGTTCGGAAAATGCAAATTAGTTATTATTAGTTTTTACATATGCACAAAGAAATAAGGATTTCTTTTTTACATCTTTATATCTCTGCATATTACAACTTTTCCGTAACATTTTCATTTAAATTAAATAATTTTGATCATTTCATATATTTTTTCCTTATTTTACACTGCTTCGTACAATAAGACTGCGAACATACTTTTTTACAAGTACATAAAAATTGCAACCCCGCGTTAGGAACAAATTTGCAAGTCAGCTGCTTGCTACAATACGGATTGTTCCACAAAGAGAGAAAGCTGGCAGGGTTGACGATTTTCTTTTCAGCTCACACGGATTGTGTTCGTGTGACCAAAAAAAACGACAAAATTTCGTCAATCCTCTGAGTTTCGCATCATGTTATCATTGATTCCAACGGGGAGGGATGATCGTGCAGGCCTCCTTTGGCACGGATTGCACTGAACATATTTTCCGTGCAGTCCTGGTTGACGCGTTCTGTTAGTATATATGAAACATTATGATGCTCCGCCATGTAACTGTACAGAAGCTCTAACGAGCGGTTGTTCTGCAAGATGGCTCTCTGGAACGGCAGTAGATTTCTGCGGCTTGGCAGCAAATTCGGCACAATGTTGTTCATCGTGTGTAATACGTGCTTTTGCTCTGGCAGCGCTAGCCCGAAAGGCTTGCTCAGTGGGCGCGAATCTTTGTGCGTGGTTCGAACATTAAAAACGTCGAACCAGTCATTAAAAAGCTGAAACATTTCAGAGCACTGCAGGAATCTTTCTGCATCGCTGCACACACCGAGCTGCACACACCTTTTTAAGGCAGTGGCCGTAGTATGCGATAACAGCTTCGCCGCGTATTTAACTTTTTGTCTCTCTGAAATATTATAATTTTAGGTAAAAAGTGTACAAGTTTTTTAAAGCATACATGTAATACCTGCCCCCGAACGTTCAACATTTCAAATGATAATGATTTAGTAGTACTTAAGTCCGAGTTTGTAATGGCAATGAGCTCCTCGATGGTGTTTTTTTTAATAAGTGTGTTATTAAAACAAAAACCATCGTCAACAAAATGGTTTCGAAGTAGTTTCAAAAGGTGTGGAACGTCAGCAAACACGAAAACAGATTTTGTTTCATCGGAAGGATGCTTGAATTGTGGATTTTCGTCGGTTACTCCCATCGACTTCCAGAGCTGCTGATTCTCCACACCTAAGTCACTCACTGCCGCCACGACGGTGTAGCCAATTGAGTATAAGGCGGTAATTATGGTATTAACTACCTCCAAAACCATTTTGCAGTCGTAGTTATAAAAGACTGGTTGCTTCCATCGTCCTAGCAAACTTCGCACCATTGCAACTTGTACCATTCGCTTAGGCTGCATAATTGCATCACTCTTCCGATCATATGCCCACTCTTCTCTGCACTTCATTTCGTCGAACGACAAAACGCATAGTTTTTGATGAAGTGGCATATCAAGTGACGACATATGTGCTAAAGTTTGCGTTTGCAGCCCCGGCTCAACACAAAGCTTTGACGCCCATCGTCGCAAAGTTGATGGTGACGGTAGTGGAAAATTGTTTGTTCTCAAAAGCTTGTAGCATCGAGGTCCAGCCGAGTAAATGCATGTGGCGTATGCGACGTCTTCCATAGTGTATCGCGGCGACTTGGATGGGTTTTGCAGAATGGTGCATTGATTTTCTGTGAACACTTTAATTGCTGTTAAAGCTTTGTTCAACCGCCACTCGAGCGTTGAAATTTGTTGCTGTAGTTCAGCGACCGTTTTCAAAAGGGTTTGGTTTTGTGCAGCGTTTGTGTCAAGCGATTCACTATTATAATAAAACAATTTTTAGCTAAACTGTTCGCACAGTATATAAAGAAACAACAGCTTACTCGGTTTGAGTTGAAATTGAAACATAGCGTTTTCTTGCGACTTTTCGCGCGATTCGTGGCCCCAGCTCATTCACAGTTTCTTCAAACCTACGGTCGACAACCGTATTGAAAAACAAAAACATTGTTTGAAAACAGGTTTCAGACATTGTACACTAAAGTACAATGCAAACGGTAAGTTTAGTGTTCTTTTGATTGCATGTGAAAATGCATATTTCAGAAGCATCTGGATACTGGCTGCATGTGAAGTGCGTAAGTATGTTAAACACGAATGAAGACTACTAGGGTGCATATTTTCATGCACTAAGTTATTAAAAATATTAGCAGATGCTTCTGAAATATGCATTTGTACAAGCAACCAAAAGTACACTAAGCTTGTCTTTCGTTTAGGGTATTTGGGTTGTGCACTGATTGTGTTCGTCCGGAAAATACACAACCACTACGAGGTAGAGAATGTGTTCGAAGTGCAGTACATTACCGTAGCGTTTGTGTTTGTCGCTTGCCCGATAGTAGCGTTCGGTGTTCGGGTTGTGCACACGAACACAAACCCTAAAGATTGCGGTAGAGTATATTTCCATCGGAGTTATGGTACGTATAGCGTATGGTTTTTTTTCGAACACTGCTTAAAAATAATAACCTATGACACCTTAGCTTTTATTAAACATACCTGTCCATCTGGTCCACATCCACCACCTCCATCGACTCCGACTGCTGCCTAGGAATGAAATTGATGTCAGACTTACAAAGTACCCAGAACAAAACATAATTTACTTACTTTCCTTTATTCGGCACTGCATTTCGATTAATTCTTGTGCAGCTACTTGAGTCTGCGAAATCGCTTTGGGAGAAGTGGATGGAGCAGACCAAAGGCACTTTCGGCAAATCTTCAAAAGTCTTTCCGCATGCTGCTCTCCATTTCTCCCTCATGTACGGGATTGCCGGAAACTGAAAAAATTTGAGCCCCGTCTCTCTGCAGAGGGCGCGAGTATTTTTGCAACTACCGAAGCTGCAACTCATTTTTTTAGTAGCACAAGTCACAAAAGTTTATAAAAAAAGTTGTAAATTGGTTCCGTGGTGCACAATTTGTTTTTTCACTGAATATTTTTTTTGTTGAAAATTCCAAACGCCCTACGTATTTTTGTTTTTCAAACGTCAAAAAAAAAATGGATTTTAAATATTTTGTTTCGAAAAGTGGTAGCGCATTTTTAAAGAAGAACGTCAAAAACGGCTTTTATGTCAGATGCTCAATATGGCTACAGAGAAGAAGAAGTGGAACTACCTCTTTTTTTTATATCATGGATTGTACCATGTACTCGCGTATACGAATACAAAGCAGCAAAGTTCCGAGCGCAGCTTCAGTGTCGTCAGCGATTAAGGCAGGTTCTCACCTTGTGGATCCGAAAAAGTGCCCTTTTTTTAGGATTTTTTTTTGAGAAAACGGTTAAAGATACAACGTTGAAAACGTTTTTCTGGATGTGAACACACATTTATTTAGAGAATACAATTTTTCAAATTGAATGAATCAAAAAAGGGGAGGGGCGTCCATCAGTGGCGGCATGTCGCTACCGCTACCGGATGTGATTCCGTCAAAACCCGTGATCTGAAACACAAAAATCGAACACATTCTTAATGTGTACCGTATTATCTATTGAATGAACTAAGATCATGAAAAATAAAATCAAAATTACAAAAGTTATGAGGTTTTGAAAAAAAATTAAGATTTTCGCGTTTTTTTTTTCACTTATAATTTTTTTAAATAAACAATTTTCAATATTTTTGGCTGATCGTAGTTCGTTTATTAGAAAAAACCCTAAGGAATATTTAAAAAAAAATTTGGTGACGATTGGTTCATTCCAGCGCCTTCAATCACTTCCGTTAGGTCCGAAAATGTGGTTCTGAGAAAAACGCGTTTAAAGTTTAAAGCGCGCTTGGCCGGTGCTCGACACTGCTCTATGTAACGGCCTGTAACTTTTGTAATTTTTCAGATTTTGATCTGAAATTTCTGGAGCACATTTTGTTTTCCCCCACAAGGTGAGAACCTGCCTTAAGGGGTTACGCCACTGTAACCGCTCAAAAAATAGGGTTTTTGTGTGATTTTTTTCCTCGCTTTCAAAAAGTTTGTAGAAGAAGTTATTCACAGGTGTTATTGGACACATATTAGACTTTATTTTGGAATTTTTGGACACAGCAATATCAACATATAGGTGGCTCCACTGCATCCTCCTAGGCTATGTTTTCCCTGCAGGGCTTCACGGCACGCAGCACTGAAGGTGCAATTTTGAATCTGCGACAAAATAAAAAATTCCTGTTAAATTCCTGGATTTTTAAAAATATTGATTTTTTGATTTTTGAGGTAAAAAATGACATGTCTTTTGTTAATTAAAAATCAACAAATCGAGTTATCAAAAATTCCACACGATCTTCTCTAGACAATGTTATTGTTAAGATCCAGTCAAAATTTTAAGTCAAAATATTGAAAATTGTTCGAGTTGTGCCGCGTGCCATTTTGAAAAATCGTGTTTCGAGAAAAACGCGTTCAAAGTTTTGGGAATGGTTTTCTATGGGCATAACTGAAAAATTCGAGATGCAAAAATTGTTTACCATTAATCGGCAATGCCAGGACCATAGAGCTGGCCTTCAAGGTTCAAAAATGCCTCCTTCCTGACTGATTTATTGAGCGAGCGCGCCTCTTTCGCCGCGTCGCTCAGAGCGGAAAAGTTCGCGGAAGCGAGAACGTCGCATACACCCGCTTCGGCATACGCGTGACGCGCTTGGCGGTAACCTCGTATTTCGCATACAAATTTTTTATTTTATGCATAAAACGTTTTGTTTCTTATTCTATTGGGTTCAAACAATTTTTTAAGCCAATAAAAAAAAAATCGATTTTTTTTTAATTTTACAGTAGCGTAACCCCTTAAGCGATGTGAAACTGGGAGAGCTGGTAGAAATACATGCACAGAATTACACTAATATTATTGCAAAATTGCAACCTTGGGGCCTACTAGTAGGCCCCAAGCTTGATCAGGAACGTAGTTTTTCCTCCATATAAATTTCTAAAACGGGGTTTTGTGACCAAAGAAATTTGTCTTTATTATTTAAATTAATCCTTGGGTATGCTTTTAATTTAATTGAATTAAGATTTTATTAGCTGCATCCGAAAAATTAACCCTGCGGTCAAACTAGAGCATTTAGCACCAAAAGCATACCTGATCTGATCTGATCGTTAGAGATTCGCTAAATGAAGAAATGCGAAATAAAAAGGACGGAAATTGACCCCGTCATATTCAATGCATTTAGTTTTGTGTTCTTTGGTATATTTTTCATTAATATTTACATAATGAAACCAAAAAATTCATGTGTTGGCATTTAATGCAGAAAATTAATGAGAACATACTTTAAAGAGCAAATAATTGAAAGGAATCCCTAATCCCTAATATCGGGAAAAGAGCAGACACAGTGAAGAGCTGATCACTGCCAGCACACACGGACTGTGTACGTGAATTGCAAAAAACGCACAAAAATCGGCTTTGGGCCGTTTTCTCATCTTCCCGTTAACTTTAAAGTTCACTTTAAAGGGCCGATAAACGCATTTTCGTTTTCTCAACTGCCCGTTAAGCTATCCTCCCGATAAAATTTACCGGGAGGATTGAGTGCCTGTTAAACTTTAACACTAGAACGTTCGGATAGGTACAAATGTACCTCCACGGAGAAATATACATAAAATTTTTACACTATTTATTATGCAAGCAGAGCGAGTGATCATGGAGTGATACCCTCAAATGATCTGTGCAGATTCTAGAAAAAGAGGAAAAAATAAAAAAATGTTTGTGTGGTGGTGGGTGGGAGTCGCTAAAAAAAGTAGTCTCATTCTGCTTGGCAGAGGTATAAACCCGTGTATTTGTATACTTTACACAGGTAATAGAGTTGTTGGGAGGTAGGGTAAATACATTGATGAGGAGCTTGTACTGTTCAGAAAAGTATATAATTATATTTGCAACATTTAGTAGCGTCCGTCCGTCTGTCCATCCGGCAATCGGCTGGTTCGCACAAAAGGACCTGAACGCGAATAGTCATTGAGATGACATTTGGTATAGAACCTCCTGGTGCTCATACTAAAAACTACTACCCATTTGGGCATGGTTCGCCCATTTTTAACTCACTTTTTGCAACGAAACAAATAGAAAACAGAGTAAACAACTCAAAAGTTATGCAACAAGATACTACTCGTATCGCTATAGGGAACGTTATAGGAGGCGGTAAACCGATCGAAACAAGACGTACCATTGCTGGCTCAAGCACACAGGGTCATGTGAGCAAGAAAGTTTTTGGCACCTGTAAGATTTGTTATTTTCCCGAAAAATTTAAACGAAAAACACGCCAATCGTGTTGTTCTTGTGGAGAGCCAGTACGTGCCGTCCATTCTTCGCTGTCCGTGACATGCGAGAAATGCGTCGCCTCACCATGTAAATAATTTCAATCCATAAAAATAAAAGTAATTTTTGCACAAACAAACATACACCCGCAGTTTTTGCTTTTTTTGCAACTTATAGTAGAAATCCCCATGGAGGTACATTTGTACCTACGCCGAGCATAATATGTATAGCCGTTGAGCCGAACACTCTAGTGTTAAAGTAAACTTTAAGTGGAAGTGGTGCCAAGTACATGCATATCTTTGTTTACAAACAAAAAACAGCTGGTTATGAAATTGTAATTTGAAATGAAATTTGAATTTGATTCTTTCGGTATGGAAAATATGCGTGTTTTTTATATTCATGCACTGGAAGACGCTTTTAAAGGTACGGAAAAAATGCAACAAATAGAACATATAACAGCCGATTGCACTATTTCACTGCTTTGCACTGCTGACATGTCCAATCGCTGCTGGGCCGCCATCTGTGCGATACGTCTCGCTCTTCTCCGCTGCAAGTTCCAACTTGGACTTGCGCTTCAAGCTGTCGAACTTGTCCCTCGACGATTTCCAATATCGGGACACGCCCCACTTAGCAGTAAAAGCATCAGCAAGATTTTGCCAGGCAAAATTGTTCTTTGTTTCCTTCAAACATAATTATCATTTTTTACAAACAGCTGATTGCGCCGCCAAGTGCTGCCCATCGTAGACCAGTGTTGTCAAAAAATCAGACTTGTTAAATTTATATTTATCAGGAAAATGAGAAAACGAAAATATTTACCGGGCACTTTAAAGTGACCTTTAGCTAAAGGTCACTTTAACGGGAAGATGAGAAAACGGCCCTTACTCTCCCAGTTTCCAATCGCTTTATCGCTGGTGTCGTGTCACACTTCATGCAAGTAGGTTCACGCTCGTTTGCGGCTCGCATACTGCGAATATTTACGTTTTTGTGTACACTCAGTATTTACGCAAATCAGAAAATGTTTAAGGTTGAATATGAGATACACATTTTTTTTCTTGAAACGTTTTTAATAAAGCGCAATGCTTATTTTGCAGGCGTACGATTGCTGGTAATCGTTTTTTGTTTTAATTTTCAAAGACATTACACAACATGGCAAGGGGAATTTTGAAAGTATCAGGGAAACTGAATCTTGAATCTTTACTTCGAATAAAATGCTGCAAAGAAGGAATTAATATGAACGATTTAATCAAACAAACTATCTTAATGTGTTCAGTTTAACCACTTATTCATCTAGTTCCTGTTATACCTGTCCGTTATTTGTCCGTCCGGCTTTGATATTTTAATGCTAGCAATATTGTTCAAGTTAAAATATTAGAGCTAAAAAATGTACGCCTTAATTTTGTGCAGTGTTTTTCACGCTTACATTGCCAAAATGCGTGGATGTGTTAGTGCCCATCACTGATTTAGAGGTACCGAAAAATGAGTACCTTGATTTCGGCTTCTCTTCGGATACGTGTTCCATTTTTGAAACTGCACGTGAAGTCATCGAGTATAAATGGATTAATGCAGCTCTCTAGTTAGTACATCAATTTCCCCATTTAATAAAATACGCTTATATGGCAACCCTACTTAAAAGTAGGCGTACCATGCCCATTTTTACGTCAGAGTTTATTTAGGCCACTTGTAAATTCCTTACAAAGTTTTATTGAAATATTGCTTTTTTCGAGAATCATCCTGCGTACCCGCCGAAAAAATTGATACAAAATTTTTTTTTTAGCATATGTATTAATTCAGGTGATAAATCACATCTATTTTTAATTTATTTTGTTCAATACTATATATATGCATCAAGTGTAAACGTACCGACCCATACGCGCGTTAAAAAGTTTTCGGTTCTAATATATTTATTTTCTTACTAGCTGGGCCCCGCGGCTTCGCACGCAAGCTCTCTTGTTTCACCCGATACACATTTTGAACGCATTGTTGATTTTGATGTAAGAAAAGGCATATTTCTATTATCTTTGTTGTCAAGTGGTTATAAAAACTTTGGCGGTATTCCGTAGGTGATTCTGGTTTTTCTGGCGATGATTAGGATTGCTGCTATTGCTAATGCGCCCAGCGTTCCCACTGCTGCATATGTATATGAGATGCTCTTCTTGGTTTCTTCCCATATGGTTAGTGCGGCTTTTTGGTGTTCGAAGTTGTAGTCCTTCAGTTTTTGCAGGTTGATCGTCTCTATTATTGCTTTTGGCTGGATTTGTACGTATGTTGGTGGAGCGATGTGTACTTCATCCCAAAATATGCTGGGGTTGTCTTCGTAGGTTATACCATTGATGTTGATGCTGCAGTTTCTGAAGTGCAGCACGGAAGTGAAGCCCACTACTGCGAGAACGTTTTTACTGCAAGTGGAATTGATTAGTGTTTCTGGTATATTGACAAATAGGATATGATTCTCTTCAAGTTGAAGAATTGTTTCCGTTTCTCCTATATCGTTGAAGACGCAATGGGGAGGTTTGTTCCTTAACAGGTTTCCAACGCATGCTGAGTCCTGTGTGTCTTCTTGGTGTGGTAAAGATGGACAATAGTAGATGCGCTCTATTTTTGGGCATGCCTTGTCAAAGTGGGGAACATTCTTTTCGCTATATCCTACATATGGCTTTGTTACAATTTGTTTTGTTTCATTTACCGGTAATGGTATAATATGGTAAAATTTATATTGTTCTGGGGCCAATATTGGTATTTTTATATTGAATATTATATAGGAACTAGCTGGGCCCCGCGGCTTCGCACGCAAGCTCTCTTGTTTCACCCGATACAAATTTTGAACGCATTGTTGATTTTGATGTAAGAAAAGGCATATTTCTATTATCTTTGTTGTCAAGTGGCTATAAAAACTGTGAAGTCAAAAGGCCCTTTAAATCATGAGTTCTCACATTTACTATAAACAAATTTTTAACCCTTAGTTTACTACGGTAGATTTAAATTTTCAAAAAAATGAAAAGCACATTTTAGTTTTTTCCCAACTTAATTACTTTTTGTCTAAGTTTGAAGTCAAAAGGTCCAATAAATCGTGTTTCTCCATACAAACTGTTAACCCATTGTTGACCCCGTTAAATTTTGGTTTTAAAAAAAGTGAAAAACACGTGTCAAATTATTTCTCACTTAGAGTACTTTCACAAAGTTTGAATTCCGTGGCCCCATTAATTCATGTTTTTTTACAGTTTTGCCATAGAAACATTTAACCGGCCGTTGACCCCGGCCGATTTTAATATTCGGAAAAAATCAAAAACACGTATCGAGTTATTTTACATTTGAAGTACTTTCACCAAGTTTCAAGACAAAAGGCTCAAACTAATTTGTTTCTCCATACATACTTTTAACCCGTCATTGCTCCAGTTCGATTTAGATGTGGAAAAAAATTAGAAACGCGTGTATATTTCAAGTATTTTTACAATTTTTGAAGTCAATAGTCCTATCGGTTCATGTTTTTTTCGAGTCTACCCTTAAACAAATCTTTACCCATTGTTGGTCCAGTTAAATTTTGATTTTCGAAAAATTATAAAATACGTGTCGAATTATTTTTGGTTTAGAGTAGTTTCAGGAAGTTCGAAATCAATATGACTCTTAAATCAGTTTTCTTCATACAACACCTTAACACATGTTTTGCCCCTTTACACCCCGAATTTCAAAAAATCCCGTCTTAGCGGAGGTTCATTTTTCAAGATGTATCTACAGTTCAAATTTCATGTTTGTAGCTTCAGCGCCCCTTGGTTTGGGCTGAGCGATGATGAATCAATCAATCAATCAGTCAGTCAGTTAGGGCAAACAATCTATGTATATAAAAATGGAGGCAGTACCACGCCCTCTTGTCCAATGCTCACAACTTTCTTCTAGTCGAATTTTACTACTAAGTGGAGAGTTCGTACAAATTTCACTGATGTGTGTGTGTACTGCATAACTGTTGGATCATCAAAAATGTGCCACGCCCCTTGACCAACGCCGATCAAATCTCATCAGTAGAATGACACATCTATGAAACGGCGGTACACCAAATTTCAATGCTGTGAGGCTTACAACTCCGAAGCTATTCCATTTAAAAGAATTGAATTGTATGGGCGGTGCCACGCCCCCTTGTTAAATACCCGCCCTATTCCCTCTGCTGAAAGATATGATTAACTGGTAGGTTCATACCAAGTTGTATTGATATACGACTTACAGTTCTGCTGCATAAAAAATGTGCCACGCCCCTTGTTCAACGCCCATAAAATTTTAACAGTAGAATAACACATCTATGAAACGACGGTACATCAAATTTCAATGCTATGCGAGTTACAATTCCGAAGACTTAAAAGATTTGAGTTGTATGGGCGGTGCCACGCCCCCTTGTTCAATACACACCCCATTCCCTCTGCCGAAAGATATGATTAAATTATAGGTTCATACCAAGTTTCATTGATGTAGGACTTACAGTTCTGCTGCATAAAAAATGTGCCACGCCCCTTGACCAACGTCGATCAAATCTCATCAGTAGTATGACACATCTATGAGGCGACGCCTCACTAATTTTCAATGTTCTGCGACTTACAATTCCGAAGCTATTCTATTTAAAAGAAATGAATTGTATGGGCGGTGCCACACCCCTTTGTTCAATACCCACCTTATTCCCTCTGCCGAAAGATATGATTAATTGGTAGGTTCATACCAAGTTTCATTGATGTAGGACTTACAGTTCTGCTGCATAAAAATTGTGCCACGCCCCTTGTTCAACGCCCATAAAATTTTAACAGTAGAATGACACATCTATGAAACGACGGTACACCAAATTTCAATATTGTGCGACTTACAATTCCGAAGCTATTCCATTTAAAAGAAATGAATTGTATGGGCGGTGCCACACCCCCTTGTCCAATACCTACCCCATTCCGTCGGTCAAAGGACATGATTAAATAGAAAGTTTGTACCAAATTTAATTGATGTGTGACTTATAGTTCCAAAGTTATTGTCTAAAAATTTATTCTTGTGGTGCCACGCCCCTTTTCCCGACATTTCTTTTTTTATAAACCTTCACGTAAACATTTTGAACAAACCCGCCGAAGGAAGTATTCAAGTTGGTCCAGTCGTTTTCGAGTTTTAAGCGGCCGAACGAACCACGTTTCATTTTTATATATATAAGGTGCGTTTCATAATTATAACCCACCCCCATTATATTGAAATATTTCCTGTATTCAATTGAGTTCTGTTATATTCTGATAAAAACAGGTAAGATTAAAAGAAAATTCAATGCCTAAATCATTTTTGCCCAAACATTTAAAAATTTAGACCAAAAACAGCGAAAACCCCAATATTGAAGCGTTTCATATTTATAACCCATGTTCCAATTCTTCGTTTTTAAGACTGCTGAATAATAAAATAATGCGTTTTACTAGTTTATATGGCTTCCCTTAGCCTTTATTACTTCGAAAACTCTTTTTCGCATTGAAGAAATTAGATTCTGCAAAGTATCAGTGCGCAAATTCTCCCAAGCTCTGATGATGGCAGTTTGTAACTCATCAACGTTGTTGTATTGACGGCTTTCGGCATAAACAGAGCGCACTAGTATTCCCCCATAGATTTTCTATTGGGTTAAGGTCTGGGGAGCACGCTGGCCAGGCCAAAGTTTTAATTTTTTTCCGCGCAAGCCACGTCTTTGTTTCTACGCTGGTATGAATTCGGGCATTATCATGCTGGAAAATCCAGTTTTTGTCGCGATGTTGTTGCAGAAATTGTACTAAACTGCTCTGCAACACGGCGATATAATTAGAAGTTTTCATTTTGCATGACGTAAACTGGATTTCCAGCGCCCCTTGCGCTGTGAATGCTCCCCAGACCATTAATGACCCGCCACCGAAGTTTCGCTTAGAGAAGTAGCGAGGTTCTTTACGCAAATCTCGCCAATAAGAGTGTGAGCCATCTGGTCCATCAAGGTTCCATTTCTTTTCATCAGAAAATATGACCTACAAGCATAAACGTCAACTACGTGCCAACAAAACTTATGAAATTCATTTTGCTTACGGAGGACCAATCAGTGTCCATATTTTGTTCCGCAAATTCAAGACGTGCAGTCTTATGTCGAGTAAGTAGCCTTGGAATCGCTTTCATTTTTGCTCGGGAAATATCAGGACATCGTTGTAGCACTCGCCAAACAGTAGTTTTGGACACTTTGGTGTTGCAGCTTCTTGCCAAACGGGAACAACTGGCAGTGGAGTTACTTGCCTGGCGTATGATTAGCCGCTCCTCCCTTTTGCACAATTTCCTTTTTCTACCGGACCTCTTTTGCTGGCCATATTCTTCGACATTCGTTAGCAAATTGGCAACTACGCGTCTGCTTCGTCCAACTTTTCGAGAAATTTCGCTAACTGAAATGCCATCAGAAGCCCAAGCCAAAATCTTGCCTTTCTCCAGTTCTGATAACGTTGTACCACGTGACATACCTAGCTGACACATAGCCCTAATAACTATATTTTTCCCAAGAAAGTATACCTAACACAAACCTTTTGTTTTTATAAAAAACTGCAGATGGGTTATAATTATGAAACGATTTTTACATCAGCTAAACAAAGCGCATTACACGTTTCTTTGAAATATAACGGTATTTCAAAGAGCATGTTAAAACAGTGTTGCCACCACAAACTATTAACCTCAGGGAACATATTTGGTAGTTATTTATTTTTGGGAAATTTATTTCCCAGTATTTATTCCAATATTCTCCCAGGGCTCATAGGTGGGTTATAAATATGAAACGGACCTTAGATTAGGAGAAGTGAATAAAAGTCCAAGAATCTAACCATTCCGCAGCTTTCCGCAGACAAGTTGAATATAATTTTTTTTATGAAGTTTGTTACTAAAATCGTTCATAGTGATGACTAATTCGTCATGCCCCTTCCTTAAGGCTTGATTACACGTAACGAGTAGAGCGACGAGACATCAACTCTAACGAGTTCTCGTTTCGTCTAAACGGTAAGGCGAGTTCTTGATTGAGTCATTGACCGATGAAAGTGACGAGAGAGTCACTAGAATCACATTTTGTTTGCTAGGCCGAGCGACCACTTCTTTACCGTTATATTTGTCTCTTTTTCGCAGCGATTCGCGGAATCGCTCGTCACATGCGGAATGCGCCTCACACCACTTTTCGCTCAGTTGAGTTTAATTGCGCGAGTTGCTTAGTTCATTTTATGCATTGTAAAATCGAACTGACTCGCCACGTGTCAAAATACGTTTGAACAACTCGTCGCTTTTGCTCGCTATCCCAATTCTTTCGGCCTAGTACCATTTTGATGTCTCGTCACTCGACTCGTTACGTGTAATCAAGCCTTTAGGCTCAGTTGGAATGTGGCCTTCGCTCGAGCGTCGCTCTACAGTTAATACACTGAGAACGGTTATACAGGTGAAGAATTTTATGTAATAAAGAAAATCAAATAAGACCAAATGGAATCCACTTCTGAAGGTGAGTAGAACATGTAAAAAAAGTACTAATTATCAATTGTTAAGTAGTGAATTAGGGAAAACATAAACAATAGTGTAATTTTTTCACATAATTTTTCCGAAAATTAGACTTTTCAAATGATACTGCATTAAAACACTGCAAAACGCTGCTTTGAAACCTTATTGAAATGATAATTAAATATATTATCTACCAAATAAAACAAGATTCAGCTGCCAAGAGCTGCCTATTCATCTTTTATGCCCTTTTTTTCGAAATCAAATTGATAGAGAGCGAGAGAGAGAGAGAAACGAAATATACACATGGTGCGTTTCTCTTTTATCGGAGGCTGCTAGTAGCGTTGCCGTTTTGGTTATTTTTAACCAAACTTGGTAAATTGTTTTGCTATTTTGAATTTTTGGTAATTTGTTAGTTTTTTTTTGCTTGGTTCACCTTATATGTTTTATGCATATTTTGCTCTCTGTTTCGCATAAAAAAATTACAATAACAGTGATGCCAATACTTTTTAGATTGTAAATTTGATTATTATTACATATGACGTAAACTGTAATAATCGAAAGTGGCACCTTCAAGTGGCACCTTGCTTACACTGCCTCATAGCTCTGCAAAGCGAAAATGTTCTGAACTTTTTCTTATTAAAACTAAACTTAGAAATAAGCTAGAAGTTGATACAATCAAAGAAAATAAACATACAGAGTGCGCATGTCATACAAGCAAAAATTTTGTACGCGGGTTCTAACATTGCGACCCGCGCTCTGCTCGCACAGATCACGTATGTGGTGAGAGCGTTGCTTTACAAGCGAGAACGTAGTTTTATGTGTTGCGCTCACTGCAGTGAGTCTGCGTTAGCACTCTGCTGCGGCGTGGGATGATTGGGAGATGAAGACGATGTGCTGTTGTTGTTGTTGTTGCGCTGGCGAAAAGCTGAAATTGTAAAACGATTTCTATTTACTGGCTGGCTTTTGTTCTTCTTCTATTTGCTTGCACGGCGTCGCATATTGCTCCTGAACTCACTGCCGACTTTAGTATGCGCAAAATCATAGAAACGAAAATAAATTATGGTTGGCATGGCGACTTATATGATCGCTATAGACAAAGTTCGTAAAGAATTTATCAAAAAAGTAGACCTAATATTTGATTGCATGAAAAGGGCAATCGAATAATTGCTTTAGATCGGCTTTACAATTAAATAATAAGTCGCACTAATTTATAAAGAATTTTTTTAAATTATTTGAAAGATGTTAATTGTATGGACGATAAATGTTTTTTTTAGAACAAAAATCTGGTTTTAATCACTGATGAAATTAAGCAAAATAAATAAATACATACAATAAATAAAAAAAATAAATTTTGTATAACAAAGAAGATTTTTAATCAAGATAAACAAAATACTTTTGCAATTTTGGGACAAAATTCAAGTATTATTCGGTCAAGTGTAGCAACTAATTTCGAAGATACACATTATTCTATGGATCAACTCCTATTACATGGTGAGACAGACGAAGCTGTCTTTTGTATTATTTTATTTCAACAATAATGATTACGCAAACTATTTTGTAGATAAGAAATATTAAATTATTAATTAAATAATTTAAAATTAATTGTAGCATCTGTTTCCAAAAACTAAGAAATGATGACGTTTTCACTGCGCTAAGTGAAACATGTTCCATAAAAATTATAATAAAAATTATCAATCGATTACAGACTTTTGTTATAACCTATTTACTTCTTCAGATTCCCTGATGAATGCTGTGACAGTAAATTATAAAAAGGAAGTTCCAAACGATGCAAAACATAAACATTATAAACATAAACGAGCAAAACCAATCGCCAAACAAAAAAGCATACAAGTTAAGATTTGATCAAACACAGCAGTTACCTTCCACTATGTGGAATTTATAAAAAAGCTATTTAGTTAAGATTTAATCAAACGCAGCAGTTACTTTCCACTATGTGGAATTTATAAAAAAGTGATTTTATTCTGCCGAAGGGCAACCGGTAGATTTTACAGTCAAATTACGACTAACTAAATTTAATCCAACTGCCGCAGTCTTGCCGCTGTCACCATCGCCGTCGCTGCCGCCGTATTCGCTGAGTCAGTGCCCGCACGCGCATCCGCTCGACGTTCCATAGCGCTGATGTAGCATTATTTGCCATGGTTGGTTATTGACCACCGCTGGCATGGTGGTATTGCCCGCGCTGTTATTTGAGAATTCCTGCCACGGTCGTTCGTTGTGTTGCGTGATGCGGGATGTGCGGGGTGTGGATATGCTTACGTGCTAACTACCCCCCCTCTTAAAGAGGAGCCGTCCTCGGCTTCTGTCAACACCTTTTTCAGTGCTGCTAGGCGATTACTGCGTTGCCTCCCAAGCATAACAAGTAGCCCTACTACAATTGCAGCAAGTATCCCGATTAGGAGGATGGAGGTTCCCAATGACTGTGAAAAACGAGTTTGGACCAGGTCCCTTAAGCTCGCGATATGTGCCAAGTTTTTAATATGGAGGTTGTTCAAGTATGGGAGAGACAACCATGGGACATGTTCAGTGAGGTTAACTATCTGTGCTGGCGGGGCTTCAGGGTGTAGACGGGCAGTAGTCTTCCAGTTTGTAAAGGTAGTGTCGTTGATGGTAGCGTTTCTTTCGAAGGCGACCAGAAATGTGCCACGAACTATGGTCGTCGAATTGTTTCCATCGCGAACTTCTGCTGTCTGATCGTTTACCACCACTAAGCCGTCATCGATTTCTTCAATAGGTGCAATGTGGTCGGCTGAGGACGTTTTACAAGCCGCAGAATGCTGGTTGAGCAGTTGTTGCACGCAGTAACTATTTTCGCATGGTTTGCAGAACGGCATAGCTATTGATTCCTTGCAGTCCGTCAAGGGGTGATAGACGTGGTCGCAGTTAGCCACTACATTTGTTTCTAGCATTACTATTTTGTGATCGTGGACAACGGGCAGGAGCCTAATCTTACTACAAATTTTCGTAATTTTTGGGTACTTAATTATAAAGTAAATACAGTTATTATCTTGCAAAATTTTGAGTTTGGAAATACTTGATATGCTATTTATATTAACGTTGGCGGAGTGCTCAGCAACTATTAACCTCTCAGTTTCTTTATTTGCGAGGATAATTGGGTTAATTATATTTGCTTTCCCTAGAGTTACTGTGTAAATAATATTTTCGATGTCAGCATTGCTTTATTCCTGGCGGTAAGCAGTTCGAACAGGTTACCCGCGTTTACGTCCTTTTCCTTTGTCTCGTCAAGTAAGTTGTTCAGTCTTTGGGTCAACTCGTTTATCTTCATCTGTATTTCCGTGTTAATGACCATTTGCCGTTCATTCGCCTCTATGAGGGCTTGTTCCTTGGTCGCTGCGTCATTAAAGTCGTCGAAGTCCGGGGTCCCCGCAATGTACTTCAACATTGTACCCAGGAAGTTAATGCTACGGGCTTGCCGGTGGTGAATTTTGAGGGTGTTTAATAGGTGGAAAATTCGGTCAATGTCAATTTGTACTATCTTCCTGATGGGAGAGTGAGGCAGATGGTCGAATAGGCTCTCTGTTTCGCGTGCCATGGTCTCATAGTCCGAGAGGTTAGTTCTGTGCAGTAAGAGGTCATACTGTTCGAAAATGGCCACGTCCCCGTTGGTGATCGGTATGTAGAAGGAATTGGTGTAGTTCAGTAGTTTCGCGTCGGCCGGTTGGGTTATAGCGAGGGTGAGGAACCTGGAAGTACAAATTATCGCAGGTTAGCTTTATGAATTTGCTTGCCTTCAACTAGAACGGTTGTCCCTAGATCCCTTTCGACAGTTTTTTCTACGTAGAGCTTCGTAAACTTATTTCCTATTCGTCTATTGGTTTTAATGAAGACTTTATCCCCCGGTTGGAACATTTTTGTTATCCGGTCCCTGTTGCATCGTTCTAAGTCTTTTTCCTGTGCCTTGCTGATTCTGGTTTTAATTTCCTCTTTAAGGGCATTTGGGATAGAGTGAATTATGTCTATGGGCTTTTGTCCCGTGACGGAATGGACCGATCGGTTATATTTGGACGTGGCAAGCAAGATTAAATCCGAGGTGGCGTTCAGCCCTTGGGTCATCTTAACGCATCGAGCGATTTCTGATAGAGTACTGTGAAATCGCTCGACTTGGCCGTTAGTGGTACTATGGTGCGGGGGTGTTGTAAATATATCTATTGCAAAGTGATCCCTCGTTGTCGCGGGATTTTTCGTTGTCGCAAACTACGGTTTTTGTATTCTTGAAAAAGTTAAGGATTTGTAGGATGGGTTCTTTTATGTCAACTATTGACCTCGAATTTATGGGGGAGACAATAGCAAACTTAGAAAATTTGTCCACACACGTCAGGAAGTCCTTTTTGTCCGTCGAGTAGATGTCAATATGTAAGATTTCGCCGGGGTATTGGGGAATTGGGGAGCTACCTACTGTTGGTCTGGGAGGGTGGCGCTGATACTTGGCTTCACAGCAGACCGTACAGGTTGAAACCAATTCCTTCAATCTTTTTCGCATGTTGGGGAAAAAATACTCGCCTAGTATTTGCTGCAAATTTTCACGCGCAGAACGGTGAGCCCTGTTGTGTCCTGTTTCCAGAATTTCCCTTTGATCGCTTTCATTAAAGACATCCATTACTTGTTTCGAAGTATGGAGAAATCTAACGCCAGGAAACATCGTAAGTAACTCATTCTGAATTTGTGGCAGGACGGGCATGTCACATAGTAGTCCATTGACCACATTGGGGTTAACACATTCCTTAATGGTGGATAAAAGATCGCTTATATTGCTAAACGTAATATGATGTCTGGTCTGGGACCTGAATAGAATTGTCGTCCTTTTTGTTGGTGTCCGTCTTTCCTCCAGAATAAGCTGATTCTTGAAGCAGTTGATGGGGTTTGCAATTGTGGGGATGGCCTTCGTCAATGATTCCTCGCTGTGCACTGTAGCGGAGGAGGCGCTTGAGTCCTCTAACGCATTGACATGTTGGCGGGACAGTGCATCCGCCACGACATTCGCTTTACCTGGCTTGTAGAAAAAATTTGGTGCAAATTCCTCTGCGAACGCTCTCCACCGTTTAAGCTTAGCATTCGGATTCTTATCCGATATGGCAAAGGTGAGAGGTTGGTGGTCCGTATAGATGTTAAGTTGCCTAGCACCATAGAGGTAATTTCTTAGTTTTTGCAGAGACCACACTATCGCCAAGAGCTCACGCTCATTGGTAGCGTAGTTTTCCTCAGTTGCGGACAAGGTACGGGAGATCATGGTTATGGGTCGACCCCCCTGGGACAGGACTGCGCCCAATGCGTGCGAGGACGCGTCAGTGGTCAGTTCGAAGGGTTTAGCGTAGTCGGGATAAAATAAGAGGACGTCCTCGGAGGCGAGAATTTCCTTGATTTTGTTGAAAGCTCTCAGTGCCTCTTCGTCGAGCTGGATACGAACGTTTTTGGACCGATTGGCTCCGATGTTCCCGTTCTCGCCACGCAGGTACTTCGTCAGCGGTTTGGCGATAGCTGCGTAGTCTTTCACAAATCGTCGGTAATACCCCGATAGTCCCAGAAACGATCGTAGGCTACGTAGAGTCTGTGGGGTTTCGTAATTCAGGATGTCTCGCACTTTGTCCGGGCAAGTTCTTATCCCATCCTCGGAGACAAGAAATCCGAGGAATTCCACCTCCCTTCTCATGAATTTCGTCTTTTCCAATGACACCCTCATATTTGCCGCGAAAAGCTTTTCGAGAATGCGGCCTACATCGTTGATGTGTTGGTCCTCGTTTTCAGAGAAGATGATCACATCGTCGATGTAAACGTGGCAACACTTGCCAATCTCATCTCTTAGAACATCGTCAACAGCTCGCTGAAAAATGCTTGGAGCATTTTTAAGTCCGAATGGCAGTCGGCAGAATTCATACTTGCCATTATTGACAGAGAATGCTGTTTTCTCCCTGTCGCGTTCTGCTAGCCTGATTTGGTGGAACCCCGATTTGAGATCCAGGGTCGTGAAGAAGGTGGACTTGCCCAAGTTAGCGAGGATGACGGAAGTGTCCGGAATGGGATACCTATCCGATACTGTTTTCTGGTTAAGCTTCCTGAAATCGATGACCAACCTCAACTTCCGTTCCCCTGTCTCTGTTGTGCCCTTTTTATCAACGACCCATATTGGATTGTTGTACGGGGAACGTGATGGCCTAATTATGCCATCTCGTAGAAGGCTGGCCACCTCATTGTTGACAAACTCGGTCGCAGCCATGGGATAGGGGTAGGTCTTTGAGTAAACCGGTTCGTTGTCGGTCGTCCTGACCATCACTTGCCACCACTGTTGTGTTGTATGGCAGCGATTCTGTTGGGTCAGCGAAAACTCCGGATTGTTCCTTGAGTAGCCGAGAGAGTTTTTCGTTATAGTTTGGGATTGCCATTACGCTATTAACGTCCTGGCAGTAGAAGTACATCAGTATCTCCTCTCCGCCTTCATAATAGAGGGTTCCCTTTTTCAAGTCCAGTTTGGCATTTATTTCTCTAAGGAAATCAAAACCTATAATGCCGTCGAATGTTTGTAGCGAGGGTAAAATGAAAAAGTCAGTAGTTTTGCCAAAAATGTTTATGGTGCACTTTTGGCGAATTGTGTCGGTGCCGTGAAGTGTCTTAACAGCAAAAGGGCTTTTAACCGCTTT
Source organism: Melieria omissa (assembly GCA_963971225.1). NCBI lineage: Eukaryota > Metazoa > Arthropoda > Insecta > Diptera > Ulidiidae > Melieria > Melieria omissa. The sequence goes on from OZ020270.1 coordinate 43,473,020, forward strand.
GATACCCTTAAGGCCACTAAGATTTTTTACATAATTCTTTGCAGCACCTGTGTCAATCAGAAATTTTAGTTTCCCTCCTGCGAATGTCCTGCTGACATAGGGTAGGAGGGATCTGTTCCTAAAAAATTTATCTCGTCCGTCTCTTGATTGGTGTAGCAATCGTCGGGTTGTTCGCCTTCGTCGTAGGCGTCATAAGTCTGGAGCCCTTCATATTGGTGGTCGTCATCTTGTTCTTGAGCCCGTACGTGGTTTATACGTTGCAGTTTCGGAATTGGCTGTTTATCGCTTTCATTGCGCCTCTTTTGAGCCCTCTCTTGATCATGCCATGGCACCGGACGTCCATTGAAAGGGTTCCTTTGTACGAAAGGACCCGGAGTGGGCCTAAGGTAGTTTCCCTGATTTTGAGGTACCGGTGGCCGTGGTGCTGGCCTATTCTGCCTGAAGTATGACAGTGATGGATCGACCTCCATTGGTGTTGCAGCCTGTCGTCCGACTTCCAACTTCCGATAATGCGGGAGATTGCTAAATTGGTTTGGTCTAGGCCTTGAAAGTTGTTCGGTTCGGTTTAAGAATGACTGGGCAAATGAAGAGCGGGCCTGGTTGGCTTCCAGCTCCCGTGCGAGGGCTAAAGCCGTAGGCATATCAGCGGGTCTTGATGAAAATAGAATGCCACACAAAGGCCTGTTAAGCCCCGAAATGAAGACTCGGAGCGCATCTTCCCTGTACTTCCTGTTCAGGGATTTTATGAGGTCCCTTTGCTCCCCATAAGTCATGATAGTTTTATTAACTATCAATGTCAGCTTCTTCTCCACCTCGTCATAGAATTCCGTTATAGAAAGCCTACCCTGACGTAATGTGGACATTTCCTGCTCTATGAAGTACACAGGCCTCTTGTCTGCGTACGTGGAGTCCAGCCTGGCTATAATTGCCCCAAAATTCAGAACGGTGTTGAAGGACGCTAGTACTGTGTCGGCAGCCCCTACAATCTTGTTCCGTATGATAGCCACTGCCTGATAATGACGGGAGCTGCCCTCGTATCTTTCAAAAATTTTGTAGGCAGCATGTGCTGCCTGTCTCCAAGAGACATAATGCAGCTGTTCCCCGCGAAATTCAGGCAGAGACTTCACCAAGTCCAACGACTCGTCGCAGTCTACGCCGTCCCTGATCGTCACTGGTTCGTATTCGACGATTGCCGTAGGGGTCTCTAGGGTAGCCAGTCTATTAGTCAGGTCGTCTACGGTAGCCCGGAATTCGGCCCTAGTTTGCTCTGTTGCGGCTTTTATAGCCGCGTTTAGCAACTGCTGAACTACTTGTACCTCCATTGAAAACAATTTTTAAAAATTTTATTGAAAAATTCGATTGAAAAACTATATTGAAATGAAATCGTTTTAAATCGTTGCTGGGCACTTCACTTACATAATTCTAATGAACGAAAGCATGCTCGGTGTAATAAAATTCGAAAGTCCAATAAAATTCCACTCCAAATTCTTCCTATTGTTGATTGCTCCGGTCCTGCAGTTTTCCCTCGTTGGCGACGCCTCGGCTTGGCGTGCAATGCCTTATGTTCTTTTGCACTTTAGGTTTGATTTTTTGCACGATTGTTTACTTTTTCGTTGTGTAAATTCCTCCGTTCTTTCTTTGTTTCTGTTCTATCGTTGCACTGTTGATTTAATTTTTGCACGATTGTTTACTTTTGTTTGAATGTTTTTTGTTTTTTAGTTTTTGAAAATTGTTTTTGTTTGTTTTTTTGCACTCGCGGGTTCGTGCACTCGGGCCACTTCTAACTGTCCTTTACCGGGACTTTTTTGTGTGTGGCCCCACGTTGGGCGCCAGTTAAGATTTGATCAAACACAGCAGTTACCTTCCACTATGTGGAATTTATAAAAAAGCTATTTAGTTAAGATTTAATCAAACGCAGCAGTTACTTTCCACTATGTGGAATTTATAAAAAAGTGATTTTATTCTGCCGAAGGGCAACCGGTAGATTTTACAGTCAAATTACGACTAACTAAATTTAATCCAACTGCCGCAGTCTTGCCGCTGTCACCATCGCCGTCGCTGCCGCCGTATTCGCTGAGTCAGTGCCCGCACGCGCATCCGCTCGACGTTCCATAGCGCTGATGTAGCATTATTTGCCATGGTTGGTTATTGACCACCGCTGGCATGGTGGTATTGCCCGCGCTGTTATTTGAGAATTCCTGCCACGGTCGTTCGTTGTGTTGCGTGATGCGGGATGTGCGGGGTGTGGATACCCTGCCGGCAACTCAATTAACTTTTAACGCACTTTAATCTAACTAATTCTCAACTAGTTGTGGTTGATAGTTGGATTATTTTCAATGGAGCCAACTGACTATTTTAACATGGCGATGGCCTAGGCAGTAGTCAATTGTCCGACTCTGCATGACTTTTCAACTAACTTAAAGTTAGTTAAAAGTTATCTAATTTGTGGTTAGCTATAAACTAGTTACATTTCAGTTAGCTTCAAGTTGACTTTATTTAAATCAGCTATAACTCAACTATTAGTTAATACGTCTTTATCCATAAAAACGGATATTTCTATGATTGTTTTGTAAATTTAAAATTTTTGTATTTCCTTTTTTATTTTAAAAATGTTTAAATACCTAACAACTCTTGAAAACACTTGCGAGATGGCCTATTTTTAAAATACCAATCACCGATTTTTTCTTTTAATGCATTTTTTGTTGGACAATTTTTTCGGAACAATTTTCTTGGACACAAATATTTTCAATATAAATTCCGCTTTGGCTCTGCACATTAGCAGAGGAACAGGTGGCTTCTGATTTACCAACATTACATGAATTTAATTTATTTGAATACGAATCCCTTTCCTTTTTCAAAGGCTTCTTAAATTTCTTTTGCTTGCACCTCTCATTTTGGCTTAGCTTAAATAATTAAAACTAAAGCAATCACTTGAAAAAATTATATAAAATTGTTTAACAATTCAATTTAGTTAGGACTCCGACCGCACGCACGAGACTAAGCACTGATTATGATTTCATAATGCACGAAAGAAAATGACAAATATGTAAAATAAAATTCCAAAGAACAAAAAAAAACAACAATTAGCTGTTTTTTAAATTCCTATGCCATAAACGCACGCCTTAAATTTGTGTGGGTTCTGCATTACTTTATAGTTAGCTTATAGTTAGGGACATAAAATCGCATAAGAACAAATAGCAATTAACTGTTCTTTAAAATATGCCAAAAAGCAAAAGTTGCATTGATTTTTGGGAAGGTCTGCATTACTTTGTAGTTAGCTTATAGTTAGGTTATGAAAGTTAACTAGAAGTGAGTTATTTTTGTAGTCGACTACCGAATTGCTTGCAGGGTATGCTTACGTGCTAACTTACACACAAAAACTACAACAACAAAAAGCATTGGCGTCGTTGAAACGACGATCATTGCGCTGTCTGTGTTGCTGTAAGAAATTTGCACAAAAAATTATTGAGTGACCAAAACAACCACCAACGCCTCAAAGTACACAGAAGAAACGGTACTTTCACTTCATGTGTGTTTGTTGTAGCGCGTGCTTCAGTTCGTACAGTCAATGAGCGTAAACTGAAGCGCTTGCTCTCCCGCTGGCACCACTCTTTCCCTTTTGTGGCTTCCCCCGCTCTATGAAGCTCGCAAACAAAAATTTGAATTTTTGAGCTCAGATGCGCCTTCTATACACTTCATATTCTTTGATACAATCAACAATATAGTGCTCTCCAAAGAGATTTTGCCAAGAAACATTGAATCTAAATATGTATGGGCTCCAAAAAGCAATCAGTTTTACCACAGAATAAACAGTATACAGAAGGCGCATCTGAAATAATTTTGCGATTTCATTTCAGACGCGAGCGGGAAGCAGCAAAAAAGAGGAAAATGTATATTGAACCGAGAGAGTAAGCGCAAGCGAGCGGAGGGCTGCTTTGCGATGCTCTCTTGCATTCCCGCATTCATTCGATTGATTGTTGCTTTATTCTCATTTCAACAACAACACGCAATGTTGTTGTTTTCCGCAGCAAGCCAGCTTGGCTTTACTCGGGCACATTGAAATGGTGCTTGTTTTGGCAAAGCGATCGCTCAGTCACTTTTTCCTATGCAAATTTTGCCTGTCCGCTTCTTGTTCTTGTTTGTAAAAAAGCAAGCGCAGAGCGAGCAGGTACCGGCAAATTTGTTTCTTGTCATAAAGCGGCCTTTAGACGGTCGCACATGTTTGCAATCATGTGCGATGGGGGAAATGTGCGATGAGCGTTTACACGGTCAAACATGTGCGCACACTTCAGTTGTCTCGCTGCTGCCAACGAAGCAACATGGTATACGCTTTCGCATCAATTTCTTTAAATTTGCATAAAAGCACCTCTATGCTGCGTTTCTTTTAATTTTTATTTTTATATTCTTCACCTTTTACTTTTCACAGTTCGGGATTGTGTCTATACACCTCAAAGAACTCCTTCTATAATATTTCATTTTTTTGCGACACCATCCTCACTGCTCGCTGTCCACCGATCGAAAAAATGCACTGTGTGTCACACAGCCGTTTAGACGGTCGCACATGTGCGTCGCGCCGACAGAGAAATCAAAAAATTTTGAAAACCGTCGCACATGTCCGACGACACGAATTTCTTGCGTTTACACGGTCATTCTTCTCGTCGCGCCGCACATGATTGCGGACATGTGCGACCGTCTAAAGGCCGCTAATCAATCGAATCTTCGAGCTGAATGGTCGTTTTTCTTTTCATGCTGCGCTTAGATTAATTGATATTAAATTTTGCAAATATTTAGACGTGGTTGACCCAAAATAAAAATTTTTACAAATATTTTTACGAGGCTAGTTCCAAGTAAAATTATTTGTATAAATTTTGACGTGGTTGATTCCAATTTTGAATTTTTTGCAATTGTTTTGACGTGGTTAATCCAAATTAGTTAGTTGATCCTTTCCTTGGTTATTATATTACTTTTCATTTGGCATATTCACTGACTTTACTAGTATGGGAAAAATGGATCCTGCTCCGTGTAAAAATTTATTACCCCGGGTGGGTAAAAATTTAATAAAGTCAGGGCTTCAATGCTGCATAACATGTTGCCGAAAATCTAGACGGGATGATGAACAACTTAAGATGTTTAAATTTCCGCCCTATGACTCAGCTATGGGCCAAATTTGGCGAGAAAAATGTAGCATTAAAACTAAAGAATACAGCAAACCATTATTTATATGCGTTAATCACTTCTCAAGTTCTGACATTGGGAAAAAATATTTAAAATCTGGAGCAGTTCCTTTATTTAATTTGGAAAATGTTGATGAAACTTATGAGTTTTCAGAGCCCGATTGTTCAACTAGAAAGAGACGAAAAAGTGAGTCCGTAGATGGGCATTGCAATAATTGCTCATCATATGCTAAATCCGTAAATTTTTACAGGAAGAAATATTACAAACATTTTGGCAAAATACAGAAACATAAAAAACCAGAAGAAATTACCAAAAAAGTCAGAAGTACTCCAACGTATCGACTCTTATAATAACGTGAGCAAAGAATCAAAAGTATTTTGTAAGCTTCTTCTAAGTTCCCGTCCTAAAGAATATACGGAAGATATAAAAGATTTGGCTCAAAATATTTATTATGTCTCGCAATCGACGTATCAATTTTTAAGAAATAAACTAAATCTAAATTTGCCACATATCTCGAATGTTAATCGATGGGCCCCTGTACAGTTCCTGCAGCCAGGTTTTAAGAACTCTGCTTTTGAGGTCATAAGAAAACGGTGCTTGGATTTGACCCAGAGCGAAAAGAACAACATGATTCTATTAATGGATGAAATGGCAATTAGAAAGGAATTACGATATAATACTAAATTAGATTTGGTGGATGGGTATGAAGAAAATGGGGTTGAAAGGACAAGCCAAATAGGAAAACAATTATGTGTTTTTATGGTCAAATCAATGTTTTCAAACTGGTCATTGGTACTAAATTACTTTGTTTCCAAAAACGGACTCTGCCAATATTTAAAAAAATATAATTCTGGAAAATTTAAAAATTCTCAATAGTTTTGGCATCACAGTAAAAGTTATAACTTGTGACCAAGGGTCTTCCAATAGGAAGTGCTTTTCGGATATGGGTGTAACTTTGGAAAGGCCTTTTTTCATGTATAATGATGGAAAAGTGTTCTGCATATATATGATTTCCCGCACCTTGTTAAATCACTGAGAAATGGCTGGCTCAAATGCGACTTAGCTACACCAAATGGAATTGCTAGTTTTAGGGTTGTTCAAGAACTTTTCGAAATGGAACTTAAGTCAACAACAAAAATGTGTCCTAAACTAACCAGCCAACACATTTTTCCAAATTCTTTCGAGAAAATGAAAGTAAAACTGGCAACCCAAATTTTCAGCAGGTCTGTTCAAGCTGCTATTAGGACAACTGCTGAAACTGTAGGTTTCAAAAGTTGCTCTAAAGAATTGGCTTTATCTACGGCCAGCTTTATAGAAAATATTGACAAAATATTTGTTTGCCTAAACAGTGGATCGTTATATTCCAAAAATTTCTACAGATCTACGATTCAACTCAACAGTTTATCACATGAGTATATAAAGTTCTTCCTTAAATACCTGGATGATATCTCATTTGTTGACAAAAAGAAAAAAGTTTTTTTTTTTGATGGGATGAAACTTACTCTAAAAGCTGTTTTGCTATTAGTAGACGAGCTGTTTGAGAAAAAATCCGACATCTTTTTTTTGATGACAAGGACATTAAACCAAGACAAACTTGAAAATATGTTTTCTATACTAAGACAAAAAGGTGGTAATAATATAAATCCATCAGTGGCTGATATTAATAATATATTAGCACGCTTAATGGCCGCAAAAATTGTGCAATTAAGTTCCCACAGCAATTGTGAAGAACTAAATGATACTACGTTTGAAACGCTTTCATATTAAATGATAGTTTTGAGAACTGTTCCGAATTTACCATAGATTTAGCGTCTTTAAGATATTTTTTGGGTTAAGTTGTCTACAAAATACTTACCAAAATAAACTGTGAAACATGTGCAGCGGAATTGAGAAAAGAAGATGAGGTACTAACAGTTCCTAGTGAACTTTTCATATTTCACAAAAACTTTAACTCTCTTAAAGATTTCGGCAACCTTATTAGTCCATCGCAAATTCTATTAGAGATAAGCAAAGTACACATTTCAATTTTCCGCAGCATTTTTGAAAAACAGCCACAAATTGTAGGCATAAAAATTGTAATAAAAGTTAAATGCCAAAATGCTACACCACAATGGTTTTCCACGTGTCCTGATCATACAAACACAATTTTGGACTTTATGATCTTAGTTCTTCTCAGGAAGCATTGTGCATGGGCCCCCGAAAAGAAAAATTTAACTAAACCCCGAAAACTTAAAATCCTAAAAACGTAATATACTCTGGTTATTTTGACCAAACTTATTCCTTGACTTATTCCCACAATTGGGGGTTTTTTATCGTAGTATTGTGAATTGCTGAGCTCGTTACAGAAATCAGCCAAAGCAAAAATATATTCTAACTTCAGTTGTTAGCCAGCGGCAACAACAACCACAGGCTGTCGACTTTCATTTCCTCCATCACAATGCATGCGGCACATCGCTTTGTTGGCCAACAACAACAACCACATACATATATGGTGCGTTACTGTTTGGTACACCGGCATGCGATTAATACTTTTATCTGTTTGCTCTCCGAACATTTCATTTTGCGCTCTCACAGCTTCTCTTTTTACGCTCTCGCGCTCTGTGCGTTCTCATCCCCTTTACTGCTTCCCCCCGCATCCACAAACGGGTCCTACCGCTGGAACCCGCGAAGAAAATTTTCTTTACACCAGATGCGCATTCTGTATATCGTTTGTTCTGTGGTTCTACTATAAGTCCACCAATTTCCTGGTTTTTATTTATTTTGCACCTCAAAGTTTTCAAAAGAATTTACAAATGGAGAAATGCTTTAAACGACAAGATGTGATTGTTTTTTGTTTTATAAATAAATAATTAAACGCATATTTATAAAAAATTGGTAGTTTTGGTAATTTTTTTTTAGAAATTTGGTAATTTTTTTCCTTTTGGCTATGGCAACACTGCTGCTACCTATAGTTTACTGTGATGGAAAATGGGAGAGTATGTGCGTGTACATGAGTATGTATATGTGAGTGAGTATTTATTCGTGTGTATGGGTGCGAGCCAACTGCAGACTGAGTAAAGCCAGGGCAGCGTTCGGACGGCTGCATTCAGTATGGGCAAGCTCGCAAATCTCCAGACGCACGAAGCTACGAATATTCAACGCATGTGTGAAGTCGACATTGTTGTACAGAAGCGAAACATGGCTAGTCTCGAATGCCATCACCCAGAGGCTACAATCTTTCGTCAACAAATGCCTGCGAATCATCTGCAGGATATTCTGGCCCACGACAATTAGCAATGACGCGCTGTGGAAGACTACAAAGGAGGAACCCATTCTGAGGCAAATAAAACGCAGAAAATGGAAATGGATAGGTCATACACTAAGGAAACCTCCCAAGAGCATCACGAGAATGGCACTGGACTGGAACCCGCAAGGAAGTAGAAGTCGCGGTCGACAAAAAAACACCTGGAGAAGGTCGACCCTGCGCGAGCTAGCCGATGGCAATATCACATGGGACGGCGTAAAAACAAGAGCCCAGAATCGTGTACGATGGAAGAGTCTTGTTGAGGCCCTATGCTCCAGTGAGGAGTGAACAAGGAAAAAAAATGGGTGCGAGCGGCGCGAAGCAATGTTTTCTTCTTATTCTTCTTCTTCCTTCTTAATCGATTTAAAAAAAAAGATTTATTTTTTACTCTGAGCTTAACCGCTCAGCTCGGTGGACAATTATATTCTGTTCTTGAATTTGATTTTTACTTAAAACGAAAGTACAAAAGTGCTTACGTACTAATTTACAATAATGCTTACTAACTAACACGTTCTGTGGGAACCGTAGTTGCGTAAGTAGCGGGTGCGGGTTTCTGGAGTTGGCTGGAAACGCAGCGTCAGTGGTTATCGGTGGTGGCGTTGGGTGCCAACGTAACTCCTCCCCCCTTGGAGTAGAGCGATGGCCACAAGGAAGGTGAAGTGGCTGGAGCGATGACTGGTGTTGGCGGTATTCCGTAGGTGATTCTGGTTTTTCTGGCGATGATTAGGATTGCTGCTATTGCTAATGCGCCCAGCGTTCCCACTGCTGCATATGTATATGAGATGCTCTTCTTGGTTTCTTCCCATATGGTTAGTGCGGCTTTTTGGTGTTCGAAGTTGTAGTCCTTCAGTTTTTGCAGGTTGATCGTCTCTATTATTGCTTTTGGCTGGATTTGTACGTATGTTGGTGGAGCGATGTGTACTTCATCCCAAAATATGCTGGGGTTGTCTTCGTAGGTTATACCATTGATGTTGATGCTGCAGTTTCTGAAGTGCAGCACGGAAGTGAAGCCCACTACTGCGAGAACGTTTTTACTGCAAGTGGAATTGATTAGTGTTTCTGGTATATTGACAAATAGGATATGATTCTCTTCAAGTTGAAGAATTGTTTCCGTTTCTCCTATATCGTTGAAGACGCAATGGGGAGGTTTGTTCCTTAACAGGTTTCCAACGCATGCTGAGTCCTGTGTGTCTTCTTGGTGTGGTAAAGATGGACAATAGTAGATGCGCTCTATTTTTGGGCATGCCTTGTCAAAGTGGGGAACATTCTTTTCGCTATATCCTACATATGGCTTTGTTACAATTTGTTTTGTTTCATTTACCGGTAATGGTATAATATGGTAAAATTTATATTGTTCTGGGGCCAATATTGGTATTTTTATATTGAATATTATATAGGAACTAGCTGGGCCCCGCGGCTTCGCACGCAAGCTCTCTTGTTTCACCCGATACAAATTTTGAACGCATTGTTGATTTTGATGTAAGAAAAGGCATATTTCTATTATCTTTGTTGTCAAGTGGCTATAAAAACTGTGAAGTCAAAAGGCCCTTTAAATCATGAGTTCTCACATTTACTATAAACAAATTTTTAACCCTTAGTTTACTACGGTAGATTTAAATTTTCAAAAAAATGAAAAGCACATTTTAGTTTTTTCCCAACTTAATTACTTTTTGTCTAAGTTTGAAGTCAAAAGGTCCAATAAATCGTGTTTCTCCATACAAACTGTTAACCCATTGTTGACCCCGTTAAATTTTGGTTTTAAAAAAAGTGAAAAACACGTGTCAAATTATTTCTCACTTAGAGTACTTTCACAAAGTTTGAATTCCGTGGCCCCATTAATTCATGTTTTTTTACAGTTTTGCCATAGAAACATTTAACCGGCCGTTGACCCCGGCCGATTTTAATATTCGGAAAAAATCAAAAACACGTATCGAGTTATTTTACATTTGAAGTACTTTCACCAAGTTTCAAGACAAAAGGCTCAAACTAATTTGTTTCCCCATACATACTTTTAACCCGTCATTGCTCCAGTTCGATTTAGATGTGGAAAAAAATTAGAAACGCGTGTATATTTCAAGTATTTTTACAATTTTTGAAGTCAATAGTCCTATCGGTTCATGTTTTTTTCGAGTCTACCCTTAAACAAATCTTTACCCATTGTTGGTCCAGTTAAATTTTGATTTTCGAAAAATTATAAAATACGTGTCGAATTATTTTTGGTTTAGAGTAGTTTCAGGAAGTTCGAAATCAATATGACTCTTAAATCAGTTTTCTTCATACAACACCTTAACACATGTTTTGCCCCTTTACACCCCGAATTTAAAAAAATCCCGTCTTAGCGGAGGTTCATTTTTCAAGATGTATCTACAGTTCAAATTTCATGTTTGTAGCTTCAGCGCCCCTTGGTTTGGGCTGAGCGATGATGAATCAATCAATCAATCAGTCAGTCAGTTAGGGCAAACAATCTATGTATATAAAAATGGAGGCAGTACCACGCCCTCTTGTCCAATGCTCACAACTTTCTTCTAGTCGAATTTTACTACTAAGTGGAGAGTTCGTACAAATTTCACTGATGTGTGTGTGTACTGCATAACTGTTGGATCATCAAAAATGTGCCACGCCCCTTGACCAACGCCGATCAAATCTCATCAGTAGAATGACACATCTATGAAACGGCGGTACACCAAATTTCAATGCTGTGCGGCTTACAACTCCGAAGCTATTCCATTTAAAAGAATTGAATTGTATGGGCGGTGCCACGCCCCCTTGTTAAATACCCGCCCTATTCCCTCTGCTGAAAGATATGATTAACTGGTAGGTTCATACCAAGTTGTATTGATGTACGACTTACAGTTCTGCTGCATAAAAAATGTGCCACGCCCCTTGTTCAACGCCCATAAAATTTTAACAGTAGAATAACACATCTATGAAACGACGGTACATCAAATTTCAATGCTATGCGAGTTACAATTCCGAAGACTTAAAAGATTTGAGTTGTATGGGCGGTGCCACGCCCCCTTGTTCAATACACACCCCATTCCCTCTGCCGAAAGATATGATTAAATTATAGGTTCATACCAAGTTTCATTGATGTAGGACTTACAGTTCTGCTGCATAAAAAATGTGCCACGCCCCTTGACCAACGTCGATCAAATCTCATCAGTAGTATGACACATCTATGAGGCGACGCCTCACTAATTTTCAATGTTCTGCGACTTACAATTCCGAAGCTATTCTATTTAAAAGAAATGAATTGTATGGGCGGTGCCACACCCCTTTGTTCAATACCCACCTTATTCCCTCTGCCGAAAGATATGATTAATTGGTAGGTTCATACCAAGTTTCATTGATGTAGGACTTACAGTTCTGCTGCATAAAAAATGTGCCACGCCCCTTGTTCAACGCCCATAAAATTTTAACAGTAGAATGACACATCTATGAAACGACGGTACACCAAATTTCAATATTGTGCGACTTACAATTCCGAAGCTATTCCATTTAAAAGAAATGAATTGTATGGGCGGTGCCACACCCCCTTATCCAATACCTACCCCATTCCGTCGGTCAAAGGACATGATTAAATAGAAAGTTTGTACCAAATTTAATTGATGTGTGACTTATAGTTCCAAAGTTATTGTCTAAAAATGTATTCTTGTGGTGCCACGCCCCTTTTCCCGACATTTCTTTTTTTATAAACCTTCACGTAAACATTTTGAACAAACCCGCCGAAGGAAGTATTCAAGTTGGTCCAGTCGTTTTCGAGTTTTAAGCGGCCGAACGAACCACGTTTCATTTTTATATACAGGGGGGCTGGTATGAACTGAAACAACTTAAAGATGCTCTTGAAATTGTATTTTCGAAGGTTTTTCTTTCGTATAAAAGCAAAAAGATTCCTTATATCTTTTATTATTATTTTACATTATAACATTTCAATATATCCGCCTTTCGCTGCGATAATTTTGTCCAATCGGTGAAAAAATGACTCGCACGCTGCCCGTACCTGCTTTTGTGGGATTCGATTCCATTCCCGGACAAGTGTGGATCTGAGCGCGTTCAAACTTTGGTGGTTTTTAGTGCAAACCTTAGTCTCCAAAATACTCCAGATTGAGAAGTCCATTGGATTCGCATCTGGTGAATTTGACATCCACTGTTGTGCAGAAATGAAGCCAGGAACGTTGTTTTTTAACCAATCTTGGTTAACACGCGCTTTGTGAGCTGGTGCCGAATCCTGCTGGAACGTCCAAGGTTTGCAGCCGAAATGTTTCGTTGCCCAAGGCTTCAGAGCAGCTTCCAGAATTTTTTCGCGATAAGTTCGCGCATTAATTTTAACACCAGGCTCCACAAAGACGAGTGGTGATCGACCATCGGCTGTTATGGCGGCCCAAACCATAACCTGAGCAGGCGAATGACGTCTGGTTGCCAGACGAGTGTTTAAATTGTCTTGTGACCTCTCACGTAACCATACACGGTCGTTTTGTTTGTTTATGGCTTGCTCAATGGTGAAAATCTTCTCATCGGAAAACACGATATTCGGAATATCACCATTTACGGCCAAGCGCTTCAATTCCTTCGCTCTTTCCAGCCGTAACTTCATTTGTTTCGCGTTGAGACCATGCACTTTTTGTATCTTGTAGGGCTTTAGTTTAAGCCTATTTTTCAATATTTGTTGCATGCTCCAACGCGATACTTTGAAATCCCTTGCCAGTTTGTTTGCGCTTCGTTGTGGATTTCGCTCAATTCTCTTCTTCACTTTGCGAACCATTGCTTCATTGGTAGCTGTTTTTTTTGGACCGCCGCCATAACGCTTTTTAGAGCTGCCGGTCTCATTGTAACGTTTTATAGTCCGCCACACGAAAACTCTACTTGCATTCAAATGCCGAAGGCTTTTAACGATTTCGGAATTTGAGATTCCAGTTAAATATAACGATATCACATTCTCCCGTTTGAAATCCATGACCACAGAATTTTTTTGAGAAACACAAAATGAAAACGCTATTACACACATTTCAACAATTAAATCAACTGTCACTGAGTCAAATTTAAACGCGCTAAAATTAACAGTATTATAACTACGGCAGTTCAAAGTTGGTTTCAGTTCATACCAGCTACCCTGTATATAGATTACTAGCTGGGCCCCGCGGCTTCGCACGCAAGCTCTCTTCTTTCACCCGATACAAATATTGAACGCATTGTTGACCCCGTCAGATTTTGATTTACAAAAAAAAAACATATGTCTATTATCTCTGATGTCAAGTGGTTCTAACAACTGTGAAATCAAAAGGCCCTTTAAATATGAGTTTTCACATTTACTCTAAACAAATTCTTAACCCTTAGATTACCACGGTAGATTCCGATTTTCAAAAATATGAAAAACACATTTTAATTATTTCCCGATTGAAGTGCTTTTTGTCTAAGTTTGAAGTCAAGCGGACCAATAAATCGTGGTTCTCTATACAAACTGTTAACTTATTGTTGACCCATTTAGATTTTCATTTTCAAAAAAGTGAAAAATACGTGTCAAATTATTTCTTAGTAAGAATACTTTCACAAAGTTTAAAGTCAGTGGGCCCGTTAATTCATTTTTTTTTTAACCGCTCGTTGACTCCGTCCGATTTTAATATTCGGAAAAAATGAAAAACACGTATCGAGTTATTTTACATTTGAAGTACTTTCACCAAGTTTGAAGTCAAAAGGCTAAAAAAAAAATTGTTTTTCCATACATACTTTTAACCCGTCGCTGATCCGGTTAGATTTAGATTTTGAAAATAATGAGAAACGCGTGTACATTTTTTTTATTTCAAGTATTTTTACAATTTTTGAAGTCAATAGGCCTATCGGTTCATGTCTTTTTTCGAGTCTACCCTTAAACAAATCTTAACCCAATAATGGGATGAATTTTGATTTTCGAAAAATTATAAAACACGTGTCGAATTATTTTTGGTTTAGAGTATTTTCAGGAAGTTCGAAATCAATATGTCTCTTAAATCACTTTTCTTCATACAACACTTTAAAACATGTTTTGCCTCTTAATACCCCGAATTTCGAAAAATCCCGTCTTAGCGGAGATTCATTTTTCACTGATGTGTGTGTACTGCATAACTGTTGGATCATAAAAAATGTGCCATGCCCCTTGACCGACGCCGATCAAATCTCATCAGTAGAATGACACATCTATGAAACGGCGGTACACCAAATTTCAATGCTGTGCGGCTTACAACTCCGAAGCTATTCCATTTAAAAGAATTGAATTGTATGGGCGGTGCCACGCCCCCTTGTTAAATACCAACCCCATTCCCTCTATCGAAAGATATGATTCAATGGTAGGTTCATACCAAGTTTCATTGATGTACGACTTACAGTTCTGCTGCATAAAAGATTTGCCACGCCCCTTGTTCAACGCCCATACAATTTTAACAGTAGAATGGCACTTCTATGGGACCATGGCATCTTCAATTTCAATACTGTGGGGCTTACGATTCCGAAGCTATTCCATATAAAAGATTTAAGTTGTATGTGCGGTGCCACGCCCCCTTGGTAAATACCCGCCCCATTCCCTCTGTGGAAAGATATGAATAAATGGTAAATTCGTACAAAGTTTCATTGATGTGCGACTAACAGTTATGCGGATAGTTTGGGTCAAACAAATGTGCAACGCCCGTTGTCCAACGCTCATAAAATTTTAACAGTAGAATAACACATCTATGAGGCGACGCTTCACTAACTTGCAATGCTGTGCGACTTACAATGCCGCAGCTATTCCACTCAAAAGAATTGAATTGTATGGGCGGTGCCACACCCCTTTGTTCAATACCCACCTTATTCCCTCTGCCGAAAGATATGATTAACTGATAGGTTCATACCAAGTTTCATTGATGTACGACTTACAGTTCTGCTGCACTAAAAATGTGCCACGCCCCTTGTTCAACGCCCATAAAATTTTAACAGTAGAATGATAAATCTATAAAACGACGGTGCACCAAATTTCAATGCTGTGCGACTTACAATTCCGAAGCTATTCCACTTAAAAGATTTGAGTTGTATGGGCGGTGCCACACCCCCTTGTCCAATACCCACCCCATGCCCTCGGTCAAAGGACATGATTAAATAGAAAGTTTGTACCAAATTTAATTGATGTGTGACTTATAGTTCCAAAGTTATTGTCTAAAAATGTATTCTTGTGGTGCCACGCCCCTTTTCCCGACATTTCTTTTTTTATAAACCTTCACGTAAACATTTTGAACAAACCCGCCGAAGGAAGTATTCAAGTTGGTCCAGTCGTTTTCGAGTTTTAAGCGGCCGAACGAACCACGTTTCATTTTTATATATATAGATTATAATAAGCTTGTAGCCCGAGTAACTCGTATATGTGTTCTTCAGATATTAGTGTAATGGATTGGTTTTTTATGGCTTCATGAATTACTTGCAGTTCGGTTTGGCTTAATATGAATTTTAATATAATATTTAATTTAGCTAATACGATTGCTTCAGCTAGGTTTGTTAGATGATCGGTTAATAAATCTACATTATAATTAAGTTGGTTCAAATATTGAATTTCTTCGAGTATATTTTCTTCTTTGTTGATCCTGTTTGATGTTTCTTGTGACAATTGGTTTAAGAACAATTCTATTTTCTTTTGTTCTTTGTTTATGTGAGACGTCAGGTTTCTAAATCTTTCAATCATTTGTGTGTTTATGTTATGCTGTTTTGTTAGTGTTATTTGTGTGTTAGTTTTGTCATGTTTTAGTTTTTCTATTTGGTTATTTAAATTTTGAGCGTCTTTGGCATCCATATTTCCAGTTATAAATTTAATGGCTGATCCTAACCCGTTTATTAGTCCTCGTTTTGTTCTTTTGGTAGGGGTTAGTGAGTTTAGTTTGCTTTTTAGTTCGTTAAGTTTGAGGTATGTTATTTTGATGGAGTCCGTTAACGTCCCATGTTTTTGGAAAGTTACTAATATGTTCGTGATTTCCCTGATGTTTGTGTCGTATTCCTCCAGGTCTACTATGTGAATGAGGTTGCTGAAGTGATTAATTATCTGAGCTGGTCCGAGTTCTAAGTGAATTGTGCCTTGGTCCTTTTTGATGTTTTGAATTTCTATCATTTGGGTGGCGACCAGTGGTAACCTGAGGGTGGGGTGAGGGTGATTTTATAGTTTCTTTTTATTTTTTATTCTGGATTTGTGTATTTTTTGGTTGTTGGTTGTGATTAATGTTACTCTTTTGTTTTCTTTGATTTTATGTTTTGTGAAACGGGGTGTGATATTATTTCTCCTACATTCCCTCCTATAGACACTGTCGTTTCCTTCGAAATTCTCTGGTTCCTGCCTAGTTTGGTTCAACTTATCGATTCTATTGCTTACTTCTGTTTCTGTTTCTTTATGGAGGGGTATAGGACTTGTTGGAATTCGTTCAGTTTCCTCAAATAGTCATGTTCGTTGTCAAATGTTATGTCCTTGTCGAATTTGTAAGTTCGTCCATGGAAGAGTTCAAAAGGAGTTAGTTTTGTTGTAGAGTGAATTGCGTTATTATAGGTAATTAGTGTCTCGGAAAGGATTTCGTCGTGATTCAAATCTAGTTTTTGCTCTTTCCGCTTTGCTATTATTATCCTATAGATTTCAGTAAGGGTTGAATGTAGTCGTTCTACTGGCCCATTACTGCTGGTTTGTTGGAATGAAGTTGTGTGTAATGTTATGTTATATTGTTTGCAGAAATCTTTAAAGATGTTACTTGTGAATTCTGCACCTTGATCGCAAATCAATTTTTTTGGGATTCCGTATTGGGTTATGAAAGTTTGTAATGATTTTAGAACGGTAAGACTGACTCTGTTCGAGAGGGTGTGTGCGGCTGCGAATTTGGAGAATTTGTCAAGAATTGTTAATATTTGCTTATTGTTTATGGAGTAAAGGTCAATGTGAAGTATTTCTAGTGGTTTCGTGGGTGTTTCCGGTTTCTCGTATTTTAGCTTGGGTGGATTTCTGTCGTACTTTAGTGTTTGGCATCTGTCGCAATTGTTAATGGTTTGAGTTATTTTGTTTCTCAAGAATGGAAAATAGTATTTCCTCTTGAGGTGTAGGAGGGTTTCGTTTATGCCGCGATGGTTATTTTTTTCGTGGTACTCTCTAATTATTTTCTCTTGTTCGTCGTTATTCCTGATATCTATTAACATTTCTGTGCATCGTATTACTTTAAAAAGTCTATTGTGTGAAAAGTGTTTGGAGTAAATTTGTTGTACTATGCGGAAGGTTTCGTCGTCTGCGAATATTGCGTTTACCTTATTGGGTGCTATACATTTTTTTAGGATATCCGTCATATTTTCTTCGTTGAAGGTTGGTCGTCGGACGATTCTTCTCTGTTTGTTTCTAAACACCGTTTCTAGAGTCATTGGTGAGCCTTTGTTGGATTTTTCTAATATTAGTTGTAAATTGAATTCGTTTAATGGTTTTTCTGAGATAAAGATACCGTCGTCCAAATTCTCGTTTGCTGAATGGATGGTTGTTCCTTGTGTGCCTTGATTCGATAAGGTGTCGTTTAGGTTAATATCCTCACATGTCTTGGGGTTTTCTATCCTGATTCTGCTTAAGGCGTCCGCATTTGTGTTGCTTTTTCCTTTTTTATAGATGATTTCGTAGTCGAATTCTTCTAATTTGAGGCGCCAGCGAATTAACTTTGAATTGGGCTCTTTCAGGGACATTAACCAAGTGAGTGGTTTATGATCTGTTATAATCTGGAATTTGCGGCCGAAGAGGTATGGTCTGTAATATTTAGTGGCCCATACTATGGCCAAGAGTTCTTTTTCTATTGTTGAATAATTTATTTCAGATTCCGATAGAGTTCTGCTAGCGTAACAAATTGGTTTGTCGCTACCAATGTTCCCTTGTGACAGAACTGCGCCTAGAGCTACATTACTGGCATCTGTTGTTAGGACGAAGGTTTTCTTAAGGGGGTCGTCTAGTGTGAAGGCCGTATTTTTATGCCTTTTTTGACAGTCATTATTAAAAAAACCGTTCAAGTAAAATAACTTTTGAATTTTATTTCTTCTTTGAGTACATTTCGACAAAGTTTTAAAATTATTTGAAGCCAATCTATTGATTAGTATCGGAGTTACACCACTCAACAGGAAGACGTAAAAAAAAAAGTTGCTCCACTGCTGCCATGATTCCGGGCGTTGTGATTATCTGAAATCAAAAAACCAAACGCCATTTCATTCCTGAGACTTCAAACTGCAAATTGAGCTAAAAGAAAGTTCGAATTCCAAAAAAAAGTATTTTTTGCCTAAACATAAAAAAAATATGAGTTTTTCGACTATTTTTCACGTGCATATAATTGAAGAAAAAAAAAGTAACGAAGCAATCTTAATTCTTTTAACACTTCGTTCAATAATGTGTGTGACTGACACATAGATGGCGGCACTAATACCAAATCAATATTTTTTTTCGAAATTGTGAACCTTTTTAGGCTTACTGTCAAAATTATATGTCAATCCGACCATTAGTTTAGAAGTTACAGTGCTTTAAGTGACACTACTTTTGAGTTTTCAAAAAAAAATGAATTCAAAGCAATTCCGTGTGCTGATTTATCATTGTTTTTTAATGAAAAAAATACTGTTCAATGCCAGGAATGGCTTGAAAAACATTATTCGGACTCTGCTCCATCAAAAAGAACCATTTGTTATTGGTATGCCGAATTCCAACGTGGTCGTACAGACACCGATGACATTCCATCTACTGGACGGCCAAATGACGCTGTTATTCCGGAAAACGTTGAAAAAACACTGAAAATCATTATGTCCGACCGTAAAGTGAAAGTGGGGGAGATTGCTGACATTCTAAAGATATCAGCAGGTAGTGTACACACCATAATACACGAACATTTGGTTATGAAAAAGGTGTTTTCGAAATGGGTGCCGCGTTTGCTCACACCGGAGCAAAAACAACAACGAAACGATGATTGAAAGAGCTGTTTGGACATGTTTACGCGCAACAAGTCGGAGTTTTTGCGTCGGTACATCACAATGGATGAAACATGGATCCACCATTTCACTCCAGAGTCAAATCGGCAACTCTGCTGAGTGGCATGCAACCGGTGAAAGCCGCCCAAAGCGTCCAAAGGCACAAACATCGGCTGGCAAGGTTATGGCGTCAGTATTTTGGGATGTGCACGGAATAATATTCATCGACTATCTTGAGAAAGGGAAAACAATCAATAACGACTATTATATAGCGTTGTTGGAACGTTTGAAAGAAGAAATCGCGATTAAGCGGCCCCATATGAAGAAGAAAAAAGTGTTGTTTCACCAAGACAATGCACCGTGTCACAAGTCGATGAAAACGATGGCAAAAATGCATGAATTGGGCTTCGAATTGCTTCCTCATCCCCCGTATTCTCCAGATCTGGCCCCCAGCGACTACTGGCTCTTCGCAGACCTCAAAAAGATGCTCCGTGGTAAGAGATTTGGCTCAAATGATGAAGTAATCGCCGAAACTAACGCCTATTTTGAAGGCAAAGAAAAATCGTTCTACAAAGGCGGTATCGAAATATTGGAAAAGCGTTGGAATGATTGTATCTCCCTAAAAGGGGACTATGTTGATGAATAAAAACGAATTTTGGCAAAAAAATGTGTTTTAATTAGTTAGTCACACACATTATTGAACGAAGTGTTAGCTTAATTTGTAGTTGGACATGTACTCAAGATGGTGTAAAAAGTTGAGCATTAATAGTTAAATAGTTTTTGAGATATCGTGGCAGCAGTTTTGAAAAAACGTGTTTTGAGAAAAACGCGTTTTTAAGTTGGAAGTTGGAGGTATGCGCTCCGCATACCTACTCCGGTTTACAAGTGCAACTTGATAACGGCTTCGAATTTACAAAAATCCATTTATACACGTCTTCTAAACATGTTTTAGAAGTGATTTATGAAAAAAAACAAAAACGATTTTTTTGACCCGTCACACTAGACGACCCCCTTAAAGTCAGGATATTGGAGTAGTTTCAAATGTTTTAATAAATTGTTCAGAATGTACTACTGACCTACCTTTTTTTAGGCATATTGTGAGGGGTTTGACCAGCTTAGCGAAGTCTTTTATGAATTTCCTATAGTATCCTAAGAGACCTAGAAATGCTTTAATGTCTTTTTGGGTTTTGGGAATAGGGAATTCCTTTATGGCTGAGATTTTATCAGGTTTTGGCTTTATTTCCTCAGTTGTGACTATATGGCCGAGAAAAGCAATTTCTTTCTTTAAAAATTTGGATTTGTCCAGTTGTATTTTAAGATTTGCGTTGCGCAATCTTTCAAAAATTTCCTTTAGGTTTCCTATGTGTTGTTGCAGTGAGGTCGAATATATGATGATGTCATCAAGATATACTAGACAAGTTTTTCCTATCAGATCTTTGAGCACGTTATCCATGACCCTTTGAAACGTAGATGGAGCATTCTTCAGTCCGAAGGGCATCCTCAAATACTCATAATGTCCTCCTTCGACCGTGAAAGCCGTCTTTTATATGTCTGTCGGATCCATCTCAATCTGATGGAAACCGCTGGCAAAGTCCAATGTTGAGAAGTACATACATCTTCCAAGCTTGTCAAGGATTTCCGCGATGTTAGGGATTGGATATCTATCAGATACAGTCTTCTCGTTCAGCTTCCTATAATCTATGACTAACCGCCATTTCTGTTTCCCAATGGCGTCCTTCTTCTTGGGAACTACCCAAACTGGAGAGCTCCAAGGGGAATAGCTTTGTCTAATGATGCCTTGGTTAATCATATTGTTTATTTGTTTGCTGACTTCGTTCTTATGGATGTAGGGATATCTGTAGGATTTTGTGTATATTGGGATATTATCTGTAGTGACGATACTATGTTTAATATTGTTGGTAAATGTAAGTGTTTGCCCTTCTCTAAAGAATACATCGTCGTACGATTTACAAAGTGATATGAGGTGCTTTTTCTCTTCCGTGTTTAAGTGGTTTGTACGGATTAGCTCTGAAATCTCTTTGAAGGTAGAGTGGGGTGGGCCTTCTAGGTTCCAGTTATTTATTTCAATATGCCCTGCCTCGGAGTATGTTTCTGCTTTTATGGGTTGTTCTAGAAACAAGATCTGGTCTTCACCTGAAGTATTCTGGATTTCTATTTCACTGAACCAGTTACTTGCGGTGTAAAGACCTTCGGAAATGTGAAGGTGGGGTTTAATTGTTATTGACTTTATTAGTACGTCTCCGTTCTGGACGTCAACCGGAAGCTTCAACATTACTTTTGAGTACGGGGGAATAAGATGTTTGCCTGAGGTTATGTTTGGTTTAAATTTTAGCATTATGGTGGAGTTAGAAGTTCTTAGTTGTTGGGTGGATAGGTCTATTTTCGCTTTTAGTTGTGTTAATGTATCAAGTCCCATTAGTCCGTCGAAATAGTTATGGAACTTAAATATCAGGAATGTTAGTTGACCGGGTTCTTTAAATTCTACGAAAGTGGGAAGAATTGTTTTCTTATTTATTTTGTATTTATCTAAAATTGTTGTGATCATGACGGGGTTACAGTCTATTTGGGCGTTTTCGTCAATGAATTCAGGGTTTATGAAAGATGCTGATGCACCGGTATCTATTAGAAATCGTAAAGGTCTACCAAACGGGGATGAGATGTTAATATAGGGTAACGTACTACCGTGTTTGTTAACATCTATGTATCCTGTTGGTTGAGCCAGGCAGGTATGCGAAAATTTTGGGAGTCTTCGATGTTAGATAGGTCATCTACATCGTTTTGGTAGCCTGGATTCTGGGATTTATTTTGAAAGTTAATGTTATGCATTTCTCCCCTATTAGGGTGCGAGTATCTTGATTGATGGGTACGTGAGGTTTGGTTGCTATTGCGTGTCATGGTTGAGGATCTCATGTTGGTGTGTCCAGAATCTATGTCCATTCGTTCTGGTTTGTGAGATTGTCTGAAATTGCTAAAACCCGATCTTGTGTCCATTGGTTCAGGCTTTTCTACGTCTGGCAAGAAGTTTCTGTTAGCAAAGTATTGGTTCCTGGGGGTCCCTGGGGTTCTGTTCTGATTAAAGTTGTTATATGGTTGGACATTTTGGATGTAGGCCGGTATTTCCTGTTGGTTTGCATAGTGTCTCGGTTGGAAATATCTTGGGCTTTGATATGGTTGGTATGTGAATCTTTGGTTGTACTGTTTCTTAAAAAGGGGTCTGGTTAAATCCGTTCTTTGGTAAAATATATTTTGCTCCTTGATGCACATGGCCAAAGCTGTAGCCAGTGAATCTGGACGCATAGCCCTTACTGTTGAGCCTAATGGTTCCCTTAGCCCTACCAAGAATGAATTCAAACACATCTCCGCAAATAGCTCTTTTTTTGCTGCGATGACTCCTTTTTCGGTCTCATGAATGAGGACATTATTACTTAGCGCGGATTGGATTTCTACGATCTGACTATAGAAGTTTTCCACGTTTGAATTGGTCTGTCTGAGGTTGTGTAGGTCTCTTATTAATGAGGTTTCGGTTCTTTTGTCAGAGTAGTGCAATGTTAGATTGTTTTTAATGTCATCCCAGTTCATAGGTGTGCCGTACATATTAAGAACTTCGTTTGCGGGTCCCTCGATTTTATTCCTAATTGCTCTTAGAAGGATCTTAGCATATGGCGTGCTGTCGACTCCTCTCAAATGAAGCAATATTTCTTCGACATTAATTATAAACTCGTGGAGGAGTCTCTGGTAGGTTTGGGTAGGTCCTTAATTGCATCTGGGATGCGCAAGGAGTTGAAGATGTCACTAGTCGTTTGTGTGTTGGGGGGTGCCATACCCGTGGGCTGGGTTGCGTTGCTTTGAGCCATCATAAAGGATGTTTCTGAGTCTTCCGGTATAGTTGACAAACTTTTGCTTTTGTAAAGATTTGGGTAGGGAAGATATTTGTCTTTTGGTTGTTTTAGTTTCCTGAACATTAAATTTACGTTCAATTGTCTGACCGTTGGAGGGGTTAGTGTGTTAATAGTAATTGCTTGTATGTTTTTCTGAGGAGTAAATTGTATTTTGTTTTTTCTTGGTTTTCTTGATTTAAGAATCTATACGTAATTTTAAAAAATGTCTGTTTGTTATTACTCTGTTAACTTGGAGGGTCCGTCTTTTTGGGCTACGGAATCGCAAGTTTGAGTTTTGTTATACTGGAGTGCCCGGGGTAGGTGGGATCGCAGTACTGGAGTGCCCGGGTAAGTGGGATCGCAGTTTTGTATGTTATCTTTTTACGGTTATTTATATTCTTAACTAACTATAATTTTGTGTAATAGAACATAGATATCATAGATATGATTTAAGATATTATTTGAGCCATTTACAAATTGTTAGCAGTGTTCACTTGACTTACAGGCACCCAATTATGATGATGAGCCGCATCAGTATTGTCGTAGTAGCCGGTGGTTGGAGTGTGGTTTGTGTGTAGTCCTTAGGCGTTGAAACGCGCCGGTTGTGGAATAGTGGGTTGGAATAGTGTTTCTTTTGTCACAAGTGCAGGATTTGTTCACTGTTCTTTATGAACTTCAGTTTCTATGATATTCCGTCATAGAGTTCTATATTCTCTGTTTTATTTTTCTATGATATTCCTTCATAGATTCACTATTTTTGTTTTCTATGATATTCCTTCATAGATTCACTATTTACTGTTTTAATTTTCTATGATATTCCTTCATAGATTCACTATTCACTGTTTTAGTTTTCTATGATATTCCTTCATAGATTCACTATTTACTGTTTTAATTTTCTATGATATTCCTTCGTAGATTCTCTATTCACTGTTTTAGTTTTCTATGATATTCCTTCATAGATTCGCTATTCACTTGTTTTAGTTTTCCATGATATTCCTTCATAGATTCACTATTCACTGTTTTAGTTTTCTATGATATTCCTTCATAGATTCACTATTCACTAACAACCGTGGACTACTCCGGATGACTGCGCCAGTTAAGTTCCGAAGAACTTAATCGATTTAAAAAAAAAGATTTATTTTTTACTCTGAGCTTAACCGCTCAGCTCGGTGGACAATTATATTCTGTTCTTGAATTTGATTTTTACTTAAAACGAAAGTACAAAAGTGCTTACGTACTAATTTACAATAATGCTTACTAACTAAAACGTTCTGTGGGAACCGTAGTTGCGTAAGTAGCGGGTTCGGGTTTCTGGAGTTGGCTGGAAACGCTGCGTCAGTGGTTATCGGTGGTGGCGTTGGGTGCCAACGTAACTCGCGCTCTTTTTAAATTGAATGCTACGGGATTTTCGTAATTATTAAATTTTTAAAAAATATCTATAACATTTTAAGTGTCAAGGCTTTGTTTATTAATTTATTAAAATACTTAGTTATTAAAGAAATTGAAAGATCGCGATAAACACAAATAAGGTTTATATGTTAAAAAAAAATTTGAAGTTGAAAATTGCGTTTAGTTTTATTCTATACATTTAAAATCTTATTTAAAATTTATGTATTTCAGGTTGCAGTACTCCCACTGAAGACCACTTCACAAGACTAAAATTTTACTATTTAGTTAAAAACATTTTAAAGCATGACGTTACGCAAATTTCCGAAATAATTAAAGAATATTTGACCGAAAGTACAGGGTCCGAGTATTTTTTATCAGACGAAGAGAAAAAGGAAATATATGATTTAGTATTGAAGGTAGTATTTAGTATTGATTTAGTACTGAAAGCGTCTATTTAAAAAGAAATAATGATTGTCTGCAACAAAAGGTTGAATTAAAGAAAAACAAACAATCTAAAAAAAAGATAAAAAAAGAAAACCCAATTGTAACCGGTAGACCAACACGCAGTTTTTCTGAGTCATCTGACAGAACTAAACGTCGGAAAACTGAGGAATTAAGAGCATCGGTGTCCACTGAAGTGCTACTATATTCTACAACTAGCAAATTGCGGTCAGAAGATAAAACGGATTTTGTCAAAGTCATTCGTGACATTGCATAAGGAAGTCCTACGAAGGCCTTAAAATACAGAAGATCTATTGAATCGTCAGATACAAATTTACCTTTTTCAAATGACGAAACATTGTCTTTATTCGTTGAATTTGGATTATCGCAGGGTCAGTATCAAAAGTTGCGCAATGCACATTTACAAAAAAATCCAAGATGCTCCCATCGTATAAACAAATACAAAAAGCCAAAGTTCAGTGTTACCCTACATCAGGTCTATCTTTATCTATCTATAGCTGAAGTGAAATTATAACCTCTTTTGTATCACACGATTGATCGTAATATACTCTGTCAAACGGAAGTTCTTAAATCTTTATCGGAAGAAAAACTTCAAAATGCCAGTGACGAGAGCATTTTTTTTTCGTCTTGCGTCCCTTTGCAACTTGTGTGTAAAAACACTACAAATACGGAAACCACTGTTCTCTGGAAGAATCCAAGGCCGTAATCGCCTAGATATTGTCGGCCTATCAAGATAGGATGTGCAAAGGAAACATTAAATCTGATAAAAGAATCAACCAATAATGTAGAACAGCAGGTAAATAATTTAATTCCGTTTGTTACTGCGGTTTGCGGAAAGGCTGTGTGTGTACGTTATCATTTAACGTTAACAATGATAGACACAAAAGTTTGTAATTCGTTGACTGACACAAGTTCCGCAATGCGCTGTTACATATGCAATTGCACATTTAAGGAGTTCAACAATGTAGAAAAGATGTTGCAGAAAGAAGTTTGTTCCGACAATTTAAAATTCGGCTTATCGTCTCTACATTGTTGGATCCGTTGCTTCGAATTTTTATTACATTTATCCTATAAATTGGAAATAAAAAAATGGCAAGCTCGATCAACAAGGGAAAAAGAATCAGTTGAAAAAAAGAAAATCAGCAATCCAAGTGGCATTTCGGGCTCTGGCGCGATCCGGCTTCGTCTATGGACTCTTTTGTTTCTGTTTCTGTTTTGTTCGCCATCGAGCTGGTCGCTGTGGCTTCCGGACCTAGTACCACCGGGGTGAAACCTTGTGCGAACGGCTCCGGTTTAAGGTCACAGTTAATCTCCGTCCTGTTAAAACCCTGGCAGGCCTTGGGGTACGTTCCTGATCGGTCACCGTTAAGTTGGTGGCGTAGGTTTGGTTGAGATAAACTCCCAATCTGCAGTGGTTCGGCTCTGTACACACTGCTCCATAAGGGTGTGTCTCAACCCTCGCATGGCCTCCCTGCTTCGGCATAGATAACCATGCCATAAAGGTGACTACGCGCTCCGATCGGGATAGCGGCCTAAAGTGGGGACCCTTTTAGCATGGACAAGTCCAAATTTTTAAAAACCTCTTCGGCCAACCCAAAAGGGGAGCCCAAGCGATTGGTTCTTCAGAAGCTTCAGAAAGCAAGGTTGTTGCATTGGATATTTCTAAGGCCTTTGACCGAGTGTGGCATAAAGCACTCGTGTCTAAATTGATTGCCTATGGCGTCGGTAGTATCTTCTCTCGTTGGATAACGAGCTTCCTCTATGATCGCTCTATTCGTGTTGTAATAGACGGCATAGCCTCGGAAAAACATTCCCTTAGCGCGGGAGTGCCGCAGGGTTCGGTCCTTTCTCCTACCCTTTTCTTTATCTTCATTAACGACCTATTGTCGTCGACAAAGAATCCCATCTACTCGTTTGCGGATGACAGCACCATTTGTCATTCATACTCCTTCACAAAGCGCCCCAGCTCTGTGGAGATTGAGAGAGAACGGCGCCGTATGAATGATACATTTAATAGCGACCTACAAACAATCTCCAAGTGGGGTCAAGCGAACAGGGTCGATTTTAATCCTCGCAAGACCCAATGTTGCCTGTTATCCCACAAACGAGTCTCCTCACATCCCAACACATCCCTGGTTATGGATGGTGTGAGTATTGCGGAATCGGCAGCTCTCGATGTTCTGGGCATGTCCATTAAGAACGATCTTCGTTGGAACGATCATATTTTTGGCGTGTCGAAAGAAGCAGCCAAGTGCCTCGGCTTCTTAAAGCGGTGCAAAAAACATTGCACTCCGTCCGATCTCTGTATTATTTATACCACCTATATCCGACCTAAAATGGAGTTTAACTCGCACCTATGGGCAGGGGCTTCAAAAACCCATTTGGAGCTACTGGATCGGGTACAAAACCGTGCAATTAGACTTATAGGGGACAGTAGGGCATCCAGCTCTATTGACTCCTTGGAACATCGTCGAAACGTGGCATGTGTGGTTTTATTTTACCGTTATTTTTTCGGCAATTGCTCAGTGGAGATGAGCAGCCTGCTGCCATCACTCCGGGTATTCCCCCGGGCAACCCGTTTGAACACTGGCGCCCATGCATTCCACGTCGAAACGATGTTCCAGCGCACTACGCACTACAGAGAAAGTTCGTTCCTGGCCAGAACAGCGCGATTGTGGAATGGTCTCCCTGCAGATGTTTTCCCCAGCACTTATGATCTTGATGGAGTCAAGGCAAGAGTCCATAAATTCTTCACCCAACATCCTTTCTCTCAACCTATATATCCTTCCTGAACCAGCGCAATGCCCGCATTTATAGGGGTTTCTCCTGCGCGTTGGCTCGTATTTAAAAAAAAAAAAGCCGTCCAGTCGAGCGCCACCTTCATCGGGTGACGCTACTGCAGCGAGACCTGTGGTGCAGGCGAGAGCCTTTGCCTCAAGGCAGGCCCCGTCTACTTCAGCACCACCCAAGGGTCGCACTGCTCCTACTCCCAGCAAGCGCCCCCCCCCCGACACCGATGTCGGTGCCAGGGAGGGGTGTTGGCAGACCGTCCGTCCAGCTGCACCAGCATCTGGAACAACACTAGGTGCTTCTGGTGGTGCCTCCGTTCCCTCCTCCAATGTACATCCGCAGCACATTAGTGCGTATACGCGGGCGTATAAGACGAGGAGATCTGCCCTCAGGATTCTGAGCAGATTTGGCTCCTCCGACCCAAAAACCCTGTCTGACAAGGACAAAGCTGCCCTCCTCTGGGCGCAGCAACACAAAAATGATCGACCTGTTCCTCCCCCAGAGGCTGCCGTCAAGCGGCAAAGATCGGACGGACAGGCAGCTCCCTCAGTCCTTCAGGACACAAAGCGGCCAAGACTGGCAGTGGCAAGGTCGAAACCTCAGCGCCCATTCAGCGAGGTTGTCAAGGGTGGCCTTATCTGGGCCATCATCGACCGTGCGAACACCGACGGTACTATCTCCGGAGCGAACTGGAGGTTAGTACATTCCAGACTCGTTGCTGTCTACAAAGAGATCGTCGCCGCCAACCCTGGTTTCTCGCCAACCTGCCGCGATGCAGGTTGGTACCAGGGTCATGTAAAACTCATCGCCTGCGCGGATCAACGCCCTGCGGATCTATATAAGCTGGCGATCGACAAAGTCGGTGAGGTCTGGCCTGCGCGAAGCTAGCCGCGGTAACGATGGACCAGATCCCTAATCGCCCGCGTGCAAAGGCCTGGCTCCCAGCCGATCCCTCTTCTCCCAGCGAGATCTTGGAGCACTTGCAGTTAAGCAATATGCACCTTCCAGCGCACGACTGGAAGGTTGTTAAGGTTAGCGAGCCGAGAGGCCATCAACGGCAGGCGCTCATCGTTCTGAACGAGGAGTCGCTAGCCCCTATTCTCAAAAAGGACGGTGAGATTAACTGCGGTTCGGATCTATCGTCCTCAACGTGTAAGTAAAAGTCTATGTTCAATTTTAATTTGGAACTTTATTTCCTTCGCTATGCGAAGGCAGTCGATCACCAGCAGTGAGTTACAATGACTGACTTGTCGGTGCCTGCACCTGAATAACTTAGCTTAGACGGCTCCACTTGGACTGCCGTTGTTGGTTGCTGATTCGGCAATTCCAACGCTGCAGTGGTGCAGCGCTTCCAAACTTCAGCTGGTCTGTCGTCAGCGCTTGCAAGCTTCCGTTCCGCGTTATGTTATTCGAGCTGCATTGCATTCGATGTCGTTGTTTTGTTGTGTTATTGTTATGATGTGCTAATGTTGTTGTTGTTGTTCTCGCTGCTGTTGGTTTTTGCAGCAGATCACCCGAGCTGTTATGGCTACGGTGTGCTACCCGAGCTGTTATGACTATGGTGTGTTAACTGCTCCCCCGCTAGAAGAGACGTCCCCGGCTCCATTAAGAACGTTATCTAATATTGAAATGTTGACGTTGCGCTGTCGGCGCTTATTGATAACGCATGCCGCTATAGCAACAGCGAAGAATCCTAATGTGAGGAGGTAAGCCGTCAGCCATCGTGACGATTGGTCTTCAACGAATCCTTTTAGTGATGCAATATGCTTCAAATTCCTTTGGTTGATATTATGCAGGTACGGGAGAGACAAAACTATAACATGATTCGTCAAGTTATGGAATTGCGCGGGTGCGGCCTCAGGGTAAGCACGTACAGCCTTTCTCCAATTGTGTGTACGTGGTGCCGTTAATTGTGACATTTTCCAGAAATTTTATCATAAATGTTCCTTGTATCAGCACAGCAGGAAAACTTCCTTCTCGGACTTCTACTAGTTCGTTGTTTATTACAATTAAGCCATCGTCGATTTCTTCTATTGGAGCGATTTGGTCTGCTGTAGTAGTTTGGCACGATGCGGGTCGGTGGCTTAATAAATTTAGTATACAGGAGCTATTCTCATTCGAAACTTCACAAAATATAGTTGACACTGCGTTTTTACAATTAATGAGCTTATCATATTTGCTATTACATGTTGATACTATATTAGTCTCTAACATTATTGTTTTACAATTTTGTATAACCGGCTTAATCTTTATTTTCTTACATGTTTGCTCAACTACTGGATACTTAATTATGAAATAAATATTATTATTGTCTTGTAAAATTTTCAATTTTGAAACTGTTAATAAATCGCTTATTGTTATATTTGTTGAGTGCTCGTTGGTCAGTAAATTTTCAACCTCCTTACTATTTAACAGTATGGGATTAATTATTTGTATTCTACCCAAGGTGACTGAATATAGAGCTGATTCGATGTCGTCTATCATAGCTCTGTTTCTCGCGGATATCAGTTCGAATCGGTGTCCGGTATCTAGCTCATGTTTTTTTGAGGAGCTGAGTAATTTATTCACAGTGTCCGTCAGCTGATTTATTCTGAGTTGTGTCTGGTTGTTAATAAGGATCTGTTGGTTATTTGACTCAATTAATGATTCCGTCCGCAATTGAAGTTGACTGAAATCATCAAAATCCGGGGTTCCCGCTACATATTTAAGGGCGGTACCCAAAAAGTTGATACTCCGGGACTGCCGATGATGAATCCTTACGGAATCTAATAATCGAGAAATGCGGTCTATGTCGAGCTGTAGAGTTTTCCGTATGTGGGATTGCGGGAAGTTGTCTAGCAGATGATGTGTGTCATCGGCGATACCCTCATAAACGGTCAGATTTAAGTGATGAATAAGGTGCTTATACTGATGATAGATGGCTACCTCTCCATCCGAGATTGGGATGAATACCGAGTCAGTGTAGTTAAAAATTTCTGACTGCGCTAACACAGCTGCCGTCAAGATCAAGAACCTGGTGACCGAAAAATTATCTTATATTACTTTTATGAATTTTTTTACCATCAATTAAGACTGTTGTTCCTAAGTCTTTTTCCACCGTTTTTTCTGTATAAAGTTTAGTAAGTTTGTTACCTATCCGTCTATTGTTTTTTTAAAAACCTTCTCGCCTGGCTTAAAAGTTTTTGTCGCTTTATTTCTATTGTGGTGGTGTTGGTCAGAATTGTGTGCTTTAATCAAGCAGTTTTTGATTTCGTCTAGGTATTCTGGTGTTCTGGATGTCAATGGGCTGTTTTCCTGTCACTGACTGAATTGTCCTATTGTATTTATGTGCGGCAAGCAAAATAAGATCGTTCGTGTCATTTAATCCCTGGCTTAATTTAATGCATCTACTGATTTCCGAAAGCGTTCCGTGAAACCGTTCTATCTGTCCGTTCGTTGTACTATGGTGAGGTGGCGTTGTAAATATGGGGTCAAATTTTCTCAAGTGGGCCACTTTAAAATCGATGGTCTCAGTTTTCGTTGATCAATACGGTTTTCGATCGGCTTGGAGGTAAAAACGACACCCCAAAAATAATTTTGAAAAAAATGTTTTTTTCATTAGTTATTTACAGTTAAAGTTTTTGATCATGTTTTTTTCAAAAATTCATAACTCACGAACGGTTTATCGGAACTCAACGTTTTCTACATCAAAATTTTTGTCAATTAATATACTTTGCCATGAAAAAATCTTTCTTCACAAAAAAATTATTATTTAGCTGAAAAATCCTATTTGTTGTAAATAATTGAAAATTAATGAAACTTCTCCGCCAGCGAGAAAATCTTGACACATTTCATTCAATTCTACAATCCCTTACAAAAATTTTGGTGAAAAAAAAGTCATTATTTTGCATTAGGTCAAAAGTTATACATGTTTTTGTGACCGCGCTCCTACCTCTAGCGCTGGAAAAGCACATATTGAGGCGGGCGCGCTTAGTTATCGTGTGACCGAATCGTCATCGTGTGACCCTAATGTCTCCATTAAAGTGGTCTTTTAGTAAGGACTTTATTGTATTAGAATTTAGCGATTTTTCATTGTCACTTACATGACTTAGTATCTTTAAAGAAGTTCATAATACGGATTATTGGTTCTTTTATGTCGACTATTGACCTCGAGGAAATTGATTGGACCAAGGCAAATTTTGAAAATTTGTCTATACAGGTTAAGTAATGCTTACTATCTGTCGAAAAAATGTCTACATGAAGAATTTCACCGGGTTTGCTAGGAATCGGTGTGCGTCCTATTTCGGGGTTTGGCGGATGGCGTTGGTATTTCGCTTCTTGGCAAATTTTGCAGTTAAGGACTATTTCCTTAAGCATTTTCCGCATACGTGGAAAATAGTAATCCTTTAGAACCTGCGCCATATTTTCTTTAAGGGAGCGATGCGCTCTACTGTGCTCTGCGTAAAGGATTTCCTTTTGGTCGTCTTCGTTAAAGATGTCAGTGGCTAAAGTCTTTGTGTGCACGAACTTAACGGCCGGGAAATTAGTTTTAATTTCGTTTTGGATTTTCCCAAGGACAGACAATTCACATAGCAGTCCATTAGTGACATTTGGATTGATGCAGTCCTTTATTTGTTCAAAAATAGCGTCTATGTCCTGAAAAATAATTTTGTGCCTAATTCGCGATTGAAATATAATTTTTGTGGCTTTGGAATTTGTGTTTCCTTTCTCGAGGATTATCTGATTTGTAAAGGAGTTAATGGGGTTCGGAGCAGTATGAATAACCTCCGTCGACGATTCCTCGCTGTGAACAGTCTCATCGTCTGTGGAGGACACACCTTGAGGATTGAGAGTGTTTCTATGTTGCCTCGATAGTGCGTCTGCAACAACGTTTTCCCTGCCTGGCTTATAATAAAATCTAGGTGAGAATTCCTCCACAAAGGCTCTCCAACGTTTTAACTTTGCATTGGGGTTTTTATCCGATATCGAAAAGACAAGGGGTTGATGGTCAGTAAAAATGTTAATGTTATTTGCCCCATATAAATAGTTTCTAAGTTTTTGCAGGGCCCAGACAATTGCGAGAAGCTCTCGCTCATTCGTTGCATAGTTCTCCTCTGTTTTGGATAAGGTTCGCGATATCATAGTTTACGCGTCACGATGAGGTCCGTGTCGCGCACCAAATAACGTAGGCGGAGGGGTTTTTTTATAAACGTTATAAACCTTTATTGTAATTCAAGTTTTGTTAAGATTTTGTGGTTTTTTTGTATTTCGTTACAATGGTGTTTGATGTAAGTTTGTACAATGTATATAAAGTGTGTGTGGTTCTTATTGTTTGCTGTGCAATGTGGTGACAAATGTTCAAGGTTTAATAATATGTGACTTGTAGTATGTCGTCGCCGATGTTCCGAAGATGAGTGATTTTGCCGTCAGCCGCGCAAGCACCGTTTAGGACAGCGAGGGATGCCGTCGGTCAGTACATAGATGGGTATATAGGGTAAGTATATAAAGAGGATAGCGGAAACGTACAAATGGGAAATATACAAGGAGAAGGTAGGTATATAGGAATACGGTAAGTAAACGGTGTTGGAGGGGATATGTACGTACATATACATATTTATTATCGTTTTAGGTGGTGCGCGGTGACGGCAAGCAACGACGTGAACATCCTGGGGCCGGATGCACTCGTGCATTTAAAACACCCCCCTCAACGCCGTCAGGGAGTCGATGGCCTGTGTTAGAAGCGCCTGGGCCTTGCGTCCTCGCAGTTGGCTAGTGGTGATGCCCTGGCGGGCGGAGCTGGGTCTAGCCCGATGGCGACGCGGCTCATTGGTGGAAGCTGGGCGTGCCTGACTGGCCCGAGCCGATGTCGTTGAACAGACTGCTCCCCGACGGGAGTGCGACGGATGCGCACGACGAGAGGAGGGGGGGCGTGGATGTTGGCGTGATGGATGCGCTGAAGTGCGGGGGTCTCGACGTCGGCAGCGGTGTGGGCCTTGCGTCCGGTTGACAGGCTGCTTCGTCGCTCGGGCACCTCGTTTTCGCCCGGAAGAGGCCATCCGTTGCAGGGTATCAACGGGATGCAGCAATGTATGATGCGCCAACCCGCACTTCTTGCAACTGTTCGGCGAGTCGCACATCCCCGTGTCGTGGGACCGGGCCAAACAGTTGCGACAGTATCCGTGCGCGTGCACGACATCGTCGCGTTGGCCGGGGTTCATACCCAAGAACCCGCGGCAGAACCTCAATGGATGAGGGCGGTGGCACAGCTGACACTTGTGCATGTCGTCCATGGGGGAGCTGTGGAGAGAGAACAAAGGGACCGGACTTTAGTGTCTTATATTGAAAGGGGGCAGCGATGCCCGTAAATAATTATAAAGGAATTTATAATAAAGAAAAAAAAGGGGGGTTCTACGCGGTGGGTAGAACGCATAATTTCACAATCGGGCGTGTGAGTATGCCAGATTGTGCGCGGACATCGGCCACTCGGACGTGGCCATCGGGTCCTCGATGTAGGGCGATGATCCGTCCTAATCTCCATTCGGTGGGGGGCAGCAGCTCGTCCTTGATGACGACTAACTGGTCCAGTGCTATCTCCTGTTGGGGATGGCGCCACTTGTGCCTCTTGTGGAGCTCATGGAGATACTCAGCTTTCCATCTCCGGCTGAACTCATGGTGAAGAGCTTTCAGCTTCTCCCATCGGTTGATCAAGGATAGATCCTCCGAGTTGGGTTCGGGAGGTGACAGGAGCGGGGCGCCTCGCAGGAAGTGACCTGGAGTAAGCGCCAAGAGATCAGATGGATCTTGTGAGAGAGGTGATAATGGTCGGGAATTCAATACGGCCTCAATTCGAGCAAGAAGGGTTGTGAACTCTTCGAAGTTAAATTTGTGGAGGCCGGCAGTCTTCTTGAGATGAGTTTTGAAACTTTTGACTGCAGATTCCCACAACCCGCCCATGTGAGGTGCACTGGGGGGGATGAAAACCCAATCGACTCCTTGAGTGGAATATTTCTTCAGGATGTCGTGGGATGCCTCTTTTGAGAATTTGAGGAACTCTCGGCTCATGGCTCTGTGGGCGCCAACGAAGGTGGTGCCATTGTCCGACATGATTTTGCGGGGGAGTCCTCGCCTGCCAACGAATCTGGCAAAAGCAGCACGGAATGCCTCTGTGGTGAGGGCAGAACACAATTCCAAGTGAATGGCCTTGGTTGAGAAGCAGACAAACACCGCGACATAACCTTTGAGGAAGGTTGCCGTTCGGAGCTGAGATGCCTTAATTTGAAATGGGCCCGCAAAATCAACACCTGTCGTCGAGAATGGGATTGACAGGGTACAGCGCTCTGGCGGAAGAGCTGCCATTATTTGTGATCGGACCTTTTGTCTCTGAACCGTGCAGACCTTGCATAGGCGAATGCATTTCTTGATCTGAGGCTTTAGACGGGGAATGTAAAACTCTTGACGAGCCATTCTGAACATGAGCCGAAGTTCTGCGTGTAAGAGAAGAGTGTGGAGGAACTCAAGATACAACTTGCAGAACCGAGATGCCTCTGGTAGGATTATCGGATGGCGCTCATTGTAACTAAGCGCCGCCTGGGCCAATCTACCATCAACTCGCATCAAGCCGTCCTTATCGAGGAACGGATTGAGAGTCAAAATCGTGCTTTTTCGGGGAAGAGGGGTCTTGTTGGACAGCGCGGTAAGTTCGGGGTGGTGGAACCGTGTCTGGGCTAACGAGAGGAGTCTCGTCTTGACAAACTGAATCTCATTCTGGGAAACGAATGGATTCAAGTTGAGAGGAGATGTGTTCCTCTTGGCGAGTCCGTTATGGACAAAACGGAACGCATATGCAAGGACACGTAGCGCGCGAGAATAGGAGGAGAACCGATCGAGGATGTCTGATGGTTCCTCCAGCGCGAGATGAACTTCGACCTTCCGCTGCTCAGGTGGAGCAACATTGAAGGGAGTTGATTTGGGCCAGGCTTCTTCAGGTGACTGAAGCCATTTGGGGCCATTCCACCACAGCGGGTTTGCTGCAAGTTCTTGGGGTTTGCACCCGCGAGTGCCCAAGTCGGCGGGATTGTCACGGCTTATGACGTGACGCCAAGTGGCATTGCCGACATTTTTTAGAATCTGGGCTGTTCGGTTGGCTACATACGTCTTCCAAGTGCTTGGAGGTTTTTCTAGCCAGGCGAGAACTATTTGTGAATCCGACCAGAAGAAGGTGTCTTCGGGGTTCACATCGAGATTTTCCGTGAGGCATTTGGATAATTGAGAAAGTAAAACGGCGCCGCACAATTCTAAGCGCGGCAGGCTAACCGTCTGCAGAGGTGCAACTTTACCCTTTGCCACGAGCAGGTGACACGAGATATTGCCATCGCTGTCAGTGGCGCGCAAATAAAGAGTTGCGCAATATGCCTTTTCTGAAGCATCGCAAAATCCGTGAAGTTGGATTCGCTTCAGTGGGGAGAATTGTACCCATCGGGGGATCTCGATCTCGCTGATGGACGACAAATTCTTGACGAATTGATTCCATTTTATGAGTGAACCGGGCTTTACGCATTCATCCCATTCCGTGCCCTCCAACCAAAGCTCTTGCAGGAGTAACTTGGCTTGAGTTATAATGGGCGAGAGCCATCCTGCCGGGTCAAAAAGTTTTGCGACCGCAGAGAGAATCTGTCGCTTCGTGGCAGAACTCGTTTCGGAGATGGGAACGATCGAATACGAGAATGTATCCGACAAAGCGTTCCATCTCATGCCAAGTGTTTTGGTAGAGCTGGCACTTTCGAACTTGAGAAAGTCTGAGTCGAGAAGTGCCGAGGTGGGAATATTCTCCAGGATCCTCGGATGATTAGATGTAATCTTCCTAAGAGGAAATCCTGCGGATTTGAGGGCACCGATCACTTGTGTCAGTGAGTCGACTGCTTCAGAAATGGAATGCGCGCCGGACAAAATGTCATCAACGTAAGTCTCCTTGAGAAGGACTGTTTCCACTAACGGGAATTTGTCCTTTGAATCTTCAGCCAGTTGTCGAAGTGTTCGAATGGCTAAGAAAGGAGCACAATTCACACCAAACGTCACTGTCTTGAGCCTAAAGTCTCGAATGGGGGAATTTCGAGACTCGCGAAAGAGGATTCGCTGAAACTCTTGATCGTCTTGG
Organism: Melieria omissa; assembly: GCA_963971225.1. Classification (NCBI taxonomy): domain Eukaryota; kingdom Metazoa; phylum Arthropoda; class Insecta; order Diptera; family Ulidiidae; genus Melieria; species Melieria omissa. The sequence goes on from OZ020270.1 coordinate 43,510,098, forward strand.
TGGACAAGAATCTGCCTATACATCTTTTCCACATCTCCATTGAATACAAATTGGTACAGCCGCCATCTTAAAATGAGGGTCATTAGATCGGGCTGTAAAGTGGGACCAATATGGAGGATATCATTGAGGGAATATCCAGAGCCGGTCGTTCTAGACGCGTTGAAGACAACGCGGACCTTGGAAGTGGTCTTTTCCGGCTTTATTACAGCATGGTGAGGCAAATAAAATGAAAAGTATTTGCCATCAGAGATGATTTCGTTGGACTGAGTTACCTCCATATGATTGAGAGTGAGATACTCTTTGAGGACCTCATCATATGTGGCTTGGAGATCGCCTTTCTTTGCCAAAGTCCTTTCCATGCTGAGATATTGAGAGAAGGCTGTGGTACGGGATTGACCTAGAGCCAGTTGGCTGGGAAAACTAGCCTTGAAGGGGAGTCGGACGACATATCTACCATCTGACCGCCGGGATGTGGTCTTTTGATAGAGGTCTTCGCAAAACCGATCCTCTTCGGAAATTGGAGAAGGCTGTGGAATTTCCTCTTGTTCCCAAAAGCGTTTGAGCTGGGAACTTAGGAGCTCATTGGAAACTTCTTCCACTTGTGTCGAGAATGTTGACACCTTCTGGGGGAGTGGCCCACTTATAATCCAACCGAATATGGTGTTTTGGGCAAGGAGGCTGCCACACATGTTCCGGTGGATTCCATCGAGAAGGATTTGAGGAAGTAAATCGCTTCCGATGACCATGTCGATTTGGGCCTGTCTGAAGCAGTTTGGATCTGCTAGGTCCAACATGGCAACGTGTTTCCACTCCTTTAGGCCCACATTGAAAGTGGGCAGAAGCTTGGTCAACTGTGGGAGTACAATTGCCTGTGTGGTAAGTTTCGTGCCAGTTCGAGTTGCGACTAGCGTTATGTTGCAGATCTGGTTGGAGTTTTGGATGGTCTTTCCACCCATTCCAGATATTTCGATCTGAGTCCTCTGCGTAGGGATCCTCAGTCGATTCTGCACTTTGGACGATATGAATGTCCGTTGCGAACCTTGATCGATAAGGGCTCGAACCTTATGATATTCGCCGAGATGCTCTAAAGAAACAAGAGCAGTGGGGAGAAGTGTTTTCTCTTCGACCGTAGTGCTAAGAGACTGCACTGGCCGATTTTTTGACGTTCGTGATGAACGTGACTGCTCATCAGAACTTGACTCATCCCGTGAACTCCGCGCCGTTCTTACGGGGGACTTTCGCGTCTGTGGACTGTGAGGTTGGGTCGTGGAGACCTGAGCAACTACATTTCGTTGCCGAGGCGGGTTGTTGTCAGCTGGAATGTGAAGCAGCGAATGGTGCTTTCTCTGACAGTGAGAGCAAGTGAATTGACTCGTACAGTCCCGCTTCAAGTGAGTGTATGACAGGCAGTTTTCACACAAGTTGTGTGTTCGTACTGCCTTCACTCGGTCTCGAACAGACATTTTTTTGAAGGTGGCGCAGAATTTGAGCGCGTGAGGAGCGCCGCAAATCGGACATGAAAAAGTCCGCTCACCTTCCACCAAAAAGTTCTGTGTTCTGTTGAGACCCCGGTTTGGAAGCAACCCGGACTTGATCGGTTTAACGGTGTTGAGCCGTTCCACGACCTCATACCTTCTTGTAAGGAAGTCATCCATTTGTTCCCAAGTGGGGAGATCTTTACGGGAACTGAGGGATTGTTCCCATAGCGATAAAGTCTCCTCTGGAAGCTTTGTGGAGCAAATGTACACCAGAATTGGGTCCCAACTCTCTGTCGAGACGCCTTGAGATGCTAAGACGGATAGAGAGTTGTTGATTGTCGATTGGAGCCTTTGGAGTGCTTCACTATTTTCAGTAGCTACCTGAGGGAGGCTCAAGAGCGTTTTGACTTGTTTGTCAACTAGAATGCGCCGATTTTCGAATCGTGATTTCAGCGCATTCCATGCCAGTTCAAAATTAGCATCGCTTAATGCGTACTGCTTCACAATCGCGCCAGCTTTTCCGGCTGTCTTGTATCTGAGGTGATACAGTTTCTGGGCAGAGGTGAGTTTAGGGTGGTTTATGTAAACCGCCGTAAACATGTCGCGGAAGGACGGCCACTCTTCGTACCCACCGGAGAAAATTTCTGTGTCGCATGGTGGCACATTCAGGCAAATAGAATTATTTGCCTGCTCAGATGCTGAATTTGCTGAACTTTCAGCTGGACGTGTTGTTTCAGCGGGGGGAGGTTGCTGAACGTCCATAAGATCTGAGATCTGGGCGATTGTATTATATGCTCGATCTCGGCATAGCTCCAACTTCTTTCGAGCAAGAAGCTTGAAGTCGCTTGGCAGGTCGTCATCAGGAGTGATACCGACTTTCCTGTATGCTGCCTTCACGTCTTCATAATAGCCGTTCAAGTCGGCTTGAGCTGCCTTGAGCATGGGCACAGGGAAGTCTTCGATTGCACGCGAGGAGAATTGTGTGCAGAAGTGGACTAGATTGTCCGCTTCGAAAATGAAGGCACTCATGGAGGGATCATGAGCCACTTCCTTTTGAGATTTTCGAATCTCGACTGTTTGTGCCCTGGTGGTGCGTTTTTTGGGGATTGCACCCAATAGGTCGGAATTAAGGCCCTCCGTCTCGGTGTCAGGCGTCCGAACGAATTTCGCAGACGGCTCTGACGGTACCGAGAGGGGATCCGACTCAGCTTTATTGCTGGTGGATCTGTCGGGCGACCTGTTTACTGGCATGTCGTTTTTTAGTGATAAAGATAAACGATAGTTAGCAGTCCACGAAAGATAAGCACGTAGATAACGTGAGAAGCGAAATTTTCCGAACGAGATGTACGATCACGCGAGTTTGTCCAACAAGATAAGTTAATTTTCAGAAATGGAAAAAAGCACAAAGGAAAACCCAAGGTTGTGGTAGAATTCCACAATAGAATAAACCAAAAAACGGATGTTTTTCCTCCTTGTGTACCACCGCACGGAATGGATGTGCACACAAATCGGCAATAAATAAGAAACCACAGTCGATATTTGCGATATTTGCGAAAATTTGTTTCTTTATTAATTTTATTTAATTTTTATTTTTATTTGGTTGAGAAAAAATAAAAAAACTCGCAATAAATAAATAAAAACTAGGCCGCAATGGATATTTGCGGAAGAAATTCGAAAAGGAGACCAACGAGAAAGAAAAAAATTGTTTGTGCCTGTATTTATTTATTTTATTTGTAATTATTTATAACTAAAAAACCCTCCAAAGAGTTTGGAAGTAATTTTGCGTAGTGTACTTATGGGATCTAAGTACGCCACCAGCCTTTGTTTTTCCTGCAGGGTACTATAAATGGGATATATAGTACCACTGTATTTAATGTAGAGCTAGCACTAGCACCGTTTGCCTATGTACATAAGCGCTATGTACATCCGCAATACCGATGTATAAGTTGGACCGGTTGGCTCTGTATATAGATGATATACAGAGAAAAAGGAATTTTTCCAACCGTCTTTTATGTAAAGTTATGTAAAAATTGGAACGACTCACGCAATTGCCTAGGGGGTAGGCAATGTATAGTGGTGCTCCCGCCTCGCTGCTGTCGCCTATGCTGCTGCCCCACTGCTTGGTGCTGTCGTCGCTGGCGTAGCTGCCGTTTGCTGTGTGGTTGTTGTTGCTGCTGGTTATATACCAGCTGGGTCTGGTAATCTTCGCTGTTGTTGCTGTTACTGTGTGCACTAGCAGTTCTTCACTTGCACTTTCGTATGTGTTTTGTTTTTTTTTTTTGTTGTTACAACTTCACTTTATGTTGTTTCACCTTCTGCTAAATTTATTTTATTTGGAAGTAATTTTCGATTCGCCTTTGGTTTTGCTTTTCTTGTTTGACTTTCTTTTCAGATTTTTAAGGCTTTTTTTTTCTTTTCCCCTTTGGTTTTGCTTTTTGGCTGTTAGGGCTCACTTTTCTTTTCACTTTTATTTCTTTTCTTGTTGCACTTTAGGTAATTCGACTTTTAATCTCACACTTTGGTAAGTATTCTTCGGTTTTCACTTTTTTCTTGCACTTAATCCATATATTTTTTTTTTCTTTCAGGTATATATTTAAATTTTTCTTTCAACTTAGGTTCTTTTTCGTTTTTATTTTTTTTCAGGTTTTAAAACGGTAAGTATTTTTCGTTTCACTTGGGTAAGTATTTTGGGTTCGGTGCACTTTGCTTGTAACTTATTTTCCTTCCAAATTCATGGTTCATCACTTTTCACTTATGCTTGCTTTAAATGAGGTTTGGTATGTATTTGTATATGCTTTGTTGCTTTTTACTTTACCTCATGTTATTTCACTGCACAGGTTTTGTTTCCCGCTGGGTCTTTTTGAACGGCTCGAAGGACCAATTTACGCGTCACGATGAGGTCCGTGTCGCGCACCAAATAACGTAGGCGGAGGGGTTTTTTTATAAACGTTATAAACCTTTATTGTAATTCAAGTTTTGTTAAGATTTTGTGGTTTTTTTGTATTTCGTTACAATGGTGTTTGATGTAAGTTTGTACAATGTATATAAAGTGTGTGTGGTTCTTATTGTTTGCTGTGCAATGTGGTGACAAATGTTCAAGGTTTAATAATATGTGACTTGTAGTATGTCGTCGCCGATGTTCCGAAGATGAGTGATTTTGCCGTCAGCCGCGCAAGCACCGTTTAGGACAGCGAGGGATGCCGTCGGTCAGTACATAGATGGGTATATAGGGTAAGTATATAAAGAGGATAGCGGAAACGTACAAATGGGAAATATACAAGGAGAAGGTAGGTATATAGGAATACGGTAAGTAAACGGTGTTGGAGGGGATATGTACGACATATTTATTATCGTTTTAGGTGGTGCGCGGTGACAGCAAGCAACGACGTGAACACATAGCGATGGGCCTGCCTCCTTGTGAAAGTACATCGCCTAGGGCATGCGAAGACGCATCTGTGGTTAGATCAAAGGGATTTTCGTAATCCGGATAGAGAAGAAGAATCTCTTCTGAGGACAAAATAGCCTTAATTTTCTGGAAAGGCTCTATGAGCTTCGTCATCGAATGTAATTTTTATGTTCTTGGAAGTATTAGCCCGAATCGTTCCATTTTCGCCTCGCAAATATTTTGTGAGAGGTTTTGCAATCATTGCGTAGTCCTTAATAAAGCGCCGGTAATAACCAGACAACCCTAAAAAGGAGCGCAAGGCGCGCAGTGTTTTCGGGACTTCGTAGTCGATAATGTCTTTCACTTTATCTTTCGATGTCGTAATACCATCTTTTGAAACAACAAATCCCAGAAATTCAACTTCTGTTTTAAAGAATTGAGTTTTCTCTAAAGATAGGGGAAGGTGGGGAATTGTGGGCCACGTTTTTATTTTGCCAGATATCTTGAACAAAAATCAAAATTTTTCCAAATTTCAAAAAGGCATTGTATTCTACGTGTGTAAGGTTACTGTAGATCTTTGCTTTCTTTTTTTTTTTTTGTTTTTCATAAGATTTTGGTGGATAATAAAAAGGTGATGTTTTTACGATTTAAAAAATTGTTGGGGAATTGTGGGCCACCACCTCAATTAAGTCAATACCCAAAAATTTCTGTGTAAAAACTTTATTGAAAGATTGGAAATGACAAATGAATAGTTATTAATTGAAAAAATGAAAAAAAAATATCTGCTACCATCAATCAGATATGCAATTTGGGCACATGAACGTGTTGGCAGAGGTATGGATACATTTGGCATGTACATCTCGACCACATTCGATGCATTTTATTGAATTGTTTTTCGTCAGTTCCTTCGGCATTGATTCCAAGCCAAGTACGCAGAAGTCAACATCGTCGTCGTCATCCGAAGAATCACGTCGTGCTGATTGTGATCGTGTTTTGCGCTTTTTGGGTGCTACGATTTTTGTTGCTTTCTTTTCTTGTTGTGTTTCTAACTTCTTGCGCTTAATGTCAGCTTTCTGACGCAAATCAGTGACAACTGTTTGCGATGTTAAAATGGCGCTTTTCATCGGCTTGCGACCACGATTGAACTTTTGGGCCGGTGTTCCCCGTCTTAGTGGTCCAGTTTCTTGCAACGTTTTTTTTAAAAAAGCAGAAGAGGTGGTACCAGATGTGGTTGCCACTGCCAAAGACTCAGAACTTGTGACTGTTTCATTCGCAGCCGTCTCGATTTTACCATCAGTTACAGTAATGCTGCGTTGTTCATTCGCACTTTCTTCATCACTGCCACTGTGTTGATCCTCACCACTAAGTTTTGAAGCAATAAAGTCAACCTCGGTGAACGCGATCGCATCGAATGGGAAAATTCCACATGCTATGAACCCGCTTTTGATGTTCTCTGGTGTGACGGCAATATCGAGACACTTGTCAATAATGAGAGGAACGTGGTGAAGATCGAAAACTGCCCCAACGTTGGCGCGCTTCCAATCGTCATGCTTTTGGGCGTAAGTCGTTTTTAACGAACCGAAAACAGTGACATCTAACGGCTGCATACGATGTGTACAATGCGGAGGGAACGATAGCATTGTGATGCCATGTGCAAGGGCCTTATCAATAACGTCAATGGACAAATGTGACGTATGATTGTCCAGCAGCAAAAGTGTGGGTGAGCCGGCAGAAGCACCTGAGAATTTAATGAAGTGATCCATATATGTCAAAAATACCTCGGATGTCATCCATCCACTGCCATTCGCTACGCCTTGTGCGCCATGAGTTGCGTGGGTCATGTATATTGCTTTCCAGTTTTTCCGTGGGAAAATAAAAAAAGGTGGAATCGAATAACCACTCGCACTAACCGCCAACGCCATCGACACATTGGTTCCTCTCTCGGCGGATGTGGACGTGCCTATCGTTTTTTACCTTTTCGGGCAATAACTTTAACGATTTTGTTGGGAACAGTGGGCAACCCGGTTTCGTCCATATTCCAAATTCGATGGGGCTCAAACGACGTTGAATTGAGAACGAAACGAAGGTTGGCGAAAAAGGCATCGACATTCTCTTTGCAAAATGCTTTCGCGCGATTTTGGCTGACCTGCTCTGGCGTTCGCAACGATAAATTCGGATGACGATGCATAAACGAGTAGTACCAGTCGGTACTCGCTGCCGAATTTTCATTCCACGATTGAGGGTAGTTGCTTTTGATCGATTTCGCATATTGGAATGCCAAAGTCCGTAACTCCGAACTATTTAGGCCATAGTAAATGTCACTCGCGTGAAGGACATATTTAATTAGAGCCTGTTCTTCTTGATCACTAAAAATCTGAAACAGGAACAGGAGTTAAGAGTTTCAATAGGTTCAATACGATTGCTTAAACAAATTATCTTGTTAAAATAATGGTAATTTCAGCAAAATCACTTGTAAATTCACGTTCTTACTTACTTACTTACTTAACTGGCCATAACAACCCGTTATCGGGTTACGGCCTGCCGCAAAACTTCTCTCCAGGCGCCTCTGCTTCGCGCGCGCCTTCTCCAGTTGGTCACACCAAGAGATACCAGGGCCTCTTTCACGTTCAGCGACTCCAAAAACCGCGGAAAACACTTACGTATCGCAAACAAGCAATTGTGCACTATTTTGCAAATAATAATAATTATTAATAACAAATAAATTACTACAATGAGTTTTTTTCACTTGAATGTTTGTAATTTCGAAATAAAAACTCACCGGCTTGGCGCCTGGCACAACGATTCCTTTCAAAAATGTGATCATCGCATCATCGGAAGCAGTTGAAACATCAATTTTTGCTTTCTCCAGCTTGTCAATATAACGGCTCAATGTAACGCGAGCTATGTTGGTGGATTTAGCGACGGCACGGATGGAATTCTGGCTAATTTTGATCAGCTTAATAGCCTCCAAAACAGCAGGAAAGTCAATGTTCTCCTCATGTTTGCCATAGTAACGTGGCATGGTGGCTGGAAAGTACCTCCAAAAAAAAACAATTCAGCGAACCATTCATTTTTCAATTCACAGCCTCAATTTTGAAAAAAAAAATAATAAATACACAATAACAATGTGCATGTATGTCAAAAATGTCGAAACACTGGTGGCCCACAATTCCCCACAAAAAGTGGCCCATGATTCCCCACAAGCCATGTTTTGACATATCGCGGCTTGATTATGACTCGACAAAATTTCATGTGAAATTCCTTTTGTATATTGGAATGCCAAGGTACAACGATGATTATCAGCATATTTACCTCAGTTGATTCGTAACGATGCGTTGGAGATCGATGCACGAGAACAACACTCATAAATTCTTGAAGCAACTTTTTTTTAGGTTAGTATTGCACAGCACGCTAGAGACGTATACACTGATCAACTACAAACGTAAAAATATGCTTCGGGTCAAAGATGACCTTGACATTTGTGTCGCACTATACAACTCGGCATACCAACGATAGATGGCGGTGGCCCACAATTCCCCGTGGCCCACAATTCCCCACTTTCCCCTACCCTCATGTTTGCCGAGTACAATTTCTGAAGTATTCGGCTGACGTCTTGCAAGTGGGTTTCATAGTCACTGGAAAATACAATAATATCGTCTATATAGACGTGGCAAGTCCTCCCAATTTCTTCTCTCAGCACGTCATCAATGGCGCGCTGAAAAATGCTGGGGCCATTTTTCAGGCCAAATGGTAACCTGCAGAACTCATATTTTCCATTATTGATGGAAAACGCGGTTTTTTCTCTATCTTTTCTTGCAAGTGTAATTTGGTGAAAATCTATTGTTGTAAAAATTGACGATTTACCCAGGTTGGCAAGGATCACCAATGTGTCAGGAATTGGATACCTATCGCTAATGGTTTTCTCATTGAGTTTTTTAAAATCTATTACCATACGCATTTTCCTTTCTCCTGTCTCGTTTGTTCCTTTTTTATACACCACCCACACTGGGCTGTTGTAGGGCGATCGCGAGGGTATAATAATCCCGTCGCGCAGTATGTTATTAACTTCCTGGTTTACGAACTCGGTAGCCGCCATTGGATAGGGGTATGACTTGGCATAAACCGGTTCATCATTCACTGTTCGTATGGTTGCCACAATATTTGTATTGTATGGCAGAGACTCGTTGGGGTCGGAGAAAACTAGCATTTATAGCATTTATTTCTCGGAGGAGGTCATACCCGATTATGCCGTCAAAAGTGTTAAGTGTGGGTAAAATAAAAAAAACATAGTTCGTATTGAAAATATTTATAGCGCATTTCTTTGTTATTTTGTCTTGCCATGAATTGATTTAACTAGGAATGGGGATGTGAGAGGTTTTATACCTTTCCAATTGGAGTCCTTAACGTAATTTTTAGATGCGCCTGTGTCTACCAAGAATTTTAATTGCTTTCCTCCAAATGTTCTGCTAACATATGGTAGCAGGGATCTACCCCTAAAAAATTAACCTCATCTAATGTTTCTTCTTGGGGTGGGCACTCAGTATAGTAGCTCTCGTTTTCTACAGAGTCATCGAGATTGTCCGTTTGGTAATTAAAGTCGGGGCCCTCGTTCGGATCGTTCATAGAGTTATGCTGTCCCAAATGGTTTATGCGCTGTATTTTGTTATTGTTAAAACGGTCACTGTCACGTTGTCTTTTCTGTGCCTGTTGCGTATCGAAATTCATGGAATTTATTGGGTATTGGTTTCCGAAAGCTGTCCTTCCCGAAGGGAAATTTCGGATATTAGGAGGGGAGTACAGTTTGGTTATTGGCTCTTATATTAGGCTGCGGATACCTGAACCTAGACAGGCTTGGATCTACGTCCATAGGAGTGGGCCTTGAAGTGGGCATCTGTTGCGGTTGTCTGAAGAAGTGCGGGCTATAGAGTTGCGCAATTGTATGCCATTGCCTGAAACTTTATTTTCTGCGATTCTATGAGCTAATAGCGAGCGCGCCTGGTTGGATTCTAGTTCTTGTGCCAGTGCCAAGGCCGATGCCATGTCAGACGGTCTTGACGAAAATAGGATATCGCAGAGCGGCCGATTAAGCCCTGATACGAATACCCTAAAGGCGTCTTGGCGATACTTTGCATTCAGCGATTCCAGAACATCTTTCTTATCTTCGTAGGTCATTAGTTTTTTGTTGATGATATCTGTCAACTTCTTGCTCACCTCATCGTAGAATTCCGTAATGGTCAGTCTTCTCTGCCGGAGGGTGGACATTTCCTGTTCCAGTATGTAGACAGGTTTCTTGTCCGAATAAGTGAAATCAAGCCTGGCTACTATGGCTTGGAAGTTAAGTATTGTATTGAATGAGGATAAAACGGAATCCGCAGATCCCACAATCTTATTCCTAATAATGGCCAGTGCCTGGTAATGCTTCGATCTGTTTTGTGCGTTTTCAAAAAGTTTGTAGGCGGTGTGTGCCGCCTGTCGCCACGAAACGTATCGTGAATGGTCGCCATTGAATTCCGGCAAGGATTTCACAACATCCAGCGACTCATCGCATCTGACCGTAGGATCGATCGTAATTTCGCGATATTGCTCTACTTGAACCGGTCTTTCTATCAACGTTAGCCTGGCAGTAAGTTCGTCAATAGTCGTTTGGAATTCAATTGTTCAAATTATTTCGATTTTGCTTTTTCGTTTCGAATGTTCACTATGAAATGTTCTTTATGCCTTTTGTTTAAACTTGGTCACTATTAAACGCTTTTTGTATTTTCTTTAGAGGTACGTATGCCTTTTTTCAAACTTGGCCACTATTAAATGTTTTTTGTATTTTCTTTTAGAGGTACATATGCCTTTTTTTATTTCGTGCGTTCGAGCACCACGGCCACTTCGTTTATCCTTCTATGGGGATATTTTAATGTAGCCCCACGTTGGGCGCCAGTAAAAGTCTATGTTCAATTTTAATTTGGAACTTTATTTCCTTCGCTATGCGAAGGCAGCCGATCACCAGCAGTGAGTTACAATGACTGACTTGTCGGTGCCTGCACCTGAATAACTTAGCTTAGACGGCTCCACTTGGACTGCCGTTGTTGATTGCTGATTCGGCAATTCCCACGCTGCAGTGGTGCAGCGCTTCCAAACTTCAGCTGGTCTGTCATCAGCGCTTGCAAGCTTCCGTTCCGCGTTATGTTATTCGAGCTGCATTGCATTCGATGTCGTTGTGGTTGTTGTGTTGTTGTTATGATGTGCTAATGTTGTTGTTGTTGTTCTCGCTGCTGTTGGTTTTTGCAGTAGATCACCCGAGCTGTTATGGCTACGGTGTGCTACCCGAGCTGTTATGAATATGGTGTGTTAACTTGTACAAGTGCGACCAGCCGGGTAACACGTGTACACCCAAGAGGACGGTACCCGCACCATCAACCTCATCCAGGTCCTCGACCCAGGTGGTCGATTACTTATCCGACGAAGCTGGCAGTGTCATGTCAACTTCCGAGTTTGTCGGTGTGTTTTTCGACCACGTGGCCATGTGGATCGATGGCGTCACTGAATCCCCTTTGTCCGATGAGGAGGATTCAAACACCACGATGATTCCCAATCCTAATGATGGTGCAGATTGTACAAATTAATCTGCACCACTCCATCGCTGCCTCGGCAGCTCTTCTTCTTCGCCTGGCACAAACCGGCGAAGAAATCGCGCTGATCCAAGAACCCTGGATCGTCAATGGTCGGGTTTGCGGACTCAGCCTCGATGGTTATCGGGCTGTCTATATCGCAGGACAAGGTAATCCCAGATCCTGCATCCTCATAAAGAACAATTTTAATTCTTTTCTTCTCCCCAGGTTCAGCGACGCGGATAATGTGACGGTGGCTGTCACTATTGGTGGCGTAGCGACCTGGGTCGTCTCTTGCTACATGGCGCATGATCACGGCTCCATACCGCCGCACGACAAGGTGAGGCTACTGGTTTCAGAGGCCTCCCGGAGCCACGTTCCTGCCATCATCGGTGCGGACGCCAATGCCCATCACGAGATGTGGGGCAGCACCGACAACAACGAGCGGGGTGAGTCTCTTTTTGATTTTATCCTTGCGCACGATCTAGTCATTGGCAACAGGGGTGACGAACCAACCTTCCTTACCTCCAATCGGAGGGAAGTCCTCGACATCACTCTTGTCAATGGCCACTCAGTTAATAGTTTTAATAATTGGAGAGTATCACATGAGTGCTCCTTCTCTGATCATAGGTACATTTGCTTCATGATTGGTGATCACGATCCCTACGAGGGTGTGGGTCCTGATCACTATATCAATAGGAAGCGCACTGACTGGGTTAAATTTCGGACCTGCGTCGAAGCGGGCGCGAATGCTATCCCTTCCGTTCTTGTTAACTGCACGGACATCGCACGTGCAGTTAGCTCCGTTACTTCTCTTCTAAATTCTGCTGCCAAGGCTGTCTGCGCCCCCCTGACACCGAGAGGTAAACCAAAGCCCCGGTGGTGGAACCAGGAGATTGCGGAACTCCGCAAGCAATGCCGCAAACTTTTTAACAGGGCCAAAGTCTCCAATGACTGGGCCCCCTACAAATGTAAGCATAGGGAATTCAAATATGCCATCAGGAAAGCCAAAAGGGTGAACTGGAGAAGTTTTTGTGAAAATATCGAAAGCTCCTCCGAGACCAGCAGACTTCGCAGGATACTCAGATCCTCTCCCAGGCACCTGGACTGTATTCAGAGTCCTCAGGGTGGCTGGACGACTTCGGGGGCTGATACGCTTGAAGTTCTCTTGAAGCTTGACACTCACTTTCCTGGAAGTGCATCCTTCATCGACCACGACCACAGTCCTCCTGAGGTCGACCAGGTCATCACAGTTTCTCCTCCAACTTGGCTGACCCATTCCCATCTACAGTGGGCCATCAAGACCTTCGATCCATTCAAGTCCCCAGGACCGGATGGCATCATTCCAGCTGACATCCAACACAGCGCTGAGGCATTAATGCCTCAGCTGCTACGCATATACAACGCTTGTCTGGATCTCTCCTACATTCCCCTCAGTTGGAGAGAATCTAGAGTGGCTTTCATTCCTAAGGCGGGGAAGTCGTCCCATGTTAAGGCTAAGGACTACAGGCCCATCTGCCTATCCTCTTTCCTTCTCAAAACCTTCGAAAGGGTTCTAGATCACCAAATCAGGAACTCTATCGATCCATCTCTACTTCCTCAGTCGCAACATGCCTACACTAGGGGCAAGTCTGTCGAAACTGCTTTACACTCGCTTCTCGAGACGGTCGATAGATCTCTCGTGCATAAGGAGTACAGTTTGACAGCGTTCCTCGATATTGAAGGGGCCTTTAACAACGTCTGTCCACAGGCGGTCGTTAGGGCACTCTTCAATCTGAACCTGGACTCAAAGCTGATCAGATTTGTCGAGAGCCTGCTTAGTATGCATGTTGTCAGCGCCTCTATTGGAAACATTCGCATCAAGCGCATGGTCAGGAGGGGCACACCGCAGGGCGGCGTGCTTTCTCCTCTGATCTGGAATCTGGCAGTAAACTCTCTCTTACACCGGCTGGACAATACTGGTTGCAGAATTGTCGCGTACGCGGACGACATTGCGATTGCAGTCTCCGGAAAATATCTATCCACTCTCTCTGAGAGACTTGGATATGCACTTAGGATTCTATCCCAATGGTGCCGTGAATTTGGCCTTGACGTCAATCCCTCCAAAACCGAGGTCATGCTCTTTAGCAGGAAGTACAAGATACCTCGGTTCGTACTTCCCACTCTGAACGGCGTTAGACTCAACCTCAGCAATAATGTTAGGTATCTTGGTCTAATACTTGACTCTAAACTGAATTGGAAGGCCAACATTGCTGAAAGGGCGCGGAAAGCCTCGTGTGCTCTCTACTGCTGTAAACGAGCTTTAAGCGCAAGATGGGGACTTCAACCTCGTGTTGTGTCGTGGCTTTACTCGGCAGTGGTGAAGCCAAACCTCCTTTATGGTGCCGTCTTTTGGTGGCCGGCCATTAGCAAGGCGGTCAACCTGAAACCTCTTGACAAAGTCAGGAGGTTGGCGGCCCTTTTGGTTACTGGGGCTCTCCGTACTACACCCACCAAAGCACTGTACACCCTCCTCCACTGGCTCCCAACTGCACAACGGGTCAAATTACACGCAAAGTGTTCTGCAGTCAGACTTCACGCGATTTCCCGCTGGGCTAGATCGGATCTTGGTCATTCCAGGATTCTTATTGAGGACTGCTCGATGCCCACCGGCATCGACCTCATCAGCTCCCCTACCAAGCCTGATCACGGCTTCACTATACGCATCCCTCATAGAGATGAATGGACACGTACCGAGCTAGCGACCGATGACTCCATCAACTTCTTTACCGACGGCTCCAAATTGGATAACAAGGTTGGCTGCGGGATTTTCTGCAGCCAACTGGGGCTTCGACTCTCCTTCCGCTTGCCTGATCACTGCAGTGTCTTCCAGGCGGAGGTAATGGCCATATATCAGGCCTCCATCTGGCTTACTCGCGAGTGCGCGCACAGGGCAAATATCCACATTTACTCAGACAGTCAGGCAGCTATCAAGTCGCTCGCAAGGACGACCACCTCATCTAAGCTGGTCCTGGACTGCCGTGAGTCTCTAAACGCCTTAGCCAGACGCTCCAATGTCTCACTACTCTGGGTGCCAGGGCACAGGGGCATCGTAGGCAACTGCGAGGCGGACGAATTAGCCAGAGCGGGTACGTTGCTCTCTGGTGCTTCGTCCTTTCTCGCTGTTGGAGCTCCTCTTGCATCAGTTAAACTGATGCTCAAGCAGTTTTACTATAAAATAGTAAACGATTTGTGGTCTGAGAAACAGACCTGCAACATCTCGCGACAAACCTGGCCAACTTTCAACCTGAAACGGACAAATCAGCTGCTCAACCTCAGTCGTCACTCCATAAGTTTAACGGTATCGGTGCTTACGGGACACTGTATCATGGGTAAGCACGCTGAAAGAATGGGTCTGCAATCCAACGACCTATGTCGAGGATGTGGCTTTGAGGAGGAGGACGAAACCGTTCTCCACCTGCTATGTCAATGTCCTTCTTTAGCCAGAAGAAGATTTAAATTCCTCGGCTCAGCCTTTTTCGATATTCTAACTGGACTATCTCCTCTGAATATCAGGGACATAGCCAGATTCATCATGGAATCTTCATGGTTCCATGCGCGTTAAGGGGGAGTCGCGCCATACACTGTGGTATCACAACGGGCCAATAGTTGTGCCTACATGAGCTTTTTCACATTGAAGGCTGCCGCTCCAACCTAACCTAACCTAAGTGGCATTTAAAAACCAATTGGGTTTGAACGTTGAGAAACCAAAACAAGGTAGTGGAACTTCGAACGATGGCAACACAGCACGATTATTTTTCGAACATCATGGGAAATCTGCTCTGTTTTCCGTCATATTACAAGCAATTTCATGTGGATATGAAATCGATGTGAACAAATTTAGGCAGTATTGCAAAGAATTAGCTGAAAGGATCGTACATGCATATGATTGGTATTACATGCCTACCTTAGTGCATAAACTTCTAATTCACGGCCAAGACATCGTTAAACAATCAATACTACCTATAGGCCAAATGCCCGAGGATGTCCAAGAGGCATGTCATAAATTTTTTAACATTTACCGCGTTGCTTATGCAAGAAAAAACTATCGGCAAAAAATGATGGAGGACGTTTTCAAAAGATTTCTGATTTCAACCGATCCTTACATTTCTACTTGCCGAAAATTACCAGTAAAACCACTTAAGTCTTTATCACCTGATACAATCGATTTATTATCAGCTCCATCTGTACATGACGAAGAAAAAGAGCCGGAAAGTTTGAACAGTTCCTCTGCCTCAGAGTCAGAAGCAGACGTAGATGTGGATTCCTACGAAACAAAGTTTTTATTATAACATAATCGACCTACCAATTATTTGTAATTAAAAATTTTTTGTTCAATAAAAATAAAGATTGTTATAACAATATTCAAAAATATTTCCTTCCTTATAACATAAAAACTCAAACCACGAATTTTCTTCGATTACAATTTTTTCTTCAAAGCATTAGCACAAAGCATTAGCAGCCGCCGTGGCTCAGTTGGTTAGTGCGCGGTCCAGCGAGTCGACTGCAGAGCGACGCAAGTTCGAATACTGCATGTAGTAACACCTAAAAAAATAAAGGGAAACTCGTTTTCTCTTTCGGCGGCTGTCCTCTCAGCTGGAAATGGCAAACCTCTGAGAGTAAAAATTGCCTATGAAAAAGCTCCCAAACCTGCCGTTCGGAACCGGCATAAAACTGTAGGTCCCTTCCACCCACGTACAAATTCACACGCACAACACGGGTGCTTGCGGGAAGCTAGACCTTAGTCTCGCGTAAGCGGGCTGTCGTGCCGATCAATTACACAGCACAACAAAAAAACACTTTTTTTCTGTTGCATGGAGGTTTTCTACTGTTTCTTACTAATTTGGGTGCGCTGATTTCGAATCTATCCTCAGATTTTTTCTAGCAGCTCTAGTTTGTGAGATGTAGGTACCGTGTCATTTTTTCAGTTTTTCCTCTACTTGTTCCATTTTTTTGATCGTTAAACCAAAAACCCGATTGGCATGATTGGCACCTTGATGCAACTTATGTTTATAAGTTTTAAAATGCCGCGGTAATTGGACCTCAAAGTCGGAAAATATGGAATTTTAAGGCGTTTTCTTTGATGGTCAAAAACATGCAAATTTTTTGTTAATCAATTAACGAGTTAGGTGTATAATGAAAGTCGACACAACACAGCCAAATTACTTGGCGGAATACACATTCGCATCGAAATAACAGGAAAAATGTACCATCGCGATTTTCATCACTTTTCATACTTTTTCCTTAACTTAAAAACTCCATGCATGCAATTATTATTATTAGCACAAAATATTTCGGAATATAATTTTTAAAATACTTATTCTTGTAACTGTGAATGTTGCGAATTTACAAAATCCCTATTTTATAATCAACTTTTATTTACAATAAACAGAATTATATATTTTACATTCTACAATCCCTCGCGACGGTAGACACCTTGACGCGGTGCGAGGGCTTAGTTACGAAGACTCGGTCTGGCCATGCTGACTGGCGCGGCTCAAGCTTGACTTGATCGCGCCTGGTAGGTTCAACCATGTCAGACGGGCAGCCGACGAGTACAGACCAAGATCTACCCTCCTCAAGCCCGGGTGTCATGCGTCACCGTGCCCAGGGTTAGTTTGCAGTCGAGGAGTATACTGACTGTATTCTAACGGCTGCCTGCCGGGCACCTGTCCACCCCCGGCTGTAACTGTGGACTTCCTATGGCATGGGGCTCTGCCATGGGTGACATACCCTTCCCCTTCCATTCCTTCGACCACCGAAATCCCCTCGTGGGTTAGTAGGTGGTCGGCACGAACCAGATGTTATGAGTTCCTCAACACCCGCCTCGGATAAGAGGCATACCGCCGCCGGGCACGGCACTAAACCCCGCCCAACCCTCGGCGATCCCTGCAGTAGCAGGAGTCGCCAAGGCACCAGCAGATTGGTGCCTAAAACTAGGCCGCCCCTATTAAGGCACGGCACAGTACCCAGGGCTTCCCTCTCGAAGGGACCCCCCTCAAAAACCCAGCCGCAACAGGTCACGCCATCCCCTTATGAGGGAAGACGTCCTGACAGGCCTCATCCCGTTGCAGCTAATCCCGCGACGGACTCAGTTCCGACAACGCGAACTGTCGCTCCCACCCCCGCACTCGCCACCGAGCGGCCTGGCACCTCTAGGCCTCCCACCAAGGTGAAGCCTTCCGTGAGGGCCTACCGGGATAAAAGAGCGGCAACCAAGCTAGTCGCCAAAATCACCGCGATCCCTGAAAAGGATCGCTCCACAACGGAACGAGAATCGCTCGCATGGGCGGAGTCGATCCTAGCGAAACACGGAGGCCGACAGCCGGTGGCTACCAAGAGACAGAGGTCTTCTGACGAGGTGGTAAATGCTCCCAAGAGGGCAAAACCATCTCGACAGCCAGGCAAGGCCTACAGTGAGGTCCTGAAGGATCATCTCATGATGGCGATCCTGGACAAGGGACATCCTGACGGGTTTATTTCTCCAGATAAGTGGAGATCAGTGGAGATTAGCCTCTGCAAAGGGTATAAAGGTATTCTCTTGAAGAATCCCGGCCCAGCTCCTGAATGTTGCGACGCCGGCTGGCACCAGGGCCACATTAAACTTATGGCGTGCGCCGATGAACGCTCTGCAATGCTGCTGAAGCTGGCGATAGCTGAGGTAGGCGAGATCTGGCCAGGGGCTAACCTCCAGGTAGTCCCGAAGAGCGAGATCCCGCATCGGCCCAGATCAAGGGCCTGGATTCCAGCGGAGCCATCGAAACCGGAAGAGATCCTGGAACTCCTCCAGCTGAGCAACCCGAACCTACCTACCAGCGATTGGAAGGTAGTGAGGGTCAGCGAGGCCAAAGGGAAGTCCAGGTGCGCCACCGTCATCCTGAACGAGGAAACGATAGCCCCCCTGACCGCAAGAGGCGGCGTCATCAGCTACGGCTTCAGCTCCACTGTACTGAAGTTGTACCGGAAAGATGAGCTGGATGCAGCGAAGACATCGTCTGACGCCGCGGTAGAAAAACGCGACACTCCGGCCTTCGAACGCCACCCCTCGGGGACGGACTGCGAAATGCAGTCCGATTCCGACACGCAATCCGTCTCGTCCATGGTGGGTCGCTTTTTCGGCAGATGGAACGCTGATGGCGACGAAGACGATCTTCTGGCCACTGAGCCAGAGGATGCTGACACGACTGTCATCAGTGCCCAGCAAACCGGACCCACGGACGATCCAGGTGGTGCAGATCAATCTGCACCGATCTAAAGCGGCCTCGGCCGCCCTCGCCCTCCACCTACATCAAAGGGGGGAGGACATTGTCCTAATCCAAGAGCCCTGGACGGTAGCCGACAGGGTTTGCGGGTTAGGCTCCTCCACACACACTGTGGTCTACACCCAAGGTAATGGCCGACCCAGATCGTGCATTTTAATTTGTAGGAAACTAAAATTTTTCTTCCTTTCCAAATTTAGCAACAGCGACACCACTGCCATTTGCCTAGAGCAAGGCAGAAAGCCAGTCTGGATTCTCTCCGCCTACATGGCCCATGACCACATGATGGTACCGGCGCCGGAAGTCCAAGCAGCGACCAAAGAAGCCCGCAAAGACGGCGCGATCCTGGTGATAGGCGCGGACGCGAATGCCCACCACCAGATGTGGGGCAGTACGGACACCAACGACAGAGGTGAGTCTCTTTTTGATTTCATTCTCGCATCTGATCTTTATATATGTAATATTGGTCGGGAGCCCACTTTCGTGACGGCTACCAGAAGGGAGGTTCTAGATATCACTCTGGTTTCGGAGGACCACGCCGATGTGGTCCGCCACTGGAAGGTGTCCAATGACATCTCTTTCTCAGACCATAACTACATACTATTTAGCATAAACGTACTGGTCCCGAAACCACCCCCCTTCAGAAACTTGAGGCTGATGGATTGGGACAATTATAGGCAAATTCTTCTTCACAATCTCCAACCGCCTGAACCTACAGCACCCTGCTCGACGGGCGAGCTGGAGGCTCTGGTGGAGATTGTTACTACGGCCTGCAATAAGGCCTCCGAGTCTTCCTGCCCTAGGGTCATACCTAGGGGCAAGCCCAAACCACACTGGTGGACAACGCAAATCGCTGATTTGCGACGAGAGTGCAGGAAGCTCTTCAACAGGGCTAAGGCAGACAATAACTGGCCATCCTACAAGGAGGCCCTTCGACGCTACAAGCGCGAACTCAGATCTGCCAAACACAATTCATGGTCGGCCTACTGCGAGAACGTCGAGAACGTATCGGATATCAGCAGGCTTCGAAGAATCCTATCAACTAGTCCAACGTATTTGGGTTCAATACAAACCACAGATGGAGATTGGACCAGCTCGAGCTCTGAAACCCTTGAGCTCCTTACCGACACACACTTTCCGGGTAACACTGTCTCTCCGGTAGAGTGTACCGATCCAGACGCACCATCAGACCATGACTTTAGCGATACCGCAATAAGTACAGAGAGTCTGAACTGGGCCATCGACAGCCTGGACTCGCATAAAGCACCGGGTCCAGACGGAATCACGCCAGAGGAACTGAAGCAGGCAAGGACCCTGCTAGCTCCTTGGTTAATCAAGATCTTTAAGGCATGCATTGGACTCGCCTACGTACCACGAAAATGGAACAGAGCGAAAGTAGTCTTCATCCCCAAAGGGGGAAGAAGTTGCCATATCACCGCAAAGGACTTTCGGCCGATAAGCCTAACTTCCTTTCTCCTGAAAACTCTAGAAAAACTGCTGGATTCCTACATTCGCCAGACAATTGACGCTCGCGGAATCTCGGAACTCCAACATGCATACACTAAGGGCAAGTCCACAGAGACGGCTCTCCATGACCTGGTCCATAGAGTGGAGAGGTCACTTTCACTCAAGGAATATACGCTGGCGGCTTTCCTCGATATAGAAGGAGCCTTCAACAACATTCAGCCGGAAGCTACTATAGCGGCTTTGACCGACCTGAAGCTAAATAAACGGCTAATATGCTTGATCGGCAACCTCCTGAGAAGGAGGGAAATCTTTACAGAGCTTGGCGACACCAGAGTCATCCGATTTGTGTCGAGAGGTACCCCCCAGGGTGGGGTACTATCGCCCCTGCTCTGGAATCTTACAGTCAATCCTCTAATCATGAGGCTATCGGCATCGAATTGCCACGTGGTGGCGTACGCTGACGACGTCGCTCTCCTGGTATCAGGGAAGTTTGTTGAGACTTTGAGTGACCTCATTCAGGGGGCTCTAAATACACTCTCGTCGTGGGCGAGGGGCTGCGGACTGGGTGTTAACGCTGCAAAGACGGAACTTATACTTTTCACGAAGAAGCATATAATTCCGCGGTTCAGCCCACCCATTCTAAATGGCACTCTCCTCCGACCCACGGACAAAGTCAAGTTCTTAGGCACCATCCTAGATCGGAAGCTAACCTGGAAACCTAACATTGAAAACCGAATCCAGAAGGCAACAACAGCCCTTTACATGTGTAAAAGGGCTATCAGTAGAAGCTGGGGACTAAAACCGCGAGCCATTCACTGGCTCTACACTGCGGTAATTAGGCCAATCCTCACGTTTGGCGTCACAGTCTGGTGGACAGCCCTGAGCAAGTCCACATACGTGAGCCAGCTTACCAAGGTCCAAAGGATGGCAGCCCTGCTTATCACAGGAGCCATCAAGACGACGTCAACCAAAGCCCTGGAAACCCTTCTCCACTTGCCCCCCATAGACATATATGGTGAGAACCGATGTAGGACACGCTACCATTGTCAACAGAATTCCATGCAATGTAACGGAGATTGACTATACTATCCCCAAACCACTATCAAAACCACTTTTTAGTGCTAAGATCCCTTCTAGGGACGAATGGGAGAACCGAGAGCTGCCAGAAGAGGCCTACAATATGGCCACCTTCTACACAGACGGCTCAAAGATGAATGAAAAGGTCGGCTGCGGTGTATACTGCAAAAGCCAGGACCTCAGACTATCATTCCGACTACCGGATCATTGCAGCGTTTTCCAAGCCGAACTCACGGCCATTAGCCAGGCAGCTGCCTGGCTCAGAGTTAATATGATATCCTACAGGGACATCACTATTTACACCGACAGCCAGGCAGCAATACAAGCTCTCTTGAGCGCTCACCCCCGTTCGAAAACCGCCCTTCATTGCCGCAAATCTCTCAATGAGATTTCAGTGCAGTACAGAGTGCACCTCTGCTGGGTGCCTGGGCACAAGGACATAGAGGGTAATTGTATAGCCGATGAGCTGGCAAGAGCAGGCACGGAGCTGCAACACATCAGCGCTATGGAGGCAGTGGGAATACCACTCACCACTTGCAAGCTACACCTTGGAAAGGTATACTTGAGCAAAGCGAACACCAGATGGCGCAACGAACAAACGTGCACCACAACCAGACAAATATGGCCAGTGACCAACCAGAGCAGATCCAAGGAACTGATCCTGCTGAACAAACCCTCGATAGGGATTGTTGTGGGAGTCATTACTGGACACTGCCTCATTGGCCTACATGCTAGCAGACTGGGTCTGCCTTATAACGATTTCTGCAGAAGCTGCAGGGACGATGACTGCGAGGAGTCCGTCGAGCACCTCCTCTGTATGTGTCCAGCGCTTGCGAGAACGCGATTCTCTCACCTGGGCAGGCACTTTCTGAGCTGCCTGGCTGATCTCGAAAAGACGCCACCGAGCATCATCTACAAATTCGTTAGAGCCTCCAAGTGGCTCCAATGAATACCGGAATCGGATAGGTGAAGTTTCCCCCCACCACGTGGTAACACAATGGGCCGCATGGCCTAAGTGATGCCCTAGAGGCGACCACTTAACCTACCTACCTACATTCTACAATGTATACATACAGATCGTTTTTTTAATTTCTCCATTTTTGGCTGTATTAGGTGTGGCGATATGATGCTATATTGGACCCGCCATCTTGAATTTCGTAATTCTGACAATGGATTCGTAATCAGCGACCCCAAAAACCCCGAGTACAAGATTTCAAGTTCGTTAAAGTTTTCGAGTTTTTGCCGCAAGCGGTTCGCACCGGGTTTGTGCGTTGAAGGAAACAGGAAGAACGACGTAGTTCGGTTGAACGACAAAAGATGAATGAATTTATTGACTGTAATGCAAAAGAATTACAACAGTTTTTAATTACAATTGTAAGATATTAAAAGATTGACCGGCCCGCAATTGACACCCGAAGTCTCAATTCACTGGGAGTAGCGCCAGCTTCGTTATGGGGCGTCGAAACGTCGTGGTGGTAGTCTTTACGTCTGCGACTCGTGCGTACCCATCAGCGCCATAAATGATGTTGACTACTCGTGCAAGTGCCCATTTCATAGGCGGTGTGTTGTCCTCCTGTACAACAACCATGTCGCCAACTTGCAGATTTCGTTGTGGTTTCTGCCAATAAGTGCGGTTGCGGAGTTCGGAAATGTATTCAGTATGCCAGCGTTGCCAAAAATGAGATTTAATAGCTTGAATACGCTGCCATCGTTGTAGATGTGTAATGTCACATTAGAGATTGACCCTCTCTGGTATGGACTTGAGCGCAACGCCGATTATGAAATGCCCAGGAGTGATGGCTTCGTAAACATTCGGATCGGTAGATGATGGAGTTAAGGGCCGCGAATTCATGACGGCCTCAATTTCGACTAACGCCGTCATGAGCTCCTCAAACGTCAGTCGAGCATTCGCTAATGTCCGAAATAGATGGGACCAAAAAGTATGAAACATAAAGAGTGTGCATCTCATACAAGCAAAAATTTGAATGCGGGTGTTGATATCGCCACCCGTCTTCTGGATGCGGGGGGGTAGACAACAAGAGGAAACACTTGAAATGACAGCACAATGCTCTGAGCGCAAATCATAGAAACACGAATGCCGCGTCTGTGCTCACTCGTTCATTCTCGCTCAGTTGTCCGAAGAGGAGGAAGACGATGTGCTGTTGTTCTTGTTGTTGCGCTGGCGAAAAGCTGAAATTGTAAAACGATTTATATTTTCTGGCTGGCTTTTGTTCTTCTTCTATAAGCCTGCACAGCGTCGCATATTGCTCCTGAACTCACTGCCGACTGTAGTGTGCGCAAAATCATAGAAAAGAAAATAAAATATGGCTGGCATGGCGACCTATATGATCGCTATAGGCAATTAAAAAATAAATAATAAGTAATCAATAAAAATGGAATTGGAAAGAAAAGAAAACTTTTTATTACCCATAATAATTTTCCGTCTCGTTCTTTGGAACTATTCTTACGGCCCACATATAATGCTTGTTTAAAAGAACTAAAATAAGAAAATCTAATATTGTAAATTTATGATCACATCATTCGCATTGGAATCATTCAGGTGTAGAACATTTAAACTATTTTTAAACGTAGGCATGCCGTAATACAATTTTCTTATGACAAAATACTTGTCCTATTATTTCTTTATTTAGTGCTTTAGTAGTGCTTTCGCCCTATTGAAAGTCAATAGACCTATTAAATTATGTTTTTCCATACAATCTTCTAACCCTCCGTTAGATTTCGATTAAAAAAAAATTAAAACACGCATTTAATTATTTTTAATTTCAAGTGTTTCACGAATTTTGAAGTCAATATGCCTATCCGTTTCATTTTTTTCGTAGTTTTCCCATATTCTCAAAATTTTAATCAAGCATGTGAAAATATAAACAAATAATTTTACTTCGAACTCGCCACGTAAAAATATTTGCAAACATTTTAAATTGGGATCAACCACCAAATTTTTAAATTAATCAAAGCATTGGCCAGCAAAAAGCCATACACCACAAACATTCGATTGCTGGTGACATTGCAGCGAAATCAATCACAACACAAAAAAGCATACACACAATAAACGACAACACCAAAAACATTAGCGAATCCCGAATCATCTTCGTTGAAACGACGATGACGATGCTTTGGTTCGTTGTTTACTCTTCGCTTGCGCTTCGACGAACAAGATCGCAAACTGTTGAGCGCGAGCAAATTTCCCGCAACCTATGCCTCCGCTCATCTCTTCCCGCCCGCATCAAGAAACACGCTTGACAAATTTTTGAAGATGCGTATTCTTTATACTCTATATTCTTTGATGGGACTTAGCAATTTTAACGGCAGCCTCCGACAAGCCACCAAAATGTGGCGCTCGAGGTGGAATGAATGAAAATTCAATGGAGTTGCAGCACAGTATGCCTCCAGGGCGGATAAGTTCTCTCCACTGCAAAAATGTGTTCGAAATTTATCCAGCCTCGCCGCAGCACCCGTAACCACCCGTGTTGTTCGTGTGAATTTGTACGCTGGTGGAAGGGACCTACAGTGTTATGCCGGTTCCGAACGGCAGGTTGGGAGCTCTTTCATAAGCAATTTTTACTCTCAGAGGTTTGCCATTTCCAGCTGAGAGGATAGCCACCAGGATAGATCTGTTACTGCCTCTAAATGGACGGCATTTGTTGTAAAGCACACAAATACTGCAATATAGGCCTTGTAGGGAGTTTTCCCACGAATTTTTAAAAACGTTAGAATTGGTCCCGCGAAATCCACCCCTGGTACCTCGAATGGTCTATTGCCCATGATCTGCTTGAGTAGTTTGGGCTTGTATCGCGTGTAATGAATGCAATTGTGGACTACTTGGCATGCTAAGCTTTGGCAATTGACAACTCAAAACTGTTGATAAATCAAAGCGACCAGAGCGCGAGGGCCCGCGTGAAAATTAGCACGGTGAATATGGATTGCCAAATGCCGAACCAAGGCATCGTCTTTGGGAAGCAACAGCGGGTGCTTGATAGTATCAGGCAAGGCTGAATTTGCGAGTCTTTCTCCAACCTTCATTAATAACACTCCATCATCCTCAGCGAGAAAGGCGCTGAGATATGCTAGCTTGCCGGTGAGCGTTTGTACCTTGGTTAGCTACGAGATTTCTTCACGAAAGTGGTGTTGCTGGATAACATAACCGATGCGATGAAGTGCGGCTTGCAATTCATGTAATGAAAGGGCTGTGGAGGGTGACGTCTGAATGTTACTCACACGCAACACATATGCAAATGTTCGAAGGCATTTTGTATAACTGCTAATGCTGTGAATCCTTTCAAGAATAGAAGACATTGTCCGCTCCTTACAAAAATTGACCGTTTTCTTTTTCTCAAGCTAAGTTTCTTCTTTCGTCAATAGGATTTATCTATTGTTGGCTACATCGAAGCATTGCTATGCAAAAAGGAAGGACCGTATTTCAAAAAGATTTTTTAGGAGCATACTCTTTATATGCAAAATGAAAAAACTGCATCATTAGTTTTTTAATCCTGCCCACAGGACGCTCGGAATGTCCTGTTGAAATATGGCAACAGGCACAGAAAACTTCAAAAAAATATCACAAAAAGTATTTTTTCAGAGTAGCACACTTATGGGACATTACTCCCTTCTTCAAACACTTACAATAAAATACATTTCATTACGCGATCAATATGATAAGTATATATTTTAAGTAGGTCTAAATTTACCTACTTTTTCATGCCCCTTTTTTTGGCACTAAATATTATGTCTTCACTTTACGATGCACTGCTTTATACAAACAAACACGCACTGTTGCCCAAATGATTTTAAGTGAAAGCAGGATCAATTCTACGTTCAAAATGTGTTTCAAAGTAACGGTACCTATATTCGTTTATATGTTATGATCGTTTGAAAATATGTCTATCTTGCGTTGCCATATGGCAACACTGCACAGTGATTCGACTCCATACAACCGCGGGAGAAAATTAGAAGGAGTGGTCCGTTTCTAGTATTTGGCATACTAGTTAATCATGGTCTGCTGAATTGAAATCTTTAATTTGTTTTTCTTAAACTTTTGTAGTTTGGCAATGCCAGAGTCTTAAATTTTCAAATTTCCTCACTTTTGGAGAGCTATAGCACCAAGTGTGTTGGCAAGATTTTTCAGATTTTACATTTAATCGGTAACATCAACATTGATTATTGCAAACAGTAACAAAAATTGTCTCAGGACCCTTTAGTTTTGCAATAAAAACGATAATAATAGACGTATGTGTTGCTTTTTTGCAGTTTCCCCAATTTTTCATGCTAATTGCATACTTTTAGGCATGAAAAAAGAAATTAGGTGTTTCGAAAAATAGGTGTTTAGACCACTTTTCAAATTGAATTATTTTCTGAGATCGGAAGATATCGGAGGATATAATTACATTATCCGAAAAAGAAAGAATGCTTCTTAAAATAAAAAAAATCCAGGAACATACTTTCACATACTTTTTAGATATTTTTCTCTAAGTTTTGCCAATTTTCAGATTTTTAATTTGGAAAAATATTTTGATTTCAAAGTGATGTAAAAGCCTCAGCTTTGCAAATTTTCATCATTTCTTAATCTATATTAAGCAACTTCTTGGCAACCATGTATTTTTACAATTTTTTTCCTCAATAGACTAAAAAACAGAAAATATGTGTTTACATTTTTTTGTAAAAAAAGTTTCAACTTTGAGCCGCTTTTGCACACACACTAATTAATTTTTTGCACAGATTTTTCTTTTGTTTTCTTAGTTGGAGTTTTACCTTTCAAATGACATGAAAATCATTAAGTTCTAAGACTATGAATTTTTTTGCATTTTGTCTATGGAACGAATCACTGTGCTAATTCGGGTTAATTCAGAAACGGTACACCCACGGGACACGAGATCTGCTGGATTAGAATTTGTAGGGCAATATCTTCAGACAACTTCTGATGAACATTCCTGAATTTCTGCAACGCGATTGCCAACAAGCGTAGAAAGCTTAGAAGCCTGTGTGTTGATCCAGTGAAGAGCTATTTGCGAGTCAATCCAGAAAAAGGTTTGCGAAATAGGAAACTGGAAATGAGTTCGAATTTTCTTCCAAACTTTTGATAATAAGTGCGCCGCGCATGATTCGAGGCGTGGCAATGTGCGAGCCCTCACCAGCGCAACGCGTGATTTTGATGCTAACAAATTTATTGCCACATTGCCAGCTCTGTCCAGACAGCGAAAATAAATGCAGCAATCGTACGCGCGAATCGATGCGTCAGAGAAGCCATGGACTTGCAACTCTATTACAGAAGCGCCCTTGACGCATCGGGGAACTTTCACCATATGAATATGTTTAAGGTCGGCTAAGATTTTTTTCCAGTCGGTTTGAATAGATTCCGAAACTTCAACGTCCAATTCGAGGTCTTTAATCCATAATCGCTGAGCTAAAATCTTTGCTTTGATGATATGGGGACTGATAAGGCCAATTGGATCAAATAAAGACGATGTCAATGACAGTATTGAGCACTTAGTCACACATAGCGCGGGCCTTGAAGGATGAAATGCAAAACAAAATAAGACGTCCGCCGGATGCCCAGAGATTCTGAGTACGCTGGTTATCTCATCGTTAAATGGGATGGACTTACAATTGTCAGCGTTATAGCCTATTTCCACTGGGCCTTAACTGCAGTTTGTCATCGCATTTAAATGCCCAAATACCCATGAAATTGTTGTTGTGAAAAACTGATTTAACTCACTTTCAAAACTGACAGTTTTGCCGTGTACAGACGTCTAACAGAAAATGTTATGTTAAAAGCGGGAGCAATACTCACAAATGTACAAATTTTGATAGCATACTTTCAGGCGCTGCAAGAGCCGAACACAAACGGAAGAAGGGATTTGAATTGCGTTCGGTGTGGTAGATTTTTTGCCAAGACAATTACTTTTTACTAAATTTTTCGCAAAAACACATATCGTCTGTCATAATCAATGTCAAAACTTCTATTATTTGCCAAAAATAAATGCTGAAAAAGAAAATAAAAAACGTGGAATTTCTCATGAACCCTCTTGACGTTAAAAATTCAGACAGCTCTGATATCAATCAGCTGACAACTGTCACAATTGAACTAAACATTGACAAATGAAATAAATTTTCATAAATGAAATAAACTTTCACAAATATGAAAACGCAGACATTCCTAGACTGTTCATGCAGTAGAGGGGCTACAAGAAACCATGCATACGTATACAAGGAGGTGGCGGCGATGGGTAAGCTGTGGCTGCCCAGAAATAAATGCAGAATTTGGCTTATCCAAATAAAAATGTAAACAAAAAACAGCTGTTGCATTTAACTCGATTCCGGTGGAAACGCTTGACAGTTCTCCAATTTAGCAGAGCCCTTCACTGCAGTTAAGCGCTCAGTGGAAATAGGCTATTAGCAAAAAGTATGAAACATAAAGAGTGTGCATCTCATACAAGCAAAAATTTGAATGCGGGTGCTGATTTCGCCACCCGTCTTCTGGATGCGGGGGGGTAGACAACAAGAGGAAACATTTGAAACGACAGCACAATGCTCTGAGCGCAAATCATAGAAACACGAATGCCGCGTCTGTGCTCACTCGTTCATTCTCGCTCAATTGTGCGAAGAGGAGGAAGACGATGTGCTGTTGTTCTTGTTGTTGCGCTGGCGAAAAGCTGAAATTGTAAAACGATTTCTATTTTCTGGCTGGCTTTTGTTCTTCTTCTATAAGCCTGCACGGCGTCGCATATTGCTCCTGAACTCACTGCTGACTGTAGTGTGCGAAAAATCATAGAAAAGAAAATATAATATGGCTGGCATGGCAACCTATATGATCGCTACAGGCAATTAAAAAATAATAAGTAATCAACAAAGACAATTAAATAAAAATGGAATTGGAAAGAAAAGAAAACGTTTTTATTAGCCGTAATAATTTTCCGTCTCGTTCTTTGGAACTTTTCTTACGGCCCACATATAATGCTTGTTTAAAAGAACTAAAATAAGAAAATCTAATATTGTAAATTTATGATCACATCATTCGCCATGGAATCATTCAGGTGTAGAACATTTAAACTATTTTTAAACGTAGGCATGCCGTAATACAATTTTCTTATGACAAAATACTTGTCTTATTATTTCTTTATTTAGTGCTTTCGCCCTATTGAAAGTCAATAGACCTATTAAATTCTGTTTTTCCATACGATCTTCTAACCCTCCGTTAGATTTCGATAAAAAAAACATTAAAACACGCATCTAATTATTTTTAATTTCAAGTGTTTCACGAATTTTGAAGTCAATATGCCTATCAGTTCATTTTTTTTCGTAGTTTTCCCATATTCTCTAAATTGTAATCAAGCATGTGAAAATATAAACAAATAATTTTACTTCGAACTCGCCACGCAAAAATATTTGCAAACATTTTAAATTGGGATCACCCACCAAATTTTTAAATTAATCAAAGCATTGGCCAGCAAAAAGCCATACATCACAAACATTCGATTGCTGGTGACATTGCAGCAAAATCAATCACAACACAAAAAAGCATACACACAATAAACGACAACACCAAAAACATTAGCGAATCCCGAATCATCTTCGTTGAAACGACGATGACGATGCTTTGGTTCGTTGTTTACTCTTCGCTTGCGCTTCGACGAACAAGATCGCAAACTGTTGAGCGCGAGCAAATTTCCCGCAACCTATGCCTCCGCTCATCTCTTCCCGCCCGCATCAAGAAACACGCTTGACAAATTTTTGAAGATGCGTATTCTTTATATTCTATATTCTTTGCTATTAGGTAAGAGTCCATAATGATTGCAATGCCATTTGGATATTATTATTATTTTTATTAATTATAATTAAAATTATAATTAACTTAAGCTCTAGCCAGTAGCGGTTTAAGGGAGGGGGCGGAGGGGCGGACCGCCCCGGGCCCCGGGCTGCGGGGGGCCCCCGAGGAAGCTTGTATATAAAAATTTCAAATTTTTCAAAACTGAAACTTGTAAAAAACTATTTCCGCTCCACAGGGACGGACGCAGGGGGTGGTCCGGGGGGTCCGGACCCCCCCCCCGAAATCTCAGACTTTTTCAAAACCCCTTACAGCACACGGTCTTTCAATCGCATAAACTAAATCCACATCACAAGTTGGTACATTACAAATATGATTCATTCCACTTTATTTCGTAATTTTCAGTTTATTTTCACAACTTTTCTGGTCAAGATCACAGTAGTAATTGAGTGTTATTATCATGCCACATGTATTAATAGTACTATCGTTAGACGACTCGCAACCTACTGTAGTGCGAGAAAGATGCATTTTTCGTTTGTTTATTTTTTGACAGTTTGACAGAAAAAGTACCAAAACGTTTGCAATAGAAGATTTTACAGCCAGATATACAGGCTTCTTCAAATTTGTGGGACACTACCGGTCACAGTTGCCTCTAGTGAACGGTCCTTCTCCACTTTGCGAAGGTTAAAAACTTACTTGCGCAACCGGACTGGAGAGGAACGACTGAATGGACTGGCGCTTCTTAACATTCACAGAGATGTGAATGTTACCAGTGATCAAATTCTGGATATTCTCGCAAAAAGAACAAGAAGAATTGACATCACTCTGTAAATAGTCTGCCTAATATTAAAGGCAGTAGATCATATGTATTGCAATTTCATCATTTGATTCGTGTGCTGTCAATTAATGCTTCTTATACCATGATTCTTCTTATGCCTATGAAACCGGTAATTATTTTTGAAAAAAACACGTTCATTGTGAGGAAATGATTACAATTGTATTCTTCAAAGTAATGGCCATCGCTAGCTACACATTTTTCCCATCTCTCAGGCAATTTATGGATGCCTCGCCAAAAAAATGTTTCGTCTTTTGCCTGAAACCAATCATCGATCCATTTTTTGGCTTCTGCGTGAGAATTGAAGCGCTGTTCCTTTAATGCGTGGCCCATCGATGCGAACATGTGATAATCCGAAGGCGCCAAGTCTGGTGAGTAAGCCGCATGAGCAAGAGCTTCCCAGTTGTACGATGCAACCAATTCTTTGGTGGCTCTAGTGCGGTGTGGTGGTGCGTTGTCATCGAGGAAAATCACTTTGTGTTGCCTGGCTTCATATTCTGGGCGTTTTTGGCGTATAGCACGGTTCAAATCGGCCAATTGTTGTTGGTAACGTTCACCGTTAACCGTTTCACCAGGTTTTAGAAGGTTTTTTTCTTCAAATGGTAACACAAAATTAACTGTGTCCGCAAATCGTAATTTGTAGGCACGTAATCCGACATTTTCCGGAGCGTCAAACAATGCGTTGTTGGATGAAACTTGACGAATTGTGAACTGAATATTGTTGACATATGACAGAAGAAGTAAACATGACATTTGGTACGGTTCCGAAATATTCGGCTATTTACCGCTAGATGCCGTTACCGGTTTCATGTGCGCATACCTGGTATTATAAAATATTATAACGTTAAATGAAATTCCAATTGAGTGAAAATAAATTTTTTTTTAATTATGATCACAATTTTTAGCTACTTTTACCCAAAAATTGATTTTGTCTTGTGTTTATTTTTTGGAAAATAAAACTCGCAAACCGCCAATCAACACGCGATTCAATGAACAATCATAAGTTATAAATATTAAGTTTGTCAAACACAACTGTTTAATTATCCAAATTTTTCGATCGGACCCCCCCAAAATTTTTTTCTGCGTCCGTCCCTGCCGCTCCACAATGGTTAATGAAAGACTAAGTTGTTTGTCGCATTTGTCAATTGAAAGAGAAACAGTATCGACAATTAATTTTGAAATGGCAATAACATATTCAGCTCAATAAAAGCAAGAAAACATCCTTTCTAAATAACAATTGTTTGCAAATTTTCAAAAATTCTTTCCTCGAAGATTGCAATATATAATTTTTAACTTAAAATTTTGTGCATAATATGCAAATACAATTACTTAACCTCATTAAACTTTGTAGAAGTCAAACAAATTTACAGTTATTATTATTATATTTATTGGTTGGATAACAAAACATCGTCCCGGAAATGCGGTTTTCTTCTTTGATAGATTCTAAATACTACTAAACTAAATATGAGCTTCTTACCTGAGGAAATATGTTTTTTCAGGACTAGGACTCTTCTTATAAAGTCACTGCTACTGGGTTTTTATAAAATATTTTTGTACATTTTTGAAGATTTAGATTACACTACTCGACACGAAAAAAGCACCTAACAATAAAAGTGTTTTCTAGACTAGAACTTTGAAATAAAATAAAATTTAGATGTATGAATCTACAGACTGAAATCCAAAACATGTACATATTGTAACGATAAGACAGTCTGTCGCTGTGCAAAGCAACCCTGTCACTACGCGCCGTGCCATAATTCAACCTGGCAATAATGACCGCGATAATGGAAACTTTTAGTCCAACCTGGCAATGATGGCCGCGATAATTGAAACTTTTAGTCCAACCTGGCAACGATGGTCGCGATCATCATGGAAACCTTTAGTCCACTCTGGAATGTGCGAGAACGATCTGCGCGATGGCCGGACAGGTATAACAGGCAGCCGGGTGCGGCGCAGCGAGTCAGCCTGATTTTGACTAGTGAAGGTGCTACACAGAGTATTTGAGCAAATACATAAGTGTAAAGACAGTGAAGTGCAGAACTGTGAAATAAAGTGATTGTTGGTTTATCTTATTGACTGCGTTTGAGAAACTAAGTGTGTTTTATTTTCAAATTACGTAATTCAGAGATACGTACTAGCCCACTAGCCCACTGTGGAAAATTGAAAATAAATAACTAGATAAGCGTTGTTTATTGATCGAACCAGTAGAACGTCTGTTCTTCCCACGATCTATCTAAACGGCTCGGCGGTTGATTATGTTGACAAGATAAAAAACCTTGGAATATATTTCAACGCCAATTTTAATTTTAAAACACATGTCAACAAGACAGTGTCCCGTGTCTATGGTGCACTATCTGGTCTTAGTCCGACAACGAGCTACTTATCAACCGCTGTTAAGTTGAAACTCGTGAAGTCTTTTATTTTGCCTTTAGTTTTCTACGGATGTGAGATTTTTTCCAGCTTGGACCAAGAAAGTACCGGCAAGTTGAGGGTGGCGATCAATGACTGTGCAAGGTATGTGTTTGGAGTAAAACGGCGTGAGCATATCTCCGACCATGTTAAAATAATGCTTGGAAGCTCTTTTACTAATGTGTTAAAGTCGCGTGCGCTTATCTTTCTTCATAAAATTATAAACTCCAAACAGCCAGAATATTTGTATGATAAATTGCGTTTCGGTACCAAAACAAGGTCTTTTCAGCTCATACTGCCCAGGCACAAGCACTTAATAACTGGTCGACAATTTTTTGTCCACTCAGTTTCTCTGTGGAACGCACTTCCAACAAGCATTAAACGTGAGACCAACGCCATCAATTTCAAAAAAAAACTTCTTCAATACTTTTCAAATCTTTAATGGAATTTTCTTTCTTATTTTCTTCTCTCTCTCTCTCTTCTGCTCTCCTTAATTTCACTATTCATCTTTACTCTTTTCCGCTTCTTATTTTTGTTACAACATTATTATTTTATTATATTGCATTATTATACTATACCATTATACTATACCATTATACCATTTATATGTTATACCAGGCGTCGTGCGCTTAATAAAAAGACTTAGTCTTACAAGTGCCTTGAAAGTAAATAAATAAATAAATAGATAAAAAAAATAAATAAAATAAAATTATAAAAGCACGGACATGGTTAAACTCGAGCTGCTGAAGGTAGACCAGCTGAAGAAGGAGCTGGCTGCCTGGAATTTGCCGACTGCTGGCGGAGAGGTGGAGTTGCACTTGCGCTTGCGAGAGGCGTGTGAATCACGAGGCATCGATTGGGCTGCACACGAGTTCGGAACGCAGGAACAAGCGGCGTCGGCCAAAGTAGAG
Source organism: Melieria omissa (assembly GCA_963971225.1). Lineage (NCBI taxonomy): Eukaryota > Metazoa > Arthropoda > Insecta > Diptera > Ulidiidae > Melieria > Melieria omissa. The sequence goes on from OZ020270.1 coordinate 43,544,336, forward strand.
GAATCGCCTTCGGGTGCTGCGTCGATCCAGAGTACGGCTGGACCATTACAAGCATTAGACATGAGCCAGCTATTGACTGCAATAAAAGGCATGTTCGAGACTTCCAATCGTGAAAATCGTGAAATGTCGGCGCAGATGGCAGCGAAGCTGGAAACTACGAATCTCGAAATTTCGGCAGAAGTCGAGACTGCAAATCGAGAAATAGCGGAAAATTCTGCGCGCATAGAGCAGAAGGTGGAGGAAATTTGGGACAAACGAGTGGACAATTGGGACAAACGAGTTGACTAAATGGGTGAATCCCTGAACAGACGAGTTGACAACCTGGATGAGTCCTTGAACAAACGAGCTGAAAGTCTGGAAGATTCGATGCACAGAAAGATAGACGAACGGCTTCGAGAGGTACAGCCACGAGAATGTTTGCCACCGGTTCAGGATGGTTTTGCTGCCAGAACAGAAATGCCTACTTATGATGGTGCTGCGCCGTTCGATACATTTAAGTTGCAATTCGACTTGGCTGCTTTGGAAAATCAGTGGACAGATATCAGGAAAGGTCGGAGATTGGCACTGGCGCTGAAAGGTCCTGCGGCTGAGGTAATCAAATCAGTTCCAGAATGTTTAAGAAGTGATTACGGTGCCATCATGAGAGCGTTGGCAGCGAAGTATACGAGCAGACGAGCACAACCATACGCTATACTACTGTGAGCTGAAGAACCGCAAGCAAAAATCCAACGAGGCACTGCAGACATATGCAGCAGACATTGAGCGGCTCGTACAGTTGTGCTACCCAAAATTTGGTGCTGATGATTTCGAGAGGATGATCTTCATGATCCAGAAACAAGTCGCAGTGCGTTGATGATGGGCAAGCCGACGTTTAAGGAGACGGTGACCAGCGCGATAACATATGAAGCGGCATGGATTGGGAGCACTCGGTATGCACCTGCCAGCATACGCCAGATTCAGGCGGACAACGACATTCCGATCCAGGCCATAAGCTCTGAGATACCGGACAGACCACGGGTGGTCTCCTCGAAGGTTGTTTGCTGGGTATGTGGCAAGCAGGGCCACATATCACGAGACTGCCGCGAACGAAAGAGGCGTTCCCGTTCTCGATCGCGATCGCCTGAAGCGAGAAATACTGACAATCGAGGCCCAGCCAACAAGCGCAGGGCTGAGGACGGCGAGTCGTTAAACTAAAACAGGTCAGCCCAAAGGGGCGTGAGCTGATCCCCACAATCTGCCGCCCCACCGTCCTTGTCTCACAGCTGAAACGACAGCCCAGCAGCTTGACAATTGAAGGAAGGATATATGGAAAGTTGTTCGTGTTGACACTGGATACTGGAGCGTCATATTCGATCATAAAAAGGAAGCTACTGAAGAACTGGGAACCGCTGCATGGCATACAGCTGCGGACTGCGACTGGCGAGCGCGCGCCGGTAAGAGGGAAAGTTACAAAAACGATTGCTATCGGCACCAGCAGCCTGGAACATGAGTTCATCGTCGCGGATATAATGGACGACGTGATTATCGGCGTGGATTTCATGATTAGGCACGGTTTTACGCTGGACCTGAAGGAAAATGTGCTGAGATATGCCAACGTTGAATTCCCGCTGCACACCGGCTATGAGCGAAGCGTGGCGGTAACGAAGGTTGTATCGTGTCAACACAGGAGGATACCAGCGAATTCCGAGGCGATTGTGTGGGCAAAGGTGGACGAGGACGATGGGACAAGTCGGCTGTGGGTTGTAGAAGCACCGAAACAAGGACACAACAACATCATCATCGGACATACATTAGTGGAACCTGGGAATGGCAGAATACCAGTCAGAATACTGAACCCCTGAATGCACCCAGATATGTCGGGAAAGATGGGGTAATTGGCGAGTGTAAGGAAGCTGTAGCAGTGGTAAATTGCGGGAGTAGCCCACATGGAGGTAATAAGAAGAGCGGTTTTAACATGGGCGTCATACCGCAGGAGAACCAGTGGAGCAGCGAGTTGACGGCCAAGCAGAAACAGAAGATGAGGTCTTTCCTGCAGCACTATGGGTCAATATTTGCGGCAGAAGCAGGCGGAAGAACAGCGATAGTAAAGCACAACATCGACACCGGAAGTGCAAAACCGATTCGCCAACCGCCAAGACGAGTTCCTCTGGGCAAGAGGGAAGAGGTCACAAATTTGATCGAAAACATGCGGAAAGAAAAGGTCATAGAGCCTTCTTCGGGCCCCTGGTGCTCGCCGGTCGTGCTAGTCAAGAAAAAGGATGGCAGTACCCGATTTTGTGTGGACTATCGGAAGCTCAATGATGTGACCAAGAAGGACAGTTATCCCCCACCACGGATCGATGACACCCTGGACACGCTGTCAGGCACGCAGTGGTTCTCCACGCTCGACTTACGCAGCGGCTATTGGCAGGTAAAGCTTGCAGACAGGGACAAGGAGAAAACGGCTTTTAGTGTTGGCGATGGTTTGTGGCAGTTCAGGCACACCAGACACGTCCACCAATGCAGCCCTTTTAGCACGCGTTCCATTAGCCGCTCGAATGTTGCTGGTGCGTTGCAGAGTCCAAACGGCGTGCATTTTTGATGATAGCTTCTCCAAAGACAAGTTGAGGTTGTTTAGATTATCACTACATCGCACAATTATTTTATTTTCTTTTACGTCTTCTTTTACGTATATGCCCTTAATGTTGCTTTTTACTTCAAATTGTAATTTCTTTATGTTCCTGACGGACGTCAGCTATAGAAGTGCAGTCCCAAATGTGAAGTTCATGACTCTTCGTTGGTGAGCAGCATCCTTCTTTATTTTCTTCCTTTTCTGCGTTAGTTTTAGCAGTCATGCCCTGTGTTATTATTAATGTTTTATTTGCGGATTTGTCATCGGTATTCGGTATCATGGTTTTAAGTAAATCTGAGTCAATTTTTATTCGTGATAATGCGTCTGCATTTGTATTAATTTTTCCTTGCTTGTAGACGATCTCGTAATCATAGTCTGATATGTCTAAGCGTATTCTTGTTAGTTTAGATGATGGGTTTTTATGGGAAAATAGTGAGACTAATGGTCGGTGATCTATACATTTTCGTGACTACTATACATTTTCGTCCGAATAGGTATGGTCTGAAGAAATTGATTCCCCAATGAATGGCTAGTAATTCCTTTTCTATTACCGGTTTGTTTAATTCGTGTTTATTCAAGGTTTTACTTGCATATATTGGTAATCATATATTGGTAAATCGTTTCCTATTTCTCCTTGCGAGAGTATTGCTCCTAATGCGTAATCGGAAGCATCGGTTGTTAAAATGAATGGTTTTTCAAAATCGGGATATTGTAAGACTGGTGGGTTGATGAGTTTTTGTTTTAGAGTTGCAAATGCGGTTTGGCATTCGTTTGTCCAAATGAATGGTTGTCTTTTCTTGAGTATGTTATTTAGACATCTGGCTATGTCAGCAAAAGTTGGTATGAATTTTCGGTAATAATTGCAGAATGCTATGAATCGTCGAACTTCGTCTGAATTTTTTGGTATTGGATATTGTTCGATTGTTTTGTGTTTTGCTGGATCCGTTCGAACAGTTTCAGTTTGAGATTGTATTTTTCTAGACGTTTGAAAACTCTAACAAGGTTGTCGTTGTGGTGTTTTAAACTACAGCCGTATACAATGATGTCCTCTACGTAGAGAAATGCTCTTGATTCTAAACCTGATAGTGCTATAGTTAGCATCCTTTTGAAGCTGTTAGAAGAGATTTTTAGTCCAAAAGGTAGTCGTTTGCTGTCGAGAATGCAGTCACTGGTTTTGAGTTTTTCTCCAGTGGGATTTGATGGAATGAGCTCGTCATATCTAGAGTTGAAAAATATTTGGCTCTTCCCAGTTGGTCTAATACATCCTCCAGTCTTGTCAGTGGAAATTTGTCATTCACAATTTTTTTATTCAGTTGTCTGAAATCTACTACTAATCTCCATTTCTTCGTATTGCCGTCGCTCTTCTTCGGTACTAGTAGTAGTGGTGAGTTGTACGCACTAGTAGACGGTTCAATTAAATCTTCTGTTAGGAGTTGTTGAACTTGTCTCTCTATCTCTTCATGTTGTGCCTGTGGTAATCTGTAATTTTTTATATATACGGGTGTTTATCTGTTAACTGTAATTTTTGGGAGTAGAAATTGTTGACTGAGAGTGCTTCATCTTCTAGGTGGAAAATATGTTGATATCTTTTGAAAACTTCGAAAAGTGAGTTTTTCGCTGTTTCATCCATGCTGTCTATGTTTAGTGTGGCTTTTAGTTTGTTAAATCTTGTGTTTTCGTTTTGTCTTCCTGTGTACTCTTTTTGATTGATTATGTAATATTCATTTAAAGGTTCTGTCTTGATGGCTAGAGTTGTAAATGTTGCTGGTTATTCAATTGTGTTTACTATTTTTATGTGACAGTTGCCGTTTGCTGGGGCAATAGAATTTCCGATGAATATTCCTTCCTTTATTTCATCATTTAATATTACACTGTCTTCAGTTAGCTTTAAATCTATTGCGCATATACATTCTGATCTCGGTGGGATTTTTATATGTTTTATTCGTGTTGCGTTTATTGGTATGAATATTTCGTTTTCGTTGATAGCTATTTTCAGTGTAAAAGTTTCATAGTCAATTGTGCACATGTGTTTTTGTAAGAAATCTGCACCAATGATTCCGTCTGTGTTGATGGGGAAATTGGAATCGACTACTTGAAATTTATGTTTTATGATTTGATTTTCGATATTGAGTGTTAACTCAGTCTTTCCTAGGGATTTAACTTCGTCTTTTGTAATGCTAGTTAGTGTACAAGAGTCATTTGTGGTGATTTCGTGGTATTCGGGTAGTATTTCTTCTTTACATATTGAGATGTCTGCGCCTGTGTCTATGAGAAATGTCAATGGTTTGCTGATTTGAGTGCTTTTTATGGTGACGTAATTGGTTGGTTTTTCTGATATTATGTATATTCGTTCTCTATGTGTCTTTGTTCCCCCGGAGGAGTGGAGTATTCGTCCTCCGCGTCGCCCTCGTTTCCCTGAATATAATGTATGTTATGTATGTGTGTTGTATGTATGTGTGTATGTTGCACGTCTGTAACCATGTAACCGACGGTTACAGACGCTCCTGCGCAAGGATGATCCGGTATCAGAGGCTTCATGATCCTCCGGCCTTGATTGGTGAGAGTAGGTGTGGTGGAAGTTGTGGGGATGTTGACCTGGCTAACCCGTGTGCACTTGGCTTTTTAATTGACCCGTAGCTTCAGCGGGGGTGGATTGAATAAGGCCAACCAGGTTTAAAGAAAACACCTATCCGCATGGCTATCATTAAGTGTTAGCCCGAATCGGTTGCGCGAGGACATAACAACACAAAAACAAAAAAATTATGCACACGACTGCATCAAACGAGTGAAAGAATCTGCAAACTAACTCGGACCGACTGTGATGCACCAACGCATTGCACCTGCGAACCTTTTCCTTCTAGTATCCTGATGATGACGTTGTCGGATACTCCTTGCCCACCCTACCATTGTTTCTCGTAGCTGACGCCGAGAAACCCTTTTACGAAAGATTTCCTACTCCCTTATTCCCAGGCCAAACTCAAATTAGCTCAATTCATCATATTACAAAAAAATAATCTTTATTAAATAATTAAACTTAAGATTATTAACTGTTTTTTTTTGAAAGAACTGCATTAATAAAAATTAAAATCTGAAGCCAAAACTAAATTTACACAAAAAAACGTAAGCCTAAATATGTACATTAGCAATTTCTAATAATAACAATTTTCTTGAATTTTCTTTTAACTCTTAATAATAACCTTTTCTTAATCCCAAGATTTACAATTCGAAATTCAACCTTTTTTAATCCTTTTAATCAAAAATGTAGCTTAGAACTAGTTTTAGCCAAAGTTTTAATATAAATCTCAATAATTTTAGCTTGAAAACCAATTTTAACCCTTTTTTTCTACAACAATAAATCCTAAATTAAGTAGCAAATTTTTAACGAATTAATGTAATTTTAAACATGATGAACAAATGATGTAGATAAATGCAAGGCCAAAGAAGAAATTTTTGAGTTAAGAAATTTTCTTTCGGGTCGTTTTTTTTTCTTTTTTTGTTAATAGGTTTGTGTTTTAATTAAATGTGCCAGAAGAATGAATTGAACTTACATGACTGTGTGTTGACGTGTGTGTGTTGTCCATCGTTGGGCCCATCGATGCAGATGTACACTGGAAAAAATATTTAAAACCGCAACCACCAAAGAGTGATTGAAGTTTGGCACAACACAAAATATAGAACTCTTTATTCTTCTCAAGCTTTCGGTTTTTTTTTCTTTTTCTGGGTTTTTTTTTCTTCTTCCTAGCATTTATCTATACACTTCTTTTCTCTTTTCACTATATTTCTTTAGTTTTTTGTTTCTCCAAAAACTTTCACGCTATGGTTTTAAACCTTTTTTCCTGCCTTTTCTTTTCTAATCAATCTGACGACATTTTTTTTTCTTTCTTTGTTCACTTTACACAATTTCCTTAAATTTTAAAACATTTTTTTTTCTTAAATCAAGATTACAATTTCCAAACTTTTAGTTGCCATTTAGTTGCTGTGATAGTTTTTGTGACGCCGTTGTAGCATAAGTAATCAATGTTGCGTTGTTGTTGTTGTACAATTTTTAAATACTTCCGAATTTGCAGTGTTACTGTTGTTGTTGTGGTTGTTGTCGCAAAATTTTTCAGAATTTGGAGTGTTGTTGCTGCTGTGATTTGTGTTCTGCATGCTTAATACTGTGACTGTTGTTGTTGTTTGGGTTTTTCTTTTAGCACTGTTTCTCCGCTTAAATTGAGCTGTACCAGACTTATCGGTGGTAAAAATTTTCCCCCGCCGCCGCTTAGTGTTTTAATTGGGGTTTTGTTTTCGCGTTCGCCGTGCTTGATTTTTAAAAAAGTATGTGAGGGGTTTTTTTTTCGTGTATGTTTTTTTTTTTCTCCCTTTCGTCTATGCACAATTTGTTCGGTTTTTATAAAAATAAACTTCTTTCTTTGTTTTTTTTTGTTTTTAAATGTTAACTTAGTTGTAAACGCGACTCGCGGTTTAGGTGCGTTGGCCCGACGGCATTCCGCAGTCGTGCAGCGGTTCAGCGTGGCAGCGTGGCAGTGTCTCGGCTCTTTCTCTCCCTCTGGTGTGAGCCCAGCGCTATTTATAAGCGACTTAAAACAACGCCAAGCCGTTTTGTCACCTTGTCGTGTCCTAACCTGCGTTATTCAGTTTTTTTTGTGCATATTCATAAGTTTACATGAGTTTGTGCGTTTGTGCATATTTTTATGGCCCCACCAAAATTGGTCCGCTTAGCAACAGCGGAAAACAACCAACAACATTCAACCGATCACCAGTTTTAACAACAACTTCGCGAATCGACACTAACTGTCGATCACAACAACCAAATTTGTGCATCACAACAACCACATTTAACTACCATTGTGCTACAACACCCAATTTTCGCATTACAAAAACCACATTTGATTACCATTGCGCTACAACACCCACGTTGTGTGTTACAACAACCACCTGCGCACTTGCTGGGCAGTACAACAACCACTCTTAGTCGCTTCCTCTGTTAAGCTCAAACCTACGCACACTCGTACGAATGTATCGCAACATTTTTGCATAGGTAAAGGGTTGAGTGATGTTGCGTGAGTGGCTTGAGTGCTCGGCGCAGCTTTGAGCAACTTGCGCAAATGGTTTCAGGGGTTCCAAAACTTTTGAGATTGTAAGCATGCAGACACCAACAACACCAGATATTGCGGCTACGCTGCAATATTTGTAAAAAGGACTGCATGCTAGGATTTTCGCTCGATAATGTCTTTCCGATGGTAAAATTCTTTCTTGCCGGTATCTTCGTCCTCGAGTTGGTACATGTTGTTGCCTCTTTTGCCTATAACTTTGGCTTTAATAAATTTCTTAGCGAACTTGGAACAAAACTTCTTGCTAGCATCACTCAGAATGAAATTACGTCTATAAACCCTATCTCCTACTTCAAAACCTTTTGTTGTGCTACGCAAATTATACCTCCTAGCTGACGCTTCATAAGCTTTAGTGATGTTTTGGCTAATTGCTTCTCTAATTAGTTTAATTTTATCTGACCTCTCTATGACTGTATCTTCGAATGAACCCAGCTTACGCAGCAGTTCATAGTCACGGCCGTTCGAAAGCATTTGCTGACCAGTAATTGCATAATAAGGAGTGCAGCCAATTGATTGATGGACTGAGCTACGTAAAGCTTCAGCGATATCAGCCAAATGTTTATCCCACATTGATTGCTCTTTGCTGATGTAGGCGCGTATTCCTACTAATATGGACCGATTTACTCGTTCACTGGCGTTGGCTTGAGGACTATATAAGGCGGTAAACATGTGGCGGATACCTCGGTCTTTCAAAAAGTCGTTAAAATAGGAAGATTTAAATTGTTTTCCGTTATCAGACATAATTATTTCCGGTGTACCAAAAACACTGAAAACTTGCTCCCGCAGAAATTCACAAATGACAGGTGCAGTAGCTCTTCGGATGGCTTTGAGCAACGGGAATTTGGTGAAATGGTCCAAAACGATTAAAATTGCGATATTTCCTTGTTTGGATCTAGGATACGGACCTAGAAGATCAATGTAAAGCTTTTGGAAAGGTCGTTGAGTAGCATAATGCCCAGACATTGGCGGCCGCAATACGCGGTTTGGAGCTTTGCTTTCGCAACAAATGCTACACTTGCTTATGTAATCCTTCACATCAGCCACCATGTTTGGCCAAAATAGGTTTTTCCTCAACCGTTCTAAGGTTTTGGCGATGCCGCCATGACATTTGTTTGGCGGGCAATGAGCATTCTCTAGTACTTCCGGTACCAATTCCTTTGGCAGCCAGAGCTTCCAGCAACTAGCTTCCGCGTCCGGGTTTCCGTTCGCAAATTCGTTTCGTTTGTAAACTTCGTTGTCCAAAATACGTAAATCGGGCAATTTGTTTTGATTTTCTCGTACGCAACGTTTGAGGTCTTCGTAGTCAGGTGACGTAAATGCAGAGGAATTCAGGTTTACCACAGGACAGAATTCGATTTCCACTATTTCGGTGTCGAAATTCTGACGCGACAGGCTGTCGGGTACAACATTTTGCGTTCCCCGCCGGTGTTCTATTTTGAACCGGAAACCTTGCAGCTTCAATGACCAACGCGCTAAGCGTCCTGATAAATCAGGTTGTCGCATCAACCATTGCAAGCTTGCATGGTCCGTGACTATCGTAAAGTCTTGCCCTTCTACATATGCTCTAAATTTCTTTAAGCTCAACATTGCTGCCATGCATTCGAGTTCCGTTACGCTATAATTGCTTTGGGCTTTGTTCAATTTCCGAGAAAAATACGCTATTGGTACTTCTACCCCTTCACTATTTCTTTGAGCCAATACTGCTCCTACCCCGTGTTTACTTGCATCACACTGAATTATAAAAGGTTTGCTATAATCAGGATTCGCAAGTACTGGCGCGCTCGCCAGCTTGTGCTTGAGCTCATCAAACGCTGACTGCGCTTCTTCTGTCCAACTGAAGTTTCTACTCTTTTTGAGAAGATTAGTAAGTGGCGTGGTAAGGGCGGCGTAGTTGTCCATAAATTGCCGGTACCATCCAGTCATGCCTAAAAATCTTCTTAGCTGTTTTACTGTCGTTGGTGCTGGATAGTTCGCAATTGCCGACACCTTATCAGGATCAGTGCGCAATGTACCGTTCCCCACAATATAACCCAAATATCGCACTTCCTTTATACAAAATTTACTCTTCTGCACGTTGATGGTTAAACCAGCTTTGCGAAGATGGCTAGCCACTTCCGTCAAGGTGGCCATATGTTCCTCAAAAGTCTCTGACACAATCAGTAAATCATCGAGATAGACGAAAACTTGATTTTTAAGCTGCGCTGGTATTACATGATCCATGAGCCGACAAAGCGCTTGCGGCGCATTGCATAGGCCAAATGGCATAACCCGGTATCTGTACAACGGCCGATTTGGTACTGTGAAACATGTGAAATCTCTAGAATTTTCTTCCAACGGAATTTGCCAAAACGCACGTCGTAAATCCAACGACGTGATGAAACGAGCTTTAGGCAATCGGCTTAAAATGCCTTCGATATGCGGCAAAGGATACGCATCTTTGATTGTAACAGCGTTCACCTTCCTTGAGTCGAGACACAGACGGACCTTATCACCTTTTCGGACGAGAACTACCGGACTAGACCATGGACTGTTTGGGCTTTCTTCAATAACGCCAAGTTGCAGCATTTCATCAATTTCTTTGTGGACAAGTTTCTCAATAGCGGGAGAAATGGGAAAGTAACGTTGTTTAATCGGACGGACATTTGACTCAACTTCGATGACGTGTTGCATTAATGTGGTTTTACCCAGCCCTTCTCGCTCATAGGCTGGAAATAGCCTTTTCACTGCTTCTAACCGGTCTTGTTGTTGTCCGGATAATACCAACGTATTTTCATTATCCGTCAACGGCTGCTGAAGATCAATTTGCGCAATTATATTTGGTGCAATTTTAAATTTTTGCCAAAAATCAATGCCTAATATAACTGATTGTGAGAGATTTGGGACTATATAAAATGCAATTTCGTCCTCTCGATTCCTGAATTTTATTAACGTGCGAAGAATACCATAAACAACTTGTTTTCGCCCATCTGCTGTGTGAATTGAAGTTTTAAATGTTCGCACATCTTTTCTACCAATAATATCGCTCGCTAGTGCGCCCCCTATACATGATATCTGCGCCCCACTGTCAAGTAAGCCGAGCACCTTCTTGTCGAGGAGAGTAATCTGTGCATACGGACGCAAATCTAAAGGTTTGTGCTGGATTGCACAGATTCCCGCAATGTATTTACGCTGCCGCCTAACAGCTTGCCAGAAGTTACTCATACGCTCCGTTGAACGTATAGAGCGGCTTGATTTTACTAGTTTGTTGTCGTTAAAAATTAAGTTTCTGACTCTTTTGTAGTTTTGTAAACGTTCCCCATAAGAAATTATATGATGGGAGTCAGATGGCAGCTCCGGTGCTGTAGATGGCGTTTGTGCTGTTGCGCTTATTGCCGTGTTTGGTCGTAGCGAGGACTCGGTCTGTGAGCCTCGCTCGTTTGGACGTTTCCCGGACGACAAGTGTCGCAATTTGGTTTATAAATGCCTGGTGCCCCGCAACCATAACAAAACACCGTTCGTTTATCCAGGCAATCAAAATACCTGTGACCTTCTTTACGACAATTCCAGCAAACTATCTTCGGATTCGTGCTGCGTCTGGTAACCTCGTCCACTTCGACAACATCATCATCCAATGGTTTATCTTCCACCAATTCCAACTCGACGTCAACCTCGTTTACTTGCCGTTTGAAGGGATTTTGCGCGGCGCAGTTGTTGTAGATGGGTGCGTCGTCTGGTGTTTGGCGATCTCGTTCAGCAAGCTTTCACCTTTAAGGCACAAGCGACGCAATTCGGCCAACGAATTGACATTCACGTATAACAATTGTTGCCGTATGCGCGGACGAAGTCCCCTCTGAATAATTTCCACCAGCTCAGATTCTGGAATCTGGTTCTGAAGATTTTCCGCGAATCTCAACACCGCATTGCGATAGTCGTCGAACGATTCTGTTGGCCCTTGCTTCCGATTGCGCATCGCTTCCTTGATGTCCGTGTCGGTTTTGTGTTCGCCAAAGTGTGTTCGCAGCGATTGGCATAGCGTATGCCAGTTAACCCGATCGACAGACCTTCGGTATCGCCAGTACCAGTCCTTAGCCTCATGCGTGAATAAACTTTGGGCATGCTCGCACAACAAGTTGAAATTGCCATAAAGAGTATCAATTACCTGTAGCTCTATTCTAAAAATGAAATTCTCTACTGATAACTTTGACGTCCCATCGAATTTAATGTCCCAACTGGCAATCAAATGAGCAATTTTGCCAGAATTGGTAACAGCGGATGAGTCGCTCATTCGTACTGGAAGTGGCACGTGATGTTCGCGATTGTTGTTGCCATACGGCAAATCCTGTGGCCATTCAGGTGTTGAGCCGGGTTGATTGTTGCGGCCTTCACGTGGCTGCGCGCCCTGTACATCAAGCCTGCCTAATGCATTAGCTAAACTACTTTCCAGCCTCTGTTCGATCACCTGCGCTATTCTAGCTTCTAAGTCATCAATAAGATTTGCCTGTCGACCCGCTAGCACTGTTTCTACTATAGATCGAATGCGGTTATCACCAGCATTCCCACCAGGCTCAGACAAACTCACTGAAGGCTCCGCCAAACTACGATCAATGGGTATATCTCGGTTGGCAGCGCTTGTAGCTGCAGCTTGTGAGGTCGAAGGCACAGGATTGTTCACATCGTCTATAGGCTCTCTTGTTTTTGCCCGAGTTCGCATGCCAGGAGTATGTTTGTTTGGATCTGATATGAAATCGCGACTGCTGCATGCAGCTCGGCACTGCGGACAGGAAGAGTTCCGCTTCAACCAGTTGATCAAGCAACTCCGGTGAAAGACGTGTGCGCAGGCTGTGCGTAAGACCTCCGCACCATCGCTCAAACCTTCGCGACAAATTGAACATACTGTCTGCCCAGCAGTTGCCAAGTTTTCACTACTGTGACGCAACGGCATAGTGACGGCAGCAAAATCGTATACAAAACTAAACAATTAAAAAAACTCGGAAAGGACAATCGCAAGCTAATTGTAATTAGTCGCAAACGAAGGTATCTGATACCCAAGATCAGGTCGGCATGATCTCGACAAAAACTCCATCCAATCAACAAATGAAAAAAATTACATCAGCAGCAGCAAAAGATAAATCTGGTCCAACCACAAAACGATAACTATCAGCGATAACGATATACCCCAAAAAAATACAAATTTTCAAAATATGAGTTATTTGGCCTGTTATGGAAAAGAGATTCGGAAATATTTCATGAAATGAGGAAAAGTTCGAAGTGCAGCGTTGGTTATTAACCCTGACGACTTATCAGCAACAGCAATCGTGGTTATGAGTATCTTTCAACTCACTAAAATCCACGAAGCCTCGCGGTCGCAACGGTCATGTACCCAAAACCCAATATGGAAATTCTTTACGCCAACAACAGAACGGTTAGTGCTATTAGCATTTAGCCAAGTTAGCACTACAATCCAGAATCCGCGTTTAGCAAAAAAAAAAATCCAACCTAAAAACCAAAACTTTTGGAAGTTATTTGGACGTAATCACGCAGCGGTAAAGTTCCATGATATCTAACCATCAGAACTCAAAATCCATCGTATGTGCATTACGCAAAGCTACCAAAGCGATATTCGGGCGGACGGACCACATTACTACAATAGCAATGCATGAACCCCCCCTAAAGTGAGGCCCCACGTTGGGCGCCATTTTTTGTTATGTATGTGTGTTGTATGTATGTGTGTATGTTGCACGTCTGTAACCATGTAACCGACGGTTACAGACGCTCCTGCGCAAGGATGATCCGGTATCAGAGGCTTCATGATCCTCCGGCCTTGATTGGTGAGAGTAGGTGTGGTGGAAGTTGTGGGGATGTTGACCTGGCTAACCCGTGTGCACTTGGCTTTTTAATTGACCCGTAGCTTCAGCGGGGGTGGATTGAATAAGGCCAACCAGGTTTAAAGAAAACACCTATCCGCATGGCTATCATTAAGTGTTAGCCCGAATCGGTTGCGCGAGGACATAACAACACAAAAACAAAAAAATTATGCACACGACTGCATCAAACGAGTGAAAGAATCTGCAAACTAACTCGGACCGACTGTGGTGCACCAACGCATTGCACCTGCGAACCTTTTCCTTCTAGTATCCTGATGATGACGTTGTCGGATACTCCTTGCCCACCCTACCATTGTTTCTCGTAGCTGACGCCGAGAAACCCTTTTACGAAAGATTTCCTACTCCCTTATTCCCAGGCCAAACTCAAATTAGCTCAATTTATCATATTACAAAAAAATAATCTTTATTAAATAATTAAACTTAAAATTATTAACTGTTTTTTTTTGAAAGAACTGCATTAATAAAAATTAAAATCTGAAGCCAAAACTAAATTTACACAAAAAAACGTAAGCCTAAATATGAACATTAGCAATTTCTAATAATAACAATTTTCTTGAATTTTCTTTTAACTCTGAATAATAACCTTTTCTTAATCCCAAGATTTACAATTCGAAATTCAACCTTTTTTAATCCTTTTAATCAAAAATGTAGCTTAGAACTAGTTTTAGCCAAAGTTTTAATATAAATCTCAATAATTTTAGCTTGAAAACCAATTTTAACCCTTTTTTTCTACAACAATAAATCCTAAATTAAGTAGCAAATTTTTAACGAATTAATGTAATTTTAAACATGATGAACAAATGATGTAGATAAATGCAAGGCCAAAGAAGAAATTTTTGAGTTAAGAAATTTTCTTTCGGGTCGTTTTTTTTCTTTTTTTGTTAATAGGTTTGTGTTTTAATTAAATGTGCCAGAAGAATGAATTGAACTTACATGACTGTGTGTTGACGTGTGTGTGTTGTCCATCGTTGGGCCCATCGATGCAGATGTACACTGGAAAAAATATTTAAAACCGCAACCACCAAAGAGTGATTGAAGTTTGGCACAACACAAAATATAGAACTCTTTATTCTTCTCAAGCTTTCGGTTTTTTTTTCTTTTTCTGGGTTTTTTTTTCTTCTTCCTAGCATTTATCTATACACTTCTTTTCTCTTTTCACTATATTTCTTTAGTTTTTTGTTTCTCCAAAAACTTTCACGCTATGGTTTTAAACCTTTTTTCCTGCCTTTTCTTTTCTAATCAATCTGACGACATGTTTTTTTCTTTCTTTGTTCACTTTACACAATTTCCTTAAATTTTAAAACATTTTTTTTTCTTAAATCAAGATTACAATTTCCAAACTTTTAGTTGCCATTTAGTTGCTGTGATAGTTTTTGTGACGCCGTTGTAGCATAAGTAATCAATGTTGCGTTGTTGTTGTTGTACAATTTTTAAATACTTCCGAATTTGCAGTGTTACTGTTTTTGGTGTGGTTGTTGTCGCAAAATTTTCCAGAATTTGGAGTGTTGTTGCTGCTGTGATTTGTGTTCTGCATGCTTAATACTGTGACTGTTGTTGTTGTTTGGGTTTTTCTTTTAGCACTGTTTCTCCGCTTAAATTGAGCTGTACCAGACTTATCGGTGGTAAAAGTTTTCCCCCGCCGCCGCTTAGTGTTTTAATTGGGGTTTTGTTTTCGCGTTCGCCGTGCTTGATTTTTAAAAAAGTATGTGAGGGGTTTTTTTTTCGTGCTAGTTCATGTATGTTTTTTTTTTTCTCCCTTTCGTCTATGCACAATTTGTTCGGTTTTTATAAAAATAAACTTCTTTCTTTGTTTTTTTTGTTTTTAAATGTTAACTTAGTTGTAAACGCGACTCGCGGTTTAGGTGCGTTGGCCCGACGGCATTCCGCAGTCGTGCAGCGGTTCAGCGTGGCAGCGTGGCAGTGTCTCGGCTCTTTCTCTCCCTCTGGTGTGAGCCCAGCGCTATTTATAAGCGACTTAAAACAACGCCAAGCCGTTTTGTCACCTTGTCGTGTCCTAACCTGCGTTATTCAGTTTTTTTTGTGCATATTCATAAGTTTACATGAGTTTGTGCGTTTGTGCATATTTTTATGGCCCCACCAAAATTGGTCCGCTTAGCAACAGCGGAAAACAACCAACAACATTCAACCGATCACCAGTTTTAACAACAACTTCGCGAATCGACACTAACTGTCGATCACAACAACCAAATTTGTGCATCACAACAACCACATTTAACTACCATTGTGCTACAACACCCAATTTTCGCATTACAAAAACCACATTTGATTACCATTGCGCTACAACACCCACGTTGTGTGTTACAACAACCACCTGCGCACTTGCTGGGCAGTACAACAACCACTCTTAGTCGCTTCCTCTGTTAAGCTCAAACCTACGCACACTCGTACGAATGTATCGCAACATTTTTGCATAGGTAAAGGGTTGAGTGATGTTGCGTGAGTGGCTTGAGTGCTCGGCGCAGCTTTGAGCAACTTGCGCAAATGGTTTCAGGGGTTCCAAAACTTTTGAGATTGTAAGCATGCAGACCCCAACATGTATGCGTGTGGGGCGACCTTGTTGGTTATTGTTTTGATTACGGTTCGCATTATTGTGTGCGTTGTGTCTGGGATTTTGGTTGTTATTTTGGTTTTGGTTTCTATTACTTGCGTAATTATAGTTTGACATGTTTGTGTTGCTGTTGTTTCTATTATTGCTGTTGTTGTTGCGAGCGCTGTATTGTTCATTGTTTCTGTTGTTATAATAGCTGTGTGAATTGTTGTTTCTGTTATTGTTGTACTGATTGTTGTTTCTGTTGTTGTAGTTGTTGTTTTGATTGTTGTTTCTAAAATTGTTGTTATGTTGGTATCTGTTGTTGTTTGTTTGGTTAAAATTTCTGTTGTTTGTTCTATTTTGATTATAGTTCGTACGGTTTCTGTTGTTGTTCTGGTTGTTTAGGAGCATTATTCGCGATTGGTTTTGCTCACTGTCTTTTTCCAATTCCAGAGCTAATTCAACGGCTTGGTTGAATGTCTTTGGCATTGCCGCGAAAATTGTTTGTTTGAAAGTTTCGTTAAGCCCATTCTTAAAAACTGTAAGGCTGTATGGTTCATTTAGTTTAGTTATTATCGTTTGTTCTGCTGTTGTTGGATTGTCACCAGCTTGAGCAATTTGAAGCTTGGTTAGCTCGGCTATCATGTTTAATATTCTGTCTTTGTATGAGGTGATACTCGAGTTGCGTTGTGTCAGACATGACAATTGGTTTTGTAATTGCGGAATTGTAGTTGTGCTTCGGTATCTTGCTTTAAGCAATGTAGTTAGTTCTTCTAGCGTATTCGGTATGCGGTTACCGATTGCCGTTCTTGTTGTTACTGTTAATTTTGCATAAAATATGAACTCTAGTAGTTCATCCTTGCTGTTTGTGTCAAGTTTTCTGTTTACTAATTCTGTAATCTTTATGAACGTTTCTAGTTCTTTATGGGTGCCAGAAAAGTTTGGGATGGCTTTCATCGCCGTCTCGATGTTGAAGGTTGCCATGTTGGATAGTTGTTGGTCTTGGTTTTCAGAGTATAGTTCTTTTAATTGTTCCTGTAGTGTACGTCTGATTGTATCGTATGTGTGGTGGAATTGTATTTTCAGTCCTACTATCTCTTCTTGTTTTTGTGTCGAGTTGAGTAGGTCGTCAAAATCTTGTTTCAATATGTTAATAGTGTCAACCTTTTGTATTAGTGTTTGTCTTGTATACCTCCGTTTTGGGGTTTTTCCCAAGTTCGTTAGAATTTTTGTGAGTTCGTTAAGGATGTTCTCCATCTAAAATCTGAGATTTAGCTTGTCGAACATTCTGTAACACTCCTCTTCGCGTGTCGTGGGGTTAGTTACGTCTTGCATCGTCGGTTGTCTTGGCATTTCTATGAAAGTCCATAGTTTTTTCAAATGAGCTAGTTTTTTTTTTAGGTCTATCTCGTCGTCTATGTTGGTTTGTTTGTTCGGTCTGTTTTTCGATTGTCTATCAGACATTGTGGGGGTTGTTATTAATATATATATAAATTTTTTTTGTTTTTCTTTAAATGCTTGATCTGAGTGTATTCTATTTTTGTTTATTGAAGTACCATTTCAATATCATAATATTTTGGGTTGTGAATCATACAATGTTAATATATATGTTGATAAACTCTTTTATTGCTATTGTAATTTAAAATTGATTAATTTATTTATTATTATCATATTAATTTTTTTTTTTATACTTGTGTTACATTAGTTTTTAATGTTTGTTTTGCAATATATTTTTTATAATATTTGTGGATTTTTAATACAAGAAGAATAACCAGAATAGTTAGGATATAATATTTAATGTTTACGTCTAGGCTATTTGTGTTTACATTTTCATTATTGGTATTTGCTATAACTACTTCTTCTTTAGATTCTTTTCCGCCCATTTTTATTTCTTGTAGTTGGTTTTCTTTTTGCTGATGACTGTCTCTATCAGTTTTTTCTTTTGTAGGGGGTCGGTGGTGATGCCAATTACACGTTGCAATTCGCCAATCTCCTTCCTCAGTTTAACACGTCGTCTCCTCTCGATTTTCTTTTTGGAGTGGGTGCCGCGGGTGGTGGTTGACGCTTTTGTCTTTCCCTGTACTGCTCGATTGTTAAGGGCTTCGGGTCAGCTGCCACTGGTGCTGGAGTGTAGGTGGGGGGTGCCGGTTCGTCTAGCTGTAGGCCCTCTGGGACGTATTCCTCTTTAAGGAATTCCTCCCACTTCGCAAAAATTGCGTCGAATTCGTCTTTGGATGTCATGCGGGTTTACGTCAGTTCGGCAGGATCAGAAGCTGTGGTTTGTGTTGGGCAGGATCGCCATGTGGTGGTCAGATGTATTGTGTTGTAGTCTAACTGTTCGTGCGGTGGTTGAATTGTAAGTTTTTGGCCTATATTTATTCGGCGGGCCGCGCCAATATTTTGTGGCTCCGAAAAGCCGATCTTGCGAACTTCTAGTCAAATAAAACAATGCCACCAGGCACTTTGAATATCGAACAAGAAGTTAACTTTATTTGGAAAATTTGGGTCTTATATACTAAAATTATAACTGTTATACTGTCATGCATTTCCAGGGCTCCGCCTCCCTTTCCACGATATTTTTCGTTTGACCAATCATCGACCTGGGTCACCTCTTCTGCGTCAGCACATTTGCAATTGGGTCAGTGGCCGGCGCTAAACGGCCTCGGATATTTTCCGATCGTTTCCCACGCCGCCAAAGGGTCGGCATAATGCGCGTTGCAGTATTGTTGCAATGCACTGCGGTAGGTGGCATCGTATGTCACTCCGCTCGCTCAAGTGGTTATGCATTGCGCACCGTGGCGACTTCAAGTACAGCCATTTGAAACCAGCGAATTTGTGTGCGCAAGTGTACGGTGATTTGTTCTGGTCGGCATGAGTGATTGCGTAGTATCACTACATGCAATGTTATGGTCGGCATAGATGGTTAGGTAGTACCACTACACAAATGTCCTCCACCTTCTGCTCTATGCGCGCAGAATTTTTCGCCATTTCTCGATTTGCAGTCTCGACTTTTGCCGAAATTTCGAAATTCGTAGTTTCCAGCTTTCACGATTGGAAGTCTCGAACATGCCTTTTATTGCAATCAATAGCTGGCTCATGTCTAATGCTCTTAATGGTCCAGCCATACTCTGGATCGACGCAGCACCCGAAGGCGATTCCTCCACTTTGGCCGACGCCGCTTGTTCCTGCGTTCCGAACTCGTGTGCAGCCCAATCGATGCCTCGTGATTCACACGCCTCTCGCAAGCGCAGTTGCAACTGATTTTATTTATTTAATTATTTATTTTCAATTTTCCACAATCCCACTTCTGACACCAAATGTTACGAATGCTAGTTCTAGTGGGCTAGTAGGTATCTCTGAATTACGTAATTTGAAAATAAAACACACTTAGTTTCTCAAACGCAGTCAATAAGATAAACCAACAATCACTTTATTTCACAGTTCTGCACTTCACTGTCTTTACACTTATGTATTTGCTCAAATACTCTGTGTAGCACCTTCACTAGTCAAAATCAGGCTGACTCGCTGCGCCGCACCCGGCTGCCTGTTATACCTGTCCGGCCATCGCGCAGATCGTTCTCGCACATTCCAGAGTGGACTAAAGGTTTCCATGATGATCGCGACCATCGTTGCCAGGTTGGACTAAAAGTTTCAATTATCGCGGCCATCATTGCCAGGTTGGACTAAAAGTTTCCATTATCGCGGTCATCATTGCCAGGTTGAATTATGGCACGGCGCGTAGTGACAGGGTTGCTTTGCACAGCGACAGACTGTCTTCTCGTTACAATATGTACATGTTTTGGATTTCAGTCTGTAGATTCATACATCTAAATTTTATTTTATTTCAAAGTTCTAGTCTAGAAAACACTTTTATTGTTAGGTGCTTTTTTCGTGTCGAGTAGTGTAATCTAAATCTTCAAAAATGTACAAAAATATTTTATAAAAACCCAGTAGCAGTGACTTTATAAGAAGAGTCCTAGACCTGAAAAAACATATTTCCTCTACATAACAGCAGGTAAGAAGCTCATATTTAGTTTAGTATATTTAGAATCTATCAAAGAAGAAAACCGCATTTCCGGGACGATGTTTTGTTATCCAACCAATAAATATAATAATAATAACTGTAAATTTGTTTGACTTCTACAAAGTTTAATGAGGTTAAGTAATTGTATTTGCATATTATGCACAAAATTTTAAGTTAAAAATTATATATTGCAATCTTCGAGGAAAGAATTTTTGAAAATTTGCAAACAATTGTTATTTAGAAAGGATGTTTTCTTGCTTTTATTGAGCTGAATATGTTATTGCCATTTCAAAATTAATTGTCGATACTGTTTCTCTTTCAATTGACAAATGCGACAAACAACTTAGTCTTTCATTAACCATTGTGGAGCGGAAATAGTCTTTTACAAGTTTCAGTTTTGAAAAATTTGAAATTTTTATATACAAGCTTCCTCGGGGGCCCCCCGCAGCCCGGGTCCCGGGGCGGTCCGCCCCTCCGCCCCTCCCTTAAACCGCTACTGGCTAGAGCTTAAGTTAATTATAATTTTAATTATAATTAATAAAAATAATAATATTAATATCCAAATGGACTCTTACCTAATAGCCTATTTCCACTGAGCACTTAACTGCAGTGAAGGGCTCTGCTAAATTGGAGAACTGTCAAGCGTTTCCACCGGAATCGAGTTAAATGCAACAGCTGTTTTTTGTTTACATTTTTATTAGGCCAAGCCAAATTCTGCATTTATTTCTGGGCAGCCACAGCTTACCCATCGCCGCCATCTCCTTGTATACGTATGTATGGTTTCTTGTAGCCCCTCTACTGCATGAAAACCACTCCGCTTTCCTTCTCAACAGTCTAGGAATGTCTGCGTTTTCATATTTGTGAAAATTTATTTCATTTATGAAAATTTATTTCATTTGTCAATGTTTAGTTCAATTGTGACAGTTGTCAGCTGATTGATATCAGAGCTGTCTGAATTTTTAACGTCAAGAGGGTTCATGAGAAATTCCACGTTTTTTATTTTCTTTTTCAGCATTTATTTTTGGCAAATAATAGAAGTTTTGACATTGATTATGACAGACGATATGTGTTTTTGCGAAAAATTTAGTAAAAAGTAATTGTCTTGGCAAAAAATCTACCACACCGAACGCAATTCAAATCCCTTCTTCCGTTTGTGTTCGGCTCTTGCAGCGCCTGAAAGTATGCTATCAAAATTTGTACATTTGTGAGTATTGCTCCCGCTTTTAACATAACATTTTCTGTTAGACGTCTGTACACGGCAAAACTGTCAGTTTTGAAAGTGAGTTAAATCAGTTTTTCACAACAACAATTTCATGGGTATTTGGGCATTTAAATGGGATGACAAACTGCAGTTAAGGCCCAGTGGAAATAGGCTATAACGCTGACAATTGTAAGTCCATCCCATTTAACGATGAGATAACCAGCGTACTCAGAATCTCTGGGCATCCGGCGGACGTTTTATTTTGTTTTGCATTTCATCCTTCAAGGCCCGCGCTATGTGTGACTAAGTGCTCAATACTGTCATTGACATCGTCTTTATTTGATCCAATTGGCCTTATCAGTCCCCATATCATCAAAGCAAAGATTTTAGCTCAGCGATTATGGATTAAAGACCTCGAATTGGACGTTGAAGTTTCGGAATCTATTCAAACCGACTGGAAAAAAATCTTAGTCGACCTTAAACATATTCATATGGTGAAAGTTCCCCGATGCGTCAAGGGCGCTTCTGTAATAGAGTTGCAAGTCCATGGCTTCTCTGACGCATCGATTCGCGCGTACGATTGCTGCATTTATTTTCGCTGTCTGGACAGAGCTGGCAATGTGGCAATAAATTTGTTAGCATCAAAATCACGCGTTGCGCTGGTGAGGGCTCGCACATTGCCACGCCTCGAATCATGCGCGGCGCACTTATTATCAAAAGTTTGGAAGAAAATTCGAACTCATTTCCAGTTTCCTATTTCGCAAACCTTTTTCTGGATTGACTCGCAAATAGCTCTTCACTGGATCAACACACAGGCTTCTAAGCTTTCTACGCTTGTTGGCAATCGCGTTGCAGAAATTCAGGAATGTTCATCAGAAGTTGTCTGAAGATATTGCCCTACAAATTCTAATCCAGCAGATCTCGTGTCCCGTGGGTGTACCGTTTCTGAATTAACCCGAATTAGCACAGTGATTCGTTCCATAGACAAAATGCAAAAAAATTCATAGTCTTAGAACTTAATGATTTTCATGTCATTTGAAAGGTAAAACTCCAACTAAGAAAACAAAAGAAAAATCTGTGCAAAAAATTAATTAGTGTGTGTGCAAAAGCGGCTCAAAGTTGAAACTTTTTTTACAAAAAAATGTAAACACATATTTTCTGTTTTTTAGTCTATTGAGGAAAAAATTGTCAAAATACATGGTTGCCAAGAAGTTGCTTAATATAGATTAAGAAATGATGTGGCCATTTTCGCTTTTAATGCTATCTCAAAAATTTGCAAAGCTGAGGCTTTTACATCACTTTGAAATCAAAATATTTTTCCAAATTAAAAATCTGAAAATTGGCAAAACTTAGAGAAAAATATCTAAAAAGTATGTGAAAGTATGTTCCTGGATTTTTTTTATTTTAAGAAGCATTCTTTCTTTTTCGGATAATGTAATTATATCCTCCGATATCTTCCGATCTCAGAAAATAATTCAATTTGAAAAGTGGTCTAAACACCTATTTTTCGAAACACCTAATTTCTTTTTTCATGCCTAAAAGTATGCAATTAGCATGAAAAATTGGGGAAACTGCAAAAAAGCAACACATACGTCTATTATTATCGTTTTTATTGCAAAACTAAAGGGTCCTGAGACAATTTTTGTTACTGTTTGCAATAATCAATGTTGATGTTACCGATTAAATGTAAAATCTGAAAAATCTTGCCAACACACTTGGTGCTATAGCTCTCCAAAAGTGAGGAAATTTGAAAATTTAAGACTCTGGCATTGCCAAACTACAAAAGTTTAAGAAAAACAAATTAAAGATTTCAATTCAGCAGACCATGATTAACTAGTATGCCAAATACTAGAAACGGACCACTCCTTCTAATTTTCTCCCGCGGTTGTATGGAGTCGAATCACTGTGCAGTGTTGCCATATGGCAACGCAAGATAGACATATTTTCAAACGATCATAACATATAAACGAATATAGGTACCGTTACTTTGAAACACATTTTGAACGTAGAATTGATCCTGCTTTCACTTAAAATCATTTGGGCAACAGTGCGTGTTTGTTTGTATAAAGCAGTGCATCGTAAAGTGAAGACATAATATTTAGTGCCAAAAAAAGGGGCATGAAAAAGTAGGTAAATTTAGACCTACTTAAAATATATACTTATCATATTGATCGCGTAATGAAATGTATTTTATTGTAAGTGTTTGAAGAAGGGAGTAATGTCCCATAAGTGTGCTACTCTGAAAAAATACTTTTTGTGATATTTTTTTGAAGTTTTCTGTGCCTGTTGCCATATTTCAACAGGACATTCCGAGCGTCCTGTGGGCAGGATTAAAAAACTAATGATGCAGTTTTTTCATTTTGCATATAAAGAGTATGCTTCTAAAAAATCTTTTTGAAATTCGGTCCTTCCTTTTTGCATAGCAATGCTTCGATGTAGCCAACAATAGATAAATCCTATTGAGGAAAGAAGAAACTTAGCTTGAGAAAAAGAAAACGGTCAATTTTTGTAAGGAGCGGACAATGTCTTCTATTCTTGAAAGGATTCACAGCATTAGCAGTTATACAAAATGCCTTCGAACATTTGCATATGTGTTGCGTGTGAGTAACATTCAGACGTCACCCTCCACAGCCCTTTCATTACATGAATTGCAAGCCGCACTTCATCGCATCGGTTATGTTATCCAGCAACACCACTTTCGTGAAGAAATCTCGTAGCTAACCAAGGGACAAACGCTCACCGGCAAGCTAGCATATCTCAGCGCCTTTCTCGCTGAGGACGATGGAGTGTTATTAATGAAGGTTGGAGAAAGACTCGCAAATTCAGCCTTGCCTGATACTATCAAGCACCCGCTGTTGCTTCCCAAAGACGATGCCTTGGTTCGGCATTTGGCAATCCATATTCACCGTGCTAATTTTCACGCGGGCCCTCGCGCTCTGGTCGCTTTGATTTATCAACAGTTTTGGGTTGTCAATTGCCAAAGCTTAGCATGCCAAGTAGTCCACAATTGCATTCATTACACGCGATACAAGCCCAAACTACTCAAGCAGATCATGGGCAATAGACCATTCGAGGTACCAGGGGTGGATTTCGCGGGACCAATTCTAACGTTTTTAAAAATTCGTGGGAAAACTCCCTACAAGGCCTATATTGCAGTATTTGTGTGCTTTACAACAAATGCCGTCCATTTAGAGGCAGTAACAGATCTATCCTGGTGGCTATCCTCTCAGCTGGAAATGGCAAACCTCTGAGAGTAAAAATTGCTTATGAAAGAGCTCCCAACCTGCCGTTCGGAACCGGCATAACACTGTAGGTCCCTTCCACCAGCGTACAAATTCACACGAACAACACGGGTGGTTACGGGTGCTGCGGCGAGGCTGGATAAATTTCGAACACATTTTTGCAGTGGAGAGAACTTATCCGCCCTGGAGGCATACTGTGCTGCAACTCCATTGAATTTTCATTCATTCCACCTCGAGCGCCACATTTTGGTGGCTTGTCGGAGGCTGCCGTTAAAATTGCTAAGTCCCATCTATTTCGGACATTAGCGAATGCTCGACTGACGTTTGAGGAGCTCATGACGGTGTTAGTCGAAATTGAGGCCGTCATGAATTCGCGGCCCTTAACTCCATCATCTACCGATCCGAATGTTTACGAAGCCATCACTCCTGGGCATTTCATAATCGGCGTTGCGCTCAAGTCCATACCAGAGAGGGTCAATCTCTAATGTGACATTACACATCTACAACGATGGCAGCGTATTCAAGCTATTAAATCTCATTTTTGGCAACGCTGGCATACTGAATACATTTCCGAACTCCGCAACCGCACTTATTGGCAGAAACCACAACGAAATCTGCAAGTTGGCGACATGGTTGTTGTACAGGAGGACAACACACCGCCTATGAAATGGGCACTTGCACGAGTAGTCAACATCATTTATGGCGCTGATGGGTACGCACGAGTCGCAGACGTAAAGACTACCACCACGACGTTTCGACGCCCCATAACGAAGCTGGCGCTACTCCCAGTGAATTGAGACTTCGGGTGTCAATTGCGGGCCGGTCAATCTTTTAATATCTTACAATTGTAATTAAAAACTGTTGTAATTCTTTTGCATTACAGTCAATAAATTCATTCATCTTTTGTCGTTCAACCGAACTACGTCGTTCTTCCTGTTTCCTTCAACGCACAAACCCGGTGCGAACCGCTTGCGGCAAAAACTCGAAAACTTTAACGAACTTGAAATCTTGTACTCGGGGTTTTTGGGGTCGCTGATTACGAATCCATTGTCAGAATTACGAAATTCAAGATGGCGGGTCCAATATAGCATCATATCGCCACACCTAATACAGCCAAAAATGGAGAAATTAAAAAAACGATCTGTATGTATACATTGTAGAATGTAAAATATATAATTCTGTTTATTGTAAATAAAAGTTGATTATAAAATAGGGATTTTGTAAATTCGCAACATTCACAGTTACAAGAATAAGTATTTTAAAAATTATATTCCGAAATATTTTGTGCTAATAATAATAATTGCATGCATGGAGTTTTTAAGTTAAGGAAAAAGTATGAAAAGTGATGAAAATCGCGATGGTACATTTTTCCTGTTATTTCGATGCGAATGTGTATTCCGCCAAGTAATTTGGCTGTGTTGTGTCGACTTTCATTATACACCTAACTCGTTAATTGATTAACAAAAAATTTGCATGTTTTTGACCATCAAAGAAAACGCCTTAAAATTCCATATTTTCCGACTTTGAGGTCCAATTACCGCGGCATTTTAAAACTTATAAACATAAGTTGCATCAAGGTGCCAATCATGCCAATCGGGTTTTTGGTTTAACGATCAAAAAAATGGAACAAGTAGAGGAAAAACTGAAAAAATGACACGGTACCTACATCTCACAAACTAGAGCTGCTAGAAAAAATCTGAGGATAGATTCGAAATCAGCGCACCCAAATTAGTAAGAAACAGTAGAAAAACTCCATGCAACAGAAAAAAAGTGTTTTTTTGTTGTGCTGTGTAATTGATCGGCACGACAGCCCGCTTACGCGAGACTAAGGTCTAGCTTCCCGCAAGCACCCGTGTTGTGCGTGTGAATTTGTACGTGGGTGGAAGGGACCTACAGTTTTATGCCGGTTCCGAACGGCAAGTTTGGGTTTTTGGGCAATTTTTACTCTCAGAAGTTTGCCATTTCCAGCTGAGAGGACAGCCGCCGAAAGAGAAAACGAGTTTCCCGTTATTTTTTAGGTGTTACTACATGCAGTATTCGGACTTGCGTCGCTCTGCATTCGACTCGCTGGACCGCGCACTAACCAACTGAGCCACGGCGGCTGCTAATGCTTTGTGCTAATGCTTTGAAGAAAAAATTGTAATCGAAGAAAATTCGTGGTTTGAGTTTATATGTTATAAGGAAAGAAATATTTTTGAATATTGTTATAACAATCTTTATTTTTATTGAACAAAAAATGTTTAATTACAAATAATTGGTAGGTCGATTATGTTATAATAAAAACTTTGTTTCGTAGGAATCCACATCTACGTCTGCTTCTGACTCTGAGTTGCACCGAAATGCAGTGGTAGCGCAAGCCGAAATCTAACGCCGCCCAAAAGACAAACGGTGAAAAGTCACGTACTTGCGCAACGACGTAGCAGACGCTCAGCATTCCGTTCCCACGGAATTTGTCGCTGACGTCGATGGTTTAGCGCAGGTTTCGGCGCTGGTGCTGACTACTCCCCCTCTTAAAGATAAGTCGTCCTCGACTTTCTGCATTATCAATCGAAGGTTATTTGCGCGTTTGTTTTTGGTGAAACGTCTCGCTAATTCCATGATTGCGAGTGTTGCTATCATGGCGCCCGCAAAGACGGCCAATGTGCTTGTTTGCGACTGTTTTACGCGAATTTCGTCTCTTACCACCTCTATATGCTCCAGATTTTTCAAGTTTAGTCGGTGGAGATATGGTAGAGACAGAATTTCCTGGTGTTCGGAGAGATTGAGACTGTGCGCCAGCGGCCTTTGCGGCCTCAGTGTCCTTCATTAGTTTACAAAAGGTTACTGCTAAGGCTGTTTCACAATTTATTAATGGCTTAAATCTATTGTTACATTTTGCCGTAATATTAGTTTCATACAATGATGTCTTTTTATCATGGCTAACAGGAAGTATGATGGTTTTATTACATATTGATTCTACTATTGGATATTTCACAAGGAATATGATTATTTCGTTGTTCTGAAGAATTTTTAATTTTGAATTTCGAATAACTTCGCTTACGCTGACTTCTGACATTTTCTCTGCTCTTAGCACATTTTCAACATCCCTACTGTCTAGAATGGAGGGGTTTATTACCCCGAGCTTGCCCAGTGCCACGGTTAGGATTATATCGTTGAGCTGCGTTATTATTGCCCTATTCCTGCTGGTCAAAATAGCGAAAAGGTTGCGGGTGTCCACCTGTGTCCGTCGCGTGTTTTTCACCAGCGTGTTAACTACGTTAGTTAGATTGTTTATCTGGTCCTGTAACTGGCTATTGATTGTAATTTGACGCTCGTGCGAGGCAATCAGTTGTCCCTGATTTTGTTGAACGCTATTGAAATGGTGAGGGCGGTCTGCCGCCTGCTCTTCTCAACCATCAGTCGGGCTCTTAAACCGGTTGGTGGGTGAGAAGGACTAGTGCGGAAACTAGACTAGACCTCCTCGTGGTGGCCGCCGGTAACAGCCACTTCGGGTAGGGTCTTGTATCTGCCCGCGAGTGGCTGGCTAACTAGTCGATTCCCCTTAATCCCACTTTCCCGCCATTATTGTTACTTTCATACCCTCTTTCCCTTCCCCCCCTAATCCAAGGTGTCACGCGACCCGTGCCTATGGGATGGTTTGCAGCCAGGGGGTAATACCGGCTGTATTATAACGGAGCCTCTCTGATACCCGCCCGCCTCAGAGAGTAACTATGGGCTTACCGTGCTATCGGGGGCTATGGCACGGCGGACCTCCTGAACCCCACACTCGTGGGAACAAGATATGGAGAAGAAACTGAGGAACTTAAACTCAATAGCGGGTTCTTATACCGCAACTCAACTGGCGAGTCAGGTGGAGCGTAGCATCCAAAATACTGACTCCCAGGTAACTACTCCTCGGAGTATGAAGACGGGCAAACGTAAATTGTCTGGCAAGTTTGGCGTCAAAGTTGGCAAATTTGGGCCAAAGCCTGACAGGACCGTGGCTAAACAAACACGGAAGGAAAGCCGAGTGGAAGTGGGGTCTGAGGGCGCTTCGGCGTCCAAGGACGCGACACCACTTCCCTCGACTAGTACTGGTCTGACTTCCGGACAGACTCTCAGGCTTGGAGAGGTTAGGAAGTCGATCGGCCTGAGTGGCGCAGGTGCCAAATGGTATCGGCGTTACTTAAAGGAAGGCCTCACACCAGAGCAGGCAAAGCAGAAGGTCTTGGACCGCACGAAACCCACGTCGCCTGAAGCGAAAAAGAGGGGTGCGGCCGAGATCACTCCTCAGGAGGGCAACACTGCAAAAAAGCCCAAGACTGAGGTGCGCGCGCGGCCTGCAATTGAGCGGAGAACCGGGTTCAGGAAGCCAGGCAGCACCTATGCCAGTGCGGCTAAAGGCATCAGACTGGCAATACTCCCGGAATCTTTCCCTGTCAATATACTCTCTAGGGAGGAGCAGGGAGAGATTGAAGACGCCCTCGTTGCAGAGATGTGTAAAGGCTGGAGGGCAAAACTCCGATTTGACGGCATCCATTTCAGACCAGGTCTTATACTGGTGGACTGCGTGGGTGCTGAGACGGCGGAGTGGCTCAAAAGCCTTGTCCCTATACTGCCTTGCTGGAAGGGGGTTACGTTGACCACGTGCGACGGGGACCGTATACCCGGGGTACACTTGTTGACAGTATACCTCCCGAAGGCGGCAGGGAAGGACAACAAACAGCTCCTCGACCTCCTCATTGCCCAAAACGAGGGGCTGTATACGAACTTATGGAGGATCTTCCGTTCCAGGGACGAGAAGATGGGCAAGGTTTTAACGATTGGGGTCGACGACCAATCGCTTGAAGCCATTAAGAAGTGCAATGGTGTCCTGAGGTACCGGTTCGGTACAGTTCCGGTGCACGTGCACAAGCGCCGAGAACAACCAGACGCGGCTGTTGCACCTGAAACCAATACTCCGGCGGAAGTCTCAGAGATTCCGAAGGAGGTGGCTACTCTAGTTGAGAAGGAGGCTGCCAGCAGTGTAGTCATCGAGGAAATCAGCCTTCTACCTCACGAAGCTGAGGGGATTGACTCGATCGACCTCTCATTGCTGAGCATGGCCGCCGAGGAAGAAGACTCGGACAGAATAACCCTGTCGGACCTGGACAAGGAAGGCGGTCTGACAGAGGATGAAGGCGCAGCCGAAAGATCCTGAGACGGATATGACCAGCACTAAAGTTGCGCAGATCAATCTGCACCACGCGAAGGCCGCCTCGGCAGTCATCGCGAGGGCAACCCTCAGGTCTAGACTGAGTGTAGTGCTGGTCCAGGAACCCTGGGTGTGCAGGGGCCAAATTAAGGGTTTGGCAGAAAAGAACATACAGGTAATTTGGGACATTAGGTGTACTAACCCAAGAGCCTGCATGTTAATAACTAATGGTTTGAACTATCTTTGTCTTGCAGAATTCCTTTCCAGGGATCTAGTTGCGGTGCAGATACCGGTTGTAATAAACGGGACCGCGCAGGACATTGTGATGGCCACAAGCTACTTCCCAGGAGAGGACACCCTGGCTCCGCCAGAGGCTGTCTCTAAACTGGTGAAGTACTGTGAGCAGAAAAAGCTGCCACTAATACTAGGCTGCGACGCAAATGCGCACAGTGAAGCCTGGGGAAGCAGCGACACCAATGAAAGGGGTGAGTACCTTTTAGAATTTATTATCAGTAATAAATTAGAAATTTTCAACGTGGGGAATACACCAACGTTTGTAACCAGTTCGAGAGAGGAGGTCCTAGATATTACTCTAGGAAATACTCTAAGCTCCGAACTGGTTAAAAACTGGAGAGTGTCTAGTGAGCCTTCAATGTCGGATCATAGAATTATACGATTTGACATTGAGGGCTCTGCTTCGGTTAGTAAGATTCTGAGGAATCCCAGGAAAACAGACTGGGAAAGGTTCCAGGAGCCACTGAGCCTAAATTCCACCATTTCTGGGATGGAAGACAATATCAGAAACTCCATGGAATTAGAATCACTTGCGAAATGCTTCAAGATTGCAGCAAGATTGTTTCCTCCAGGGATGTACCCTGGTGGAGCAAGGACCTTAGCACACTGCGAAGCAAGGTTCGCAGGCTCTTCAACCGGGGCAAACGTACCGGGAACTGGTCTGAGTACAGGAGCACACTGACCCTTTATAATAAGGAGATCAGGGAAGCCAAGCGCAGAAATTTTAGGAATTTCTGCGAGAACATTGAGCAAACCTGTGAGGCATCTAGACTCTACAAGGTTATGGCAAAGGGGCACAGTCTGTCCTCCACCAACCTCAGGAAAAGCAATGGAGAATTTACCGAGGGTGAGGAAGAGAAGGTTCAACTACTTCTAGATACTCACTTCCCGGGCTCTATTGCTTGGAGGGGGACGGGACAGGTTGAAGCACCACGCTGGATCTCTAAAAGAGATTGGATAGTGGCAAAGGAAATTTGCACGGTGGAAAGGGTGCAGTGGGCGGTTAACACCTTTAAACCACTGAAATCACCTGGACCGGATGGCATCTTTCCGGCCCTACTACAGAAAGGGATGGGCCTTATTAGACACCATCTCTTGAAGTTAACTAGAGCCAGTCTGGCACTGGGCTATATACCAGAAGCCTGGAGAAGGGCAAAGGTGGTCTTTATACCGAAGGCAGGGAAGAAGGATCCGCTTCACCCGAAATCCTTCAGACCAATTTGCCTTACTTCATTTGTACTGAAAACTCTAGAGAAGGTCGTGGACAACTATGTAAGGACGACAGTCCTAGTTCACACTTGTCAACATGCATATCGGGCAGGACGCTCCACTGAAACTGCTCTATACCAGCTGACAAGTGAGCTGCAGGAAAGTCTAGAAGAGAAGGAAATGGCCCTATGTGCCTTTCTGGATATTGAGGGGGCCTTCGACAATACCTCTCACGAAGTTATAGTAAGCTCTCTAACCAGAAGGGGCATGACAAACCCTCTAAGAGGTTGGATACACAGTATGCTCGCTACTAGGTTGGTGGAGTTACAGACTAGTACGGGTGGCCTAGTAATAGCGAATACAACCAGGGGCTGTCCACAGGGAGGAGTACTATCACCGCTTCTGTGGAGCCTCGTGGTTGATGACCTGTTACAGGAACTGACTAACGCTGGCCTAACGGTCCAGGGTTATGCGGATGACATCGTAATCCTGTGCAGGGGGAAATTCGAAGATACCCTGCGGGATAGGATAACCTTAGGACTAAGGTTAACCAAGAAATGGTGCACAAAGGTGGGGCTGAATATAAACCCAGCGAAGACCACCATCGTACCATTCACGAGAAAATATAAACTTGACGCTCTTAGACCAATCCGCCTGGATGGGATAGAGCTAGAGTTCCAGAAGGAGGTGAAATATCTAGGAGTTATACTAGATCAGAAACTTCTCTGGAAAGGACATTTGGAGGAAACGATAAAGAAGGCCACCAGGGTCTTCATGACCTGTAGGTCCATAGCAGGTAAAAGTTGGGGTTGCACCCCGACTATTCTGAGATGGATCTACACGGCGATCGTGAGAACTATGATAACGTATGGTTCATCTGTCTGTGTTAACAAGACCAGCCAACTAACCACTATCAAGGCGCTCAGTAAGCTACAAAGACTGGCATGCGTATGCATAACAGGGGCTATGAGAACGTGTCCAACAGCATCTATGGAGGTTCTTCTCGAACTAACACCTCTTCATTTACACATACAGACCCAGGCGAAGAGGGCTCTTCTACGGATGACTGATATAAATATCGGGGCTGAGGGTTTCCTGAGCCGTAAGAGGATTGATACTCTTACGAATCAGTATCCCGATATTGCAATACCGAGGGACACAATCTCACTAAAGTTCAGTTTTGTCAAGAGATTTAAAACTGAACTCAGTAACAAAAGTCACTGGGTAGGTATATCGGAAACGTATCTGATAGACCAGCATATGATATCCTGGTACACAGATGGCTCCTTAACGGAGGAGGGTACCGGGATAGGCGTATACGGGCCGAGGATAAGATACTCGGAACCTACGGGAAAACACACCACTATCTTCCAGGCGGAAATATACGCCATTGAAAGGTATGCCTGTTTCAATCTGGCGAGGGGTTACCGGAACCGAAAGATTGCTATCCTCTCCGACAGCCAAGCGGCAATCAAGGCTCTAAGATCCTACCAGGTGTCCTCGAAACTGGTTTTGGAGTGCCTTGAGAAGCTAAACGAACTTGGCCGTCACAACCAGGTCTGGATACTCTGGGTTCCGGGCCACGCTGGTATTGAAGGTAATGAACGGGCCGATGAACTGGCAAGGAGGGGAGCTTCCACACCTTTCGTCGGCCCGGAACCTTTTTGTGGTTTGGGAAAAGGAGCTTCCTCTATCCTAACTAGAAAGGACGAGTTAACCAGTAGGAATCAATACTGGGATAATCTACCAGGTTTTGAGCATTCCAAGTTGGTTATCGGGTCCTACAATAGGAAAAGATTCGAGGATTGCATGACCTTATCAAAGAATAATCTAAGGATTATCACGGGAATGCTAACAGGGCACTGCAGATTGAATTATCATCTAGCCAAACTAGGAATCCGTGAAAACGGGTATTGCAGGTTCTGCTTGCAGGAAAACGAGACTGCATTACATATACTAGGTGAGTGCCCTGTACTCATGCATAAAAGAAAGAAACACCTGGGCGACCATCTTATACCAGGTACGGACTGGGTATCCAGAGATGTAGGAAGCATACTAAAATTCCTCCTGGATACCGGGCTCACTGACAGTCTGTGAAGTCCAAGAAGGGGGCACAATAGATCTACAGGTCGCAGTGCGTCATCCCCATCAATAATAATAATATTGAAATCGTCGAAATCCGGAGTGCCAGCGATAACCTTGACGGTAGTGCCCAAAAAGTTGAGGCTGCGGCTATGGCGATGGTGGATCTTGAGGGTGCTGATAAGCCGTTCCACCTGTTCCAGATCAACCTCCAGTTACTTCCTCATGTGTGATTGGGGGAAGTGAGGTAATAGCTCCATTGTTTCGCCTATCATCACCTCATAGTCTGTTAAGTTCGTCATGTGGGTGAGGAAACCGTATTCCAGGTAAATGGCCACTTGCCCATCCGATATCGGGATGTAATGCGACTGGGAGTAGTCTATGATGGCGGCGCCAGCCGGGCCGAGTAACCACATGAGATACCTGCAAAAGGTTATCTTAGATTACTTTTTTGAAGTTTCCTGCCGTTTATCAAGACCGTTGTTCCTAAGTCTTCCTGTATAATACCCCTTACATAGAGTTTTGTCAATTTGTTCCCTATTCTCTTGTTTGTTCTCACGAACGCTTCCTCTCCGGGCCTAAAAATCCTAGTCTGTCTGTTCTTATTCTGCACATCCCTGCTACTATTCTGGGTTTGTATCAATTTTTGGGAAATTTTTGCCAGGGCAGAGGGTATCAAGCCCGTAGACAGGGTTTTTTTTCGGGGGGGGTTACTTAAATCAAAACCCGACAGCTGACTGAAAACAAGCTTCCAAGCTAAATTAAATTACTAATTTAACTTAATTAGGCACTTGGGCTCAATGTAAACGTAGCCATGCATGGTGTGATTAGTAACTAGTTTAGAATATTATAAATTAAAACAATGTTCTAACATTTCGGGGGTCAGAACCCCCTAACCCCCCGCCCCCCCCTAGCTACGGCCCTGGTGGGTATTGCCTACATAATGTCAATAGGTCTATACCCGGTGACAGAGTGAATTGTCCTATTGTTTTTTATGGTTGCCAGTTTCGTCAGTTCTATTGTGTTCTCAATGTTGTGCTGCAGCAATTTCGGTTAGAGTGCTGTGGAACCGTTCCACTTGACCGTTTGTCGTACTATGGAATGGGGGTGTCGTGAATACCTTGATGCAAAATGGTCTCTCAGCATGTTCTTAATTGTTTCTGAATTTAGGGATCGCTCGTTATCGCACACTATTGCTTCGGTATCTCTATAAATATTAAGGATTTCCAGCAATGGTTCCTTTATATCTATTGTTGCTCGGGTTTTAATGGGGATTACAATGGCGAATTTTGAGAACTTATCTATTGAGGTCAGAAAGTGTTGTCTGTCTGTTGAATAAATATCTACGTGTAGTGCCTGCCCCGGGCGCGTGGGTATTGGTGTCTCTCCCACTTCAGGTTTTGGAGGATGCCTTTGATACTTCGCCTCCAGACACACCTTACAACTTGACACTATTTCCTTCAGCATTCGTCGCATTCTTGGGAAACAGTAGTCGCATAATACCTGCTGCACATTCTCTCGTGCCGATCAATGCGCTCGGTTGTGTTCCGTCTCCAGAATTTCCTTCTGGTCTTCGCCGTTGAAGATGTCCACAACTTGTCCTGAGGCTCTCACGAATTTTACTGATGGGAAGGAGTTTTCCAAGTTATTTTGAATTTTTGCCAGAGTGGGTACGTCGCAATGCAGTGCGTTCACCACATTTGGGTTTACGCACTGTTTGATGGAAATTAGTAGGTCGTCTATAGTACAGAAAATAATAGTGTGCCGTGACCGCGATTTAAACAATATCGTCAGAGTTCGTGAGGGCGTTGACCCCTCTTGCAGAATCAATTGGTTTCTGAAACAGTTGACAGGATTCACGACTGTCCTTATCACCTCCGTTGACGACTCCTCACTATGCGCAGTGGCAGTCTCGTCCAACGCGTTGATGTGCTGCCTCGACAGGGCGTCAGCGACATAATTCTCCTTACCGGGTTTGTAGTAAAATTCGGGAGAAAATTCCTCTATGAACGCCTTCCACCTCTTAATCTTTGAGTTCGGGTTTCTGTCAGAGATGGCGAATGTCAAGGGTTGGTGGTCCGTAAAGATTTTAAGCTTCCTGACACCATACAGGTAATTCCGCAATTTCTGTAACGCCCACACGATTGCCAGAAGCTCTCTCTCGTTCGTGGTATAATGCTCTTAAGTCGATGAGAGAGTTCGCGAAATCATTGTTATCGGTTTTCCCCCTTGAGATAGGGCGGCCCGTATTGCATGAGAGGACGCGTATGTCGTTAGCTCAAAAGGTTTGTCAAAGTTCGGGTAGAGGAGGAGCACGTTTTCGGATGCTAGCATTTGGTTGATTCGATTGAATGCTGATATTGCGTCTTCATCAAAGACTATTGGCAAATTTTTTGATTTATTTGTGCCGACGTTACCATTTTCACCCCGCAGGTACCTAGTAAGAGGTTTTGCTATCAAGGCGTAGTCCCTAACGAAACGTCTGTAATATCCTGCAAGGCCCAAGAAGGATCTTAGCCCACGAAGAGTTCCCGGAATCTGATAATTCAAGATAGCATGAACCTTTTTAGGGCACGTTTTTATCCCCTCTCTTGACACTACAAACCCCAAAAACTCGACTTCGTGTTTGAAGAACCTGGATTTCTCCAGCGAAACGCGCATGTTTGCCTCGTAGAGCCTTGCAAGGACCCTACCGATGTCTCGGAGGTGCTGTTCCTTTGTCCCGGAAAATATAATCACTCGTATTTCCCGTTATTCACGGAAAAAGCCGTTTTTTCCCTATCTTTCTCAGCCAATCTTATCTGATGAAATTCCGATTCCAGATCTAGCGTGGTAAAGTAGGATGACTGGTCAAGATTTGCCAATATGACTGATGTGTCCGGAATCGGTTACCTGTCGTTAATAGTCTTCCAATTAAGTTTCCTAAAATCAACGACAAGTCGCATTTTCCGTTTTCCGTCCTCTCCGATACCTTTTTTATCGACCACCCACAGGGGATTATTATAGGGTGACCGCGAAGACCTAATAATCCCATTGCTGAGGAGATCTTTTATTTCTTTATTTACAAATTCAGCTGCCGCCATTGGATACGGGTAGGCCCTCGAATAAACGGGTTCATTGTCACTGGTCCGAATAGTTGCCACTACCTTAGTGTTGTATGGCAACGCCTCCTTTGGATCAGCGAATACCTTGGATTGGCTCTTTACCATGGCTGAGAATTTTTCACTAAGCTCTGAGGGGACGCTGTCATCATCAATTGTTATGTGGTTTATGGGTATTTTACCGGAATAGAGGTAGAGCAACTTTTCTTGACCATTGTCATGGCATAGGATCCCTTTTTTAACGTCAAGTCTGGCATTAATTTCGAATAGGAGGTCAAAACCTATTATTCCGTCGAATTTGTCAAGTTGTGGTAGGATACAAAATTTAGCGATTTTATTGAAAACATTTATCCAGCACTCCGAGGAAACCTCAGTTTCTCCGTGTATTGATTTAACTAAAAATGGGGTCCTTGTAGGTTTTACTGTTTTTAATAGGTCTAAATGTTTCACATAGTTTCGGGTTGCCCCAGTGTCAATCAGAAATTTAAGTTCCATCCCCCTAGTGTCCTGCAGATGTAAGGGAGGAGGGATTCTCCCCTAAAAAATTCACTTCGCCTGCTACCCCGGGAACGTCCTCCGCATCCCGTAATCCAGATAGGTTTCGCTCGAGGCGTCTTCCTCTTCAAGCTCAGGACATTGGGTCAGGTGGTTGATTCTTTGCAATTTCGGCAGAGGCCGTTGGTCCGAGCCGGGCTCTTGTGCAAATCCGGGAAGCACTGATCTATTGGGATTTGTATTGGGGGTATGTCTGTTGGAGCCCGTTAATGGGTTACGCTCAAAGGGTGTTCTTGGAAATTGGTTAGAAAATCTGTTAGAGGCAGTACGTGGCTGATTGTAAAGGGCTGGTATGGCCGGTCTGTTCTGGATGAAACGGGAAGTTGAAGCGTCAACCTCCATTGGTGTGGGTCTGCTCTGGTACGGAGTCGGAGGGGTGGCCCGCTTATAATGCGGGGAATTATACTGGTACTGACGATCATTATGTGCGGCGAATGAATTAGCAAAACTGATACGCTGGTGGTTAGACTCGAGCTCCTGCGCAAGCGCCAGGGCCGATGGCATATCAGTAGGCCTAGACGAAAAAAGGATGTCGCACAATGGCTTGTGGAGTCCGGATATGAAAGTCCGGAGGGCATCCTGTCTATATTTCTGACTTAAGGACTTAATGAGGTCCGCGTTACCCTCATTTGCCATAATTGTTTTATTGATCAGAAGCGTCAATTTGTTTCTACTTCGTCGTAGAACTGCACGATTGACATTCCTCCCTGCCTAAGGATCGCCATCTCCTGTTTATTTAAATGCGCTGGTTTCTTGTCGGCGTAAGTAAAGTCCAGTCTGGCTGTTATGGCCTTAAAATTCAGTACGGTGTTAAATGAGGATAATATCAAGTCGGCTTGCCCGATAATTTTATTCCTTATAATGGCTACCGCTTGGTAGTGTTTGGAGCTTCCCTCGTAATTTTGAAACAATCTGTAAGCCGTGAAGGCAGCCTGTCTCCAGGAAACGTACCGAGACTGGCTACCGTCAAACTCAGGCAATGGCTTAATCACATCAAGTGATTCATCACATTTTACGGTGGGATCAATGGATACCTCCCTGTATTCAACTACCGCGGGCGGTGCCTCCAGCAAGCTAAGCCTGCGCGTCAAGTCTTCCACCGTAGTCTGAAAGCTCTGCTTGGTTTGTTCCACGGCCGTTTTGACGGCGGCGCTCAGGATAACCCGTATGGTTTCATCGTCCATTTTCTAGCGAAAATGGACGATGTTTCGCAAGGGTTTGCTAAAATAACGTTCCCCCTTTTTATTTAACAAAGGAAAGTTTATTATTTACCGACTTCCTTTAAATAAAAGGGTATGTCACGGCTGGTTTTAGATTCCAAAAATTATTACAATCTCTTTACTATGCTTACGCGTAAGCGTAAGTTTTACAAGGTTTTTAATTGTTATAAATCTCCGCAAAATTTTCTTATTAGTAAAATGGGGACCATGCAGCATAAGCTTTTCAGGAACTAGTCCGACCTCAAGTGGTTTCTTTAAAATAATTGATTTTAATTTTAATGTTCTTTTAATCTGGAGGGTCCGGTCAACTCCTGAGTTGGCTACGGATTCGCAGATTTGAACTTGTTCAAAGGTTCAAATCAAAGGTTCAAATTTTTTGTTTTATCGTTTTACGCTATTTTATTCAGTACTTACCTTTTTGCGAAGCTTACTTCTACTTACAATTTGCACCACAATTTTATTCTAAATTATAATATTCATAACTCTAACAAATTCACGTACTCAATAATCTTACAGTACTCCTGCTGCTGCCATGTCTGCTGCTGTAGGTTGCTGTCCTTCGTTGGTAACGCCTCGGCTTGGCGTGCAGAGCCTTCAAACATTTTTTAACACTTTTTCAAACTTTTAAACTTCAAATTGTCTTTTTATAAAGATTTCTGTTTTGAGTCCTTTTTTTTAAATTAGCCACTCCTTTTATACGGGTTTTCACTGTCTTTCTTTGCTTTTTTCACTAAACCCTTTTGGTTTATTTTAATTTTTTGTCCAATCTTTTTCCTTTATAAGGAATTGTAATTGTTAAGGGGCACAACTAGTTTGAAATTTTGAAAATTTCGTTTTTTGTTTTATTTCATATTTTTATACATAGTATAACTATCATAGAAAAAGTATACGAACGGATTTTGTCGAATTCGTAAAAGTCTCTGAGATACAGAGCCTCAAACCCGGCTCGTTCACTACGCGGTAACACGGTTATAAAACTTTAAACGCGTTTTTCTCAAAACTACATTTTTCAAATTTGCTGCAGCTGTAACTTGATAACAAATCATCCGATCGACTTGGGTCTTTTTTTAGCTTATTGTGTATTTGTTTTTCCATACAATGACCCTCCAGTTTAATGATAGGATGAAAAGTATAATTATGCCAGGCCAGAAACCATCAGATTTTTCAGCAAAATTTTAATTTTTTTTTCAAAAAACCGCCATTTTGTTGCATTTTATTTTTTTTTTACAACCGAGGGTCATTGTATAGGACATATAACCTAGTTAAGTAAAATTTTTGGTTTTTTTGATTTCAGGCACTGCGAAGGCTACAATCACTGCAGCAGTGGGAGAACGTTTTTTTTTTTGAAGACTCAGGAGATGGTGGATAACTTGCTGAAAATCGAATATTTTCATTTGAAAAAATTACTTTGTATTCATTATTTATGCATAAATATATCTGCAAAATTTTAAAACATTCGATGCAATACTTCACAAAATTCAAAATTCACAAAAATCTCCTTTTTTCAGGCGGTCAAACTAGTTGTGCCCCTTAATTAATTATAAGTTCTTTTGTTACGATTTTCAGTTCATTTTTTATTTTTTAATATTTTTGCACTTAATTTTCGTGGGATCAGCCTTCGGCCACGTTCGTACGCGTAATCCTTCTATAAGGATTTTTTCGTGGCCCCACGTTGGGGGCC
The DNA here is from genome assembly GCA_963971225.1 of Melieria omissa. Classification (NCBI taxonomy): domain Eukaryota; kingdom Metazoa; phylum Arthropoda; class Insecta; order Diptera; family Ulidiidae; genus Melieria; species Melieria omissa. The sequence goes on from OZ020270.1 coordinate 43,584,258, forward strand.
ACGCGTTTTATTGGGCACTATGTGCCTTTTTGTTTTATTGTTTCGCTTAGGTGCTATGCACCTTTACACCGATTCTTATCGACTAAAACTAAAATCTAAGTGCTACGGTCCAGCTAAGCTAAAATGCTAAGTCAACGGCTGGCCGCAGCTTTCTTTTTCGTTGTTGGCGTGTCACCGGACGAAAGCGTCGAGTTGCACCGAAATGCAGTGGTAGCGCAAGCCGAAATCTAACGCCGCCCAAAAGACAAACGGTGAAAAGTCACGTACTTGCGCAACGACGTAGCAGACGCTCAGCATTCCGTTCCCACGGAATTTGTCGCTGACGTCGACGGTTTCGCAGGTTTCGGCGCTGGTGCTGACTTATATCAAATGAAACAGGAAAGGCTCAAGAATTCAAATAAAATTTACCTTTTTATCTTTTTGTAAAAAATAGATGTGAAAAAGGTCCTTTGGAAATTTTAATCCTTTATATTCTTGGAAATGTGTATAAAATTTTCATGAAAATTAAGTATGTTATAACCCGAAATCTCCTTAATCACGTGTCAAAATTTCATTACTCTAACTTTATTGGCTCGAAAGTTATTTGAAAAAAGGCAGAAGCTGCAATTCCAATGAAGTACACAAATTCTTATTTTTTTGAGAATCAGTATTTTAAATCATAAAAAGATACAAAATCAATAAAGCGAGAATAATGAAATTTTGACACGTGATCAAGGAGATTCGTAGTTTTAACATACTTACATTTCAAGAAAATGTGAGGTAAATTTTCAAGGATACAAAGGATTACAATTTTTAAAGGACCTTTTTCACAATCTTTTTTTTAGAAATAGATATAAAATCAATTTTATTTAAATTCTTGAGCCTTTCCTCTTTCATTTGATATACATATCGCTATATTCCAACGAGGTTAAGTATTTTTTATATTTTTTTTATTTTTTATCCCTTACAAAACTTTGAAGTCCTTTTAAAAGGACAAAGGGTGTAGAAATGAAAAACTGAGTACGCAGTATTACTATGGTTTGCCTCTAGGTTCACGCCCATATGGATTTTTTCCAGTGTGAAAGAATTGTTTCATTTTTGTCGCACGGTGTAATTATTATTTTGGGATTTTTGTTTTTTACATTGCTTCATAACTTTTATTTATGACTTTTTTAAATTACGTTACCGATAATTATTATTTTGAGAGATTTTTTTTTTGCGTTGCTTCATACCTTTTATTTATGTTTTTTTCATTTACGTTGCCGATAACTTTTATTTTGAAAACAAAATTTTTTTCGTTGAATTGCTACATTTTGGATATGAATTAATTTTGAATTGTTTTAAATCGACCAACGCAAATTACCTGCAGAAACCTAATTTCCACCAACAAATAAACAATTAAATATCAATTCATACTAAAAATGTGGCAAGGCAACGTAAATAAAAAAAAATCTTTCATAAAAGTTATGAGGCAACGTAAAAAATATTTTCTTTGAAATAATAGTTATCGGCAACTAGTCCAGTCAAATTAGTCCTTAACCCTTTCGGGACGGAGTTTAATTTTGAAATCTAAAATACTCTCAGTAGAAATATTCCCATGCTATGAATGTTGGGGTTAGAAAATTATATTGGATGCTCACAAATTCTGAAATCATCCTTTTATGCGGGAACACCGAAATCGAAAAAATATTTTGCATGGGTTGTAAGATTTGAAAAATTCTTTTGAGGGGCATTAAAAACTTCCTGTGACGTATTATCCCAGTAGTCCCGAAAGGGTTAAAATAGAAGTAAGGTTACAAAAATTCCCATAGAGCTAAACATTGGTATGAATGTTCAGAATACTATTATAAATGAATTGTGAAAAGTCCCCACCAATCCCCCTTGTGCAAAAAATTTTATTGATGGTGAAAGTTGGCAAAAATAGTTTTTTCGCGTTTTTCAGCTAAGCGGTGAGTTTTACAGCAAAAATAGTTCAGACAAAAATTGTAGATCATCCGATTCTTTACAAAAAATGTATCCACACTTTTTTTCATAAGTATTGTCATTTCCGTGATATAGCGGTTGAAAGAATTGAAAAAAATATATTATTCGTAATATGCACACGTTTCCACACCTCCTATGAGGTAGTGTGCTTGGCGCTTTTTTTAACGTGGTTTCCCCGGTAGGCCTATTCCACTATCTATTGTGATCCTATTGAATTCAAATTGAGTATTGAAAATGATGAAAGCTGTGTAAATTATGTAATATATAAATGAAAAAATAATTTCGGACGGAACAACGGAACTTCTAGTGTACTGTCTTCATTTCCTTCTTCTCCTTTTTCTTCATCTTCTTTTTCTTCATCTTCATCTTCTTTTTCTTCATCTTCTTTTTCTTCATCTTCCTGCTGGATACAAATATGTTATAAAAGTGATGCATCATATGTCTCATCACTGATATCGTAATTATCCTCATCTAGTATCGATTCAACATTGGAGCACGACTGTCCTTGACAATTGGTACATGCTAAAGAACAAAACAGTCCAACCTTTTTACAGCCGCATTTAGCATTGCAACCTTTTTTGCTATTGCAAAAGATAGTGTTAAGGAGTTTTTCTGGTGCAGGTGGGAGTAACGTATGAATTGGTTCCAATGCATTGTCAACTAACTTCCAACCCCAGTCTTCTGGATCCATTTTATTACCAAGCCACACTTGAATGTCTGTATCAATATCTTCAAACATACGACCTGGTGGAGGATAATTAGAATAATCTAACACTGCCTCCTCTCGAATAATTGCTGCTGCAGCTTCTAAGATGCGAAATCGCTCTTTTTTCTTATGTTTTTTTTTTCGTACCAAGCTTGATTTAAAATATCATGGTGACTATCAATAAAACATACGAATGTTAATGATCCTGATTTTTCTGTAATAATCATTTTATCACCATACTCCAACTTCAATCGCATTTTAATGGTTCTGTTATCTATTGTTGATTTTTTACAAATACTTTTCAATTCGTCTAATGTGAATTGACAATCATCGTTATTTTCAATATACTTAAATATTTCTCTGATCGCAATATTTGTAGCTTCATCTTGAGGACGACCGACTTTACCCCCAGTGCACAGTGTGACTTTTATCATTTTTGGGATGCCAAAAGTCATAGCAGTCAAACCAAAGTAGGTATGACGATACAATTTTGCAATAACCATGTAGAGGTCAACATCGTATTAGACAAAAAAAATGGGCGTGATCCGCCCACTTTTTCTTCGACTCTCCATATAAGGTGTCATTTCAGATGACCATTATTTCTAATTTAATAGGGTTTGTCTGGACGGACGTAAATAAAAATAGTCAAAATATTTATTTGTATACTATTGAATTAGATTCATTCTAAACCATTTAACATTTAAAAAAAATTTTGGCAAACAAATTCAATATCCTGTGATATAAAGGAAACAGCTATTTATTCGGCTAGAATGTGCCCATCTTAAGTGAAAACTATAGCAGAGTTTCTTTACACAGGATTTTAATTTGAAGTGGACAACATATTTTCCAATTAAACTCAAAATATATTTAAAAACCGAATGATTCTTATTTTTTTTCTTGAATTTTAGCCAAACATCAAAAAGTTCACTTCGGAACTGCCATGTTTGATTGGCTGTGAACTAAATTGGTGCAAAAAGGAGCAAGAATTGATTACAGAATCTGAAACTAGGCACATTTTTCATTAATGTGGTTATAAACATCACATGGGACTCTACGGAACTCTATAAGTTTTACTCTATTAAAAAAGGAAACAATTTTGGGAATCACTCAATTTTTAGTGACTAGCTATTTTAATCGATAAAAAACTAAAATAAATTATTTAAAGCTTCAAAAACTTACCGGAGTTTGCACAAAATATTCAAGTAACTAAAATCAAAAAGATTTGTGCAAAAAATATTTCTGACAAAAAAATCATGGCACTGTAAACTTCACAAAAAATCTCACATTGAGAAAAGGGTTTCTGCACTTGTCGCAGTGAGACAAATTCGATAACGGTTATCATGCTAACTGTTATTTTTCGTTTTGTTTTGAGCTTATATTCGTAATACTTGTATATTCCTCTATTGCATACCAAAACATTTTTGCGATCGGAGAACATTTTTTTTTTACTTTTGGCATCCTAAAAATGATAAAAGTCACACTGTGCAGTGGTCGGTTTCAAAAAAGAATTGTAGCAATCGTTATGATACTTAGCCTCGGCAGCGACTAAATCATATCACTAAGCAAATAAACACATAAGGGGTATTATCGATGTCTTGCAAAACCCTTGCACATTGCAGAAGTTGCAGATTATGCAGGTTTTTGCAATCCGTGCAATGATACAAAAACAAAATACAAGGGAAAAACGTTTTGCAATTTGTGCAATATGTACAACATTGATACCCATGTTTTATATGAGGGTGCAAATGTGCGTCAGCTGGTTGTAAAAATTTTGTTTTATTTCCTTTCATATAAACATTTTGAATTTTTCAGCTAAAAACGAAAATTGGTTTCAATTATTACCATCTTCCAGAAAATTCTTACCATTCTTATGCAGAATTTAAAATGCAGCACTTTCAATCAAGAAATCAACAATTTTCGAATTTTCGCCTGTTTGCGGCATTTTTTACAATATTTGAATTTTTGGGTGTTCTCGAAGTCTAGCAGTTTTCAGGGATGCAAATATCAGTTTCTGCAAGTTTTGCAATGTTGCAAGACATCGAGAATACCCCTATAAGGTGTCAAATCGCACAAATTTGCGTACCAGTGCAGTAGGTCCCATTCGCACTTCGGCTATTCGAACATATTCGCGATGACTTCGGCAAACTTCTCAATTCGAAGTCAGCTTTCATAATTTGCTTGATGTTGATGTGGTCAGTCACACATCAGCCAAAGTAAATCCTAAGTAGCGCCACTCTTTTTTCGAGCTGTCAGTGGTACCGAATGTGGCAGTGTTGCCGCAAAGTACAGAATGTGGTAGTGTTACCCCAACGCCATTTTCTGTTGGTTTAGGTAGCAAATTTTATGCCTATTTTTCTGGTTACTTTGCCAATCAAGTATTAAAGAAATGTTTGAAAGATCAAATATCTTAAGATAACTGGGCAATTACTGTAAAAATACAATAGTTGTTATCATAATTCACTAAAATAGAGAACATTTGAATACTAATTTCGATTTTGCCTGCGTATAAATAATTTTATAATCAAAACAATAAACTTTCCGAATCAATATTAATGTAATTTTCTTCTTGTACAAGTTAAAAAGCCCAGAACAAAGTTTCTTTTGATAAATTACTTCAAAACTTTAACGTAATAGTAATGTTGTGCATCTTTATAAATCATAATAAGTAGGGTAAAAGGTTCGGTTGTGGGCATAGTTCGGTTGTGGGCACCCCTTCGTATCTCTTGATAGAAAGCAGGCTGGGTTTTTTTGACTAAGGCCATTTGTTCATTATGGAACCACGATCTTTTTGTGCCAAATACTGAGTCGAACAGACACGCCTGCTTTGTGCTGGGACCATATATATCTTTCTGTGCTTAAAAAATAAGACACAAATTTTTTTACACATTTTAAATGGTGTCATAAATCGAAGTGAATCCATTGAGAAGGCGAGTAAAATGCATTTTTATTTAGTTAATTTATTATACTTTGTGATCCAATATTGATTACAACCAATATGTTTACCCCGAAAAAATTTTTCACTACTTCTCAAAATGGCTGCCAAATTCGGTTGTGGGCACCGCAATTAGTTCGGTTGTGGGCACCCGTCTTTTAGTGATTTTGTAAGTTTTGGTAAGTTATTTCATCAAAAATGGTCTTTTAACGCATTTTTTGGTTGTTTTAGCTATATCTTCCGAGGGTAAATAACAAAAATCCTCCGATATTTTTTTAATGTGTTGGATGTAATTTAACATTGTTCTGCAGATAAGCTAACCACAAAATCGACTGCCGCAGCGTATGCGATTTCCCAAACAAATCTCCAACGCTACAAAAAGAAGGTGGAAGAAAATTTCGGAGACATCAAAGCTGTCGACGGTGGTGTTTTCTTCTTTTTCTTCTTTTCGTGGATGTTATCGAATCAGGTTGACTGGTGTTTTCCACCTTCTTCACGTCACAGCACTTGAAGAGTGTTGATTAATTAGGTTGAATTTCATTTTACTTTAGGTCTTCTTGACAGCCCAGGAGAATGACTTGGTCACTTACATTTTGAAATGCCCGTCCATCTAAAATGTGCCCACATGCGTACCAGCTACTTCACATGCGTGCATTGTGCTTCAAATAATTAAAACTTAATATTTTTCTATATTCGTGTTGGTTTTTCTTAATATTTCCCCGTTTCCAGCAGATTTTCCAAGGGTGCCCACAACCGAACCAAAAAAAAATTTTTGTTAAAAATGACTACTTTACAAAATTAAAAAAAAAAATTTTCTATTTGACGGAATCGATTTACTTCTGTCATTACTTGTTAGCTAAGGTTTCTAGCTTTCCATAGATGTCCATATGTCCGATTAAGAAGAACTTGGTAAAAAGTTATGAGCCAAAAACAAAAAGGTGCCCACAACCGGACCCATTCCCCTATTAAAAATATGTTTTTATTCATTTCTATTGGCAACACAAACGCACGACACGATGATTTAATCAAAACATGATGAATGTGTTCAAGACAACATTTTTGTATTCATTATTAAGTATCTTTGAAGCGACTGCATTGACTGAAATAATTTAAATAAAATCATAACCATTACAAATATTTCCCATTTAAATACATTTCTATATTCACCATCGATAGCAAAAATTTCATCCCTGTTGTTGAATCCTGCAGCGGCACCACGAGATAAGCAACCTCTGGTCGCTCTTATCAAGTGGTGCCTGCTGCAAGGGTTCAAGTAACACAGGCACGATGGGAGTGCGCCGGTCAGCAGACACTGGCTGCACGCTCTTATCGCGCTGTGTATTTAGGTAGCCATGCATGTTGGGTCACGCTACCTACGCACATGCATGCGCTGGTAAGCGTTAGGATAAGAGTAAGTCTGCAACTCACTGTTGTTACTAGACTGACTCTCCGGTGAACCGGAGCCTTTATTTATAACTTGCTAGTACCTACTTGCTAACAAGTAGGTACTAGCAAGTTATAAATAAAGGCTCCGGTTCACCGGAGAGTCAGTCTAGTAACAACAGTGAGTTGCAGCGTTTTATTTTCGAGGAAAACTCAGCCGTCCAGCGACCAGCCCCCCTGCAGCATTGAACATTTGGGACCCCAGGACACAAACCGACTGGTAAGTAAAGAGAAAAATTAATAAGGTAAATAAGTAACAAAAAAAGAAAAATTAGTAACGAGAAGATTTTTGAGGAAAAGCAGGTTTAAAAAAAAAAAAATAATAATAATAAAATGGCAAAGGAAATGCTCAGGAAACAGGAGGAGCTTGGCAATGCTATTCTTAGCATTTGCAACCAGCTGAACGCTGAGGGTCGAAATGAGGGGCTGCAAGGGCAGTTGAATTCGTTGTTCGAGGAGTTAACAGCGAATCACTGCAGTTTAGCTCCCAAGCAAGCGCTAAGGGAGTACAAGGTGTATTTCGAAAAGAAATACTACGAAAAAGTCCAGGCACTGTACGAAAGTACAATCAAGCGAGTAGGTGAATTAGAGGCAGGAATGGGAAAGGGTGCGGTTAGTTCGCCATTTGAGAAGATGAAGGCACGAACTGACAGCACAGGTAAAGCGGTGTCGGCGGAGCGTCAAAGGGACCAAGCCGCATCGGTTCAAGCGAAGTTTCAGGGCACCTTAAAGGAATTAAGAAGGTGTCACGAACACATCCAAATGGGATGTAAAGATCTGTCGCGGTTGCACAAGTTCGACGACCGTGCGACAGATCTTAAGTTCGAGTACAACGAGTTCTTTGGAGAGGACGAGTTGTGCGAAGAATATGAGATCCTAATGGACAAAGGGTCTCATATTGTGGCAGAAGAGGAGGAGAAAAAGCTATTCGAGCAAAATGTGCCTCCTCCCTTGCCATATAGCCTGCCTCAAATTCAGATTCCCATATTCAGTGGGGATTATAGTAAGTGGATATCGTTTAGGGATACTTTCACTGAAATATTCTTCCATAGAAATGTGGCAGACACCCATAAAATGATTGCATTGAAATCATATTTAAGGGGTGAGGCGTTAAGGTTGGTTGATCACTTAGGTATAAGTGGTGCGAACTTTAACGTGGCGTGGAATATTCTTCAGAGGAGATATTCTGATAAGCGGCAAATAACATCAAAGATGTTTAAGAATTTGCTTGACGCCAGGCAAATATTCTCTCGCACTCCCGCGGAAATTAAGGAGTTGCACGACACAGTGTCGGCTAATCTGAGGGCGTTAGAGGCTACTAAGCTCTCAGATACTGAAATAAAGGAAGCACTCATGCACTTTATAATTGTGAGGAAGCTAGACTCACACACAAAGGTTCGGTACGAGGAATCCTTGCCAGATTCAACAGAAGTACCATCAATAGGAAACCTGTTAGCATTTCTTGAGAGGCAATTAAAATCACTAGAAGAAAGTGAAAGAAATAATGGGTGGAGATTCGAGTTGCCAAATAGGGAAGGAGGGTTGAAAAATGAAACCAGTAGAACGCAGAATAATGCAAGAAAATGTGTGTTAGGGTGTGACAGCGTACACAATTTGTATAACTGTGAGGAGTTCAAAAACCTCGCAGTGGAAAAGCGGAATGAAGTAGTATTGGGAAACAATATGTGCTTGAAGTGCCTAAAGAAAGGGCATGTGTTCAGAAGCTGTGATGTGGCAGTTTGCCAAAAATGTAAAAAGGCACACCATACGTTGCTGCATAAGGATAATCTTGAAAGAAATGAAGCAAATGTGTCCTTGGCGGTCGGCAGTAATACAAGAAATCACATATTACTGGCAACAGCCTTGGTTCAAATAAGGAATCACCAGGGGGAGCACATTACAGCAAGGGCAGTGTTGGATAATTGTTCCCAAGGAAACTTTATTACAGAGAGATTAAGGAAAAAATTAGGACTTAAACCAAAACTTGTAGAAGCTATCGTAGAAGGAGTCTCAGGCAACAAGTCGGAAATTAATGATCAAGTACTGGTAGAGATAAAGTCGCCTCACAGCGACTTCAAGATTAAGGTTGAGTCAATGGTTTTACAACAAATTACGCCGAATCTACCAGGGGAAAAAATTGAGATAGCAAATCTCCCAAGCGTAAGTCCTTTAGCGGACCCTGAGTTTCACACCCCAAGTCAAGTCGATATACTGCTTGGGGCGGAGGTTATGGGCGCGATTTTAACGAACGAAAAAAGGGAATACGTAGATTCGAGTCTTTATATGGAAGGCACAGTATTTGGATGGGTATTGATTGGACCAGCTCCAATAAAAACCAATTCTACATATTGTGGAATTACAAACTATAGGCTAGTAGAATTAGACAAACAAGTTCAAAAATTTTGGGATTCAGAGGAAGTACGAAAAGTGGAAGAACCATTGCGAACGAAGGAAGCAAATGAGTGTGAGGAAATGTTTGAAAGCATGGTTACGATTGAACGCGATGGAAGGTTCAATGTGCCAATACTACTTAAAAGATCAGCAGAGATGTTGGGCGATTCAAAACAAATTGCTATACGAAGTTTTTACGCATTAGAAAAAAAGCTAATGAAGAATGACGCATTGAAGGAGCAATATTGTGCGTTTTTAAAAGAGTACCGAGATCAACAGCATATGGAAGAAATCAAGTGGGAGGACGTACCAAGCGAAGCTTATTTTATGCCACATCATTGTGTTTTGCGGCCTGACAGCACAACTACAAAATTAAGGGTTGTATTTGACGCATCCTGCAAAACCACGAATGGCGTTTCATTAAATGACATCCTGCATTCAGGACCAAAGTTGCAGGATGATATATTTGATATTTTAATTAGGTTTAGAAAACATGCGTTCGTGTTGGCAGCAGATATTGAAAAGATGTATAGACAAATTAAAATAGCAACAGAGGATCAAAAGTATCAGTTGATTGTATGGCGCTGGACATCAAGCGAGCAGCTAAAAGTATTTAGGTTAAAAACGGTCACATACGGAACATCTTCAGCTCCATACCTGGCAACGAAATGCTTACAGAAAGTAGCCGAAAGGTACGCCCTTCAATACCCGCGGGCAAGCAGCGTAATTAAAAAAGACTTTTACATGGACGATTTAATGACGGGGGAAAATGAAGCGCCAGAATTACAAAGGTTGCAAGAAGAGGTGATAAAACTATTAGGCGATCATGGATTCCATTTAACCTTCACACTGTCACTATTAACATATGTTAATATTTCAATTTTGATTTTGCTATAACTTTTTGGGTTTAAGTCCGATTTTCATGCGGCTTCGGCTCAGTGGCCAATTTGTCAACCTATTTCTATATATGTAATCAGAAAACTAAAAATTTAATTTTTTCCATCTTTTTTTTACAAATGAAAATTTTTACCCCTATTTTGGTTACATATTAACATATGTTAATATTTTGCTTCTCATCCGTTTTATAAAGACAACTTTCATTTTTGAGCTAAGTTGGTAAGCAGAAACATAAAATGGACTGTTCTAAAGAGATTTTAGGTTCACATGTGGAAGGGGGAAAAGGGATGAATGGGGTTTCAGCCCCTACAATGTGGGCGAATTTGTTGCTTTTTTAAAAGAAATGCCATAAATTCTTTTTCAAAATTTATTCTCATCAACTTTCGTATTTACGACTTTTAGGTAATACTACATCACATATCCAAATTTGAACGAGATCGGCCAACTATATCATATAGCTGCCATAGAAACGATCGCTCGAAAATGTGTTGCATTGCGATTTGTACAAACGGGCTAAATTGCTAACAATTGGTGCATTTTCAAATATATTTTCATCAAATTTCGTATTTAAGACTTTTAGGTAATACTACATCACATATCCAAATTTGAACGAGATCGGCCAACTATCAGTTTTCAAATGCACCAATTGTTACCATTTTTGCCCTTTTGTACAAATCGCAATGCAACACATTTTCGAGCGATCGTTTCTATGGCAGCTATATGATATAGTTGAACGATCTCGTTCAAATTTGGATATGTGATGTAGTATTACCTAAAAGTCGTAAATACGAAAGTTGATGAGAATAAATTTTGAAAAAGAATTTATGGCATTTCTTTTAAAAAAGCAACAAATTCGCCCACATTGTAGGGGCTGAAACCCCATTCATCCCTTTTCCCCCTTCCACACGTGAACCTAAAATCTCTTTAGCACAGTCCATTTTATGTTTTTGCTTATCAACTTAGCTCAAAAAATGAAAACTGTCTTTATAAAACGGATGAGAAGAAAAATATTAACATATGTTAATAGTGACGGTTTCCGTATATAAAAATTGGTGACAGTGTGAAGGTTAAGGAAGTGGTGTTCCAATAATTCCAGCCTGTTGAAGAACATTACAACAGAAGATTGTGAAATAAAGCTTAATGTCGAACCGAGTGAAGTAAAAGCATTAGGATTGATATGGTCCCCGCTCACTGACATATTGCGCATAAAATCAGATTGGGGGTAAGTAAAGAAATCAAACATCAGTAAACGTGTAGTATTGTCAGATATTGCAAGATTATTCGATCCGTTAGGAGTGGTAAATCCGGTGGTCGCAAAAGCAAAAATATTTTTACAAGATCTGTGGCGAAACAAGTTAGATTGGAATGAAAATTTTCCAGAAAACAGAAAAGTAGAATGGCTTCAGTTTCGGGAACAATTGCCAGCCCTGAAGGAGATTAAGTTAAACAGGCACATGATTATAGAAAATGCCAAAACGGTAGAACTACACGGTTTTTGCGATGCATCGGAAAAAGCATACGGATCGATGGTATACGTTAAGTCAATGAACGAAAAAGGGGAGGTAAGAGTAGCATTAGTGTCAGCAAAATCAAGAGTAGCGCCAATTAAAACGGTTACGATTCCGCGATTAGAATTGTGTGCAGCGGTGTTACTAACAGAGCTCATGCAAAGAGTAACTGAAAGCTTAAATGAAATAGTAAACCTAAAACGTTATCACACAGATTCAGAGATCGTATTGGCATGGATAAAGATCGATCCAGGAAAATTAAAGGTATATGAAGCGAATAGAGTGGCTACAATTCAAAGAAATAGTGATATAGACTGCTGGACGCATGTTACGACAAAACGCAATCCAGCGGATCTTATTTCAAGAGGGCTCAGTCCGAATGAAATTGTAGATAATACATTCTGGTTTGATGGGCCTCAATTTTTGAAAGAGCAGACTACAGCTATTAAAAGAATAGAGAAGCAAGTAGAAGTACCCGGGTTGAAAGCACAAGTGATACTGTCAGCGGTGGCCTTAGCAGAAACATGTACGGATTTCATTGATCACAAGAATAACTTGAAATTTCTAAGGAATGTAATGGCTCTAATCCTAAAGCTCGCAGATATAATAAAAAAACGAGACATCTTAACGATGTGCGAGTATAGGGAAAAAGCACTGCAAACCTTAATAAAAATGGAGCAGCAGAAGTACTTCCAGGAAGAAATAAAGGCCTTAAAAAAAGGAAACACCATACTTAGATCTTCCAAACTTTCGACGTTAGCTCCATTCTTAGATGAAAATGAAATTATCCGAGTGGGGGGGAGAATTCAAAACGCAGCAGTTGATTATGATACAAGGCATCCAATCCTTTTACCATACAACAGTACAGTTACAAAGTTGCTGGTAACAGAGATTCACAGAACCAACATCCATGTTGGAGCAAAAGGATTACTAGCACTCACCCGACGGAAATATTGGCCGCTGCGAGGGAAACAAATAGCCGCGAAAATCATACACGCGTGCTACAAATGTTTTCGAATAAGACCGAGAGGTATTCAACAGTATATGGGAAGCCTTCCAGCCGACAGAGTTACCAAATCACGGCCTTTTGAAAAAATAGGGATTGATTTTCTTGGGCCGATAACGATACATCACAAGCTAAGAGGCGCACGGACGGATAAGGCTTAGGTTAGGTTAGGTTGCGGTGGCTGCCTCTATAAGAGACACACTCGGAGGCCTGAAAGGCCCATTGTGATACCACATATTTCACCCGTTTTTGAACTGTGTATGCAACACTGTTTTGCCAACATATGTTACAGCACACATTTCAAGCGGATGGGGAAAGGGAAGGCGAGGGGACCTACAGTTTAACGCCGAATCCGAACGGCGATTGGCAGTTTTTCGTTCACACTTGGAGGTTTTGCCATTGCCTGCCAAGAGCGCACTTGTGCGATTCTTGTAATTCTCATTCCCTTCATGTGGATAGCGATAGAAGTAGACGAGGTGTTCACCAGCCCGAGCCAGGAATCGAACCTGGAGCCTTTGGTATGAGAAGCCAGCGCGCTACCCGCTGGACTATCGAGGCCGGCAAAGTCGGATAAGGCTTACGTGTGCACCTTCGTTTGTTTTGCAAGCAAGGCAGTACATCTGGAAGTAGTAAATAACCTTTCCACAATAGCATTTATAGGCGCATTGAAAAGATTTATAGGCAGAAGAGGCTGTCCATCAAAAATATATTCAGACAACGCTACGAACTTCATACGGGCAAAAAATTGGTTGCAGGAGGTGTCGCAACTTTTTAAAGAAAAACATCATTTAGAAACATTAGACGAGTTTTGTGCTCAAAAAGAAATACAGTGGCACACAATTCCAGCAAGGTCCCCACATATAGGGGGATTGTGGGAAGCAAGTGTTAAATCGGTTAAGAATCACTTTAAGGTTATAGAGGAGCACACCTTCACGTTTGAGCAGCTTACAACAATTATGATAGAAATTGAGGCAATTCTTAACTCAAAACCACTAACGTCGTTGTCAGATGATCCCAATGATCTTCAAGTGCTACCTCCAGCCCACTTTTTAATTGGAACCACACAGAGAACACTGGTCGACGGCAAATCGACCCGTACCTACGGCGACCTGAGGGATGGATGGAAACAAGTTCAAAAATGTGTAAGGGAGATTTGGGAAAGATGGTCGGATGAATATTTGACAGAGTTGCAACAAAGGTATAAGTGGAAAGATAGGCAAATGAATATAAAACCAGGAACTTTAGTGCTGCTGAAAGAAGAAAATTTACCACCTCTTAACTGGAAAAGGGGAAGAATAATCAAATCCTACTTTGGGCCAGATGGGTTAACGAGGATTGTCAAAATTAAAACAGCCTTTGGGGAAACCCAACGGCCAATCCACACCATATGTCCTTTTCCACCAGACATGTTTGATGAAGAAAACAAAAACGGCGAATGACTGCACTAAGGTGCAGGGGGGCAGGGTACCCAAGACCAAAAAGGGTCTTGGTTGCAGAGTGGACCTAAGGGTCAGGCGAGCACTGCGCCGGATCCAGGTCGTACTGTAGTATTAGATAAACATTTGTTTGTAACGTACTATATTAATCAAATTATCCATTTCAGATGACCGCTTACATGCCTGAGTACAAATCACAAATTGGTATTGTTGAGTAGAGACGACATTAGAATAAAATATTAGCTGAGTTGAAGTAACGAAGAAGTTTGAAGAAATAAAACTGCAGATAAAAGTAAATAAGTTTAAATTAAGAGAAATGTTGAAAATGTCAAAAACCCACGACGAAGCTAAGTTAGTAAGAATGTCAAGTGTAACGATAAAAAACACAGATGGAAAGAAATGGCTACTGTTAGTTATATTGTGGATTATAACACCGCTAGTCAAGGGCCAAATGACTGTACAGCACCTAAAAGATAAGTCAGGGATATTTTACGAAAAGCAGGGCAGTGTGGGCTTAACGCGAACATCGTGGGACATTGTGGTGCATGCAGACATGGAGGAGTACCATCAACATATGGCGAAGCTGCAAGGTGCAATCAAAATGATTCGGATACTAGTAAAGACCGTCGAGAAAGAAACCTACATTCACGGAATGGCCGATCAATTGGAAGAAAAGTGGTACCGAATTCAACAGAATAACGACATTGTCACATTCAATAAGAATGTAATAAAGCAAAGGTTCAAGAGGTCAGCGCTACCATTCGTGGGAGGAATATTTCACTCGCTGTTTGGGCTGATGGACGAGGAGCATGCAGAAAATCTAATTCAGAAAATCCAGAACAGCAAGAATAATGAACAATACTTGTTGGAGCTTTTGAGAAATCAGTCGTCAATGCAGGACGTAACATTCAATATCATGAAGAAGGAGAATGAAGTCATGTGGAAGAACTTCAAGGTGGCAAATAGCTCGCTGTACAAGTTAAATAAAACGAAGTTTATTTTATTTTTCCGTCTTTATTTTAAGCACTATGTGCTTCTGTGGTTGCATTAAGACTAACTAAATTAAGACCGACTAAGCTAAGACTGACTAAACAACGCAACGAACGAACGACCATGGCAGGAATTCTCCAATTACAGTGCCGGCTACGCCGGGCAATGCCACCATACCAGCGGTGGTCAATGGCAAATTATGCTACATCAGCGCTATGGAACGTCGAGCGGATGCGCGTGCGAGCACTGACTTCTGCGAATTCGGCGGCGGCGACGGCGATGGTGACAGCGGCAAGGTTGCGTGATTATGCTTACGTGCTAACTACCCCCCCTCTTAAAGAGGAGCCGTCCTCGGCTTCTGTTAACACCTTTTTCAGTGCTGCTAGGCGATTACTGCGTTGCCTCCTAAGCATAACAAGCAGCCCTACTACAATTGCAGCAAGTATCCCAATTAGGAGGATGGAGGTTCCCAATGACTGTGAAAAACGAGTTTGGACCAGGTCCCTTAAGCTCGCGATATGTGCCAAGTTTTTAATATGGAGGTTGTTCAAATATGGGAGAGACAACCATGGGACATGTTCAGTGAGGTTAACTATCTGTGCTGGCGGGGCTTCAGGGTGTAGACGGGCAGTAGTCTTCCAGTTTGTAAAGGTAGTGCCGTTGATGGTAGCGTTTCTTTCGAAGGAGACCAGAAATGTGCCACGAACTATGGTCGTCGAATTGTTTCCATCGCGAACTTCTGCTGTCTGATCGTTCACCACCACTAAGCCGTCATCGATTTCTTCAATAGGTGCAATGTGGTCGGCTGAGGACGTTTTACAAGCCGCAGAATGCTGATTGAGCAGTTGCTGCACGCAGTAACTCTTTTCGCATGGTTTGCAGAACGGCATAGCTATTGATTCCTTGCAGTCCGTCAAGGGATGATAGACGTGGTCGCAGTTAGCCACTATATTTGTTTCTAGCATTACTATTGTGTGATCGTGGACAACGGGCAGGAGCCTAATCTTACTACAAATTTTCGTAATTTTTGGGTACTTAATTATAAAGTAAATACAGTTATTATCTTGCAAAATTTTGAGTTTGGAAATACTTAATATGCTATTTATATTAACGTTGGCGGAGTGCTCAGCAACTATTAACCTCTCAGTTTCTTCATTTGCGAGGATAATTGGGTTAATTATATTTGCTTTTCCTAGAGTTACTGTGTAAATAATATTTTCGATGTCTGTTAGCATTGCTCTATTCCTGGCGGTAAGCAGTTCGAACAGGTTACCCGCGTTCACGTCCCTTTCCTTTGTCTCGTCAAGTAAGTTGTTCAGTCTTTGGGTCAACTCGTTTATCTTCATCTGTATTTCCGTGTTAATGACCATTTGCCGTTCATTCGCCTCTATGAGGGCTTGTTCCTTAGTCGCTGCGTCATTAAAGTCGTCGAAGTCCGGGGTCCCCGCAATGTACTTCAACATTGTACCCAGGAAGTTAATGCTACGGGCTTGCCGGTGGTGAATTTTGAGGGTGTTTAATAGGTGGAAAATTCGGTCAATGTCAATTTGTACTATCTTCCTGATGGGAGAGTGAGGCAGATGGTCGAATAGGCTCTCTGTTTTGCGTGCCATGGTCTCATAGTCCGAGAGGTTAGTTCTGTGCAGTAAGAGGTCATACTGTTCGAAGATGGCCACGTCCCCGTTGGTGATCGGTATGTAGAAGGAATTGGTGTAGTTCAGTAGTTTCGCGTCGGCCGGTTGGGTTATAGCGAGGGTGAGGAACCTGGAAGTACAAATTATCGCAGGTTAGCCTTATGAATTTGCTTGCCTTCAACTAGAACGGTTGTCCCTAGATCCCTTTCGACAGTTTTTTCTACGTAGAGTTTTGTAAACTTATTTCCTATTCGCCTATTGGTTTTAATGAAGACTTTATCCCCCGGTTGGAACATTTTTGTTATCCGGTCCCTGTTGCATCGTTCTAAGTCTTTTTCCTGTGCCTTGCTGATTCTGGTTTTAATTTCCTCTTTAAGGGCATTCGGGATAGAGTGAATTATGTCTATGGGCTTTTGTCCCGTGACGGAATGGACCGATCGGTTATATTTGGACGTGGCAAGCAAGATTAAATCCGAGGTGGCGTTCAGCCCTTGTGTCATCTTAACGCATCGGGCGATTTCTGATAGAGTACTGTGAAATCGCTCGACTTGGCCGTTAGTGGTAGGGTAAAAGGTTCGGTTGTGGGCATAGTTCGGTTGTGGGCACCCCTTCGTATCTCTTGATAGAAAGCAGGCTGGGTTTTTTTGACTAAGGCCATTTGTTCATTATGGAACCACGATCTTTTTGTGCCAAATACTAAGTCGAACAGACACGCCTGCTTTGTGCTGGGACCATATATATCTTTCTGTGCTTAAAAAATAAGACAAAAAATTTTTTACACATTTTAAATGGTGTCATAAATCGAAGTGAATCCATCGAGAAGGCGAGTAAGGTGCGTTTTTATTTAGTTAATTTATTATACTTTGTGATCCAATATTGATTACAACCAATATGTTTACCCCGAACAAATTTTTCACTACTTCTCAAAATGGCTGCCAAATTCGGTTGTGGGCACCGCAATTAGTTCGGTTGTGGGCACCCGTCTTTTAGTGATTTTGTAAGTTTTGGTAAGTTATTTCATCAAAAATGGTCTTTTAACGCATTTTTTGGTTGTTTTAGCTATATCTTCCGAGGGAAAATAACAAAAATCCTCCGATATTTTTTTAATGTGTTGGATGTAATTGTTCTGCAGATAAGCTAACCACAAAATCGACTGCCGCAGCGTATGCGATTTCCCAACGCTACAAAAAGAAGGTGGAAGAAAATTTCGGAGACATCAAAGCTGTCGACGGTGGTGTTTTCTTCTTTTTCTTCTTTTCGTGGATGTTATCGAATCAGGTTGACTGGTGTTTTCCACCTTCTTCACGTCACAGCACTTGAAGAGTGTTGATTAATTAGGTTGAATTTCATTTTACTTTAGGTCTTCTTGACAGCCCAGGAGAATGACTTGGTCACTTACATTTTGAAATGCCCGTCCATCTAAAATGTGCCCACATGCGTACCAGCTACTTCACATGCGTGCATTGTGCTTCAAATAATTAAAACTTAATATTTTTCTATATTCGTGTTGGTTTTTCTTAATATTTCCTCGTTTCCAGCAGATTTTCCAAGGGTGCCCACAACCGAACCCAAAAAAAATTTTTGTTAAAAATGACTACTTTACAAAATTTAAAACAAAAGTTTTCTATTTGACGGAATCGATTTACTTTTGTCATTACTTGTTAGCTAAGGTTTCTAGCTTTCCATAGATGTCCATATGTCCGATTAAGAAGAACTTGGTAAAAAGTTATGAGCCAAAAACAAAAAGGTGCCCACAACCGGACCCATTCCCCTACTATGGTGCGGGGGTGTTGTAAAGATATCTATTGCAAAGTGATCCCTCAATAAGGATTTTACTGTTTGGGAGTTTAGGGATTTCTCTTTGTCGCAAACTACGGTTTTTGTGTTCTTGAAAAAGTTAAGGATTTGTAGGATGGAACTTAGAAAATTTGTCCACACACGTCAGGAAGTGCTTTTTGTCCGTCGAGTAGATGTCAATATGTAAGATTTCGCCGGGGTATTGGGGAATTGGGGAGCTACCTACAGTTGGTCTGGGAGGTTGGCGCTGATACTTGGCTTCACAGCAGACCTTACAGGTTGAAACCAATTCCTTCAATCTTTTTCGCATGTTGGGGAAAAAATACTCGCCTAGTATTTGCTGCAAATTTTCACGCGCAGAACGGTGAGCCCTGTTGTGCCCTGTTTCCAGAATTTCCCTTTGATCGCTTTCATTAAAGACATCCATTACTTGTTTTGAAGTATGGAGAAATCTAACGCCGGGAAACATCGTAAGTAACTCATTCTGAATTTGTGCCAAGACGGGCATGTCACATAGTAGTCCATTGACCACATAGGGGTTAACACATTCCTTAATGGTGGATAAAAGATCGCTTATATTGCTAAACGTAATATGATGTCTGGTCTGGGACCTGAATAGAATTGTCGTCCTTTTCGCTGGTGTCCGTCCTTCCTCCAGAATAAGCTGATTCTTGTAGCAGTTGATGGGGTTGGCAATTGTGGGGATGGCCTTCGTCAATGATTCCTCGCTGTGCGCTGTAGCAGAGGAGGAGCTTGCATTGACTAATGCATTGACATGTTGGCGAGACAGTGCATCCGCCACGACATTCGCTTTACCTGGCTTGTAGAAAAATTTTGGTGCAAATTCCTCTACGAACGCTCTCCACCGTTTGAGCTTAGCATTCGGATTCTTGTCCGATATGGCAAAGGTGAGAGGTTGGTGGTCGGTATAGATGTTAAGTTGCCTGGCACCATAGAGGTAATTTCTTAGTTTTTGCAGAGACCACACTATCGCCAAGAGCTCACGCTCATTGGTAGCGTAGTTTTCCTCAGTTGCGGACAAGGTACGGGAGATCATGGTTATGGGTCGACCCCCCTGGGACAGGACTGCGCCCAATGCGTGCGAGGACGCGTCAGTGGTCAGTTCGAAGGGTTTAGCGTAGTCGGGATAAAGTAAGAGGACGTCCTCGGAGGCGAGAATTTCCTTGATTTTGTTGAAAGCTCTCAGTGCCTCTTCGTCGAGCTGGATACGAACGTTTTTGGACCGATTGGCTCCGATGTTCCCGTTGTCGCCACGCAGGTACTTTGTCAGCGGTTTGGCGATAGCTGCGTAGTCTTTCACAAACCGTCGATAATACCCCGATAGTCCCAGAAACGATCGTAGGCTACGTAGAGTCTGTGGGGTTTCGTAATTCAGGATGTCTCGCACTTTGTCCGGGCAAGTTCTTATCCCACTCTCGGAGACAAGAAATCCGAGGAATTCCACCTCCTTTCTCATGAATTTCGTCTTCTCCAATGACACCCTCATATTTGCCGCGAAAAGCTTTTCGAGAATGCGGCCTACATCGTTGATGTGTTGGTCCTCGTTTTCAGAGAAGATGATCACGTCGTCGATGTAAACGTGACAACACTTGCCAATCTCATATCTTAGAACGTCGTCAATAGCTCGCTGAAAAATGCTTGGAGCATTTTTAAGTCCGAATGGCAGTCGGCAGAATTCATACTTGCCATTATTGACAGATAATGCTGTTTTCTCCCTGTCGCGTTCTGCAAGCTTGATCTGGTGGAACCCCGATTTGAGATCCAGGGTCGTGAAGAAGGTGGACTTGCCCAAGTTAGCGAGGATGACGGAAGTGTCCGGAATGGGATACCTATCCGATACTGCTTTCTGGTTAAGCTTCCTGAAATCGATGACCAACCTCAACTTCCGTTCCCCTGCCTCTGCCCTTTTTACCAACGACCCATATTGGATTGTTGTACGGGGAACGTGATGGCCTAATTATGCCGTCTCGTAGAAGGCTGGCCACCTCATTGTTGACAAACTCGGTGGCAGCCATGGGATAGGGGTAGGTCTTTGAGTAAACCGGTTCGTTGTCGGTCGTCCTGATCGTTGCCACCACTGTTGTGTTGTATGGCAGCGATTCTGTTGGGTCAGCGAAAACTCCGGATTGTTCCTTGAGTAGCCGAGAGAGTTTTTCGTTACAGTTTGGGATTGCCATTACGCTATTAACGTCCTGGCAGTAGAAGTACATCAGTATCTCCTCTCCGCCTTCATAATAGAGGGTTCCCTTTTTCAAGTCCAGTTTGGCATTTATTTCTCTAAGGAAATCAAAACCTATGATGCCGTCGAATGTTTGTAGCGAGGGTAAAATGAAAAAGTCAGTAGTTTTGCCAAAAATGTTTATGGTGCACTTTTGGCGAATTGTGTCGGTGCCGTGAAGTGTCTTAACAGCAAAAGGGCTTTTGACCGCTTGATACCCTTAAGGCCACTAAGATCTTTTACATAATTCTTTGCAGCACCTGTGTCAATCAGAAATTTTAGTTTCCCTCCTGCGAATGTCCTGCTGACATAGGGTAGGAGGGATCTGTTCCTAAAAAATGTATCTCGTCCGTCTCTTGATTGGTGTAGCAATCGTCGGGTTGTTCGCCTTCGTCGTAGGCGTCATAAGTCTGGAGCCCTTCATATTGGTGGTCGTCATCTTGTTCTTGAGCCCGTACGTGGTTTATACGTTGCAGTTTCGGAATTGGCTGTTTATCGCTTTCATTGCGCCTCTTTTGAGCCCTCTCTTGATCATGCCATGGCACCGGACGTCCATTGAAAGGGTTCCTTTGTACGAAAGGACCCGGAGTGGGCCTATGGTAGTTTCCCTGATTTTGAGGTACCGGTGGCCGTGGTGCTGGCCTATTCTGCCTGAAGTATGACAGTGATGGATCGACCTCCATTGGCGTTGCAGTCTGTCGTCCGACTTCCAACTTCCGATAATGCGGGAGATTGCTAAATTGGTTTGGTCTAGGCCTTGAAAGTTGTTCGTTTCGGTTTAAGAATGACTGGGCAAATGAAGAGCGGACCTGGTTGGCTTTTAGCTCCCGTGCGAGGGCTAAAGCCGTAGGCATATCAGCGGGTCTTGATGAAAAAAGAATGTCACACAAAGGCCTGTTAAGCCCCGAAATGAAGACTCGGAGCGCATCTTCCCTGTACTTCCTGTTCAGGGATTTTATGAGGTCCCTTTGCTCCCCATAAGTCATGATAGTTTTATTAACTATCAATGTCAGCTTCTTCTCCACCTCGTCATAGAATTCCGTTATAGAAAGCCTACCCTGACGTAATGTGGACATTTCCTGCTCTATGAAGTACACAGGCCTCTTGTCTGCGTCCGTGGAGTCCAGCCTGGCTATAATTGCCCCAAAATTCAGAACGGTGTTGAAGGACGCCAGTACTGTGTCGGCAGCCCCTACAATCTTGTTCCTAATGATAGCCACTGCTTGATAATGACGGGAGCTGCCCTCGTATCTTTCAAAAATTTTGTAGGCAGCATGTGCTGCCTGTCTCCAAGAGACATAATGCAGCTGTTCCCCGCGGAATTCAGGCAGAGACTTCACCAAGTCCAACGACTCGTCGCAGTCTACGCCGTCCCTGATCGTCACTGGTTCGTATTCGACGATTGCCGTAGGGGTCTCTAGGGTCGCCAGTCTATTAGTCAGGTCGTCTACGGTAGCCCGGAATTCGGCCCTAGTTTGCTCTGTTGCGGCTTTTATAGCCGCGTTTAGCAACTGCTGAACTACTTGTAACTCCATTGAAGAACAAATTTTAAAAATTCTATTGAAAAATTCTATTGAAAAACTATATTGAAATGAAATCGTTTGAAATCGTTGTTGGGCACTTCACTTACATAAATCTAATGAACGAAAGCATGCTCGGTGTAATAAAATTCGAAAGTCCAATAAAATTCCACTTCAAATTCTTCCTATTCTTGATTGCTCCGGTCATGCAGTTTTCCCTCGTTGGCGACGCCTCGGCTTGGCGTGCAATGCCTTATGTTCTTTTGCACTTTAGGTTTGATTTTTTTGCACGATTGTTTACCTTTGTTTGATTTTTGTGTTGGAAACTTTTGTTTTGTTTGAATGTTTTTTGTTTTTTAGTTTTCGAAAATTGTTTTTGTTTGTTTGATTTTTGCGTTGGAAACTTTGTTCTGTTTGAATGTTTTTTGTCTTTTAGTTTTTGAAAATTGTTTTTGTTTGTTTGATTTTTGCGTTGGAAACTTTGTTTTGTTTGAATGTTTTTTGTCTTTTAGTTTTTGAAAATTGTTTTGTTTGTTTTTTGCACTCACACGCGGGTTCGTGCACTCGGGCCACTTCTAACTATCCTTTACCAGGACTTTTTGTGTGTGGCCCCACGTTTTTTTTTTTTTTGTTTTTTAACAGGAACAAACGCGCAGGGGATGACCCCTATTAATGCGAAGCATTGCGTTGGTTCAGGAAGGATATAAAGGTTAGGAGATAGGGTTATGAGTGAAGTGTTTATGGACTCTTGCCTTGAACCCATCGAGATCATAAGTGCTGGGGAAAATATCCGCAGGGAGACCATTCCATAGCCGCGCTGTGCGGGCCAGAAACGAACTTTCTCTGTAATGCGTAGTGCGCTGGAACATCGTTTCAACGTGGAATGCATGGGCGCTAGTGTTCAAACGGGTTGCCCGGGGGAATACCCGGAGTGATGGCAGCAGGCTGCTCATCTCCACTGAGCAATTGCCGAAAAAATAATGGTAAAATAAAACCACACATGCCACGTTTCGACGATGTTCCAAGGAGTCAATAGAGCTGGATGCCCTACTGTCCCCTATAAGTCTAATTGCACGGTTTTGTACCCGATCCAGGAGCTCCAAATGGGTTTTTGAAGCCCCTGCCCATAGGTGCGAGTTAAACTCCATTTTAGGTAGGATATAGGTGGTATAAATAATGCAGAGATCGGACGGAGTGCAATATTTTTTGCACCGCTTTAAGAAGCCGAGGCACTTGGCTGCTTCTTTCGACACGCCAAAAATATGATCGTTCCAACGAAGATCGTTCTTAATGGACATGCCCAGAACATCAAGAGCTGCCGATTCCGCAATACCCACACCACCCATAACCAGGGATGTGTTGGGATGTGGGGAAAGTCGTTTGTGGGATAACAGGCAACATTGGGTCTTGCGGGGATTAAAATCGACCCTGTTCGCTTGACCCCACTTGGAGATTGTTTGTAGGTCGCTATTAAGTGTGTCATTCATACGGCGCCGTTCTCTCTCAATCTCCACAGAGCTGGGACGCTTTGTGAAAGAGTATGAATGACAAATGGTGCTGTCATCCGCAAACGAGTAGATGGGATTCTTCTTCGACGACAACAGGTCGTTGATGAAGATCAGGAAGAGGGTTGGAGAAAGGACCGAACCCTGCGGCACTCCCGCGCTAAGGGAATGCTTTTCCGAGGCTATGCCGTCTACTACAACACGAATAGAGCGATCATAGAGGAAGCTCGTAATCCAACGAGAGAAGGTACTACCGACACCATAGGCGATCAATTTTGACACGAGTGCTTTATGCCACACCCGGTCAAAGGCCTTGGAAATATCCAATGCAACAACCTTGCTTTCACCGAGGTTTAGAATGCTATGGTTCCATTTCTCGGTGAGTACCGCCATAAGGTCTCCCGTCGATCGTTGTCTTCGGAAGCCGTATTGGCGGTCACTTAGCAGTCTATTGTGCTCCAGATATTTCACAAGGTTGAAGTTTACAATGCTTTCCATTACTTTAGAAAGCACCGAACAGATTGCTATAGGTCGGTAGTTCGCAGGGTCAGTAGTCTTGCCTTTTTTAGGAACTGGTTGAACATTTGCTACCTTCCAACATGTCGGAAATACACCTGTGGTGTATGACAAGTTGAAAAGTTTGCGTAATGGACAAGCCAGTGAGGTAGCGCACTTTTGCAAAACAAGGGCTGGAATGCCGTCCGGCCCTGAAGCCTTATTTACATCGAGATTTGCAAGCACTCTTTTAACTACCCGTGTCCGAAAATGAATTTCTGGCATAGAGCAAGATACATTCTCGTCTACGGGTAGTGGTTGATCGCTGGGGGGCAGGGAGGAATTCTCTGCGAAAATTTTAGCCAACAAATTAGCTTTATCAACCGAGTGAGTGATGATTTGATCATTGTTAAGAAGAGTTGGAATTGAAGATGATGTTTGGTTCTTCACCTTCTTAACGAATGACCAGAAGTTCTTACTATCACGCTGGCATTGAAGAACTTTTTTCCTTTGGCGCTGTTCGTGCAGAAACTTTTGGCGCCTTAGGATGGCATTGCATCGATTTCTAGCCTGTTTACGCAGCTGTTCAGTGGTGACATTTTTATTTGCCTGCCATGCTCTGAAAGCTTCCTCTTTAGACCTGACAGCAATTCTGCATGTCTCATTAAACCAGATATTGTCCTTGGGTTTAATGCAAATTTGCTTATTGGGGATAAAGGACCGCATTCCCAATAATACAATTTCTTCAACCATTTTGGCTGCGGCATTTATGTTTCTATCAAGAAAACACAATTTCCAATTGAAGTGGGCGAAAAATTCATTAAGTCCACTCCAGTTAGCTTTATCATACATCCACACTAGGCGCTTCGGGGCTAAGAGCGAAGCATTGTGGATAGAAGAGTATGAGAAAGACGCCAAAATGGTACAATGGTCCGAGTTTCCAAGAGGTGCGTGCATTTCAACATCATATTTTTCATGATGTGAAGAAAAAGAAGAGAAAAAGAGAAAAAGGTTTAGAGTATTGAGAGCTTGCCCCGCAACGCAGGGGATATGCGTTGGTTCATGCACTAATTGAGTCAAGTTATTAGACTCGGCAAAGAGCTCGACAAATAAGCCTTCAGGAATTGTGTGGCTGGAATGGCGTAGCCAATTGGAATTATGAATATTGAAATCACCAGCAACTACAATTTCACTATTCGGATACGCTTCCAGAATCTGAGAAATAGAATCAGAGAGAAGATCAAACTTGTTATATGTAAAATCTCTCCCTGAATTCGGGCTTCTATATAGGAAGCAGAAGTGCAGAATGTGCGACTGGATATTGAATTTAACCCACATGGAGCTAAATTCGGCATCCGTCGTGTATAGTTGTTGCTGGCACTGGTACGCAACATTACTGCACACATAAATGGCAAGACCCCTGTGAGGAGAGAATAATGGCAGTAGGTGGTAACCAGGGATGTGAAAATCCAGTGGATCTGCATCCCCACACACCTGGGTTTCACCTAGTGCCATTATATGGGGTTTATGGAGGTTCACAAACGCATATACAGCAAAAAAGTTCGCCCTAAGCCCGCGCACGTTGCAGAAGGCTATGCGGAATTTGTCCACCACCATGGTCTATATGGGCTAAAGATCAAGGAAAGTAGCTGGGAATGGGATCTGTCGCACTAAGAAATTGATTATGCCCTGTGGTAAGTGTTATGCCTTTACCACAGAACAGTCAATTTCTCAGTGTCGAACAAGACCGCATGTAGCGCCACTGAAAACGGACGGATGAGGGAGACATGGAAAATGAACCATAACAAAGACAACGCGAGCAGAGGTCAACGCAGCGGACAGCGAGAACGATTTAAGGGCAGTTTATGTTTGATTTTTGGTTTTGCATTTGCATTTGGATCGGATTCTTAGTTTATTTATTTATATTATTTTAAGTTATTTAATTGTTGGGCACACGCGGCGTAGCAGCAACGCAACGTGACGAGATCATTCGGACGAACACCAAAACACGCGAGCGACGGACATAAACAATAAGAGCCGCGGAGCACAAGACGGCACGTCTGCCCACGAGTAACACTTAACACACCTCACGTTGGGCGCCAGTTAAATAAAACGAAGTTTATTTTATTTTTCCGTCTTTATTTTAATGTGTTCTGTGCTTCTGTGGTTGCATTAACCCTTATTCTCATACCCAAACTTACTAACGTCGTTTGGCACCCGGGGTACCCGGGTACCCATTCCATGAAATTTTTAAGTTTTCAATATTTTGTTAATTAAAAAGTGTTTATAAAATTTTGATATGATTTGTTCGCTTTTCACCTAAATAACGAGGATCCGGAAGGTAAAAAAAAAATTTTCATTATTTGTCAGTTTTTTTCACGAAAATACATCGCAGTGGGCACCCGGGTACCCGGGTATGAGAATAAGGGTTAAGACTAACTAAATTAAGACCGACTAAGCTAAGACTGACTAAACAACGTAACGAACGAACGACCATGGCAGGAATTCTCCAATTACAGTGCCGGCTACGCCGGGCAATGCCACCATACCAGCGGTGGTCAATGGCAAATTATGCTACATCAGCGCTATGGAACGTCGAGCGGATGCGCGTGCGAGCACTGACTTCTGCGAATTCGGCGGCGGCGACGGCGATGGTGACAGCGGCAAGGTTGCGTGATTATGCTTACGTGCTAACTTACACCCTGCGCGATGCAGTGTTGCGTCAATCGCAAGAAACAGACGTTGTCGAAGCGCTGGCAAGTACAAGCATTGCAATGGAATCGTTTGAACAACTTCAACGAGATCTAATAGAAGCACTCTGGAACTCCAAGGGCAACTTCATGGAAAGGCTTCTGCCCTTAGACCAGTTCCGACGACAGATCGAGATCATAAGGCTGAATCTGAAGGAAAATGTAAAGCTGCCAGAGACGAATCCAATCGAACTAGCTCATATTGCTCGGACGACAGTAAAGACTACGAAGAAATACGTCCTCGTCAACATAAGAATTCCATTAATCAGTATCAACACACTGGCAGCCTATAGAATTTACCCGTATCCAACAGAACACGATGGATACTCCATAAGTATCAAGGCTAATTACGAATATCTGATGATCAACGAGCCAAAGACAATGTACTATGGGTTAACGGCAGACAAGTTCGGTCACTGCCGACACCTGACCAACATTACAGTTTGTCCACAAACGCATCCACTTTACAACACGCACACGGCAGAAAATTGCGAAGTAGAGCTGTTCTTCAATCGACGAAAGCTGCCAAAAAGCTGTGAAATAAACATTACTCCACAGCGCCCATTCTGGGTACAGTTACAAGCAGCAAATTCATGGATTTTTTCCGTGACTGAACAGACGGAAGCACAAATAAGCTGTGAGGGCAATCGACGAAGAGTTACCATCGAAGGGCAAGGTATGCTGCAGCTTGAACCAAACTGTATGACCACGACAGTTAACTTGTGGTCATATGAGGTGTACACTACAGCGGTGGATTTTGTTACCCCAGCAATAAACATCAGCACTCAACTACCGGGCTTAAGGAAACTAAGGTTAAGAGGCGAGATGGAAACATTCAAGATACCAGAAATCCCAATAACTAAGACAATTATGGGTCTTCCACTCGATATTGATGTTCACCATGCCATTCGCTACGGGTCATCGGTCACAACGTGGGTGGTGATAATAGCCGTAATCATCGCAATCTGCTGGATAGCTCGGAAACTGAAACCAGCCCCGCCGCCTACCGCTGCCCTAGCTCTGCCACGCTTAGAATTCTAAGAAAATACATACGTTCGCAACCGTACACATGTTGAAAGGTTGTCCCTTTCAACGGGGCCAATATGTTGAATCCTGCAGCGGCACCACGAGATAAGCAACCTCTGGTCGCTCTTATCAAGTGGTGCCTGCTGCAAGGGTTCAAGTAACACAGGCACGATGGGAGCGCGCCGGTCAGCAGATACTGGCTGCACGCTCTTATCGCGCTGTGTATTTAGGTAGCCATGCATGTTGGGTCACGCTACCTACGCACATGCATGCACTGGTAAGCGTTAGGATAAGATAATTGTTAGCAAGTAGGTACTAGCAAGTAAGTTATAAATAAAGGCTCCGGTTCACCGGAGAGTCAGTCTAGTAACAACAGTGAGTTGCAGCGTTTTATTTTCGAGGAAAACTCAGCCGTCCAGCGACCAGCCCCCCTGCAGCATTGAACACCTGTCTTATAATTATTTTACAACTTTCACCACACACTGTGAAATTTTTCACCACGGTGCGCAAATAACCTTATTTGTTTATTGAAAAAATGTCACGGAAAGTCGCGCAAATTCAAGGAAAATTTGCAAACTGGCCCAAAACCCAGTGATTGCAGCGTTGCCTGCCAATGGTTCAGTGCCACATCGTTTGCAATCATGTATCATATCTAAAACGTATTGTAACAATAAGACAGTCTGTCGCTGTGCAAAGCAACCCTGCCGCTACGTGCCGTGCTATAATCCAATCTGGCAACGACGGCCGCGATAGTAACTTTTAGTCCAATCTGGCAACGACGGCCGCGATAATAACTTTTAGTCCAACCTGGCAACGACGCACAGTGTTGCGAGTTCATATAGCGGCGTGACAAAAATGGAAGGAGTGGTTATATATAAATGAAATTTGGTATACAGTTATTGTATGAGTAAAGAACTTACTGTGCAAAATTTCAATTAAATCGGACCAAAACTTCGACTACCTCCTATACAAACGGATTTGAAAAAACTTTATATTAACAATAAAAATTATCTTAGTTCATAAAAGCTGCATTCAAAATATTTGTATTTTAATATAAATTTATTTATAAATGTGTATACAGATAAATTGCGCTTTTTTTAAAAGTGATTGAAAATAAAATCGCGATAAAGTGCTCCATGGCTGCTCAGAAATTGCTCTTAGAGGGTTAAAATCTTAGACTGACCCCACTAATTCTTCCTCCTGAATCTTTTTTTCGAACATTCTTACCACCTATCTCCAACCCTTAATGAGGCTCCCATACAAAACCATCGTTTT
Organism: Melieria omissa; assembly: GCA_963971225.1. Lineage (NCBI taxonomy): Eukaryota > Metazoa > Arthropoda > Insecta > Diptera > Ulidiidae > Melieria > Melieria omissa. The sequence continues at coordinate 43,613,770 of OZ020270.1, forward strand.
TATAAAGTGGGCTCCCGCTGCTCTCAGGTTAGTCCCAGACGTACCATATGTAAGACTGACCCAAATTTATTTTCCCTTTCGAATATTTTTTCTATACACACACCTAACCGCTACATCTAACTCTGAAGGTGGCTGCAATACAAAACTAGTAATTTTCAATGGAACTGACTCCACACTTGTAAATGTAGTCAAGTAAGCGAAGAAACATCGTATCTGGCAAAGTACTTAACCGATTTGAATGATTTATTAAAAAATCGTCAACATTCCTGAATGCCAAAAATACAAAATTTATTAAAGTTCAAAAATTCACCCCCAGAGGGCGCCTCCCATACAATTGAAGTAGTAGGGTTGTCAACTTCTGGTTCTGTACGAAAAAAAATCAAAGTGTACTGTTGAAACTCTATTAACCCCTCTATTCCGAATATAATGGTAATCGTAATTGATTTTCCGGAGCTATCTTCAACAAATTTTTCCATCACCAGCAGAGCATTAATTGACCGATTGCTATTGGCTTTCAACCAAACTGTGAAAATATCGCGAATTTGCACTCAAGTCTTCACCGAAAAATGCAAATAACTTCCAGTCGCGCAAATATGCGCAGCTAAAAATTGTACAGCATAATCTACATACTTGCCAAAACAAAATATCAAAACATTTCAAAAGTGATATTTAACGTTTTTTTTTTAAATCACTTTTAAAATTTGAACTCACTTTTATTCCCTCGCTTTCTTTACTTAATATTCATCATAACGGTACTGCTCATAGGTGAAAGTAATCAGCAAAATGTTGGTCTCGACAGACCTAGATTATATAAAACTTACGACAATAGTAACTTTTAGAGACCTGCTCTTAATTTATTTTAAAATATTCAACCTCAAAGTCAAAGGAAAAATTTGCTGTTTGTACAAAAATTTTTTTCAACGCTGGAAGAGCTTAATTTAAGAGCTCATAACTTCTATGTTATCCAATATTTTTTCATAAAACTTCGGATTTCTCTTAACTGAATTATTTCCAACAAAACCTTGTATTCAGATTTTCGCGCTTATAAGTTGCATTTTGGCATTTTTGTCACTACTCGCAACACTGTGCGACGGTTGCGATCATCATGGAAACCTTTAGTCCACTCTGGAATGCGCGAGAACGATCCGCGCGATGGCCGGACAGGTATAAAAGGCAGCCGATTGCGGCGCAACGAGTCAGTCTGGTTTTGACAAGTGAAGTTGCCACACGGAGTAATTAAGCAAATACTTAAGTGTACGAACAGTAAAGTGTAAACTGTGAATAATAAAGTGACTGTTGGGTTTTAATTGGCTGCATTCGAATAAACACAGTTGTTTCATTTTCAAATTGCACAATCCAGTGATACGTACTAGCCCACTAGAACTAGCATTCGTAACATTTGGTGTCAGAAGTGGGATTGTGGAAAATTGAAAATAACTAAATAAATAAAATTATAAAAGCACGGACATGGTTAAACTCGAGCTGCTGAAGGTAGACCAGCTGAAGAAGGAGCTGGCTGCCTGGAATTTGCCGACTGCTGGCGGAAAAGTGGAGTTGCAGCTGCGCTTGCGAGAGGCGTGTGAATCACGAGGCATCGATTGGGCTGCACACGAGTTCGGAACGCAGGAACAAGAGGCGTCGGCCAAAGTGAAGGAATCGCCTGCGGGTGCTGCGTCGATCCAAATTACGGCTGCACCGGCAGGACCATTACAAGCATTAGACATGAGCCAGCTAATTATTGCAATAAAAGGCATGTTCGAGACTTCCAATCGTGAAAATCGTGAAATGTCGGCGCAGATGGCAGCGAAAATGGAAACTGCGAATCAAGAGATGACAGCGAAGCTGGAAACTACGAATCTCGAAATTTCGGCAAAAGTCGAGACAGCAAATCGAGAAATGGCGGAAAATTCTGCGCGCATAGAGCAGAAGGTGGAGGAAATTTCCAATAGCCCGAATGTGAAAGTTGAGCATCTCGAGACGCGAATAGACAATTGGGACAAACGAGTTGACGAAATGGGTGAATCCCTGAACAAACAAGTTGACAACCTCGATGAGTCCTTGAACAAACGAGTTGACAGTCTGGAAGATTCGATGCACAGAAAGATAGACGAACGGCTTCGAGAGGTACAGCCACGAGAATGTTTGCCACCGGTTCAGGACGGGTTTGCTGCCAAAGCAGAAGTGCCTACTTATGATGGTGCTGCGCCGTTCGATACATTTAAATTGGAATTCGACTTGGCTGCTTTGAAAAATCAGTGGACAGATATCAGGAAAGGTCGCAGGTTGGCACTGGCGCTGAAAGGTCCTGTGGCTGCGGTCATCAAATCAGTTCCAAAATGTTTAAGAAGTGATTACGGTGCCATCATGAGAGCGTTGGCAGCGAAGTATACGAGCAGACGAGCACAACCATACGCTATACTACTGTGAGCTGAAGAACCGCAAGCAAAGAGCCAACGAGGCGCTGCAGACATATGCAGCAGACATTGAGCGGCTCGTACAGTTGTGCTACCCAAAATGTGGTGCTGATGATCTCGAGAGGATGAAGATTGAGTTGTTTATTGAAGGTCTTCATGATCCAGAAACACGTCTTAGTGCGTTGATGATGGGCAAGCCGACATTTAAGGAGACGGTGACCAGCGCGATGACATATGAAGCGGCATGGATTGGGAGCACTCGGTATGCACCTGCAAGCATATGCCAGATTCAGGCGGACAACGACATTCCGATCCAGGCCATAAGCTCTGAGATACCGGACAGGCCACGGGTGATCTCCTCGAAAGTTGTTTGCTGGGTATGTGGCAAGCAGGGCCACATATCACGAGACTGCCGCCAACGAAAGAGGCGTTCCTGTTCTCGATCGCGATCGCCTGAAGCGAGAAATACTGACAATAGAGGCCCAGCCAACAATCGCAGGGCTGAGGACGGCGAGTCGTTAAACTAAAACGGGTCAGCCCAAAGGGGCGTGAGCTGATCCCCACAATCTGCCGCCCCACCGTCCTTGTCTCACAGCTCAAACGACAGCCCAGCAGCTTGACAATTGAAGGAAGGATAGATGGAAAGTTGTTCGTGTTGACACTGGATACTGGAGCGTCATATTCGATCATAAAAAGGAAGCTGCTGAAGAACTGGGAACCGCTGCATGACATACAGCTGCGGACTGCGCCGGTAAGAGGGAAAGTTACAAAAACGATTGCTATCGGCACCAGCAGCCTGGACCATGAGTTCATCGTCGCGGATATAATGGACGACGTGATTATCGGCGTGGATTTCATGATTAGGCACGGTTTTACGCTGGACCTGAAGGAAAATGTGCTGAGATATGCCAACGTTGAATTCCCGCTGCACACCGGCTATGAGCGAAGCATGGCGGTAAGGAAGGTTGTATCGTGTCAACACAGGAGTATACCAGCGAATTCTGAGGTGATTGTGTGGGCAAAGGTGGACGAGGACGATGGGACGCGTCGGCTGTGGGTTGTAGAAGCACCGAAACAAGGACACGACAACATCATTATCGGACATACATTAGTTGAACCTAAGAATGGCAGAATACCAGTGGAGCAGCGAGTTGACTGCCAAGCAGAAACAGAAGTTGAGGTCTTTCCTGCAGAACGATGGGTCAATATTTGCGGCAGAAGCAGGCGGAAGAACAGCCATAGTCAAGCACAGCATCGACACCGGAAGTGCAAAACCGATTCGCCAACCGCCAAGACGAGTTCCTCTGGGCAAGAGGGAAGAGGTCACAAATTTGATCGAAAACATGCGGAAAGAAAAGGTCATAGAGCCTTCTTCGGGCCCCTGGTGCTCGCCGGTCGTGCTAGTCAATAAAAAGGATGGCAGTACCCGATTTGGTGTGGACTATCGGAAGCTTAATGATGTGACCAAGAAGGACAGTTATCCCCCACCACGGATCGATGACACCCTGGACACGCTGTCAGGCACGCAGTGGTTCTCCACGCTCGACTTACGCAGCGGCTATTGGCAGGTAAAGCTTGCAGACAGGGACAAGGAGAAAACGGCTTTTAGTGTTGGCGATGGTTTGTGGCAGTTTACCGTCATGCCGTTTGGACTCTGCAACGCACCAGCAACATTCGAGCGGCTAATGGAACGCGTGCTAAAAGGGCTGCATTGGCGGACGTGTCTGGTGTGCCTCGACGACATAATCGTGATGGGTAAAAACTTCGACGACCACCTGGGAAAGCTAAAGGAGGTATTCGAGCGGATACGAGAAGCCGGGCTTAAACTCAACCCAAGGAAGTGCTCGCTGTTCCAAAAGGAGGTCACGTATCTGGGTGATACGGTTTCTGCCCGTGGAGTACATACAAATGAAGGCAAAATCACGGCGGTGAAGGAGTGGCCCCGGCCACGCAATCTACACGAACTCCGCAGTTTCCTGGGCCTGTGCACATACTACCGCTGATTTGTTCCAGGATTCGCGAACATATCCAGCAGCTTGCACAAACTGACGAAAAAGCCAAGCTTTCGAGTGGAACGAGGAGCAGGAACAGGCTTTTGCACGTCTGAAGGAAAAACTGTGCAGTGCTCCAATTCTGGCCTTCCCCGTGCCTGGGGAGATGTTTGTGCTGGATACAGATGCAAGCGAGAATAGTATTGGCGGTGTGCTATCACAGATAATAGACGGCCAGGAACAAGTGATAGCGTACTACAGTAGGGTTCTATCGAAACCGGAACGCAACTACTGTGTGACACGGAGAGAACTACTGCCGGTATTGGTTGCGTAAAACACCTCCACAAATATATGTATGGACAAAGGTTCCGCCTGCGCACAGATCATGCGGCGTTGAGATGGCTCCTGAACTTTAAGGATCCTGAAGGGCAATTGGCCCGGTGGATCGAGCGATTGCAGAGCTACGACTACACGATAGAGCATCGCAAGGGCAGTAGCCATGGAAATGCCGATGCATTGTCACGCCGTCCGTGCAAAGTCGAATGCAGGCCGTGCTCGCGAGCCGAAAGCAAAGAACAGATAGTGGACATCCGGTTGGTAAGCGTTATGCCAGAGGAAGAGTGGTCTGCGGAGAGGCTACAAAAGGACCAGCGTGAGGATGCGGATCTTGCAAAAATCGTCGAAGGCAAGAAGCAAGGCGTACGTCTAGGCTGGCAGGAGATGGCCGGTGAAAGCCCAATCGCTAAGGCTAACTGGGCACAGTGGAAAAGTCTGCGGCTGAAAGAAGGATGCATGTACCGCGAATGGGAGAGCACGGATGGTCGGACCAGCAACTCCCTAATGGTAGTGCCGAAATGCAGAATCAACGAGGTCATCGAGGCATACCATAACGACTCCAGTGGAGGGCACTTGGGCATCACCAAAACCGTCGCCAAAATAAAAAGACGATTCTACTGGGTAGGATGTCAGGAGTCTGTAGCCGAGTGGATTAAGAGCTGCGACCGATGTTCACCGCGAAAGGGCCGACAAGAAAATCTCGAGGCCGCATGCTGCTGCCCATTCCCAACTAGCACTCAAGGCAACAAACATGTGCTGGTGGTAATGGATTACATCAGCAAATGGCCCGAAGTGTACCCTATTCCTAACCAGGAGGCCACTACGATCTCGGAAAAGCTGGTAAACAACTGGGTAGCCAAGTTCGGAGTTCCGTTGGAGTTGCACTCAGATCAAGGCCGGAATTTCGAATCTGCGGTATTCAAGGAAGTGTGTGAGCTGCTGAGGATAAAGAAAACGCGTACCACTCCTTTGCACCCACAGTCCGACGGCATGGTGGAACGCTTTAACCGGACACTGGAGGAATACCTGCCGAAAGTGGTAGGCAGGAATCAAAAGGATTGGGACACGAATATCCCCCTGTTCCTGATGGCGTATAGGTGAGCCCCGCACTACACGACATCACTCACTCCAGCCCGAGCAGTGTTTGGCACAGAGTTGCGGTTACCCGCTGACTTGAAGTTCGGGGTAGTCAGCACAACGGGAGGCGCTAAGACGGACTACGTGGTCAATAAGCGGGCGGAACTGGAGGAAATTCACCAGTTTATAAGGGGCCACACCAAACTGGTCAGTGATAAGGCGAAAGCCAGATACGACCTACGGGCCAACTCAGCAGGGTTCCAAGAAGGCGATTTGGTAATGCTCTACAACCCGCAGCGGAGGAAAGGTTTGTCTCCGAAACTTCAAGCGTCATGGGAAGGACCGTACGAAGTCGTGACTAGGATTAACGACGTGGTATACAGCATTCAACGTTGCAGCAATAAAGGCGCTAAGCTGAAGGTAGTCCAGCGGAACATCGGCACTTGTTCGGGATGAACAAGTCTAAGTGGTGGGCAGTGTAACGATAAGACAGTCTGTCGCTGTGCAAAGCAACCCTGCCGCTACGTGCCGTGCTATAATCCAATCTGGCAACGACGGCCGCGAAAGTAACTTTAAGTCCAATCTGGCAACGACGGCCGCGATAATAACTTTTAGTCCAACCTGGCAACGACGGTTGCGATCATCATGGAAACCTTTGGTCCACTCTGGAATGCGCGAGAACGATCCGCGCGATGGCCGGACACATGGCACAATAAACAAGGTAGTGGCAGGAAGGAGCGAAAAAATTCACGTGTATTTTGTTAGTGTTTTTGTTCGGTTCATTGTCAAATCGGACGGACGGTTCTCTTGCCAACAGTATTGCCAGCATCGAATAGACCACTTGGTCTATTCGAGAACGTAAAAATACACCAATTAACAGCAAAAGTACATAGCTTCTTTGTTTTAATCTGTTGTTTTACAATAAGGGGCAAAAGTGCTAAGTGCTAAAGGGTGTGCACACCAAAATCGGGATACTTTAAAACCCTTGTATCTTTTAAAGTAAAACTCTTTCAAAAGTAAAATTTTAGACGTAAGTACCCCATGACTTGGTTTTCAATATTAAATTAAAAAAAATTTGCAAAACCCGTTTTATTAGTAAGAAAATGGCAAACGAATACGAACGTAGAAAACTCATCTTGCACGAACACACTACAAATCTCAACCTCAGTATACGCCGAATCACAAAAAAGCTAAATTTTGCACCATCGACATGCAGTAAAGTGTTGAAAAATTGTAATGAAAGGCTGAAGGTTGATCGCAAGGCGGGTAGTGGTGGTGACCATGGCCAGAAGATTGTTAGATGCACGAAGAAAGTGATTGCCGCATTTAAAAAAAATCCGCGAATGCCAAGTCGTTCGGTGGCTTAAATCGTGGAGAAATCGTCATCGTTCGTCCAGAAAGCCAAGAGGCGAGCAAGCTTGAAAAGTTATAAGGCTCAAGTAGTACCAGATCGGGACGCGGAACGAAATCTCACCGTGTAGGACCGTTGTCTTAACTTGTTCGAAAATTTGCTAACGAGATTCAGTAGTGTGATCATGAGTGATGAAACATACTGCTTCAACAACTTTACATTTTTACCTGGGCAAAGTTTCTACTCAGCCATGAATCGCCAAGATGTTGCTGATGAATACAAGGTGAAATCAAGGGCAAAATTCGCAAAGAAGACCATGGTGTTGCAACTCATCTGTTCGTGCGGTGTTAAAACAAACCCTTTTGTAACAGTCGATACAATGAATGGCAATATTTACCGGGAAGAATGCTTCGAAAAGAGATTGCTGCCTCTCATTCGTCGCCACACATCAAAACCGTTGTTTTGGCCTGACTTGGGTACTTCCCACTACTCCAAGGAAACTCTGTAGTGGTATGAAGAGAATATTCTCCATATGGGATGGAATATGTACAGCGCGAATGTGATCCGCCTAACAGCCCGGAACTCCGCCCTATCGAAAACTAGTGGTCGATAGTTATAGGCATTTTAAAGAAGAGTGATGCGAGGGTATCGGCAGAAGAAGAGTTCCGCAGGAAGTGGTTGTGGGGGTCTAAAAAAGTGAACGAATTTTTCGTGCAAAAATTTATTGCAGGCCTCTGACGAAAAGTGTGGTTGGTGGCATACGGAGGAAAAAAATAGAAATAAATCTGGACTCTATCATACCTTAAAGACCGAAGAGTAGAAATAAATTGTAAACAAAATTCTAGATTACTTCGTTTTAATTTTATATCAGAAAACAAGTGTCCCGATTTTGGTGTGCACACCCTTTAGTTCGCCGATTTTGCGTTAATTCATAAAAGTTAACGAAAATTGGAAAAATAATATCCTTTCGTCATTGGAAACATGCTTAAAATTTCACAGAAAAAGAGTTGAGTGGCCATGCTGTTCGCCGAATGTAAACAAAGCAGACAAAAATTTCTGACAACCTACCGAACTCTGACGAGAAAAAAATAAAATTCGCTCCTTCCTGCCACTACCTTGTTTATTGTGCCATGGCCGGACAGGTATAAAAGGCAGCCGGGTGCGGCGCAACGAGTCAGTCTGGTTTTGACAAGTGAAGTTGCCACACGGAGTAATTAAGCAAAAACTTAAGTGTGCGAACAGTAAAGTGTAAACTGTGAATAATAAAGTGACTGTTGGATTTTAATTGGCTGCGTTCGAATAAACAAAGTTGTTTCATTTTCAAATTGCACAATCCAGTGATACGTACTAGCCCACTAGAACTAGCATTCGTAACAGTATTATCACTTTCATGTCAGCCGCATCGCGCACCAGTCGCCGGTGCAGCCAGCAGACTGGCTCGCTGAGTCTTGTCATTTATGTCATTATGCAATTGATACCAATTCCATGATGAAATAACCTTTTATGTATTTTAAATTATTGTTGAAATTATTTTATCATGTAGGGGAATTCTTTGTAAGGTGCCACCCCATAGCTTTTTTGCGCAAAACTCGTTAGAAAATTAACGTATCGCATATTTTAATATACCGTTGGAAAGATTATTTAAAGAACTATGATCCAAGGTAACACTTCATTTAAATTTTTCCTAAATACGAATTTTACAGCCAATTTCCCAAAGTGTTCAAAATCGACACCCTAAAATTTTTTAATGTAAAGTGCCACCCCCTAAAAAAACCGCAAAAAACGTAGAAATTTCAAGTAAAAATGCATGATTTAGAAAATATACGAAAGATTCTTGAATTTAATTTGAATTGGATAGAAAATAACCAAAAGCAAAATGCAAATTGAATGGTAACGAAGAAAACGAAAAATTGTATGGAAATTGATAAACAAAACTGAACTAATTTATTCCTCATAATAGGATTAGAGAACAATTTACTAAGAACACTTTAAATTCATTGTAATGACGACTCCGAGCACTAAAAAGTCATTTTACTGATATAGTACCACAAAACAATGAAAGAAGGGGGGTGGCACCTTACAAAGAAAAAAAGGTGGCACTTTACATTTTCACGCCATTTTGGAAATCATTGAATAAATTTGATCCTTTAACGATATGCTCGGATATCATTTCGGATTATGAAAAAGCATTAAAAATTAAGTCCAACACTGATATTTACCTTAGTTTTTTATAAGTTTTTGGTTACTTTTTCACCGCAAGAAAAACCTTCAGTTTTAATTTTTATGTTTTTTCTTAACCAAATTTGACACTTTTATTTACCCAGACCGTGTTATTGCGTCTGTTCCCTCAAAAACCAGATTAAAATTGATGTTGACATCAGGGCCGTAGCTAGGGGGGGCGGTTAGGGGGTTCTGACCCCCCCGAAATGTTAGAACATTGTTTTAATTTATAATATTCTAAACTAGTTACTAATCACACCATGCATGGCTACGTTTACATTGAGCCCAAGTGCCTAATTAAGTTAAATTAGTAATTTAATTTAGCTTGGAAGCTTGTTTTCAGTCAGCTGTCGGGTTTTGATTTGAGTAACCCCCCCGAAAAAAAATCCTGTCTACGGGCTTGGCTGACATATACTACTGTGTATAAAGAATACCCGGAATTTTCCCATTTAAACTACGCAGTTAAATATTTTCGCCGAATTATTTTTTTTTTAATTTCGTACAACTGTTAGAGGCTCACATGTCAAATTATACGTCAAAATACTCATTAGTGTTTGAGTTACGCTTGGTTTTGTGAGACGCAAAAAGTGAATTCGGCGATTTTTATAATGTCTGAAATTATCCAACAAAGAAGTGCGATCAGATTTTGTTTCCTGAACGGAATAACCGCTGCGGAAACGTTGAGAATGTTGCAGAAGGCCTACGGAGACCATGCTCTATCAAAAACAACAACATTTGATTGGTATAAAATGTTCAAAGAAGGCAGAGTACGCGTTGAAGACGAAAAGCGGCCAGGCGGACCACGCACATCAACTGATAAGCAACACGTCAAGCAAGTGAAGGAAATGGTGATGAAAAATCGTCGGCTGACATGCAGAGACATTGCTTCTATTGTTGGAATATCAAATGGATCGGCCATCACAATTTTAAAGGACATTTTGTGCCTCAAACGCGTCAAATCTCGATTGGTCCCAAAAAATTTGAATTTCTTCGAAAAAAAGCGTCGTGTTGATGTGTGTGAAACAATGCTTTCTGATTATCAATCGGTTATGAAACGCATTATTACTGGAGATGAGACTTGGATCTATGCTTACGACACGGAAACAGCCGACCAATCGAGCGAATATCGTGCCAAAGGTGAGGCAAGGCCGAAACACCCGCGCCAAAGTCGCTCAAAAATCAAGGTCATGTTGACAGTTTTCTTCGATTATCGTGGTGTTGTGCATTATGAGTTCCTTCCGCCGGGCCAAACTGTCAACAAGGAATATTACTTGAGCGTTATGCGTCGTTTGCGTGAAGCTATTCGCAAAAAGAGGCCGGATTTATGGAGAGACAACTCTTGGTTTTTGCATCACGATAATGCACCATCTCACACGGCATTGGTTCTTCGTGAGCATTTCGCCAAAAATGAAACTCATATCGTTCCACAGCCACCGTATTCCCCTGATTTAGCTCCTTGTGACTTCTGGCTATTCTCCAAACTCAAAAGACCACTTCGAGGACACCGTTTTGAATCGATTGAAGAGATTCAACGTGAATCGGCGCGCGCATTGAAGGCCATACCGGAAGGTGACTATTTGGCATGCTTCGAAGATTGGAAAGTCCGTTGGCATAAGTGCAATGCATCGGGGGGGGACTACTTTGAAGGCGATGAAATTGATTTGGAAGAATAAATAAAGATTTTTTGAATTATAAACACATTCCGGGTATTCTTTGTACAGTAGTATACCTCAAGTGACAATAGAAATTTTTTTTCTTGGATTGCTGGAACGTCGAAATCGAGCAGGGGTGGCACCTTACAAAGAGTGGCACCTTACAAAGAATTCCCCTACCAATTCCAGTTCTAAGCAAAATTTTAAATTAAATTTCAAATTTCAGCCAACAATTATTTGTGGTGAATATATTGTTACGAATACTAAGTCTAGTAGGCTGTCACGTATCTCTGGATTGTGTGATTTGAAAATAAAACACAGTCAGTTTCTTAAACGCAGACAATAAAATACACCAACAGTCACTTTATTATTCACAGTTTACACTTTACTGTTCGTACACCTAAGTATTTGCTTATTTACTCCGTGTGGCAACTTCACTTGTCCAAACCAGACTGACTCGCTGCACCGCATCTGGCCACCTTTTATACTGTGTCCGGCCGTCGCGCAGATCGTTCTCGCACGTTGCCAGATTGGACTAGAAGTTTCCCTGATGACCGCGACCATCGTTGCCAGGTTGGACTAAAAGTTACTATCGCGGCCGTCGTTGCCAGATTGGGTTATGGCACGGCACGTAGCGGCAGGGTTGCTTTGTACCGCGACAGACTGTCTCATCGTTACACTGCCCACCACTTAGACTTGTTCGTCCCGAACAAGTGCCGAGGCTCCGCTGTGATGAGGCGCCAGGCGCTCCAAATGGACTACCTTCAGCTTAGCGCCTCTATTGCTGCAACGTTGAATCCGGTATACCACGTCGTTAATCCTAGTCACGACTTCGTAAGGTCCTTCCCATGACGCTTGGAGTTTCGGAGACAAACCTTTCCTCCGCTGCGGGTTGTAGAGCATTACCAAATCGCCTTCTTGGAACCCTGCTGAGTTGGCCCGTAGATCGTATCTGGCTTTCGCCTTATCGCTGACCAGTTTGGTGCGGCCCCTTATAAATTGGTGAATTTCCTCCAGTTCCGCCCGCTTATTGGCCACGTAGTCCGTCTTAGCGCCTCCCGTCGTGCTGACTACCCCGAACTTCAAGTCAGCGGGTAACCGCAACTCTGTGCCGAACACTGCTCGGGCTGGAGTGAGTGATGTCGTGTCGTGCGGGGCTGACCTATACGCCATCAGGAACAGGGGGATATGCGTGTCCCAATCCTTTTGATTCCTGCCTACCACTTTCGGCAGGTATTCCTCCAGTGTCCGGTTAAAGCGTTCCACCATGCCGTCGGACTGTGGGTGCAAAGGAGTGGTACGCGTTTTCTTTATCCCCAGCAGCCCACACACTTCCTTGAATACCGCAGACTCGAAATTCCGGCCTTGATCTGAGTGCAACTCCAACGGAACTCCGAACCGGGCTACCCAGTTGTTTACCAGCTTTTCCGAGATCGTGGTGGCCTCCTGGTTAGGAATAGGGTACACTTCGGGCCATTTGCTGAAGTAATCCATTACGACCAGCACATATTTGTTGCCTTGAGTGCTAGTTGGGAATGGGCCGGCGACGTCCATAGCAATCCGCTCGAAGGGCGCTCCCACGTTGTACTGCTGCATGCGGCCTCGAGATTTTCTTGTCGGCCCTTTCGCGGCTGAACATCGGTCGCAGCTCTTAATCCACTCGGCTACAGACTCCTGACATCCTACCCAGTAGAATCGTCTTTTTATTTTGGCGACGGTTTTGGTGATGCCCAGGTGACCTCTACTGGAGTCGTTATGGTATGCCTCGATGACCTCGTTGATTCTGCATTTCGGCACTACCATTAGGGAGTTGCTGGTCCGACCATCCGCGCTCTCCCATTCGCGGTACAGGCAGCCTTCCTTCAGCCGCAAACTTTTCCACTGTGCCCAGTAAGCCTTAGCGATCGGGCTTTCACCGGCCATCTCCTGCCAGTCTGGACGTGCGCCTTGCTCCTTGCCTTCGATGATCTTCGCAAGATCCGCATCCTCACGCTGGTCTTTTTGTAGCCTCTCCGCAGACCACTCTTCCTCTGGCATGACGCTGACCAACCAACCGTCCACTATCTGTTCTTTGCTTTCGGCTCGCGAGCATTGCCTGCATTCGACTTTGCACGGATGGTGTGGCAGAGCGGCAGCCCTTCTTGGCGACGTCTGTTGTCCGGAACACTTTTTTCGCAGATGGCAGTCTCGTGATATGTGGCCTTGCTTGCCACATCGCCAGCAACTGACTCTAGATGACACTGCCCGCAGCCCCGCCGGCGCCTCCGAGCTCACTGTCTGGCTTTGGGTGACACGTCCAGATTGGGCTCGACGCTTTTACGCAGATGAATGTCGAAAACTTCCTCTCCAGGCCGCCTCATACGTCATCGCGCTGGCCACCGTCTCCTTAAATGTCGGCTTGCCCATCATCAACGCACTGCGACGTGTCTCTGGGTCATGAAGACCTTCAATAAATGACTCAATCTTCATCCTCTCGAGGTTATCAGCGCCGAATTTCGGGTAGCACAACTGTACAAGCCGCTCAATGTCCGCTGCATATGTCTGCAGCGCCTCGTTGGCCCTTTGTCTACGGCTCTTCAGCTCGCAATAATACAGCATTTTGTTGTGCTCGTCACTGTATTTGGCTGCCAGCGCCCTTATGACGGTGTCGTAATCACCTCTTAAACATTCTGGAACTGATTTGATTACCTCAGCCGCAGGACCTTTCAGAGCCAGTATCAGTCTCCGACCTTTCCTAACATCGGTCCACTGACTCTCCAAAGCAGCCATCTCGAATTGTAGTTTGAATGTGTCGAACGACGTAGTACCATCATAAGTAGGCACTTCTATGGCGAAACTTTCCTCAACTGACTGCACCCTTGCTCGAAGCTGTACCTCTCGAAGCCGTTCGTCTATCTTTCTGTGCATCGAATCTTCCAGACTGTCAACTCGTTTGTTCAAGGACTCATCCAGGTTGTCAACTCGTTTGTCCCAATTGTCCATGCGCGTCTCAAGATGCTCAACTTTCCCGTTCAGCCTATTGGAGATTTCCTCTACCTTCTGCTCCAAGCGCGCAGAGCTTTCCTGCAGCTTGACTTCCATTCGCTCCGACACTTGCGCCGATATTTCATGGGTCGCCGTTTCCATTTTCGCTGCCATCTCTTGATTTGCAGTTTCCATTTTCGCTGCCATCTGCGCCGACATTTCACGATTGGAAGTCTCGAACATGCCTTTAAGTGCAACCATTAGCTGGCTCATGTCCATTGCTTGTGGCGGCGCAGCCGCTGCAGTCGTACTTTGCATCGACGCCGCACCTGCAGGCGATTCCTCCATTTTGGCCGACGCCTCTTGTTCTTGCGCTCCGAACTCGTGCACAGTCCAATCGACGCCTCGTTCCTCACATGCTTCTCGCAAGCGCAACTGCAACTCCACCTTTCCGCCAGCAGTCGGCAAATTCCAGGCAGCCAGCTCCCTCTTCAGCTGGTCCACCTTCAGCAGCTCGAATTTCACCATGTCCGTGCTTTTATAATTTTATTTCTTTAGTTTTTGTTTTTATCTTCAATTTTCCACAATCCCACTTCTGACACCAAATGTTACGAATACTAAGTCTAGTAGGCTGTCACGTATCTCTGGATTGTGTGATTTGAAAATAAAACACAGTCAGTTTCTTAAACGCAGACAATAAAATACACCAACAGTCACTTTATTATTCACAGTTTACACTTTACTGTTCGTACACCTAAGTATTTGCTTATTTACTCCGTGTGGCAACTTCACTTGTCCAAACCAGACTGACTCGCTGCACCGCATCTGGCCACCTTTTATACTCTGTCCGGCCGTCGCGCAGATCGTTCTCGCACGTTGCCAGATTGGACTAGAAGTTTCCCTGATGAATGCGACCATCGTTGCCAGGTTGGACTAAAAGTTACTATCGCGGCCGTCGTTGCCAGATTGGGTTATGGCACGGCACGTAGCGGCAGGGTTGCTTTGCACCGCGACAGACTGGCTCATCGTTACAATATATCCAGCCAGAGTTGTTTTTGAAGAGCCAACAAAATAAATTAAAATTTGTTAATAAATTTTGCTGAAAATCAACTAATTTATGGAAATTTCGTTTAAATTTCATTTTCCTGGTGATACGAGGGCGGGTCAATAAGTCCGTGACTTTTTGAATGAAACACAGGTTCTTAGATAAAAAGTTATTTTATTTTTCAACGTAGTCTCCTTTGAGATCTATACACTTAGCCCAACGTTTCTCCAGTTTTTTTATCCCTTCCGAAAAATATGATTTGTCGAGGTCTTCAAAATAGGCATTTGTTTGTGAGATGACTTCGTCATTGGAGGTAAATCTCTATCCGCCGAGCCATTTCTTCAAGTTTGGGAACAAGAAATAGTCACTTGGGGCTAGATCAGATGAATAGGCGGGATGAGGGAGCAATTCGTAGCCCAATTCATGGATTTTTTATTTATTTATTTATTTAGTAGTAGTCTTTGAACAATTCTTACAGACTAGTTAACAAAATGGGACTTAATCTTAAGCTTAAACTTAAACTGGAAGGTGGGAATAAAGAAAAGAAATAAACAGGGGTTTAGGTACAGATAGGTCAAACATAGAAGAGGACGACAGCACGTTTAGCTCGGATAAGGCTCGAGGAATAGGCGCATTACTACCATAACGCATCTTAGAGAACTCAACAGAAAAAGGGAAAACATGCCTGAGGGAGCGAGATGGCACATTCAAAGCTAATTTGGACAAGAGAGAGGGGCAATCAATATTCCATTGACTAAATCAAAGATGAAAGCCATTGAAATGACAGACCTCCTGGTTTCAAGAGATTTTAAACCAAGCAGAAGACATCTAGACCTGTAAGGAGGCTGGGGCTCAGAAAAACGAATGGAGCGAAGGGCAAACTTTAGGAATCTTTTTTGGATACGCTCTAAACGATTAGAATGCGACGCATGATACGGTCTCCAGATGAACGCAGCATATTCCAGTCTGGACCTAACAAAGGTAGAATACAAGAGCTTGAGCGTATAGGGATTAGAAAAGGAGGAAGAATTGCGGCGGACAAACCCTAACATAGAGTAGGCACGTGACACAATGCGATTAACATGGGAAGTGAAACTAAACTTTGAGTCAAACACAACGCCCAGATCCTTGATCTCAGCCACCTTTCCTAATACTGAGCCATCAATTTCGAAAGAAGTTGTTACTGTATTAGAGCATTTCGAAAAAGTTGAGTGAAAGCATTTGCTGACGTTCAAGCATAAACGATTTCTCCTGCACCACGCGAGGACATTGTTGAGGTCGGACTGAATGTTTAAAGAATCAGACGAAGAACGGACAACAGAGAAAATCTTCAGGTCATCTGCATAGAGCAAGAAGTTTGAGAAGGAGAAGCAATCACTGATGTCATTTATAAAGAGGACAAAGAACAAAGGGCCTAAAATACTTCCCTGCGGGACTCCAGAAGTGGCGACGAAAGGCTTCGAGATGGCATGATCAACAACGACGACGCACTGTCGGTTGCTCAAATAAGATTTAATCCAATCCAAGAAGACTGAATGAAACCCCAAGATCGAAAGCTTAGACAGGAGTATGTCATGAGAGACTTTGTCGAAAGCCTTGGAGAAATCGGTATAGATTGTGTCCACTTGGGAATTATTCTGAAAAGCAGAGAAACAGTAATTACTAAAGACCGCAAGATTAGTGACAGTTGAGCGGGACGCAACAAAACCATGCTGGTTAGGTGATATTAAACTCTTTACAGCAAAGTACAGCTTCTCCTTGATTATGCCTTCGAAAAGTTTTGAAACCGTGGAGAGCTTGGAGATTGGGCGATAATTAGAGACGTCGTTTTTGTTCCCGCTTTTAAAAATAGGAGTAATTGTCGCTAGTTTCCAATCATCGATGAAAACACCAGAGGAAAGCGACATATTGAACATTAATTGTAGAGGGTATGCGAGCGAGGGACAGTTCTTTAGGAGAATGGGTGAAAGACCATCGGCATCGGTTTGTGTTGATGGCTTCAATCGTTTCATACCACTGAGCACGTCACTTAGGGATAGAGTTAGGGAACCGAAATTGATTGATGAATCAGATTTAAAGGAGAAGTTGCTACTGGACGCACAATCCGAAACGAAATTAGAAAAGAAAAAGTCCGCAAAGAGATCAGCAGCTTCCGGAGCAGAACTGGCAGATTTATCTCCGAAGAAAACAGTCGAGGAAATAGACGAGCTGTTATTTTTAGAATTAATGAATCGCCAAAAGGCCTTAGGGTTAGTATTGATATTGGCTTCAAAGTTGAAAATATAATTACGATATAAAAATTTATTGAGGCAATTAAAATCCTTCTGGGCACTGAGAAACTTAAGATAGTAATGATTACTAGAGCTTTGTCTGTATTTCTTGTAATATTTGCTTTTTATATTCTTTAGATGTTTAAGCCTTTTTGTATGCCAAGGGATTTTATTCTTCCTCTTTTTGATAACCGGAATAGTATTAACACAGAACATATAAACTTTAGATTTGAAAGCAGAGAAACAATCAGAGACATCATAGTTCGCAAAAAGAATATTCCAGTCAACATCAAGGAGCACATTATTCAGTGCAGGAAAGTCAGCATGGGTGAAGTTGAAAGAGGGTCTGGGACTGCCAGAAGACAAGGGGAAAACATAGAATTCACAGTCTAGAATAATTGGAACGTGATGCCTGTCAGAGGACGAGAAGGGGAAAAGACATTCAAGCAACCTAAACTTAACATTAACACTAAGGAAGATTAGAACTAAGATTCTACCCAATTTGTTAGAAAGGCCATTTATTTGATGAAGGTCCAGACTCAGCAAAGTATCTATAACATATAGTTCTAAAGGGGAATTTACATTAGACGGAATAAGGGAGGTGACATCACTTGTAGTAGACCAATTGACATTGCAAAGATTAAAGTCACCGAGAACACAAATATGGTTATCGCCAATCTTATCGGTGACTAAGGAAACGATATTGTC
The DNA here is from genome assembly GCA_963971225.1 of Melieria omissa. Lineage (NCBI taxonomy): Eukaryota > Metazoa > Arthropoda > Insecta > Diptera > Ulidiidae > Melieria > Melieria omissa. The sequence goes on from OZ020270.1 coordinate 43,631,798, forward strand.
GACATGAGATTTGTACAAAGAGTAAGCACTGTCCGGGGGAATATAAGAAACACAGAGAAAGAGTAATCCAGAAGAACCTTTGATACGAACACAAAGCTGGTCAAGAATTAAATCTTCATCATCGAGTGTAAAGCGCGATGCATGGAAATTGCGCTTAACAGCGATCAAGACCCCGCCGCCTCTAGAGCAGCCAGTTTTGGCCGCATCTCTATCTTTACGAAAAACATCATAAACGTTGGCATCAAAAAATTCATGATCGAAAAAATTCGCGTTCAGCTAGGTTTCCACGAAAACGAAGACGTCGTATTCCTGGTGAGAGCTGAACAGGAACAATTTTGAAGATTTAGTTCTAAGGCCCGAAACATTTTGAAAGTAAATCTTTATGCCATTACGATCAAAGGGGACTGATGAGGGTGCTAAAGCTGCATCACCTTCTCTCCTTTGTGTTGAAAAAAAACGAAAGGGGCGGATGCAAACATTGGCAGGACAACAATCAGAGTTAAGCAGTTTATCAAATGAAGATTCAGGAATACCGAGCTTGAAGTTAATCTTTTTGAGCGACGAGATCGAAACATCTTTCTTGACCAGTTTATAGCAAGACAGCAAATTTTTGTCCACAGCAGAATGTTTAGCAACATAATCCATAATGTTGTCTTCAGAAACGGTAGGAGAGAAAGATGAGAGATGTAGCCACTTGAGGCGAACAGCAACGTCGAGATTAGAATTCGTGTTTGAGCCAACAACACGAAAACCATCGTTTCGTCTCTTCTTACTGACAGTAGTCCACTCAGCATTACTTTTGGAGGGCTGTGAATTGGCGGATAAAGTTGGATGTGTAGAAGCAGCATGAACAACAGCAGCAGCACTCGGTGACCGATCAGAGAACCAGGCATCAGAAGCAGCATGTGGAGTACTGAGAGCAATTGGCGACGCAATAGATTTGCACGCACATTCACGGCGGACCCTCTGAGACCCAGTGGCAGCAGGCGGCACAACAACAGCATCAAGCGACGTTTGAGCAGTAGGCAAGGAACTCAGTTGCTCGTTTCGTTTTTTCCTACTCACGGTAATGCACTCAGCATTGTTTTTGGCAAGCGTCGAAGAGGCCGATAAAGTTGGATGCGAAGCAGCATCGAGCAACGAAATAGCAGCAGGCAATGAACTCGACTGCACGTCAGCGACAACAACAGCATCAAGCGACGAAATAGCAGCAGGCAATGAATTCGTCTGCACGTCAGCGACAACATCAGCAGCGGACGGGTTTCCATAGAAACACTCTCCATCAACAGCAAGCGAGATTATCGGGGAGACCCCAGCTACCTGTTGGGCCCAAGTGAGGTTGTTGTGAGCGTGGACAGCGGGCGTCTGTGCCGCTACAGGGCGCGAGGGAGACTTAGCAGCAGCAGAAGAAAATGATGAGCGAATTACCGCAATTTCAGTCGAGATGAGAGCCAAGCGCTTTGCATTCTCCTGCTCCAAAGAAAGCGACTTTGTTGTTTCCGCAGCAATAAATGATTTTAGGTCATCAAACTGGGAAACTAATGACTTGCAGATTGCCTCCACGGCACTTAGAATTTTGTTGAAGCCGGATCTCTGGGGTTCCAGTACAGCATCACGGGCACCAATGAATTTCGTAGCCATTCCATTGCATTCGGTGCAAAAGTACGCAAAGTTCCTGTTGGATTTGAGTAGCTTCAACTCATATTCGGTGACAACTCCAACGCAACAGCTACGATGAAAGAGCTGCTTGCAGAGGCCACTGCAAGGAATAATTTGGCTATCTCCTCTGGTAAATTGTTTACCACATTTCCCGCAGAAATCATCCATGGGCAAAGATGAAACCGGACACTAGCAGTCCACTTTAAGCGAAAGTGCTTTTACTTTACAACAACGCAGGTCAGGAACAAATAAACACGTCCTTTCTCTCTGACGACTGACTCTTTTGCCATGGAAACTGCACATGTGTGCACCCGTGCACACGAAATTCACTTTTTTCCATTTTCTTCTCAGTCAACGCGGTAGTCTGATATTAACGGCTGTCAAAAACAAACTAAATGTCGCAGCTTGGTAAATTTTTGAAAACAGTCAACTGACAGATGACTGTTGACGGGAGCAGTGTTGCCATTTCAAAATTTCACGGGAAATTCAAAAAGTCACGGACTTATTGACCCGCCCTCGTAGCAATATAAAATATCAGCGCTTCTTATGTAAAATCGTGTTAAATTACATTTAAGGAATTCATGTAAACCGCAGTTTTTTCAGTAATTTTCATGTGCACGCAGTGCTGCCACATTCTGTACTTATTCACCACGATTTCAATTTTATACAATTTTTATTTAATTTTATATAATTTTTCAACAACAATTTGACAGTTCTTGTCATACAGAATCGACGTCTGGTTGTCAAAGAGTGGCGCTACTTAGGATTTACTTTGCATCAACTGTGCGCTGTGATGATGTTACTGCTGCTGTTATGCGCCTTGCTTTCAGCGCAGCAGGTCCCATACGCACTTCGGCTAGTCGAAAATATTCGCAAAATTGTGTGCGTTGCCTTCACACGCAATGAAATAATCAACCACCAAAAAGGCCAACAAAAGCAACAACACAATTTCACTTGTTCGCGCTTATTTTTGTGTATATACCTTTTTTTGTTGACGATCGCTTTCGCTTCAACAAATTTGCTGATGATGAAACTTCGCCTGATGGACATATTTCTTGGTCGATTATTTGCAGGTTATATGAATTGGATAAAAACAATTCAACCCGCCTTTGTCCCAAATTGACAACAAAGCATATTCATCATAATTCATTTGAAAAAATGAAGGTTAAATACGCAACTCAAATATTTAGCAATACTGTATCCGCAGTCATAAAATCTTTGGTTGAAAATGGCTGTTATAATGATTGCAAAGAAAAAGCTTTGTCCACAGCTATATTTATTGAAAAAATAAACAGACTTTTTGATTATTTGAATAGCCATGTTCTTTTTGATAAAAATCCTTTCCGATCAGCTCTTCGTGAGAATAACAATATACAAAATTATTTGAAGGAAATGAAAACCTATGTCAAAAGTTGTCAGTATCCTAAAACTGTATACTGGTGAAATGGTAAATTTATATATATATTATTTGAATAGCCATGTTCTTTTTGATAAAAATCCTTTCCGATCAGCTCTTCGTGAGAATAACAATATCCAAAATTATTTGAAGGAAATGAAAAACTATGTCAAAAGTTGTCAGTATCCTAAAACTGTATACTGCTGAAATGGTATAGTTTTATCAATTACTTCCGTTTTGTCTCTTTCACAAGATATCTGGGCGGAAAAATCCAATTTTCTTTTATTATCAAGACTTAATCAAGACCCGCTTGAAAATCTTTTTTATTTGGTAAGAAAAAGAGGAGTTACAAACAATAATCCTTCACTTTTTGAGTTTGACCAAATTCTCGCGAAAATGATCTCAATGAAAATAATAGCATTTACGGCAGGAACCTCCAATTGTGAACCAACTGACGAAGGTTCATTTATAACAATTAACAATAATACCAGTTTGTTTGAAATTGACAATGAAACTCAAAATGCTATAAATCAAGAGTTCGGTGAAGAATTTTGCTTATCAAAGGATATATTTGATGCAGAGAAAGCGAATTCTTCAAATGCCTTAGAGATTATAAAAAATGAGCATATGAGTGATGGTTCCCTTCGTTATTTCTCTGGTTTCATATTGATGCAAACTATTGAAAAATTTGACTGTCATAACTGCAAAAAGTTAATAAAAGATGAGCTTTGTAATTTACAAAGAAACGAAATGTTTATATTTTTCAAAAATTTCAACTATTTTAACAGTAGTTTAAAACTAAAAGCTCCAATCGACTAATTTTTTTTTTACAGTTTTTTTTTTTACATAACAAAAGTAGATGAATACAAAATGTGGTTTGCAGAACCGTCTACATGTAGGGAACATAAGCAATTTATATTAGATTACTTTTTAATAATTTTGCTAAGAAAAAATTGCATTTGGCTCAAAGAGCAAATTGCAAGTAAACCGAAAAATAAGAAGAAAATAAAAATACTAAAGAACACGTAAACCTACTAAATAATATAAATTTTAAGAAAATGATAATAATAAATAATGATATGTTGCTATTAATATATGAATTTAAAAATTTATCGGTATGAATTTTATTAGGCCAGAAGGCAACGTAGCCTACATGAATGCCAAAATTGCACAGCAGAAATTCATGGTTTTGGATTTTTATCAATAGGAACGCACACTCTACTGTACGTCTTTGCGAATTCACATGGTTCATTATTCATAGCAGAACCGAAAGCCATGGAAATTCAATTTGTTTTTCATCTTGTGCAGTTGCTCGTATTGTTTTCATTCGCCTCAGCGCATACACAAGCAACACGCACATTTATTTTCACACGGACACACACCCTTGCATATTCGAATTTGCAAACGGTACGCCGCGGCGCGCCGTCTCGTGACCGGCAGCACAGCACAGCTCGCAATTGATGTTCCTTGTCGAACATCCCACAAAGAATCAAGGTGAACTTCGAAAATTTAAGTTTGACGAAGCCAGCGACAGAACTTCGTATAGCCGAAGTACGTGTTGGACCTAATGTGCTAGATTTGCATGACCGAAAAATTTGGACTGCGTTTTACCTCTATGTGTTTATTTGCTTAGTGATCATATTCAAATTCAATTTGAGCAGCAACAGCTTTGGCTACATCATCACAACGAGTTTTAGCTATAGTTAGAATACTGTCTTTGAACGAAAGTGTAGTCACTTTAAAAATCTTACGTCGGTACTGCAGTACTTTTTTCTTCTCAAACTCTTCAATTAATTCATTGCCGCAAAATAAACAACACTGATTGAAGCAAAATGTAGTTTCACTTACTCGTGCTCTAGTACGAGGAGGACTTATTTTTGATGAACCAGCTTCTTCTTCTTGGCGCCGTCTTTTCACAGCATCAAAGCTACTTTTTCGAGTATAATTTTTTCGACACTGCACATGAATTTTTACAGATGTCTGGTCTTTCAGGTACTCCGAAAACTCATCACCTCTTTCAATACTTGCATCAATTAATGCTTTCATGCCGCGATCAACGGTAACAACTCCACTTTCAGTCAAAGGTTGACTACAAATAAAGCAGAATTGCGACATTTTTTTTTTTAAAACAGTAAAATGCACAAACTTTGTTACAAAATATAAGCGATAGCCACGAGTTGTCACTACGAAAGAATGCTTACGACTAACAGTATTTTGTTGAGTATGATACCTTTGAAGCAGCCGCCGTGGCTCAGTTGGTTAGTGCGCGGTCCAGCGAGTCGCATGCAGAGCGACGCAAGATCGAATACTGCATGTAGTAACACCTAAAAAAAATAACGGGAAACTCGTTTTCTCTTTCGGTGGCTGTCCTCTCAGCTGGAAATGGCAAACCTCTGAGAGTAAAAATTGCCTATGAAAAAGCTCCCAACCTGCCGTTCGGAACCGGCATAAAACTGTAGGTCCCTTCCACCCGCGTACAAAATTCACACGCACAACACGGGTGGTTGCGGGAAGCTAGGCCTTAGTCTCGCGTAAGCGGGCTGTCGTGCCAATCAATTAAGGCAGGTTCTCACCTTGTGGAAAAAAAAATACAAATTTTTTTTTTTTGCCTTATCGTGTAGATATATGTTTGCTCCAGAAATTTCAGATCAAAATCTGAAAAATTACAAAAGTTACAGGCCGTTACAAAGAGCAGTGTAGAGCACCGGCCAAGCGCGCTTTAAACTTTAAACGCGTTTTTCTCAGAACCACATTTTCGGACCTTACGGAAGTGATTGAAGGCGCTGGAATGAACCAATCGTCACCAAATTTTTTTCTAAATGTTCCTTAGGGTTTTTTTCTAATAAACGAACTACGATCAGCCAAAAATATTGAAAATTGTTTATTTAAAAAAATAATTAGTGAACAAAAAAATGCAAAAATCTTAATTTTTTTTTTCAAAACCTCATAACTTTTTTAATTTCGATTTTTTTCTCATGATCGTAGTTCATTCAATAGATAATACGGTACACATTAAGAATGTGTTCGATTTTTGTGTTTCCGATCACGGGTTTTGACGGAATCACTTCCGGTAGCGGGACACCTCCTCGCCGTCATGCCGCCACTGATGGACGCCCCCTCCCCCCCTTTTTTTGATTCATTCAATTTTAAAAATTGTATTCTCTAAATAAATGTGTGTTCATATCCAGAAACAATTTTCAGCGTTGTATCTTTAACCGTTTTCTCAAAAAAAATTCCTAAAAAATGCACTTTTTCGGATCCACAAGGTGAGAACCTGCCTTAATTAAAAAATTAAATGATACCTTTGAAACGGAGCAGGTATACGAGCATCGCCACGCTGACAATTGAATGGAAGACAGATGTTACTAAATGAAAATAGGGGCGGAGTTTTTGACGTTCATTTATATTCTAAGAATTTTATAATTTGTATTTATAAGACATAGGGACTCATAGGTTTACTCTTATAACGGTTGAAAAATGTATATAAAACATTTTAAAATTTTTGTTTTCCAGTTTAGTATTACGAGTTTTTTTAAGTAAAGTGCACTTTCCCAATAGGGCATTTTGTGGTGGCTTATGTGACTTACTGCATTGGAAATTATAATTATATATTAAATTATATATATTTCCCGATTTTTAGTAAACATTTCATGAAATTTGGTGCACTGAAAGCGAAGTTATTGCATATGAAGTGAAAGTGTGTTTGTGTCGTCGTACAAAAATGAGCATCGAACAAAGATCAAATGTTAACTTTTGTTTTAAAAATGTTTAAACTGTAACGGAAACATTTAAATTAATGAACCAAGTTTATAATGATGATTGTTTATACCGTGCTGGAGTTCATAAGTGGGAAACGCGATTTAAAAACGATTGTCTGGTCATAAATGATGACTAACGTGTTAGCCAACTGAATTCCGCGATCACCGCAGATTCCATCAAAACTTGGAGGTAATTCATACAAGATTAGCCTAAATCTTCATTGAAGTTCTTAAAATTCGATCAAATCCTCAAATTAACCACAAATTTGATAATTTTCAATTACATGAAAACATATTTTGTTTAGAAATTTGTTTCATGTTTAAAATTGAATTATGTCATTTTGTATACAAAATACCTACCTGGGTGATCCCAGGCGCTTTTGCTGCCATTTTGAATAAAACTCACAATAAATTTTTTTTACGTACCTAATTATGTGTTCATAAACCCTCTGGAAAGAAATCTTCTAATACTTATTTATTGTGAGTTTTACTCAAAATAGCGGCGGAAGTGCCTGGGGTCATTTGAGTGAACGACATGGGTAAACGACATATACAAAAATCTTTGGTAAGGCGAAGGTTAAGCATCTCAATGGCATACATTTATCGCATTTTAACTGAACATTGGGCCATCTCATCTATCGACACTTGTTTTTTTGTTTACTAAAAGTCGAATTTTAACCATCAACCACTCCTCGTTTTTACTTGATGCGGCTCCGTGGACTTTCACCTTTTCAAAAAATGCATTTGCCGATGAAAAAAAGCGTTTTGAGAACGTAGAAACAATCCAAAAGGCTTGTACCGACATCCTGAAGCACATTTTGGTCGACGAACTAAACTACTCTTTAGACATGTTTTTAGATCATACAAATCGCTGTATTGAGCGTAAACGAGACTATTAACCCCTTGACGTATCAGTTAGCGCAACGAAATTCGTTTCCAACTGTTGGCACACAACTTGCACAAAACAAACCGGTTTTGATGCTTACAAACGGCTGCAAAAAAAAAAATATTTTGCTCACTACCCGGGCAAATGCCCGATTTAAAAAATTGAAATGCCCAATTTAATTTTTCTAAAAAACAACACTGACCACGAGTCAGACTCGTGTTAATCATGTTAGGCACAGAAATTGTACCACGAGTCAGACTCGTGATAATCATGTTAGGCACAGAAATTGTACCACGAGTCAGACTCGTGGAAATACGTCAAGGGGTTAAAAAACAAATTAGTTTCGCCAAAAATTGTTTTGGTTATTATTCTTTTAAATGTTTAACGTACATACGATGTATAGTGATTGAAAATGTTGACAAATTATAGGCTATGGGGGGGTTCTAACACCCAAAAACCCCCCCTTGGCTACGCCCCTGATATAAAAGTACATATTACCACAGAATAAACAATATACAGAATGCGCATCTTGTGTAAAGAAAATTTTCTTTGCGGGTTCCAGCGGTAGGACCCGTTTGTGGATGCGGGGGAAGCAGTAAAGGGGACGAGAACGCACAGAGCGCGAGAGCGTAAGCTGAGAAGCTGCGACCGCGCACCACACACTGTGGTTGTTGTTGTTGGGCAACAAAGCGATGTGCCGCTTGCATGTTGGTGGTGGTGGCTCCTGCTTGCTCTCCACTTGCTTTTTTACAAACAAGAACAAGAAGTGGACAGGCAAAGTTTGCATAGAAAAATTGATTGAGCGAACGCCAAGACGAATAAATAAGGTGGTAGCACTACGGAAAAAAAATTCAGTCGATTTTATTAGTTCTTTTGGTCTGTTTGTAAAATAGATGTTGTAAAAAGTACAAATGGCTACAATGAAAATAAACATATGTGTAAAAATATTGGAACAACCAACCCGCATTAAGAAAGTGATAATAAGTGGGAAACTATTGCTACAATGTTGTGCTAATTAAAATGTTTAATCAGTTCTGGTGCTGCAACTACCTGTTGAATTTGCCTTGGCGATCGCTTTGTCAAATCAACCACCATTTCAATGTGCCCGAGTAAAGCCAAGCTGGCTTGCTACGGCAAGCAACAACATTGCGTGTTGTTGTCGAAATGAGAATAAAGCCCAAAACCATCGAATCTATGCCTGTACATCAATTCGCGCTTACTCTCTCGGTTCCCTTTACATTTTCCTCACCTTTGTTGCTTCCCGCCCGCGTCTGAAATGAAATCGCAAAATTATTTAAGATGCGCCTTCTGTATATTGTTTATTCTGTGATATTACCAAAGAATATGAAGTAATATAGAACGCGCATGTAGGCACAAAAGTGTTTTCGGCTGTTATGATCAGTGTTGCCACTAAGAATTTTTTTCTCCTACCAAAATTGGTCCAAAATCAATCTCAGCCTACCAAAATAAATTTAAAATTTAATAAAAATTAATACTTTCTTCATAAAAACTTTTGCAAATAAATTACCAGTCCATGATTCGTTTTCTTGCACAGGACCTTTTTTACAGAATGAATAAAAGCGCGAATTTTCAATAATTTCTTCTTTGTTTAAACCTTTTTTTTATTAATGAGAATATCAAAAACTCCGCGAAAATGTGAGTGAATTTGGCCGCTTAAGGGGGTCGTCTACGTAGCGGCCCGATTTTCGAGCCTTTTTTTTCAAAATTTATTACGAAAGAAGATATTCACTCAGTTTTTCTTGTTTTTTGTTTATTTAATCGTAATCTTTCAAGTGGCAAGATCATACAAATTATATTTCTACATATTCGAGTGCGGGATGACCTTGAACCTGCCCTCATCAGTTTTTTTATATTAATTTCCCTGCAAGATTTTGGGCCAACCACGTAACCTACAACAAAAAAGGAAACTAATCTATAATTGATATTACATCAGCTATACTTATACACGAGCTTTTTGTAAAATTCAAAAATCTCTCGAAATGGTGGACATTTTTGAAAACAAAAGTTATTTTTTCCCTTTTTTCAAAAGTTTATTGCCTGTTATAATAAAAAACAATAATATTTTGTCAAAAGCTCGTGTCTACTCATAGCGAATGTTTTCTGAGCAAGTAAAAAAAGAAATCGATGCGTGTAAAACTTTTCTTAAAATCGTGCAAGTAAGTTAGAAAAATACAACTTTCGGGAAAACGCGTTTAAAGTACACAGGGAGAGTGTGGAAACACCGTGAGCGAGCGTGCTCAATGCTCTACAGCTCAATAACCGTGAAGAGTTTACCCAAATCCTTTGGAGATAACATTCCTCACGTCTTCCAAATGAAAATTATGTAAAAAAAAACGATTTTGTAAAACTTTGTACGTAGACGACCCCCTTAAAGGTCAAAAAAGTAAAAAGTCTTCATGTAAATGCATGAAGATTTACGCAGCAACTTCAAAAGAGCATTGCAAAAAAAAGCAGGGGGAAAAAGCTTTCGTTTTTTCTTTTTTCTTTTTTACATCCTTCCTCAAATACTGGGTTGGCACATAAATGCATATCGAAAGCAGAGACTTTAAAATCATACAAAATTTAATAGAAAATGTATTAATGCAGTGTGTTGCCTACCAAAATTCCTTGAAAATCACAACAAACCAACCAACCTACCAAAGCCTTAATTTAGGAAACGAAGCTACCAATTTTGGTCCAATTGGACCAAAACGGCAACACTGGTTATGATGCGAGCGGAAAAGCGAAGCGTAGGCATTTGAGAATGTTAAGTTCATAACGTTTTCTGTTAGATTTTCGTAGGACAACTGCAAAAAGCAATGTTATTGTTCGCAACGGCTTCACTCGTGTACATTGAAATGCAGCGTAGCAAGGAAAGAGCAAACAATGAACCAAAGCATCGTCATTATCGTTTCAGCGAAGATGAGTCGGGATTCGCTAATGTTTCTGTTGTTGTTTATTGTGTGTATGCTTTTTTGGTTTTGCTGCATGGCTGTTTGTGGTGTATGGCTGTTTGCTCAAATGCTGCGCTTTGATTGATTTTTAAAACCTGCAAATATTTAGACGTGGTTGAATCCAATTTGAAATTTCTACAAATATTTTTACGTGGCGAGTTCCAAGTAAAATCATTTGTTTATATTTTGACGTGGTTGATACCAATTTTGAACCTTTTGCAGCGGTTTTTTTGACGTGGTTGAATCCAATTTGAAATTTCTACAAATATTTTTACGTGGCTTATTCCAAGTAAAATTATTTGTTTATATTTTGACGTGGTTGATACCAATTTTGAAGTTTTTTAACCCTCGTACACGCACACGGGTCTGGCCAGGCATATTTCGATTTTGCGCGTTAATTTAACATAGTTTTAATATATGGATCGGAATGAAACTCCGGGTACCCTTCAAAATTTTCATTGGCTTTCGATCTGTGCAATCAAATTTTGGACAACATTTTTCGAACAGGACGAAAAAAAAGGATTAAAAAAATCCAACTTAGTTCACGCACTTGGTGCCTGGCCAGACCCCTATGTATTTACATGCATTTGTATGGGAATAGGAGGTGCGCGCCGTCGAATTTCTAGTTCAAGTAGGTAAATGATTTTGATTTCTTACCTTTCTATTTTGTTTTGGCATAGAATCAGCTACATGTGTGTAAAAAATATACTTGAAAAATAATCGAAATGCAGAAAAAAACAACTTTTTGTTTCGATAATTTTTTTTCGTTTATTACAAGCCAAAACAAAGAATATTGAACGAAAGGAATGGAAATCTAATGATTTTTATGATGAAATGGAATCGGATTATGGGTTTCGGGGAATGCATGCAAAGCATGTATAATCGATTTTTGAGTGTTGTTGACATACAGCGTTTGTACATTTGGAGCAAAAAAAACGAGTTTTTCGACGAATTTTATCGCCTTCTTGTAAACAAACTCGACAGTCTCTGGCCGTAGAGACTGTCGAGTTTGTGTATTAGTGTATCAGGACCGCTGCTATGTGAAACTATTGAGCTGCTGGGTAATTGTATTGCTCTACCGAAGAACGATTCAAAAGCCAAACGAGTCGTAAGCTGTGCGAGAATATGTGGTTTATTCATGCGATTTTCGATATTTGCGAGAACCAATGTTTTTGAAATCGTATCCAAAAAAGTACGACGTCCGTCTTTTCGAGTGGTTCCCTCGTTTTTTTGCAAATGATATACACTTGCTAGAAAAAGTCTACGTACAAGCCCATGTTCTTTATATTTTCATGCAAAATATGTGCAAATAAGTTCATATTGATACAAAATAAACTTTTATTCATTGGCAGTAATTCAATAATAAATTTAATAAGCATTTAAGCAATCATAACGTTGTAATAGTAACAAAAGCAGACATAAACAGAAAAATATACAGAATATTCATCAGAAAAAGTGTACGTACAAGTAAAATAAACATTGTAAAAATTCTTGTAAATGATAATTTTGAAGAAGTTAGTAACTAGTTGGGTATCCTTTACGGTTAATAACTTCAGCCAGGCGTCTTGGCATGGATTCGACTAACTTAAATATCATCATCGGATGAAATTTTGTTCCATTCCTCGCTTAACACATCTTTGAGCATTGTTTTGGAGGTTATGGAGTGCTGGCGGATTTGACGCTCCAAAAAATCCCACAGATGCTCAATTGGATTAAGGTCCGGTGATTGGGGTGGCGTTCGTAACTGTTTGGGAACATTATATAATAACCAAAGCTTAACAATTTCGGCAGTGTGCTTTGGGTCATTATCTTGTTGAAAGAAGAAATCCCCGACTAGGCCCAATTCCTCGACACTCTGCTTTAAGTTGGCTTTTAAAAGGTTTAAATATACCATTTTATCCATCGTTGACTCAATATATTGCATTCGACCCACTCCTTTGCTGGCCATGCACCCCCAAATCATCACACCACCTCCTCCGTGTTTTACAGTTGCTGTGAGGTTGGCTTTATTGAGCGATGTGCCAGGTTTTCTCCACACTAACTTTCGTCCCTTGATACCGAAAATACAAAATTTACTTTCGTCCGAAAAAAGAACTTGTTTCCAAAAGTCAGGCGACTTATTTACATACTCTCTGGCGAAGGCAAGACGCTTCTGTCTATTGGTCACCGAAATAAATGGCTTCTTACGTGCCACGCGACCATGGTAACCAGCCCTTTTCAGAATTTTCCGCACTGTATCGTCGCACATCGTTTTCTTATATTTGTCTTTGATCTGTTGCGAAATTTTGGACGCCGAAAGCGTGGGGTTTTGCTGCACACATCGCAGGACATTTCGTGTTTCTCGATTGGTCAATATTGGTGGGCGTCCAGAACGAGGCTGCGACACAAATGTTCCAGTTAATTTATAATTCTTTACCACTGCTTGGATCGAGGAATGTGTTCTGCCCACTGTTTGGCCGATTTCGCGATAAGTTTTTTTTTCTTTCCATAGTTTAACTATGATTTCCCTTTCGGAAGGACTTATTTCTTTTCTTTTTACCTCCATTGAGTAATTTCACTTTTAAAGTAATTATTTCTTTAAGGCTGCAATAAGAAATATTTGTTCTTAACACAAGTAACAGAAATTGTAAGTTTTCTACGCAATAAACTCGAATTTAAGTAACGGTAATTGACATCTTCTTCTTGTACGTAGACTTTTTCTGTGCTGCCATACTGGGTATTTTTGGTTAATTATCGAACGGCAGCCGCCGTGGCTCAGTTGGTTAGTGCGCGGTCCAACGAGTCGCATGCAGAGCGACGCAAGTTCGAACACTGCATGTAGTAACACCTAAAAAAAATAACGGGAAACTCGTTTTCTCTTTCGGTGGCTGTCCTCTCAGCTGGAAATGGCAAACCTCTGAGAGTAAAAATTGCCTATGAAAAAGCTCCCAACCTGCCGTTCGGAACCGGCATAAAACTGTAGGTCCCTTCCACCCGCGTACAAAATTCACACGCACAACACGGGTGGTTGCGGGAAGCTAGGCCTTAGTCTCGCGCAAGCGGGCTGTCGTGCCAATCAATTATTATTATTAATTAATCGATAACAAAATATTTACTGATCGGTGATAATTTAAATGTTGTGAAATTGTTGGTAATTATCAACATCAAACATCGAAGGCATATTTTCATAATTTTTGTCATATTTAATTTTGATTTTGCTTCGTTCAAACGTTTAGCATGCTTTGTACGTAGACTTTTTCTGGCGAGTGTATGTTGCCAAAGTCATAACATCAATCATATTGCAAAAAAACGTCTGGTTGGTCGTTTTGTTGTATAATGCGTAAGCATTTGGTCCATCGTATCAACGCCAGCCTTAGTCGAATTACAATACAAAATCGCGTCGGGTTTCATTGCTTCGCCTTCGATGTTTTTGTGTAATGAACGGTGGAAAGTAAATTGACCGTCTTGTTTTTTTTTCGTAACGTAGCTGCACAGCGAAACAAGATTGTCATGAAAACCAAACACAGATGAAAGGATCGGCCGTTTATTGCTTTTCATTACTTCTTTTGGAAGACATCTTTTGTTGGATCGAATGGTGCCAACAAATGCGAGACCAAGTGCAGCCAAACGCTTAGTACCATCGAGTGTAGTGAAGAAATTATCAGCTACAATTGTTCTGCCGCTGTTGGTGTAACGATTTGTAAAATGCATCTACACATTTTCACCTTGATTCACCTCTCGCTCAGCTCCTTGTTCCCTTCCAGTGTATAATTTGCCTTGCAATGGAAATTTTGTCTTCGAATCGCATGCCCACCACACTTTTATGCCATATTTGGCCGGTTTCGATGGAATGTATTGTGTAAATTTTGTGCGGCCACGATATGGAAAAAGCTGCTCATCGATGGTAACATTTTCGTGCGGTTCATAATAGCGGCCAAGATTTTCGTTCAAAAAATTCCATATATCACGAATCGGAGCTGCTCTATCGGTTTGTTGACGAAATTCACGTGTACGATTGTTATCAAAACGAATATATCTGGACAAAGCAATGAATCGTTTGTGGGACATAGCTGCACGAAATATTGGCAGCGCATTGGAATGCCATAACAAACGCGAATCCTGCATATTAACACTTCGTTCAATAATGTGTGTGACTAACTAATTAAAACACATTTTTTTGCCAAAATTCGTTTTTATTCATCAACATAGTCCCCTTTTAGAGAGATGCAATCATTCCAACGCTTTTCAAATCTTTCGATACCGCCTTTGCAGAACGATTTTTCTTTGCCTTCAAAATAGGCGTTAGTTTCGGCGATTACTTCATCATTTGAGCCAAATCTCTTACCACGGAGCATCTTTTTGAGGTCTGCGAAGAGCCAGTAGTCGCTGGGGGCCAGATCTGGAGAATACGGGGGATGAGGAAGCAATTCGAAGCCCAATTCATGCATTTTTGCCATCGTTTTCATCGACTTGTGACACGGTGCATTGTCTTGGTGAAACAACACTTTTTTCTTCTTCATATGAGGCCGCTTAATCGCGATTTCTTCTTTCAAACGTTCCAACAACGCTATATAATAGTCGCTATTGATTGTTTTCCCTTTTTCAAGGTAGTCGATGAATATTATTCCGTGCACATCCCAAAATACTGACGCCATAACCTTGCCAGCCGATGTTTGTGCCTTTGGACGCTTTGGGCGGCTTTCACCGGTTGCATGCCACTCAGCAGACTGCCGATTTGACTCTGGAGTGAAATGGTGGATCCATGTTTCATCCATTGTGATGTACCGACGCAAAAACTCCGACTTCTTGCGCGTAAACATGTCCAAACAGCTCTTTGAATCATCGATTCGTTGTTGTTTTTGCTCCGGTGTGAGCAAACGCGGCACCCATTTCGAAAACACCTTTTTCATAACCAAATGTTCGTGTATTATGGTGTGTACACTGCCTGCTGATATCTTTAGAATGTCAGCAATCTCCCCCACTTTCACTTTACGGTCGGACATAATGATTTTCAGTGTTTTTTCAACGATTTCCGGAATAACAGCGTCATTTGGCCGTCCAGTAGATGGAATGTCATCGGTGTCTGTACGACCAGGTTTGAATTCGGCATACCAATAACAAATGGTTCTTTTTGATGGAGCAGAGTCCGAATAATGTTTTTCCAGCCATTCCTGGCATTGAACAGTATTTTGTTTCATTAAAAAACAATGATAAATCAGCACACGGAATTGCTTTGAATTCATTTTTTTTGAAAACTCAAAAGTAGTGTCACTTAAAGCACTGTAACTTGTAAACTAATGGTCGGATTGACATATAATTTTGACAGTAAGCCTAAAAAGGTTCACAATTTCGAAAAAAATTATTGATTTAGTATTAGTGCCGCCATCTATGTGTCAGTCACACACATTATTGAACGAAGTGTTATTGTGCGCCACGCCAGAAGCCAAAATAATGCCAATAAATGCATCCAGCTCAGTGCTGGTCAAATCAACCCATTCTCTTGGTTTCGATTCTGGATTTTGTTCGTTCCATTTTCGAACAGCCTCTTTTCCATGTCGATTCGTTTCAGTAATGATGATGTACGAAATATTTTGTGAAAAAAAAGCTTGAATACCTCGAGTGGAATGATGTTTTGTGTTTTGGGTCCACCTCGAAAGCGCATGATATTATGCTGACGTACACGAGATGCAGCGGGCTCAGCTTTGCTCCATTTGGTACCGTCTTTGCCATACATAAAACCGTCATCAACTTCGCCCGATGCATCAATTTGTGGTTGAGCTTGGGCTCCCTCTTCGTCTTCAATCTCTTCGTCGCTATCCAGAATTTCATTTGCCTCAATCTCCACTTCATTTTCTACGTCCGATGCGTCATAATCTGGAAAATAATTAGCGTCTCTGTCGTCGTCATCATCATGGAATGGATCAATTTCCTCGTCACCCTCTGGATCACGTTCAAAATCACGCAATAAAGCCGCCGATAATCGTGTATGAAAATCAGTACTGAGACTTCTTCTACGGAATCGCGTTCTACGAATTCAATTTCATCACCCATAATTGAAAATAAAAAACAAACACAAAATTGGCGCGCAAAACTTTTTTTAGCTCTCACAGTCGTTGTTTTCTGTAGACGTTCTATCGACAACTGACCTAAAAACAGGTGAAATGATTTCATGTGCATTTTTAGCTCACTCACATTACATATTCTATCTAGTATGCCATGCTTGACACTCATACATACGTATACATATGCATAGGCATACATGTGTGTTTTTCTAAAACAATATTCTTTGTTTTGGCTTTAGTACAGTAAATAGAGACAAATAAATCACATTTACTAAAAAAAAATACTTAATGGCTGAAATTTTGAGGGTGTGTTCGGGGGCATGTCCTGAGTCTAAAACTGAGTTTTCGTATTCGAGGGGGTGGGGGAAGATACTACCCCCTGCTTATTTAGGGGTGAGTTCGTTTTAATTCCATATCTCCGGTGCTATTGCTCGTACCGACAAGTCCGAGGGATCAAATTTGTGGGGAATAAAATTATCTATCTAATGATAATAAAATCGAGGTCATAGGTCGATTAGGTGAATCACAATGGCCGGTCAAAGGTCAAAAGTGAGGGATAGTTTTTGTTTTTCGTGAATACCGTGAAACCGGTAAGTTTTTCGCATACTGCTTCAATACCATTTTAAAGTAATTGAAATTACCTACAAAATGAGTGCTCGAACACTCATCTACTACAAATAGTTTGCCGTCAATCCAACGACCAAGTTGACCGCGCGCGCCGATGTTGACCGCGCGCGCTGTACGTGCAAGCACGTAGAGAGTGCAATGTATGCGCAATGAGTACTTCTCGCGCCGTGCGCGGCTCAACATCGGCGCGCGCGGTCAACTTGGTCGTTGGATTGACGGCAAACTATTTATAGTAGATGAGTGTTTGAGCACTCATTTTGTAGGTAATTTCAAGTACTTTAAAATGGTATTGAAGCAGTATGCGAAAAACTTACCGGTTTCACGGTATTCACGAAAAACAAAAACTATCCCTCACTTTTGACCTTTGACCGGCCATTGTGATTCACCTAATCGACCTATGACCTCGATTTTATTATCATTAGATAGATAATTTTATTCCCCACAAATTTGATCCCTCGGACTTGTCGGTACGAGCAATAGCACCGGAGATATGGAATTAAAACGAACTCACCCCTAAATAAGCAGGGGGTAGTATCTTCCCCCACCCCCTCGAATACGAAAACTCAGTTTTAGACTCAGGACATGCCCCCGAACATACCCTCAAAATTTCAGCCATTAAGTATTTTTTTTTAGTAAAATATACCTATTTACTGTACTACTTGTAATAAACGAAAAAAATCATCGAAACAAAAAGTTGTTTTTTTCTGCATTTCGATTATTTTTCAAATATATTTTTTACACACATGTAGCTGATTCTATGCCGAAACAAAATAGAAAGGTAAGAAATCAAAATCATTTACCTACTTGAGCTAGAAATTCGACGGCGCGCACCTCCTATTCCCATACAAATGCATGTAAATACATACATAGGGGTCTGGCCAGGCACCAAGTGCGTGAACTAAGGTTTTTAAACATGTGCCTGTACGAGGGTTAAGAAGTATTTTAACGCCATTGTCCAACATTGTAATTCTATTTTGTGTTTCGGCTTGTTACAATATGGCTACAAATATAAAGACAAATAGAAATTCCTCAACGTCTGGAATTCAATGTTGTGTTCTTAGATTATTTAGAAAAATGCGAAAAATGCAATATATCTTATGACGACTATAACCGAAAACTGTATATTTGTGAAAATCATTTCTCCAGTACTTATGTAGGAAAAAGGTTTCTAAAAAAGGATGCGATTCCAACCTTAAACTTAGACGAAGATCATGAGATTTCGGATGAAGAATTTTTAGAACCAGATTTTTCATTGAAACGACCACGTTATGATGACATAGTATGCAGTAATTGCGAAAAAAACGTCAAAATAACCCATTATTACAAAAAGAAATACACCGACCTATTAAAAAAATTCAAAAAAATTCACGAAAAATTGCGAAAAGAAAAGCGCTTTATTTTAAAATCCAAGAATTGTTGTTCAAAAACTTTAAAAAATTCAATTGATTCTTTAAAACATATCAACTTGGAATCCAAAACATTTTGTAAACTTTTACTTAGCACCCGGCCAAAAGAATATTCTGACGAAGTGAAATATTTAGCGCAAAATATTTTTTATATTTCACAATCAACATACTCTTTCCTAAGAGATAAGTTAAATTTCAATTTGCCACATATCAGCACCTTAAATCGGTGGGCTCCAACAAAGTTCCTTCAGCCCGGTATCAATAATGTGGCTTTTGAATTCATTAAAAAGATGTGCTTAGAGTTGAAGGAAAAAAATGAAAATAATATGGTTCTTTTAATGGACGAAATGGCAATACGTAGAGAATTACGATACAATCAAAAACTAGATTTAATTGACGGATTTGAATGCAATGCAATGGCTTCGAAAGAACCAAAAACATTGGTAAGCAAGTATGTGTATTTATGTTGAAGTCCATGTTCTCGAGTTGGTGTTCAATTTTAAACTATTTTGTGTCAGAGAATGGATTAACAGCAGATACCTTGTGCAAAATAATTAAAGAAAATCTTAAAATATTAAACAATTTTGGTATAGTAGTGAACGTTTTGGTTTGTGATCAGGGGTCTTCTAATAGAAAGTGTTTCTCCGACTTAGGCGTATGTATAGAGAAACCATACTTTCAATTTCAAAATCAAAAAATTTATTGCATGTTCGATTTCCCACATTAAATCAAGTCATTGCGAAATGGTTGGCTTAAATGCGACTTGAAAACGCCTGATGGTTTAGTTAGCTTTAAAGTAGTTCAAGAGCTTTGGGAGAGGGAAGAAAATTGTAGAACCAAAATGTGCCCAAAATTGACTAGACAAATATTTCCAAATTCTTTTGAAAAAATGCGTGTTAAATTTGCCACTCAAGTGTTCAGTAAAATAGTTGAAGCTGCTATCAGAACAATTTCAGACATAAGTAGATTTAAAAAAATCTCACAAGAGGTAGCGTTATCCACAGCTGATTTTATAGCAAAAATAGATCAAATATTTGATTGCATGAATAGTGGATCTTTGTATGCAGATAACTGCTACCGATCTGCTCTTCAGATTAAGAAAGAATCGCACACATTTATTCAAACATTTTTATATTATCTAGAGGAAGTGAAATTTGTTGATGAAAAAAAACGAGTTTTCTTCCTAGATGGCATGAATCTATCCTTAAAATCGGTCCTTCTACTTGTAGATGAAATATTAAAAATTCGGACAAGTTTTTTATTATGACAAAGGCCTTTAACCAGGACAAGTTGGAGAATACGTTTGCTGTGTTAAGGCAAAAAGGAGGTAATAACTGTAACCCCTTTGTAGCCGAACTTAATAATATCTTTGCCAGGTTATTAGCCTTTAAAATAATTAAGGCAGGTTCTCACCTTGTGGGGAAGCCTTATCGTGCCTTATCGTGTAGATATATATTCCACAAATGTGCTCCAGAAATTTCAGATCAAGATCTGAAAAATTACAAAAGTTACAGGCCGTTACATAGAGCGGTGTGGAGCACCGGCCGAGCGCGCTTTAAACTTTAAACGCGATTTTCTGAGAACCACATTTTCGGACCTAACGGAAGTGATTGAAGGCGCTGGAATGAACCAATCGTCACCAAATTTTTTTAAAATGTTCCTTAGGGTTTTTTCTAACAAATGAACCACGATCAGCCAAAAATATTGAAAATTGTTTATTTAAAAAAATAATAAGTGAACAAAAAATGCGAAAATCGTAATTTTTTTTCAAAACCTCATAACTTTTGTAATTTTGTTCGATTTTTGTGTTTCAGATCACGGGTTTTGACGGAATCACTTCCGGTAGCGGTAGCGACATGCCGCCACTGATGGACGCCCCCTCCCCCCTTTTTTTATTCATTCCATTTAGAAAATTGTATTCTCTAAAAAAATGTGTGTTCACATCCAGAAAAAATTTTCAACGTTTTATCTTTAACCGTTTTCTCAAAAAAAATTCCTACAAAAAGTGCACTTTTTCGGATCCACAAGGTGAGAACCTGCCTTAAGTTTAGCTCCTCTACCAATTGTGAAGAGACGCAAGATTCAATGACTAATTTAATTTCAAGCGCTTCTTTTAGTGAGGATGTTTTGCAGGCTAATGGCGATGATAATGACAATGAAATCCTGGAAAATCTTGATCTAAGTAGTGAGATGTACGAGGCGTATTTTGTAGGTGACGCCTTTTGTAATCCGAAAGATATTAACTTAGAGCTGGTTTCCATGAGGTATTTTGTTGGATACGTAGCGTACAAAATCATTCCTAAATTAAATTGTGAAAAATGCGGTGACGAATTGAGAAAAAGGGATGAAGTTTTGACTGCTCCAAGTGAAATTTTTATTTTTCACAAAAATTATCAGTCAATTTCTGATTTTGGTAATCTTTTTGCTCCTTCCAATTCCCTAATGAATGTATGCATAAAACATATTTAAATTTTTCATAAAATCTTCGAAGCAGAACCTGAAAAAATTGGTATTAAGGCACACGTTTTACAATCTTGTAAAAATGCTACACCTGAATGGTTCCATGGTGAGTGCTGTAACCATAGTCCAAATTTTAGATTTTCTTATTTTAGTTCTTCTACGAAAACACTGCATGTGGGCTGTGCAAAAAGCAAGTTCGAAAGAACGAAAATTGAAAAAAATTGTTGGCAAATAAAAAAATTCTTATTAAAAATTACACAGAGCAACAAAATCGACATTATTTTTTTTTTCTGAAATCAAACCATGCTTTTCTAAAGGATTTTTGGACGCTGATCACAACTGCGTACTTAGTTTTTTGATTGTTTGAGCAGCTTAAGAAATATTGATGGTTTTCCTTGGAGGGCGTTTTCCATGTTTTTTGACCATTATACGTATGCAGCTCCCACAAACCTGAAGTCTAAAATGCCATTTTTTTAACATAGATTAACAATACTCTAACTATGTATTTCAAATTTTCAAATTTTTCTTACAAAAAATATATATTGTCATATAGTGAAAGAAGAATGTTGGGGATTTCAATTAAAAAAGACATTTTTGAAATACGATATTTGTAATAGAGTATGTGTACAAATATGTAAGTTCTCCATTGATAAATTCAGCAACAAAAGCAAGGATTTACTTTTGAGCTATAATATCGGAGCACAATTTTAGGCAGCGGTATGAAAATGCTCACATTCATCGAATGCCCTTCATTCATAAAATTTTCAGCTTTGATTTTAATTTTTTTTTCGCCCTAAAAATATGTCACAGTGAAATATGGAAAAACAGCAAGTAGTTTGCTAAGTGTGTGTGGTTGAAATTTTTGCTTGTGTGATGCAACTCTTTTTAGAATAGCTCCTACAGTAATGAACCAATTCAAATTTTGTTAATGCCCTTGAAAAGACAAATATTGACGCTTGCGAAAATACTTTAGCTACTTTCGTCAATGACGCGAAAAGCATTAGGAGATTTCAATACAAACACGTGTTCAGAAGATGAAGTCGCATTTACACTCTAATGAGCATAGGCCGAGAATGGCACATACAATAAAACAAATCTGTTCTATAAGTTTAAGTTACAACCTTACACTATACATTACACACTAACTCCTAGTTAAAAATTGCAACACCGATTTTAAATGAATTTTTATAAAAAATTCGCGAAAATTGAACTTTGAAGGGCCATAGCCATTTTAACCCTTGACCAATCGAAATCGACTATGGTCAGAATTATAGCTTGAGGATTCGTTATTGTGCCATAAAAAAATTAACGTGTTTTTCAACATATTACAAATGCAATAAAAATTCAAAGATGAAAAAACCTGGAAAACACCTCCTAGCAAAAACCACCAATAACTTACAAACCGCTCAAACAATCAAAAAACTAAGTACGCAGTTATGATCAGCGTCCAAAAATTCTTTAGAAAAGGTTTACTAGAACTCGGAAAAATTTTGGCTGTTGCTCAGTGTTATTATTTATGAAAGATAAATTAAAACGAAAGTAAAACAATAAACATAAAACCTTACAATAATATTTTTAATAAATAACTATAAACGCTCTTGTGCAACATGTTTGCACCCATATTTTACTACACCAAGTTCATGCATTTTTTTTGCTAATTGTAATTTGCTTGTGATTATAAAAAAGAAAGCAGAAATAGCGACGCAACAATTACCAACAACATCAATGCTATCCCGCCTGCACGGCACAGCGCAAAAAACAGTATACCGCTAACTTTTTTTTGTTTGCCAATATTATAATGCTATTCCCCGCGACAACAAAAGCAGCGTTCATCGTCATGTTTATCAAGTGGCGCAACAGCAGCGAGAATACGAATGAGTACAGAAGCTACTTCAATTCACATGTTACGCCGAAGTTACAGAGATTTCTGCTGTTAGTAACAGAGGGTTCTGCTGTCAATAACAGAGGGTACTACCAGCAGTACCCGCCATACAACGCGTTTGCTTGTATGAGATGCGCGTTCTATATTACTTCATATTCTTTGATATTACGAATAAATAAATAAACGTAAAAAAATACAAGGAGTGGCCCACAACCGGTGATGGCCCACAGCCGGTAACATTACCCTATAGATTGCACAATCCAGAGATACGTACCAGCCCACTAGAACTAGTATTCGTAACATTTGGTGTCAGAAGTGGGATTGTGAAACTGAAAATAAGCATAAAAAAAAGTGGCTGAAGGTGGACCAGCTAAAGAAGGAGCTGGCTGCCTGGAATTTGCCGACTGCTGGCGGAAAAGTGGTGTTGCAGCTGCGCTTGTGAGAGGCGTGCGAATTACGAGGCATCGATTGGGCTGCACACGAGTTCGGAACGCAGGAACAAGAGGCGTCGGCCAAAGTGGAGGAATCGCCTGCGGGTGCTGCGTCGATGCAAAGCACGGCCGCACCGGCTTGATTACATTACATTACAAGCATTATACATGAGCCAGCTAATGATTGCAATAAAAGGCATGTTCGAGACTTCCAATCGTGAAAATCGTGAAATGTCGGCGCATATGGCAGCAAAACTTGACAATGCAAATCGGGAGTTGTCCAGCAAGCTTCAGAAAAATTCTGCGCGCTTGGAGCAGAAGGTGGAGGAAATCTCAGACAGGATTAATGGGAAAGTCGAGCACCTGGAGACTCGGGTAGAGCACTTGGATAAACGAGTCGACGACCTGGATGATTCCCTGAACAAACGAGTTGATAGTCTGGAAGACTCGATGAACAGAAAAATGGACGAGCGGCTTAGGGAGTTACAGCCGCGAGAATGTTTGCCGCCGGTTCCGGAAAGTGTTGCCACCCGAGCAGAAGTGCCTACTTATGATGGGACTACGCCGTTCGATACATTCAAGCTGCAATTCGACCTGGCTGCTCTGGAAAATCAGTGGACCGATGTAAGGAAAGGTCGGAGATTGGCACTGGCTCTTAAAGGTGCTGCGGCTGAGGTAATAAAATCAGTTCCAGAATGTTTACGAAGTGAGTACGAGGCCGTCATAAGGGCGCTGGCAGCCAAATACAGCGACGAGCACAACAGAACGCTGTACTACTGTGAGCTGAAGAACCGCAGGCGAAGAGCCAAAGAGGCGCTGCAGGCATATGCAGCAGACGTTGAGCGGCTCGTGCAGCTGTGCTACCCGTCCTTCGGCGCTGATGATCTCGGGAGGATAAAGATTGAGGCGTTTATTGAAGGTCTTCATGATCCGGAGACACGTCGCAGTGCGTTGATGATGGGCAAGCCGACGTTTAAGGAGACGGTGACCAGCGCGATGACATATGAGGCGACATGGATTGAGAGCACTTGGTATGCACCTGCAAGGATACGCCAGATCCAGCCGGACAACGACATTACGATCCAGGCCATAAGCTCTGAGTCACCGGACACGCCATGGGTGGTCTCCTCTAAAGTTGTTTGCTGGGTATGTGGCAAGCAGGGCCACATATCACGAGCTGCCGTCAACGAAAGAGGCGTTCCCGTTCTCGATCGCAATCGCCTGAAGCGAGGAATACTGACAATCGAGGCTCAGCCAACAAGCGCAGGGCTGAGGACGAGGAGCCGTTAAACTAAAAACGGGTCAGCCCAAAGGGGCGTGAGCTGATCCCCACAATCTTCCGCCCCACCGTCCTTGTCTCACAGTTGAAACGTCAACCCAGCAGCTTGACGATTGAAGAAAAGCTAGATGGAAAGTTGTTCGTGTTGACACTGGATACTGGCGCATCATATTCGATCATAAGAAGGAAGCTTCTGAGGAATTGCGAACCATTGCATGGCATACAACTGAGGACTGCGACTGGCGAGCGTGCGCCGGTAAGAGGAAAAGTTACAAAAACGATTGCTATCGGCAGCAGCAGCCTGCACCATGAGTTCATCGTCGCGAGTTGACGGCCAAGCAGAAACAGAAGGCGAGATCACTCCTGCAGCACTATGGGTCAATATTTGCGGCAGAAGCAGGCGGAAGAACAGCCATAGTAAAGCACAACATCAGCACCGGAAGTGCAAAACCGATTCGCCAACCGCCAAGACGAGTTTCTCTGGCCAAGAGGGAAGAGGTCACAAATTTGATCGAAAACATGCGGAAAGAAAAGGTCATCGAGCCTTCTTCGGGCTCCTGGTGCTCGCCGGTCGTGCTAGTCAAGAAAAAGGATGGCAGTACCCGGTTTTGTGTGGACTATCGGAAGCTCAATGATGTGACCAAGAAGGACAGTTATCCACTACCTCGGATCGATGACACCATGGACACACTGTCAGGCACGCAGTGGTTCTCCACGCTCGACTTACGCAGCGGCTATTGGCAGGTAGAGCTTGCAGACAAGGACAAGGAGAAAACGGCTTTCAGTGTTGGCGACGGTTTTTGGCAGTTCACCGTCATGCCGTTTGGACTCTGCAACGCACCAGCAACATTCGAGCGGCTAATGGAACGCGTGCTAAAAGGGCTGCATTGGCGGACGTGTCTGGTGTGCCTCGACGACATAATCGTGATGGGTAAAAACTTCGACGACCACCTGGGAAAGCTAAAGGAGGTATTCGAGCGGATATAAAAAGCCGGGCTTAAACTCAACCCAAAGAAGTGCTCGCTGTTCCAAAAAGAGGTCAAGTATCTAAAAGAGGCCATACGGTTTCTGCCCGCGGAGTACATACAAATGAAGGCAAAATCACGGCGGTGAAGGAGTGGCCCCGGCCACGCAATCTACACGAACTCCGCAGTTTCCTGGGCCTGTGCTCATACTACCGCCGATTTGTTCCGGGCTGTTTCTTTCAGCGCGGAGCGGATAAATAATAGACGGGTGATTTCGGGTTTATGGGTGTTTATTCCGTAACGTACGTATTACAAGTGAGTACACGAAACATTAAACGATACAAAACGACCGAAGCCGGGGAGCAGAAAATATGGGAAACATGAATACAAAAGGAGAAGGAAAGATTGGGATTAGTGATGGGATCGACAGATCACTAAATACAGCACAGTACATCTGAACATCGCGCCCGCCATTGCATATTGCAATCATAATGGGTGCCGGGGTCCCGCCCAGGGTTGCGGCGGACGGCTGGCTAGTGATGATTTGGCGGTGAAGCGCGGCTGCCGCGCTGTATGATGGGCTAACGGCTGGGTGGTTGTCGCCGATCAGAGATGACGGGGCGCTGCACAGTGTCGCGATCCCATATAAGCTGTGGCCAAAAATACTTAGCGTTGTCCTATCTCGATGAAACTTGGTGAGATCGTTTTCGGGGTCAAAATTAAGAAATTTGCAAAAAATCATTAAAATTGGACCACTGCCACGCCCACCCCCCATACGAAATGAAATGTAATATTGATATAACTTGCTTCATATTAGTGATAGAATTATGAAATTTTGTATTTGAGCTTAGAATAATAACATAAAAGCTCACACTAAAAATGGGCGGTCTGCCACGCCCACTTTCAAAACTATTCGTATTTTACTGAAATTAAACAGTATTTGTAGAAGGCTGTTTACGATACTCGTTCTACGATGTGTTGGTAAGCGTTCTAAAACTGTAAAAGGAGGCGTGGCATTATGTCTACCTCCAATGATACGAACAAAGTTCTTAATCAAAATCCATAAGACAAATTCGATTTATTAGTTCTATTGTATAACAAACTTCATTCAATATTTACAAACAAAATTTACATATTATTATTCAATCTCACTCTCGTAATCGGACAATAAATCGTCCGAAATTAAATCATCTAAATCAATATCTAAAAAATGTTCTTCCATTTGTATTTCTTCAGGTAGAATATATTTCGAAAGTTCCCTAAAATCCGTATTTCTCTTATGTTGAAGCTTTCTATAAGCCGAAATTGTCGGCTCTGAAGATAACAACATGACGGCAAGTAGATCCCTATTTGATGTTTCTCTTGAGTTTTTTCTGGTACTGCTAAATCGAAACTTTCGGAATTCCTTATGACGTGCTTCTAGTGCGTCCTCCGAAAGCATTCCTATTGGTATGGTGAAAAATTTAATAATCTCTATTCCATGTACTAATATCTTGTGTACAGTTGCAGGCATGTTATACCAGGAATAATTATTCATGTATATTTCAAATGTATTTTTTAAGAGTGCGTCGAAGGTAGTGGTATTAATTAATCTTCCACTGGACAAGGTTCGCAATATAATGGAAAAGTTGGTAATCAAGTTTATGTCAATGTTGGTAATTTTTGCGGAGACATTAACATTGTTAAAAAAACGTCTAGCAGTGTTTCCATCATTTGATGTGCCGTAGCCAGTTCTAACTTTATCAATAACTAACCCCATTTCTTTTCTGAATTCTTTGCAAATCCGTTTTTTATTTTGATCAACAATTTTTTTATTTTCATCCCCATAAACCCGCCAACACTTTACTGGAATCCTATATGAAATATGTAATAAACATTCAAAAACTTTTATCCACGCATGTAAAGTGGAAAGACCGTATTTCGAACGATCTTCCTGGATTAAATACTCAATCGCATGAAACGAATTCATTTCGCTACTACGTCTTCCGCAAAGATAGCACATTTGTTACCGCCCCATCTATCATTGTTAAATGCATTTTATATGTAACTTTAACAGCAAAGTCATGTATTTGAATATTATATTCTAAAAGCCTATCTATTTGAATCGCTAAGTCTCTTTCGGTTGCGCGGATTAACCCATTAAGCCCTGAGCGTTGCGTTTGCGCAACGTTTGGGAATTTCGCTACATTAAGTAATTCATAAAGATATAAGACTTGAAAATGGGTAGAATTGGATTCGAATTGATCGTTTTAGATTCTGCCATACTCAAATTTCCAAATTTTTTAAATATTCATATCTTTTTTTCGATCCAAAGTCAAAGGTTTTTTTTGGGGAATTTTTGAAATTCAATTAAAAATACTTATTCTTCAAACCTATCAAAATCCCTTTGTGGGCTGCATTTTGTAATGCTAAACTATTTAAAAATAAGTTTTAAAAAAATTTTTTTTTTTTTAATTTTATGTTTTGTATGTGACTAAGGCCCAAATTGCGTTTGCGCAACGTACCCTCCTGGTTCAGGGGGTGGGGGTATGAATTATTTGCTTCATTTTTTTTCTTGATTAGGTCAATTACTAAGATTGTGTAAAATTTTATGGAAATCGCACAAGCCCTTCTGGGGTCAGGTTTTAATGGGTTAACTGCGGGCTTTCCTTCGTAAAAATAAATTTAATAGGGCGGCATAAAAGTGGGGATGACGGGGTTTTATTAACCCAAATTTGATTGTCATTCTCGATGTTATACATTTTAAGAGGAACTAGTGCGGTGACGAAACGGAACTCATCCGTGTCGCCTTCATTGGAAAATGTTTGCTTGTAAATGCTGTGGCCTGAACTACCATCAAATCCCCACTTGCATTCGAGTATTATGACAAATTCGATCGAATATCAGCTAATTGTAAAAGACTTTGAGCAGTTCTATTGAGTAAGCTTTGCAGTGGCACTTCTGCTGATATTTCCGACAGTATGATCGGTTGTGGCAATAGTTCATCCATCGCGTGCTTTAAGGCGTAGTAGCTCGGAAAGCAGTTGGGATGGATAGCATTCACGACCGTCCGCAAGGTATTGTATTTTCGCACAGACATTTGTAAATCGTAATAAAGCCCCAAGGCTTGGATAGTAGATATGCACTTTGCATCAGTTCCAGTTTCCCGTTTTTCTAATAAATTCGCAGCTCGTTTAATTTTATCTGATGATGTGCTGGTAATTAGGTCCTCAACTTTTCTCCGCTTACTGCGGTCCGATGATTCTTTATACCCCAAAGTTGGTCTGCCTTTACTCGTACTAGGTTGCTAAAGAACAGTATATAAATATATGTGTGTACATGTTTCAATTTTAGCACTAAGTTTTCTGGAAACTCACGTCATCATCGTACTCTTGCAGTTGTCCATGCGTGCTAGAGTCGGCTTTCTAAAATATGTACAATAAGTACATTATTTTATTCAAGCTAAAACTTTACAGAAATAAGACCACTTACACAAAGTTCTTCGCTGTCTAACTTAAAACAACAATTCAGCCAATTCGAATGCTTTTCATCAAACCTGCCTCTATTCCTGTGGGAAGCTTTCCACAACCTCCGGAATTTCCATTCCAACGACTTCAGCTTATTCTCTTGCATTTCCATTACTAAATGAGTCCCAACCTTGCCCTTCATATAGGTCACCATTGCAGCAGCTGCTTTGACGCTGCTTTTCTTGTTCACCGTAAGCCATAGTTCAAACAAATCACAAATTTTGACTGTATTTGCCATTACAAAAAGTTAATTTGCAGGTGGCGACGCAGGTAGGCCGTTCTTGTGCCGTTGTTTTTCACTTATCACTCAAGAGATGCATTGAGACGTTTTTTTTCCCCCCTCTCCCAAAGTTAGCGATTGAGAAACACTTTTCGTGATACAGAGCATGTTTTTTAAAGTACCGTAATTTCGCATATGTTGATCAAAACAAAACAAAAAAAGTGGTGCCTACTTGCCCGAACTCTATATTTTTCTTACGTATGTAATTTATATCCATACATAGTACCTATAAGCTTAAAATTGTACTTACATTTATCACAAAAATCGTGAGTTGCTCTGGCGAAAATGTGTTCCAACAAAAGGCCCAACTTTGCCGACGGCTCCTGCTTCCATTTATTATTTGTTTTCAGAAATATTTTGGATTTGTCTTATTGGGAGTATTATCTCAACATATATGTAAAAAAAATATCATGTTTGCAACATCGACTTTTTGCATTTTTGGCCACACTCGCGACACTGTGCGCTGGGGAGTGCGCTGAGGGCCTCTTCGCGGCTGATACTCGGTGCGAACGTGCGGGGCAGTCTTGGGGGCAACTACTGGGTTGGTCGCTAGCGCCGGATCTGCAAAAGAGATGTCAGTTGTTAGAGATGATACTTTTGGCATCGTTTGTGTGGGGTGTAAGCGGTTCGTCAAGATGGGGTTCGTTTGAGTTGCCGTTGGAGGAGTGAGTGAGTCGCTTGGGACAGGTCGCACGGGAATGGTGACTGACTCGGACCAGGGATGGGTGCGCTCGAGGTTTGTTGTATGGGGGGGTGCAATGTGGAATTGCGAGGGGGCTGCAGTTTCCATCAATTGCTGTGCATATTGACGCGTGGGTCGTACCCTTTTTCGCGGTCTCATTGGGGGCGATAGCCATCCTGCGGGGGGCGAAACGTTTGGCAACGAAGGGGGGTGTTTGCCATTTCGAGTTTGAGTGTGCAGGGATGGTGGGTCCCGCGTGATTTGCCTTTATTTCCTTGGGTGGAAACCTTACGGGATTGAGGGCGGCACTCACATCAGAAAGGACTTCCTTTGGAGTAGGAATGTTTTTTCGAAGGGCGGGACCAGTGTGCGTATGGTGAGTTGGCACCGCGGCGACATTTGTCAAATATGATGACATGGATACTGGACCGCTTAATATCCAACCGAATACTGTGTGTTGAGCGAGTAAGCTGCTACATACATTTCGGTGGAAACCTTCGAGCATTATCTGCAGGATGAGATCACTGCCAATCACTATATCGATCTGCGCTGCCTCGAAGGGGTTGGGATCAGCGAGATCTAGCGTGGCAAAATCGTTCAAATTTGGGGGGTTTATTTTGGAAGGGGGGAGAAATTCCGTTAACTTTGGAAGCACGATTGCTTGCACGGGGAGATTTGTGCTCGTTTTGGGGACTGCCAATGTCAAGAAGCATATATGGTTGGCGGTTTTCACAATCTGTCCGCCCATGCCCGAAATCTGGAGGTTAGATTTCTCGATTGGCAATTTTAGGCGTCTCTGGACCTTCAAGGAATGAAGGTGCGCTGAGAGCCTTGATCGATCAATGCTCGAACTTTGAACAAATTTCCTAAATGTATAATGGACACCAGTGCCGTAGACAGAAGGGAGTGGGTACCATTATTTGGTTGAGGGGCTGGTACTGGGAGCGTACTTTGCCTTGAAGATGTGCTGGGTTGCGCATCGAAATGAGGAGGATGAGTGATGGAGTTGTTGCTCGGTTGTTGGAGAACTGTTGAGACCAGAGAAGTGGTCGAATGTGATCGATTAGGGGAGTGAGTGGGTTGCGCATCGCCTTTGGGGAGATGAAGCAAAGAGTGGTGCTTTTTCTGGCAATATACGCATGCAAAATTGCTTGTACAGCCCTGAATTAGATGAGATGTACCAAGACAATTTACACAGATTTTATGCTTTTTCACATATGCTAATCGACTCTGGGGGGTGAGCCGTTTAAAGCTTCGGCAAGTCCGTACGGAATGATTTGCGTTGCAGAGTTTGCACGCGAAGTCCTTTTTCACGTCAGTGTGAAGGTTTAGGGATCTGTTGGGCCGATTTTTGAGGACATTGGAAGATGAGGGTTGTGGTTTAGACTTGGTAGGCCGAAAGAAATTCAGCCGTTCCACTATCTCGTGTCTGCAGGTCAGAAATTCGTTCATTTGTGACCAGGGGGGCAGATCCTTCCGGGATGTCAAAGATTGTTCCCATAAAGCTAGGGTTGCTTCGGGCAATTTGGAAGAGCATATATATACCAGCAGCGGATCCCAATTGTCAGTGTCTACGGCCTGAGACTTGTGAACGGAAAGACAATTGTTTATAGAGTTCTGGATCCGCTGAAGTGCCTCACTATTTTCGGTGTGGGCAGGAGCGATATTCAATAAAGATCGAATTTGGTTGTCAACGAGGATGCGTTTGTTTTCATAGCGGGATCTAAGGGCTTCCCACGCGAGTCCGAAATTCTCATCGGTTAATACGTATTGTTTAACAATAGCACCGGCTTGGCCTCGCGTTTTGTATCGGAGGTGATACAATTTCTGGGCTGGAGTGAGCTGGGGGTGGTTAATGTATACCGCAGTAAACATATCCCCAAAGGACGGCCACTGCTCATAGCCCCCGAAGAATGTTTCGGTGTCGCAAGGAGGAACTTGGAGGCAAATGTAGGAAGTATTTGTTGGTTCTAGGGGTAGAACCGGTTCCATACGCGTAGCAAGCTGGGGGGACTGAGATTGGAGCATCTTAATGATGTCAACATCTTAGCCATGCACAACTCGTATTGGTCTGTGCAGGCATCAATCTTTCGCCTAGCCGACTCTTTGAAACCGTCGGGCTGGCTGTTGTCTTCAGCAAGGAAGACTGCCTGATGTGCGCGCATCAGCCTCTCCCATTGGGCTTGCAAATTTTGTGCAAATGTGGGTAATAATAATTTATTCTTAGTTAGTGAACGATTAAAAAATGTTGAGTACAAGTGGGGTGTTTTTGTCCCACTTAATTCGCTTGAGGTGACAACAGTTGTGCAATGAGTGTGTATGTGCAGCACTATTGAAAATTTTTTGTCTCATAAAATATAAATAAAAAAATAGTGCTGCGAAAACAGGCTACTCGTCCCACTGTATTTGCGTTTGCTTACTTCTGCCAGCGAGAGTCGGGAAATTGCTTAGGCAGAAGTTCGTATATGCAATTGCACTTGGAAGCAGCAGCGGGAGTGCTCGCTGCTCAGTGCTTGCGTATATCGCACAAAGCAGAACACGAAAATGCGTGCAAGTGGGAGAGTGGGAATGCAGCGGGAGAAATGCTGCGTATCTATTTACTGCACTAGAACAGTGCGTATTTACTGGCTGCAGCGCAGATTTTGCTGCTTCGGCAGCGAAGTTCGCACAAAGGAGACAGCGAAAATGTACAAAGCGCCGAATTATGTGCAGTAGCGGGATTGCTTACTGCACTGCGCTGTTTTGTACTTGGGGAAATATGCACGATAAGCGAGCAGTGGCGGGATACCAAAATGTTAAATTTTTTAGGAGTGGGTGTATATTTGGGGAAATATATTTGTTAATGTTATTTATATTTAGGGAATATAAATGTTTGCTTATCTGTTTTGGGCACCGTGCCCGAGATTGGGGATCTCCAGCTGGAACTCCTGCTGTATGTATGTTGCTGTGCTGTGATGCTGTTGTGTGTTTGTGCAGTTCTCTTTCGTTTCCCTTTTTATGTTCTGCGTTGTGGGTGTGTGTTGTTGTTGTATGGTAATGTGCTTGTTTTTGTTTTTATAGTTTCGGCACTACCCTGCACTGTCTATGTGTCGCTGTTGTTTCTTTCTTGTTTTTAATTTCAATTTTTTAATTTTGTGCACTTTTTACTTTGTTTCGTGTGGTTAGTTAGTTAGTTTTTCGTTGCACTTTTTTGTTTGATTTGTGTTGTCACTGTTGTTTATTATTATTAATATTATTTTTAGATATGTGTATTTGTTTGCCTTTTTTTCGTTTGTGTTTAGTTTTGTTTTAACTACGTGTTGTTTTTCTTCACTTTAAGTCTTGCACTTGTTGATTGTTTTGTTTTTGAGATTGTTTTTTGTTCACTATTGTTTTAAGTTTTTTGTTTTGTTATTCGCGTCGCGGGTCCGCGATAGCTCAAAGGACCATGTTTCTTTCAGCTCTGAGCGGATAAATAATAGACGGGTGATTTCGGGTTTATGGGTGTTTATTCCGTAACGTACGTATTACAAGTGAGTACACGAGCATTAAACGATACAAAACGGCCGAAGCCGGGGAGCAGAAAATATGGGAAACATGAATACAAAAGGAGAAGGAAAGATTGGGATTAGTGATGGGATCGACAGATCACTAAATACAGCACAGTACATCTGAACACGGGCAGTGGCGTCCCCAGGATTTCGGGAAGGGGGGATATGCATACAAATCTAATTTAACGCCATATTTATACTTTCATTTTTGCGTATTATTTGCATGTTGCATAAAATTGTACATATGAACATACATACATATACTAACATAAAATTCTTAAAACGAAAAATTCAAGTGACACGTATTTTTAAGTCATAAAATCCCAACTAAGATTCAAGTTTGTTTTAAGTTATGACATTTCGAAATAATAAATAATAATAATAAAGTTACGAAAAAATCAAAAGACCTATTTTAAAAAGCATAACACACCAGCTATGTAAAAGAAATACAAAATTTATTAATGACGTTCTGAAATTTCATTATGATAGAGGCTACCATTTTTCCCATGTTTTCCATGTTTACGCACAATTCACCAAAAAAATTTTACTAAATTTTTTTTTGAATTTCAACAGCTGATGCAGGGTTGGCATGAAGGCTGCGTTTAACTACTACTTTGGTAAATATTCGATACTTTTGGGAACACTGAAAATACAACTATTCTGCGAGAACAAATGAAATACACCCATACCTCGCTATATGGCCGCTCTTTATACGGCTTTTCGCTATAACGGCCCTCTTCAATTAACACTAGGAGTACCGGGTTTTGCTCATACCTACTATCACCACGGGCGGTCAAATGACGGTATTCAGAGCTTTTAACGAAATCGGTTGAATCTGAAGACGTTTTTCATTGTATGCATTAAAACAACATTCATTTATGTTCTTGAATGTAAAAAAGTATAGTTCTGGCAAATATTTTAAAAGTAATGGCTCTAGTGAATTTCGTCTCGCCGCTTTCTGCTCATGCTTTCACACACAACACGTAAAATAATGCATTTTTGCTTTTACATTAAAATTCATAATTATATAAAAGTCGGTTGTAAATTTCATATAAACAGAAGGCAAGACATAGGTTCTTGTAAAATTTGTACCATCTTTGACTTTTTTGTGAATGTTATAATTTTATTTCCATGGCTACGTAGTTAACCGTCATTTGACCGCTCGTGGTGATAGTAGGTAAAATCGATGATATAAAGAGTGATCGGCGCAGTGATTGCAAAATGTTAGTATATTGAGCTTAGTGCAAAATATTAAAAGTCAAGGAGAACCAGATTCGTAACTTAAACCGTTTTCGAGCTACGGTTAATCAAAAACTGAAAACCGTCAAATGACTGCTCCCGGTAGTTCTAGTGTTAAGGCACGTTTTCGATTTACGGCCTAAAATGTTTCGCTATAACGGCAAAAAAAACTTTGTTTCGAACGTAGGACAATTTTTTTAAGCCAGGCCCATCTTTACCAGCGAAAAATGATGATCTGCAGGTTACCATTTCTTCATCATCTTCAGATTAAAGCCATTTAAAAAAAAATTATGTAAAATATATAGAGTCCGACCGATACCAAATTTTTTGGCCGATGCCGATGCCGATTAATCGGCATCGGCCAATTCTCAGCCGATGCCGATTAATCGGTCAAAAGGCCGAAAATCGGCCGATGCCGATTCCATAGAAAAAAAAACACGAATGAATTCAATCAAAAGCACTGCTTATTTTATAAAACTATTACATATATAGTAAGGGAGAGGGCTGGGGTGTGAACCGGGTTTTGTTTTTTGGCTCTAACTTTTCACAGAATAAAGATATCGAAAAATCGAAGATACCGTTGGAAAGGTGAATATATAACGCAACTTTGTTATGAAGACAGATTACCGTTTTGATTGAAATTTAACTCTCTACGTCCAATTTTCTGAGAACGTGATTTTTCGCTATCCCCTTTTTCGAAAATCCCTATTAAAGTCGGAAAATACGAAGAAAACACCCATAATTTTTAAGTACATTGAGAATTTATTTAATCAGGAAGCCTCAAGAGGTGAAAAAAAGTTATAATGACGCTTCTTAGGCCAAAAAATCGCAATGAATGAAACTGCTCAATTTTTTAAATTTTCATCCTAATCTGTGTCGGAATGTTTGCATGTGAAATACGAACGTGTTCTCGTATTGGCTCACTTCAAGTGAACACAACGAAATCGAGTGAAATTATATAAAATGACTTTATTTTTATACATCCGTCCATATTTGACAGTGTTAGAACAAATGTAGTACGAAAAACAGGTGGTTCATAACCCAGCCACCTCAGTGGTTCACAGCCCAACCACGATGCCATTTTGGAAACTTTAAAATAAACGACACTTCCAATCATAATTCGACATAAACAAATATTGCATCGTAAAATAGAATCAAAACACTAAATAAACATGTATTACACAGACTTTTTGCAATAAGCTCAGTCTCTTGGATAGCACTTTAAAAAAAAGCCAACAAGTTTTCGCAGTCGATTTTCAAACACGATGTCTTTCAAACTCGATTGCTGCCACAAGCAATACGTGTTTGTACTTCGGTGTAACCACAAATGCAGAGTCATATCATAAGACAAAATTGACAGTTGAAAGATTGGCGATATGTCAATTAGGGAAAGAAAAAACGGCAATGGTTCACACCCCAGCCTGGTTCACAACCCAGCCCTCTCCCTTACATTTCATCACATTCATCACAAATTAACAAACAAAAACGAGAAAATAAACAACTAAAAACTAAATAAAATTACAAGAAAATTCAGAATTTAAATACATTAAACTAAAATTTCCCCCAAATTTATAACACATAAAATAAATATTTCATGAAAATTGCTCATTCTATTTGGCACAAGCAATTAACAAAAGACCCAATAGCCAATATTGCTGAACAAGGTGTTGATGTAGCAAAAATAGATTAAAAATATCTGTAAAATATTGTCCCCTTAAGTGTTTGTCATAAAATCCAAACAAATCTAAGGAGAAACCCCCTAATCAGGCAACACTGGTTTGTAACGTATAATAAAAATGTAATAAATATACAAAGCGAGATATGAAAAAGAAAGACAGTGCGATTCAGCTGCAAATAAAAACAAACAAGAAATAAAAGCAGGAAAATCTACCAAAAAAAACCGATGTGGCATCGGCCAAAAATGGCCGAAGCCGATGCCGATTCTTTTTTTTTTGGCCGATGCCAATACTAGCCGATGCCGAGACCAATTTTATTGGCCGATACTAGCCGATGCCGATGCCGATTAATCGGTCGGACTCTAAAAATATACATATGTATTAGGGATCGCAATTTTTTGCCATTTTGCGATCCCGGGATTTTCGGGATTGAAAAGTCAAATCCCGGGATCCCGGGATTTAATCCCGGGATTCATATAACAAATTTTTTAATAAAACAATTTTCCCGAATTGCATAAATACTTGTTTATAATATATATACCATAAAAATGGACACATTTTAATCACATTTGGGTAGTTTCAAGATTTTTTATCTTGAATTTAATCACATTTTGTTTAACCCTTCAATTCCCATGTCCAAAATAGTGAAAAAGAAAATTTTCTTTTTAAATAAAAGAGCTTAGATACGTTTGGATAAGACAAAAAAATACATAAAAAATGTTTAAACTACCCTAATTTTTATATTGAAAGAAACCACACAAACTCGCACTGCTTTAATTACGCGTGAAACAACTGAATAAATTTTACAAATGACGTATCGCTAGTGTTGGTAGGAAAATTAAATAAACAAGTACTACTAATTGACTTTGCTATACAAGTGTTAGAATTTTAAAATAAAAACCTATGTGGTAGGAAAACAAATATTAAGCATCTGTCACCTACAGGTGACACTGGGAATTGAAGAGTTAACTTAAAAGTTTTTCATTTGACATTTAACTTCAGTTTCATAGCATTTTGTTTTATCCAAAAATTACACTTAAACATAACTTATTACTTTGCAACCGATGTATCATAAAGTGCATATATATGCATATTTGATAAAAAAATAAAATAGTTAATTTGTTTGTGCTTTTAGTTTTACTTCGATTATTTCGATAAAAAAGTTAAGCGTTTTGATTAACTAAAAACTGAGATCTTAAAATTACAAAGGCATTAAGTGTTTTGTTCTCTTATCTAGAGCGAAATTTATTTCAAATAAACCCTGCTGAAGAGAAACATCCTTCAGATTCAACACTTGTTGGTTGAATGCTTAGTAAATAATCATAAGCCTTTTGCAAAAGACGCACTCTATCCCCTCCCTTCTCCCTCAAATAAGGAATTGGGTTTTTGTGCCTTAAAATGTATATTTTAATGTATTTCATTTGAACTTTGAAGCATCTTTTGCAATCCCGAAAATCCCGGGATAAAAGAATTTGAATCCCGGGATTTTCGGGACTGGAAAAAGTCCGGGATCCCGGGATTGCGATGCGTAATATGTATGTATTAGGGATTGCAATCCCGGGATCGCGAATCCCGTAATCCCGGACAATTTCAGTCCCGAAAAATCCCGGGATTGACAAAATCCGATCCCGGGATCGAAACAAAAACAAAAAGCTTACTTTTTGCTTTGGTCATGTTGAATTCAAAAAATGTAACCCTTATTATTTAACACAAAAAATAAATTGCCCATGCCTGTGACGTTTGAATAAGTGTTAATGCAACAATAGCTCTGTTTGTGTACAACTACTTTTTACAAATTTGTACAAACTAGCTCTGTTTTGATACTTTTCCAGTACAGATTTGCCAGTAACCAAAATCAGAAGTGCAAACAAGGGGTTTGTTCGAGGCACTCAATAAAAGCAGCAACACTGCAGCAGTGTTTAAAATTTGCAACTCTGTTGCCACTGCTCAGCTGATGCTTTGCGCGCATTTTGCTTTAATTTGCGCTCGTTTTGCACTTATTGCAAGCAATTTTTGAAAACTTAAATAAACATGGATTTTTATACGAATTTAGTATTTGAGTACATGGAAAACGACAGCAATCTATTAAATTGGAAATAAGAAGAAAAATGAACAAAAAAAAAAGAAAGTGGCTAATAGAGCAAAATACGAGACGCAACGTGGCAAAAACTCTTAATTTCTTTAAAACAATTAGAATTTATTCCGACGACATATTTTGCACACATTTTCGCTTGTCCCGTGAGACTTTTGCCGTAAGTTTTGCGATTTTGGATTTTATTTAAAAATATAACCAAGATTTCTTTAGAAACTGAAGATTGCTGTGGAACCCTTTTTTTCAACGGGTCCGGGGGAATACTCCTTGGCGCAGTGTTTATATATAACATTGTGGAAGCTCGGTAATAGTAGAGTCACTTACCGTGACCTTTCTGATCGATTTGGCGTGGGCAAAGGGACCGCCCACAAACTTTTTTCAAAACAATTAAAGCCATATGCAATCTCAAAAGCGAAATATCTTGGCCCACCGTCTCGCAGCAGAAAAGTATCATTGAAGATTTCCAGTTAACACATTTTAAGCGGGTAGCCTAGTATATGAAACTATGCTGCGTAGCGGGCATTACTTGCAAAACAAGCAAAAATTGCGCGATCCAAAATAAATAAAACTTGAAATTTATGAAACTAAAATAATTATATGAAATAATACTTTCAGTTTTATATGAAAACCAATCCGGTAAAAATACCGTCTCCCGCTTTTAAAGTGCCTACATTCAAAAGGTAAAAATACCCGCCCCGCTTATAAGCAGCAGTTTTCACAACGGGTAATTTTACCCGGCCCGCTTTTAATGTGTTAAGCAGAAGGAATTCTTTTCCATTCGTAGTGGGCTGTATTGATGGGACCCATTTTAATATTAACACCCCCAGAACAGACTCAATAAGCTACTACGATCGGAAAGGACATTTTTCTATTATTATGCAGGTAAATGTTTAATTTGAATGGACCTACAGTTTTATGCCGTTTGTGTTTTATGTTAATCCTTTAGGCCATATGCGACAGCAAATTTCGCTTTTTGGATGTTTTTATTGGCTACCCAGGCAGCTGTCACGACGCAAACGTTTGGAAAAAAAGCCCAATCTACAGATCAATCATGTCTGGACAGACACAACTCACGAAAGATGCCATAATATTAGCCGACTCGGCCTATCCTCTTTCGAAAGTTGTCATTACCCCTTATAGAGATAATGGTCACCTTTCGAGTGAGGAAAGGAAATTCAACTAGGGGAATGGGTCCGGTTGTGGGCACCTTTTTGTTTTTGGCTCAAAACTTTTTACCAAGTTCTTCTTAATCGGACATATGGACATCTATGGAAAGCTAGAAACCTTAGCTAACAAGTAATGACAAAAGTAAATCGATTCCGTCAAATAGAAAATTTTTTTTTAATTTTGTAAAGTAGTCATTTTTAACAAAAATTTTTTTTTGGTTCGGTTGTGGGCACCCTTGGAAAATCTGCTGGAAACGGGGAAATATTAAGAATAACCAACACGAATATAGAAAAATATTAAGTTTTAATTATTTGAAGCACAATGCACGCATGTGAAGTAGCTGGTACGCATGTGGGCACATTTTAGATGGACGGGCATTTCAAAATGTAAGTGACCAAGTCATTCTCCTGGGCTGTCAAGAAGACCTAAAGTAAAATGAAATTCAACCTAATTAATCAATACTCTTCAAGTGCTGTGACGTGAAGAAGGTGGAAAACACCAGTCAACCTGATTCGATAACATCCACGAAAAGAAGAAAAAGAAGAAAACACCACCGTCGACAGCTTTGATGTCTCCGAAATTTTCTTCCACCTTCTTTTTGTAGCGTTGGAGATTTGTTTGGGAAATCGCATACGCTGCGGCAGTCGATTTTGTGGTTAGCTTATCTGCAGAACAATGTTAAATTACATCCAACACATTAAAAAAATATCGGAGGATTTTTGTTATTTACCCTCGGAAGATATAGCTAAAACAACCAAAAAATGCGTTAAAAGACCATTTTTGATGAAATAACTTACCAAAACTTACAAAATCACTAAAAGACGGGTGCCCACAACCGAACTAATTGCGGTGCCCACAACCGAATTTGGCAGCCATTTTGAGAAGTAGTGAAAAATTTGTTCGGGGTAAACATATTGGTTGTAATCAATATTGGATCACAAAGTATAATAAATTAACTAAATAAAAATGTGATTTTACTCGCCTTCTCGATGGATTCACTTCGATTTATGACACCATTTAAAATGTGTAAAAAAATTTTTGTCTTATTTTTTAAGCACAGAAAGATATATATGGTCCCAGCACAAAGCAGGCGTGTCTGTTCGACTCAGTATTTGGCACAAAAAGATCGTGGTTCCATAATGAACATATGGCCTTAGTCAAAAAAACCCAGCCTGCTTTCTATCAAGAGATACGAAGGGGTGCCCACAACCGAACTATGCCCACAACCGAACCTTTTATCCTACTATTTAAGTTCAACACGTGTGTTCATTGAACAGGCTTTTGGAATTTTGAGGCAAAAGTTTAAAATTTTAAATCATATTGATGTAAAGTCTCAAAAAAGCATATCTGATGTCGTATTGGCTTGTACCATTTTGCATAATTTTATTTTAAGAAATAATAACAATAGTTTTGTAAATGACAATATTTCGGTGAATTTCGATGAAAGTCCAGATGAAAGCGATATTGAAATGCCTGAAAACATAAACGACTACAATGAGGGAATAGCTAAAAGAAATAATTTAAAGATGTTGTTTTTTTCATAAGTTTTTAAATTTTATTTCATATTACAAATGTACTGTGGAAGGAACTAATAAAATATAAAAGGAACAAAAGTAAATAATTCATTGATTTGAGATCAATCTGTTTCACTTTGTAAGTTAACATTTCAGTTTTCAATTCTCTTTTCTAAAATCTGTCTTAATTCCAACATTGCGTTAATTTTTTCTCTTTCAATTTCTAATTTTTCCCTTTCCAATTTCAACACTTCTTCGTGACGTTTTTGTTCCTTGCCAGCCTCTTCTTTAAAAAACAAAAGCGTTTCATTGACTTTAGCTCTGCAGCGCTTTTTGGGTCTGCGTGCACCACTCCTTTCAACGTCGCTTTCATTTGAGTCGCTGCCGTTTCCCTCAGTAACACTCACTTCGCTTGAAATTGAACAGTCTAGCAATAAAGATTGAAGATTTTCTGGTGGGGGCTGAATAGAATGTCGCCTGCCGTAAATATCGTCAAACTCCTCGAAAAATTCCCAGCTCGTTGCGTCTCTCCCAGTTGCGCGGTTCTGATTCTTTATGCGCTTGTATGACGCCAACAAATTCAGGAATTTTCTCTGTAGTATTTCTTGTGAAAACGAGACTTCAGGATTCACGGCCTTCATCTTCTCCAGCACCCGACCCCAAAGAACTGATTTTTTTGTTTGCCTGCCGCGAATTCCGGTTCCATGTCCAGCCGACATCTGACCAGCATTTTATTTTTAGCGGTGCCCAGTTTTTCGCTAAAAAAATAAATAAATACAATATGAATTAACATTAATAATCATATAAAATTGGATAAATATATATTTTTCTTACCTTTCGTCTTGCATTATAAGTCTGCAGTTAAATTTTTTCTGCTGCCGGCTTCCTGCATTTAGCGCGCAACAAATGTCAAATTTCTGTCAGCTCGAACGTTTGACTGTTGCAAGTGTTGCCAGAAATTTGCATCGAACGTGATGCTTTGGCAACACTTACAACACTGCGGTTGTGATTACAACTCGAACAAACCCAAGCTTACGCTCCCAAAAATGAATCCATTCAAAAAAGTAAACAACTAGAATTTTCTAAAAACATGCGGGTTTAATTCTTCTTTACACTAATGTAATTTGTCACATTCGCAATACGCAAGGAAAATGGTGTAAATAAGAGGATAAAGAAAGAAAAAGCTCATATACATAAAACCATCAGCATTTGTGAATTAAAACTATAGCGAAACTTAAATTATTGATAGTTATTACTCACACCGGATTTCACTTATTTTGAATGGCCAAAACTTGAAGATTTACACATAATACGATTTGATGTACTTGTATTGAACCAGAAAGATGCCTTTTTTAGCAGGTTAGCCAGGTGATTTGGCAAGTTTAGTTTTTAAGTTATTTGTCATAAATATTTTGTTCTTAATTTTAAATTCAGTACACAGAATTGTATTTAATACATAGATATAATTTATTTGATTGAAAAAAGTCTGAACTTGTTCCTTAAAGTAATATATTCAATCCCGAAAAAAATCCCGGGATCCCGGGATTGTGATTTTCAGTCCCGAAAATCCTGGGATTGTAAAACTGGTCCGGGATTGCAATCCCTAGTATGTACATATTCACAAACACATTTTTTATGTAACATGAACTTGTTTCATTTTGTTTATAGATTATTGTTGGTTTTTGGAGTCAGCTATTATTTTATGTACTTATGTGTGTACTTGTTATGTATTTTTGATTTAAATTAAATAAAAAGATAAAATGCATTTTGAATGATAAACCATGTTACATATTTAACAAATTCGGAACCGATCCCATTGAATTTGTATGAATTTGTATTCGAATAATTGTTTCCTTATACAGTGGACCCTCGGTTAACGTACACAATTGGTTCCAGCAT
This sequence comes from Melieria omissa, assembly GCA_963971225.1. Classification (NCBI taxonomy): domain Eukaryota; kingdom Metazoa; phylum Arthropoda; class Insecta; order Diptera; family Ulidiidae; genus Melieria; species Melieria omissa. The sequence goes on from OZ020270.1 coordinate 43,675,127, forward strand.
CTTGTTCGTTATGTGAAACGTTCGTTAAGCAAAACCATTATTCCCATATAAAACAATGTAAAATGAATTAATGCGTTCCAGGTCGAAAAAAATACACTCTAATATGTTTCAATTTGAACTTTTATTGAAAGAATGTAACATAAAATGCATCAAAAGAACTGAAAAAATACACCATTCAGCTTTTATTGAAAGAAAGTTAAATGAAACGTATACAATTTTTTAAGGAACTGAATATAAGGCTTGCGCCCGATGAAATTAGTGCACAAATAAACTCAAATTACTTCTGAACTAGTTAACATATTAAAAAGAAAAAAACACTTTTCCAATTTTTCATTTTTGTTTTATGTACTTCTTCTTTTATGTGCTTCTTCGGTCCCCCTATTTTAATTTGGTATTTTCCCGGTTTTTCTATTAGGTCTTTTGCCGTTTTTCGTCCTGGCCGCTTGCTTGCCTTCGTGTGCGCGCCGCGCCGCTCGCTGTAGGGGGACGGTCAGTACCAGTTTGCAGTGGCGGCTTAAGGTATTCCTTGCCCGGGGCGGCGACGGCGGAGGGGGCCCCCACAAAACGGTGCGGAATAAGTTTGCGTACAAAACTAATAACGGGAATTTCCGGTTATGCTTTTTACTTTTTTTTAATTTGTATTCCATTGAACAGTAAACGGACTTGCAAATTACTCTGAAACGTATATGTGCTTGAAATTTTAAAGAAAGCAGTATAAGCCCAGAGAAAAAATGAAAAATGGATAAAAGTATAATTTTACTAAATTTTTCCAAAATTGATAAAAACTTTCGTGAAAGTAGGAAAACTTTTGGGAGATCAAATTCGTCATTTCAAAAAGCCATCTTAAATCTCGAAAAAAACCAGAAAATCTTGCTTAGTTACTGCGATCTAGCCATTTTTTTAAGCTACCCGAGCAGGAGGATTAGATTGTTTTGCGATCAGTGTATAATAACACTACTCGACAAAAAATGGGCCAATCGCGTACACCAAAAAATAAAATTGTTTTCTAGACTAACTTTGGCCGCTGAACACAAAACTGAAAATCCAAAAATTTTTAAGAAGCGTTTTCGAAAAATCTTCGAAAAACGAGTTTTTTTTCTTATTGTTTCAGTTACCAATTACCCGATTAACTCGAGCTGCCCGTCGTTCAGAAGATAATACCTTAGCCTTTTTAGATTGCCTGAATCAGATTTGGGGAAGTTACTAACGGTGAAAGTTGTAACAAAGTGAATTTTTCGACCAGTTTAAAAAACCATAAATTTTCAAATATTTTGTTATAGAAAAAAATATATTATCTCCTCTGAAAGCCGATAGCCCTGGCAGCTAGTGCTTTTTTTAATTAACATTTTAATTGTAATTAAAAATAATAAATAAGTAAATAAATCTCCTCTGATTTTAAGATCTAAAATGAAATATTAAGCATAACATCAATAGAATTGGAATGAAAATGACAAAGTTATGATGCAGTGAGTGAAAACACAAAGTTTACATTTATTAGTCCGTGCGAAAATGTTTTTGATTTTTCCGAGACCCATCCAAATTTTCATCTAGACGTGATACTAGAGATCATTTATAGTATCCTGGCGTAGTCAGTACTACATTTTCTGACCCAAAGTAGTGCAATGATGAAGATATGGGTATCAAATGAAAGAGGAAAATTGTCTCCTTTTAACTAAATTTCCTATTTTGAACTTTCAGGACCAAAATATGTCAGGTATGGAAAACATACATGTTTTGGATTTCAGTCTGTAGGTTCATAGAAAACACTTTTATTTTTAGGTGCATTTTTCGTGTCGAGTAGTGTAATCTAAATCTTCAGAAATGTACAGAAATATTTTATAAAACCCAATAGCAGAGACTTTATAAAAAAAGGCCTGAAAAAACATATTTCCCCTGCATAACAGCATGTAAGAAGCCCATATTTAGCTTACTTGCAAGGAGCATAGAATTACTTTCGTAAAAGAGTCTATCAAAGAAGAAACCCGGATTTTCGGGACGATGTGTTGTTATCCAACAAATAATTATAATAATAATAACTGTAAATTTGTTTGACTTCTATAAAGCTTAATGAGGTTAAGTAATTGTGTAATTCACACTAGTTTACAAGCAAGTTCTAAGATTGCGATATTTAATTTTTAACTTAGAATTTGGTATTTGCCAATTTTGCACACAATTTTAAATTACAAATTAAATATAATCAATCTTCAGCGAATTTTTTGAAAATTTGCAAACGAATGTTATTTAGAAAGGATGTTTTCTTGCTTTTATTGAACTGAATTTGTTATTGCAATTTCAAAGTCAATTATCGATACCTTGTATCTTTCGCGTGTTTCAGGCGTTCGGGGTTTGTCGTGTTATGGCGTTTCTCGCGGTATTCGCGTTGCAAATGGTCAAACTCCATAAAGTGCGTTTCACGCGTCAGCTTGTTCTTCTTACGTCAGCTGATGCTAATTTTTAATTGGCAAACTGCTGATTGATTTCGTTGTGAATTGTGAAAAACAACGAAATGAAATTGCTATACGACGTTAAAGACTTTATAGAATTTACTGATTTAATTTTAAACACAATAAATACATCGAACATTGCAAAAAAAAAAAGATTCAGTTGAATTCAATTTGTAGCAATTTATTTCACAGGGATGAGCAAAATTCGATCGACAACGAATAAGCTATCGAATTTCCAATACAGCGAAGACTAAGTTTCGTCTGTCAAAGAATTATGCTAATTTTTAGGAATTTCTCCACATTTTATGTTAAAATATTCAATTTCAAATGTTTCTTAAATGTATTGAATAGCTTTCGTGTAAAATAAATGCATTCGACTTTTGCGATAGCAAAAGTTTGTTATCGGCATTACCATTTAACCACAAAATGTATGACATCTTTAGAAGCTCTGTCAGCTGTTTGACGTCGTTAAGCGAGAAACGCGAGAGAAAGTAGAAAATAGTTCAACTTTTGCCGCGTTTCGGGCGTATCGACGTCAAGTCATGGAGTTTGCTTCATACAAATACACTGATTCAACTTTTTCTCGAAACACGAGAAACGCGAAAAACCACGATACGCTTGAAACGCGCTTTATGGAGTTTAACCATTAGTCTTTCATCAACCATTGTGGAGCGCAAAAGGTTTTTTAGAAGTTTCAGTTTTGAAAAACTTGAAATTTTTATATACAAGCTTCTCTCGGGGCCCCCTGCAGCCCGGGGCGGTCCGCCCCTTTGCCCCCCCGCTACTGATTCATAGGTATGTTCGTGTTTTGGTGTCAATTCAATTACATTCCTGAAGTGAAGGAAGTATTTGTGGTCTTGTCGTGTCGGTTTTTTTTTCAATTCGATTGGGTGTTTTCTGTTGCAGAAATTGAAAGAAGGGACTGTTGTTTTGAGGATCAGGATCAATTGAAGCAGATCCATAAGTAACTTATTTTACATTTATGATTTTTTTTTTAATTTTCTTGCTTTACTGTTGAATGTTTTGAATTTCAAAAATAATTCATTGAAGTAAGCAAGGATGTAAGTAAGTAAGGAATTCATTGCTGTTTATTTAATTATTCTGGTATATTTTTACCGTTTTACGTAAATAAAATGTAGGCAACCAAAAGAAACCATTGTGTTCACACTTCCTGGTTTTTTTATATCCTTAACAACTACAGCAAAGGTTCAACTATAAGGTTCTAGGTTAGGTTAGGTTCTAAGGTTCTAAGTGGATGCTCACAGAGGAGATAAAGCAAATAGTAAAAATTGTTCACAATTATATATTTTTACATTAAATTGGATATGTTGAGACGGCCGACGAAGAGAATCTGATTGATCTCTGAGTCGGCGGCTCACTTCCCCTCCCACACGCACGCCGATGACCAGCACGCCCACACACACATAAACACTATCTTCTCTCCTCCTTTACCCACTTTCTTCCCACTCCGAAAATGAACTGTATCCCCATTTTCCTACTCCCTTAGACGTAAGCTTGAAATTATAAAATCAGTTGCTACGAACTACCAAGAGCGATCGCACGCAATAAACGTCCTCGCTACGCCCCAAAATCAACCGCCGCCTTTTTATTTCGTCGGTCACTATCCGCAAGTATAATCATTGGTCCTTCGAGCCATCGCGATCCCGCGCCGCGAACTGAAAACAATAAACCCCTAACAACATTAATACCAAATAATTACAAACCACAGGTTTTTTTTCCTTGTTCACTCCTCTCGGGAGCATAGGGCCTCCACAAGACAGCCTTGTGTTGGTTACATTAATCAGTTGTGTTGTTCTGCCAGGGTAGGTGATTGGCCTGCCGCAGGTAGTCCTAAGTGATGGAATCATCTAACGCCGCTCAGGAACGTCGCCTCCGCTCGTAGCGCCATCTGTTGTGAGGAGGTTACAGCAGAATGGTTGGGGACCTCGCTAGGATCAGGTTGGTGCGCGCTGTTTTCGCAGTTGTCCGCTTCCTCTTGCAGATGTCGCTCGTGCGCATGTTTTTGCGTAACTGTTTATTTGGTTTCTTTATATCAGCCGCACAGCGCATAATTGCGCGTTCTATTGCGTGGAACTAAGTGGAATAGGAATAATTGGGTTGGGAATCAATGAACTTGGATATGTTGCAGGGTTTTTGGGAAAATTTAGAGAACAGGAAAAATCGGAAAAATTGGTTGGAAAAGTGCGGGGACCGTGCACACGGCGGGAGTTGAACCCACGACCTCTGGGATGACAGTCTAGTGCACTCACGCTAGGCTATCGAGGCTGCACCACAGGTTACAAGTGAACAAAAGTGAAAAAATTGACACACACAGTGAACAAAAATTACACATTCCACACTGTTGCTATTCCGAGCGGAAAGTCGGTGATTAAATAAAAAACAGTCCGTTCCTTAGGAGCAGTTTTTATTTCCTGTAATATGGTTAACTTCAGTTCAATACACATAATTCAATTTGGTTTCTTACTCCTTGGTCCTTTCCGCTCGCGGCTTGGAATGCAAATGGCTAAGTTAGCCGAAGCTCAGCGAGGGCAGGGTTGCCAACCGTTTACAATTTGAGAGTAAAACTTATAAACATTTCAGTGTTGTTAAACGTTACGAGAAATTGCCTACTTGATTCGCCAACATCCCGACCCCCGTGAATCTAGTTAAATTCACCAACCTCCAACTTCGCTAGCACGCACGCTGGACGTCTGAACACACCCGAGTTCGTTTGCACTTCCGCCATTCGAATCTGCAGATCCTTCCCTGGAAACACTCGTAGTACTCTTCCGATCGGCCATTTGGAACGGTGCACGTTGCTGTCGCACAACAACACGATGTCGCCTACGCATAGGGGTTTGACTGGCTGGTACCACTTGGGGCGTCGGCATAAATCAGGAAGGTACTCCGAGAGCCACCTTTTCCAAAACCGATGCTGGGCCGGTTGTACCTTGCGCCACTCCTTTCTAGTGGCATGGTGTTCTTCTTCGCGTGGGTGAGGCGTCTGTTCGGCGTTAGCTGTACCTAAAAGAAAATGATTGGGGGTTAACGGTTCAGCAGTGGGTGCGTCTATCGGAATGTGTGTCAACGGTCGGGAATTAACTATGTTTTCGGCTTCACACATCAGGCTATAGAGACTGTGCTCTGTCAAATTCTGGTATAGCGCGTGCCCCATTGCCCGCTTGACACTCCGTACTAGCCGTTCCCAGCATCCTCCAGCATGAGGGTTTAGAGGGCAATTAAAAACCCATTCTAAGCCATCAATCGCAAGAGCATCCGCTACTTTCCCATTATCAAAGTCGGAAACTTGCCTCCGCAGTTCCTTATCCTCGCCGATGAAGTTCGTGGCATTATCCGATCTTATGGGCACCGGTTTTCCTCGCCTGCACATAAAGTTGCGTATGCACAACAAGCACGTATCCGTAGTCAAATCTCTCGCTATCTCCATGTGTATCGCGCGCGTGGTCAGGCAAGTAAACAAGGCGATCCAGCGTTTCTCAACCCTTCGCCCGCTCACGATGAGGAATGGACCCATGTAATCGATGCCCACATATGAAAACGGTCTAACAAATGGCGTCAGCCTGTCCTCCGGTAGCTGACCCATCATCGGCGATTCTGGTTTTGCGTTGTTTATTTTGCACACTTGGCATCTCTTACGGGCGCGTCGTACTGCTGTTCGAATGTGAGGTATCCAATACCTTCGACGTATCTCGGCGATAATCGTTCCCTTGTTCTGGTGCTTCCACTTACGATTATAGTAATCAACAATAAAATTTGTTATGTGATGCTCTTGGGGCAGAATGACTGGCCTCCGACTGCAAAGCGGCACCGCTACGGCTGCATCAATTCGGCCTTTTACACGAATCACGCCAGCTTCGTCCACGTAAGGTGTTAGTTTCCACAGTACGCTGTTACGTTGTATTTGGCCCTGCGTGCTCAACTCCTGGAATTCTTCGTAGTACGCTGACAACTGGGCTACTCGACAAATTGCGAGTTCTGACGTTTCAAGCTCGGTAACCGTCAATCGCCCCCCTTTTCTTCGTAGCGGATCCTCCAGAGCGTTGGGACGGAAACGAAGTATCCATGCAATGATCCTTTTTAAGCGTATAAAACACGAATATTTCGCAAACATATCGCTCTCGACGTTCAGGTGTCCAATAAATTTTGCTCGAAGTTCCTCTTGCGTTTGCACGAGTGATTCTGGCGCTGGCCAGTCGGTCTCATTTTTCATCAGGAAATCAGGTCCGCTCACCCAGAACGATTCTCGCTTCGTGCTCCTAATGCGCGTTCCGAAGTCAGCTGGATTGTATGCACTTGGAAGCCACCTCCCTTCAGTCGTTTCGCTGTTCGCCAAAATCTCATTAACGCGATGAGCAATGTACGGCTTGTAGCGTCGATGATCAGACCTTATCCATGACAGCGTCGTCATTGAATCGCTCCACATAACCGTTCTGGCAGGAGCCACAGTGTGGCCTTGAAGTACGGTCACCCGGAGACGCGTAGCTAATACGGCAGACTGCAATTCTAAGCGTGGTACTGTTGTAAGTTTTAGTGGGGCGAACTTCGCCTTCGCCAACACTATCTTCGCCGCCACTGTTAACTCGGCTACCAACCCAAATGGGTCGAACACCGATATGGCAATACTAAGCGCTCTCGTTTAGTAGGTCTTCTCTCACCTTTAATCAAACACGCATCTACTCTTGCAAACGATAAGATACATTTTAACACATCGCTCTCGGTATCCCAATGCATGCCGAGGACCTTCTGGTAATGCCCTGCATCACCCTTGTCGAGACTGACGACCTTCGATTTCGTCTCTTCTTGGTTCAACATCTTACTAACAGTTTTCGCATTCGACTGAAACCTTTTCAGTTCGAAGCCTCCTTGCTCATGGATCCAAACGACCTCTCTCGTGATTCGCAAAGCTTCTTCTTCAGTGGCAAAGCAGTGTACAAAATCACCGACATAGTGGTTGTTGATAATGGCTTCCGCGGAGTTAGGAAATTCCTCCAGAAAATCTCGAGCGTTTTTGTTTTTGACGTACTGCGCTGAACACGGTGAACACGTGGCTCCAAACGTCATGACCGACATCACATACTCGCCAATGTCCGCCTTTGGTTCCTCTCTCCACAAGAACCGCTGCGCATCCTGATCTTCTTGACGTATTCGTACCTGGTGAAACATCTCGACTATGTCCGCACATACCCCGACTGGCTTTTCTCTAAATTTCATTAAAATGGTAGTTAACGGTTGTGACTGATCTGGCCCACTGAGTAAGACCGAATTCAAGGAAACACCCTCTACCTCAGCAGCAGCGTCGAATACCAGTCGCAGTTTACCTGGTTTATTTGCATTGGAAACACCGAAGTGTGGCAAGTACCAAGTTCTATCTCCTTTGCCTCTTACCACCGCTTTATCTAGGCGCTTCGCATATCCCTTCCTCTCATACTCAGACATAATGTGCACGTATTGCTTGTGAAAATCTTCGTTACGTTGAAATTTCCTTTCTAGTGCTAGCAACCGTTTCTCTGCCATCTGTCTACTATCCGGAAGGACTACGTTCTCATGCTTCCACAAAAGCCCAGTTTCAAACCGTCCGTCTTTTCTTTTAGTCGTGTTCTCGAGTAATCGTTTTGCCGTCAGTACCTCAACGCTCTCTACGTATTTCTGCGCGGTGTCACAACGACTGCTACCGTTGCCGTACACCAACCATCCAAGTTTGGTTTGGATCACAACTGGCCCTTTCCATCCTTTCACAATCGTTCTCTTCGCCACACCCAAATGAGCGTTATCTAGCCCGATCAACAACTCCGGTGTTACCATATTATAGTCTTGTATTGGTAGGCCTTTGGTGTATCGATACTTCCAGTGTAGCTCCGATAATTCCAATGTTTGTGTTGGCAATTGTAAATCTCTCACAACCTTGACATTCTTAGCATCGAACTTCCCACTGCCAATCGCAGTGCCGGAAATCTTTATATCTACGCCAAAAGCCATCTGTGTCACAGCGTTGTTTCCAAACCATTTCAATGTCAACTTGTCTTTCCTGCCCTTAAGTCCTAGTCGGTCAGCCACACTTTGGTTCATCATCGATATTGCAGAGCCTTCATCAAAAAATGCATAACATTCAATTTCTCTCCCATTAGCGTACAATTTCACTGGCAGAATTTTAAATAATACCTTAATTGTTGTCGGCATTAACGCGTTGGTGTATACTTGATGTTGCTGTGGCGCCCTGTTTGTTTCGCTTCCTTTTGAGTGTAAGCGCTCGTGCATCTTTCTGGGGAATTCCTCACTGCGCACTTATGCTTGTACGCGCAGCTGTCACTCCGATGGCCACTGCCTAGGCAATTGAAACACAATTTTTCACGACGCACAGTCTTCCACCTTGCTGCTTGTTCCATTTCTATGAAACTTCTGCAGTTCGCTAGCTCGTGCTCTCCTTCGCATAGACCACAACGTTCCTGCTTCCCTCTTCTAAGCTCATCGGCATGGAAAAATCGCAACCTCCCATCCACTCTCGACTCCTTAGCGCGCGAGTTATGTGTGAACTCACTTCCCCGAAACCAGCAACTAAAGATACGACAAAACAAAACACACAAACATTCTTTTAAGCAATAAAACTAAATTGCTTAGGATGTTTGTTCTACAGGATAAGAACCGTCCTGTCTGGTTTTAATGATAAGCAACATATAGATAAGCAGTGCAGGCAGCAGAAAACGATGTACACTACCTGCTTATCGCTTAGTACCTAAGTATACATGTAAAATAGTATTTAAGAAAACGGTTTTAAAAATAAAGGAGAGACGTAGATTGGACGGCACGAAACCAACCCGCATTCAATTACGGAAACATAACTGGCGCAGTCAGTATTATTAAAAATTAAATTATTAACTGGCGCAGTCGGTAAACGGCCAAGATATATATAAAGTAATATATTTAAACAAATAAATATTAATATATATCCTAACTCAAAAATTGGTGGCAATAATCAAGTTAACCAACAAATTAAAAATATAAATTAATATAAAATTTTTTATATATGAATATATTAAATAATCGTGCAAAACGCGGAAGTGTGTCGATAAAAACATTTTAAACAAACAACAACAACACTTGAAATAAAGTCGCGTCGGAACGTTAAAGTAAAGTCGAAAACAAAAAAGCGGAAAGAATGGCAAACGAATTGAGCCAAATTCACCGTACGGTAACGCAGTTACTCGCACAACAAACGCAAAACCAAGTTCACAGTATTCGGTACAATACTGAAAAGGAACTGAAATATCTTCAACCTTTTGAAGGCGATGGAAAAAAATTGCCATCCTTCATAGAAACAGTGGACAAAATCGTTATAGAAAAAAATAACGATCCTGTCGTATTTCAAATAATATACGACACGAAAATTTCGGGAGTGCCAAAAAACTTACTAAATTGTGAAAAGCCAGCTACGTGGGAAGAATGTAAGGTCAAGTTAAAGCAGCACTACAAGCCAGCGAAGGACGAAGGCGAGCTGACAACCAACATCAACCAACTGAGGGTGAGAAGCATAAGGGAGTTAGATATAAGAATTAAGGAATTACTAGAAGAAATAACAGAATATGTAGCATATCGGGACAATAATAGTCCTATGAAGAACATTTTTGCAGGAATGTTAGTGCAAAGAGTAAAACAAATTGTAGGAGGAGCGTTAGCATATGCATTAATGAGAAAAACAAATTTAATGGAAATAAGGGAGATTATAAATAGTTTTATAGGAATGGATGAGAGTAACCTTAATCAGAAATATATTTATAAAGATAACAAAAAATATAATAACAAATACCAAAATAACTCAAATTCATTTCAACAAAATTACGTTCCACCAAGATATAATTATAATACACGTAACGACATGAATTCAAACAATTACAGACAATCTAATAATTTTAGACAAAATGCCAATCATTATCGGCAACCGCAGTCAAATAATGCTACACAAACTTCAAACAACTACAGACAATCTAATAATTTTAGACAAAATTCAAATAACTACAGACAAAATAGGTATCAACCACAAGAAGTTGTACCAATGGAAGTAGATAATATTGAAAGTCGACCCAATTGTAGGGAAGTAAATACATTTTTCTATCAACCAACTCCAGAAAATATAAGTCCAATAATTAAAATAACAATAGGTGAAAAAAAAATGTTGCTTTAATAGACACTGGAGCGATTAATGTGAGTTTAGTAAGCGCAGATGTAAAAGACTTTGAAAAATGTAAAATTAATGCAGTCTCATTTTCAACAATTAATAAACAAGGAGTTTTCAAGGAAGAAATACGTACATCAGTACCAAAAGAATTTAATATACAAAATGGTATAATTAAATGGAAAGTAACAGAATTTCCGCAAAATAAAAAATATCAATTCATTATAGGAACTGATTTATTAAACAAATTGAATGCAAAATAAATGTGCAAGAAGGTAAAATAATTTTAAATAACCAAGAAATATTTTTCGAAAAACATCCATTTGATAATATTAATTTATTAGAAGTAGTGGCAGATATACATAGCAGAATACAAACAAATCATTTGAATAATGAGGAAAAGATAGATAAGCTTTTGGACAGGTTTAACAAAATATTTTTTAAAGAAGGTGACATATTAACAAGCACACCGATAATTGAACATAGTATTCAGACTACTACAAACCAACAAATAAATTCAAAACTTTATAGATATCCTCCAAAGCATGACCAAGAAGTCAGAAAACAGATTGCAGAGATGGAAAAGCAAGGAATTATTAGGAAAAGCTATTCTAAATATTCGAGTCCATTAATTGTGATTCCGAAAAAAATGGATAATTCAGGAGAAATAAAATATCGAATTGTAGTAGATTATAGAAGACTTAAGGCAGGTTCTCACCTTGTGGGGGGAAAAAAACGATTTTTTTTTTTTTTTGCCTTGTCGTGTAGATATATGTTTCAAAAATGTGCTCCAGAAATTTCAGATCAAAATCTGAAAAATTACAAAAGTTACAGGCCGTTACATAGAGCAGTGTAGAGCACCGGCCAAGCACGCTTTGAACTTTAAACGCGTTTTTCTCAGAACCACATTTTCGGACCTTACGGAAGTGATTGAAGGCGCTGGAATGAACCAATCGTCACCAAAATTTTTTAAAATGTTCCTTAGGGTTTTTTCTAATAAACAAACCACGATCAGTCACAAAAATATTGAAAATTGTTTATTTAAAAAAATAATAAGTGAAAAAAAAATGCGAAAATCTTAATTTTTTTTTCAAAACCTCATAACTTTTTTAATTTTGATTTTTTTTTTCATGATCTTGGATCATTCAATAGATAATACGGTACACATTAAGAATGTGTTCGATTTTTGTATTTCAGATCACGGGTTTTGACGGAATCACTTCCGGTAGCGGGACACCTCCTCGCCGACATGCCGCCACTGATGGACGCCCCCCTCCCCCCTTTTTTGATTCATTCAATTTGAAAAATTGTATTCTCTAAATAAATGTGTGTTCATATCCAGATTTTCAGCTTTGTATCTTTAACCGTTTTCTCAAAAAAAAATCCTAAAAAAAGTGCACTTTTTCGGATCCACAAGGTGAGAACCTGCCTTAACGAACTAACTATAGACGATAAATATCCATTACCAAACATAGAATCCATACTTGACAAACTAGGAAGAGCGCAGTATTTTTCAACAATCGATTTGGCGAAAGGCTATCATCAAATTTTAGTAAGAGAAGAAGATAGACAAAAAACTGCATTTGTAACACCACATGGGTTATATGAATTTATTAGAATGCCTTTTGGATTGAAAAATGCACCAGCTACATTTCAACGTTTGATGAATGAGATACTAAGGGACTATATCAACAAAATTTGCGTAGTTTATTTAGATGATATTTTGGTTTTTAGCACATCTCTACAGGAACACATGGACAGTTTAGCAAAAATATTTTCGGTATTAGAAACAAATAACCTTAAAATTCAAATAGACAAATGCAATTTTATGAAAAAGGAAACCGAATTTTTAGGACATGTTTTAACTAAAAATGGAATACTACCCAATCCCAATAAAATAAAAACAATTAGAGAACTACACTTACCCAAAACGGTCAAACAAATTCAAAGCTTTCTTGGAGTTACAGGTTACTATCGAAAATTTATAAAAGATTATGCAAAAGTAGCACAGCCTATAACAAAATATCTTCAAAAAGGGGCAAAAATTAATGTAAACGATCCCAATTACATGAATGCATTTGAAAAATTAAAAGAACTTATAACAAGTCAGCCAATTCTTAGATATCCAGATTTCGAAAAGCCTTTACACTTATTACGGATGCATCAAATTATGCATTAGGAGCAGTTTTAACACAACAAGGACAGCCTGTATGTTATGCATCCAGAACACTTAACGTAAGCGAAAGGAATTATTCAGCAACGGATAAAGAATTTTTGGCAATTATTTGGTCAGTCACTTATTTCAGACCATATCTCTATGGAAAAAAATTTAAAATATTATGTGACCACCAACCCATTAAATACTTGGTAACAAAATATAAAGGTAAAGACATCTCTCCAAGACATCAACAGTGGATGCTTAAATTAGGGGAATATAATTATACAATTGAATACCTTAAATGGAAAGATAACAAAGTTGCAGATTTTTTGTCACGAATTGTTCATGTTGACGACAAGGCCGAGGAAATTGAAATAAATTATAGCAATATGGAAGCAGATGGAAGCATGGCTAACAATGATAATGACGATAGGTCGATGATAACAGTTCACTCTGCTGATGAAAATTTATTAAACTATATACCAATTAAGGAAGAAATAGTTAACAAATATAAAACTCAAATTATATTGACTAACGACAAAGTAGTAGATTATGAAGGAATAAATAAACATTTAATAATATATATTTCTGAAAACGAACTAGAACAGGCAGAAGAATTTTTAAAGAGATATGTAGGAAAAGGTATAATTGGAATATATTCAGAATTAGAAGACAGAAAATATAATATCCTCCAGGTTAAAATCACAAAACTTTACACTGGTAACAAATTAATTAAATTCGTTAAATGTTCTCGCAGAGCTCAAGATTTAAAAGCGGAAGAGGAAGCTATAAAGCAAATATCGTTGTACCATATTAAAGAAAGTTTACATTCACGCATTTTGGAAACATATCATGCAATTAGACATAAAATATATTTTCCTAAATTATTTGAATATATAGTAAGAGTTATAAATAATTGCGAAAAATGTCAGAAAGTAAAATATGAGAGAAAGCCGATTAAACAAAAATTTAAATTGACAGAAAAACCTAACCAAATTTTACATATCGATACTTATGTTATTATGAGAAACTGTTTTTTAACAATAATTGACAAATTTTCAAAATTTGCATACGTTTATTACCTGACGGATAGAAACAGTACAACATTAGTAGAAACTTTAGAAGAACATTTCACAAGGATAGGATGCCCACAGAAAATAATTGCAGACAACGAATTTAAAAACATTCGAATAGCGGAATTTCTGGCTACAAATAATATTGAATTACATTTAACAAAACCTAATAGCCATACCGGAAATTCTGACATTGAAAGATTTCATAATTCGATTGCAGAAAAGTTTAGAATGCTTAAAAGCGAAAATACAAATTTGACACCTCGAAGATTACTTCAACAAGCAGTTGATAATTGTAACCAACGATTCCAATCTACCATTAAAACTACTCCAAAACAAGTTCAATTAGGAGAAGTAGATTTTGAAATAATTAGAAACAACATATTAAACACAAAAGAACGAATGCTAGATAATCAAAATAAATCAAGGGAGAATTATGAAGAAACAAGGGAAGAAGGTTACGTTAGAAATTACAGAGCTGTTAGACATAAGGAAGTTGAGAAATTTAGAAAGTTAAAATTAGAAGGAATACATCCAAGTAATATTAAACGAAATCGTAAATTTGCAGATTTGGATAATAATATGGATTCTGATGAATGTATGGATGTCGATGGTATCAGGATTGCTAGAAATTCACCAAATTAATGAAGAAAAAGGATACACGGAGATTAATATCAACAAAGAGACTATTGGCATTCGGTCAGATTTAATAGTACACATAATAGATCCTCAAGAAATAAAATTAATAATCAATAATATTTCACTTAATGTACACAATTTAAACACCAAAAATAAAAATATGATACACAATGAACTAATAATATTAAAAAATAAAGTTAGAACAATGATTCCGAAAATTAAAGTTCAAGCCAAAACGAGGAGAGGATTGGTTAACGCAGTTGGTTCAATAAGTAAATTTCTATTTGGTACAATGGATGACGAAGACAGACAGGACATTGAAAATCATTTGAAGTCTGTCGACACAAACTTACATAATACAATAACTAACATGAATCAACAAATAAAATTAAATAACTACTTTCAAAATACATTCACAATGATAAAAAACAGTATTGACAATGACAGAGAGTTAATAACAAATAATATAAACACAATAAATAAAGAATTAAAAAAGATAAACACAAAAATAATTGAAAATGAAATTATGTTTAAAATAAATATTTTACAAGAAAAAATTGACCATATACAGGATAATATAATTTCAGCGAAACATGGCATACTCCATCCAAATATACTTACAAATGAAGAAATTAATTATTATGATATGGATCTTGATAAGTTAAAATATATAAAAATTGGGGCAGTAATGTACGAAAATAATAAATTAATGTTTATAATTAAAGTACCCACAGAATTTACGATGGTACAGCTAAAGTTAATATTGCCCATTACAAACCAATACCAAATGGAAATAGAAGCAAATCAAGGAAAAGTGTTTGAATACAAAAATAAAACATATACATATGAAATTAACAAAATGTTAAATGAATTACAAGTTTCACATAATTGCATACTTAAAAATAATTGTAAACTAATAAAAAACAGAGAAACAGAAATAATTTATATAGACGATGAAACAATTGTATAGGGTGTTTTGTTTAGAGGTATAGAACTTCGAATTGAAATAAAACACAAGAAAATCATTTTAATGTCCATCAATTTGGCTTTATTGGAAGGATAATTTTATGCCATTAATGTTTAAATATGATTTCGGGCATGTGGCCGCCGCGGCTGGCTCGAATAAAGCCAATTCTACATGTCCAATTTTCAGTTGATGGACAAAGCTCCAATTGCTGTGCACGGTGGCGAATCGATTCATTCGGGTCCTCTTCAACATTTTGCTCTACAGCGGCAATTGTTTCATCGGTGCGCACTGTTCGACGTCTCTGCGGATGCGTATTATCACATAGAGTAAACGTAGTGCGAAAACGACCCATGGTTAACCGAATTAATTGCTCTGATGGACCATAAAATGGACGGAGCTTGCGGTAAACTTCGCGAACTGAACCATTATTTTCGAAATAAATTTGCACGATTTGCAAGCGTTGTTCTTTTGTCAACCTATTCATGATGAAATGGCAAACCAAACTGAACATAAATGACATTAGAGTTGCCAGATTTGACCACAAAATGCCAGTTTTATCTCTATTCGAAAAACAAACCTCTAAAAAAAACACCCTATATTAGAGAATGCTTTCAAAGTAAATTTATCGCACAATTGTGATGGACGAAACTTGATATTAACAGGAAATTATCTTATACATTTTATTGACTGTACACTTAACATTTTTGAAAAACATTTTGCAAATAACCATAACACTTTCACACAAAGATTTATAGTTTCAAATATCGATAATGTAAAAAATTTTACGACTGAATTAACCTTCGAAGATATTCAATTACAAAATAAGCAAAATCTGAATGAAATTAAAGAACTAAAGTTTCACCGAAACGTATCATATAGTTTAACGCTAGTACTTATACTGATAATCATATTCACCATTATAATTGTAACTTGTAAAAACCGAAAAAATGTGAAAGTAAAGGTTATTAACAAATTTCAGGAGAAATTTGAAGTAAAGGAAGGAGAAGTTATGTGTGAACTCACTTCCCCGAAACCAGCAACTAAAGATATGACAAAACAAAACACACAAACATTCTTTTAAGCAATAAAACTAAATTGCTTAGGATGTTTGTTCTACAGGATAAGAACCGTCCTGTCTGGTTTTAATGATAAGCAACATATAGATAAGCAGTGCAGGCAGCAGAAAACGATGCTACACTACCTGCTTATCGCTTAGTACCTAAGTATACATGTAAAATAGTATTTAAGAAAACGGTTTTAAAAATAAAGGAGAGACGTAGATTGGACGGCACGAAACCAACCCGCATTCAATTACGGAAACATAACTCGCGTTTGTTGATTGAAGTTTATACACGCCGTATTCACCACGCGCGCTAGTTCCTGCAGCCAGTCACTTAAATGCCGTATCGTCGCTCTCGGTTGCATATTCACAGCATGCCGCTCCCAATCTAGTCTTCGCTGTATCGGTAGCTTAAGGATCAACTCGTTCCTCTGAGTGGTAATTTGAGTTTGGGAAACAGGAAAAAGTCACACGGTGCAAGATCAGGTGAATATTCGGCTGTTCGATGGTATTTATTGAATGTTTGGCCTTAAAATCGTTGATAATGTTGGCTCGGTGCGAGGGAGCATTATCGTCATGAAAAATCCATGAATTATCCTTCCACAATTGAGGCCGTTTACGGCGGATATTTTCACGCAAACGTCTTAAAACAGTCAAATAATAGTCTTTACCGACTGTTGGTCCTTCTGGGACGAATTCATGATGCACCACACCACGAATATCGAAGAAAACAATCAGCATTACCTTGATTTTCGAGCGACTTTGGCGTGGTTTTTTCGGTTTCGGCTCGTCTTTTCCTCTCCATTCCGATGATTGTTGGCTTGTTTGCATGTCGGACTCGTAGACCCATGTCTCAACACCAGTTATGATGCGTTCCATGAAAGTTGGATCGGAATTGGCACGATCAAGCACGTCCAAAGAGACCTGTTCACGGAACTCATTTTGAAGAAAATTGTTAAAAGGATAATCTTGCTAAATCTTTCCCAAATTGACAAACAATTTCGTGAAATTAGAGCAACTTTTCGAAGAGCATTTCGCCATTTCGAAAAGCCATCTTAAATTTCGAAAAAAACCAGAAATTCATGCTTCTTTGCTACGATCTGGCCATTTTCGTAAGCTACCCAAGCAATAGGATTAGATTTTCACCCACTTCAATTGGAAATTGTGTTTTCTTGATAGAAACATAAATGCCGCAGCCAAAATGGTTGAAGAAATTATACTATTAGGAATGAGGTCCATCATCCCTAATAAGCTGGTTTGCACTAAACCCAAGGACAATATCTGGTTTAATGAGACATGCAGAATTGCTGTCAGCAGGGCTGCCGAACGTACTACTATAGTAGTATTTTACTACTATTTCATCATCTGTACTACCGTACTACCCACAGGCCGATTGTACTACTATTTTCTGAAATATACGTTTTAGCAGTTGAATTTTCATATTTTAAGTAAGGCTAAGTTTAAGTTACCAAACTGAACATTGCCGAAGCACGAAATTCCAACCAATGTTGCTGTTTTTTATTTCTAACCAAATATCTTTGGTTCGTGGGCAGCCCTACCACATGTGTTTCCGTATGTTTCACTTTTTGATGGACTTTTTTCAATCAAGCAAATGAGCTCGTCGTAGAGTTACCGTTGTGCGACTAAAGTGACAATTGCACCTTTTTGAACCGCGTTACCAAATGCTGTTCGTATAATAGTTCACATTACTCTAATCATATGATATAAGATGTTGATAGTCATAATTGTTTTTGATTTATGACTCATAAACTTTGAAAACAACGCAGCAGATGCGATACCCAAAAATGAACATCGTGAAATAATAGAGTAATATTACTGTATTTAAATACAAATTAACTTATACATTTTTGTATATTCTTGTAGGAACCTTTTAAAATTTGATAAAGACAAAAAAGTGGTTGATAGGACGTCGACGAGTCAGAAAAATTAAACTAAGGTGAAACTCGTAATCATTAGAATATCCTGATATAAGTGTATAAAATCGTTCGATTTCTCTTGGGGTTGACATTTTTTTTAACCATATTCGATAACGATATTTGATTTTAATAAAAAAATTTTAAAATACTTAGGGCCGTTTTCTCATCTTCCCGTTAAAGTGACCTGTAGCTAAAGTGAACTTTTTCTCATCTTCCTGATAAATATAAATTTAACAAGTCTGATTTTTTGGCAACACTGGTCTACGATGGGCAGCACTTGGCGGCGCAATCAGCTGTTTGTGAAAAATTATAATTATTTTTGAAGGAAAAAATAAAAATATTGCCTGGCAAAATCTTGTTGATGCTTTTACTGCAAAATGGGGCGTGTCCGACGTTGGAAATCGTTGAGGGACAAGTTTGACAGCTTGAAGCGTAAGTCCAAGCTGGAACTTGCAGCGCAGAAGAGCGAGACGTATCGCACAGGTGTCGGCCCAGCAGCGATTGGACATGTCAGCAGTGCAAAGCAGTGAAATAGTCCAATTGGCTGTTATATGTTATATTTGCCGCATTTTGCGACTCCGTACCTTCAGAAGCGTCTTCCAGTGCATGAATTTAAGAAACACGCCAATTTTGCACACCGAAAGATCTCAAATTCAAATTTAATTTCAAATCGTAATTTCATTATCAGCTGTTTTTTGTTTGTAAACAAACATATGCATGTACTGGGCACCATTTCCACTTAAAGTTCACTTTAAAGTTTAACAGGCACTCAATCCTCCCGGTAAATTTTATCGGGAGGATAGCTTAACGGGCAGATGAGAAAACGAAAATGAGTTTATCGGCCCGTTAAAGTGAACTTTAAAGTTAACGGGAAGATGAGAAAACGGCCCTTAGTTTTATTATGGAATTTTCAACTTATAAAACAAATTACGGGAAAATTTTTGTTGAATCATTTTTTTTACATTGTTTAGGAAATATGCATGTGTACTACTCAAAGTCCATAAATACTACCCAAAAATCATAATTTGTACTACTGAAGAAAAATTGAAAACGTGTAATGGATCCTTGGTTGGGCGCCATTTATGTAATGTGCCCTTCCAAAAGGACCTGCTGGTATTTAATGTAGTGCAATGCCGAGCGGGTGTGCATGCTAGCTGGGTACCAGGTCTAAGCTCTTCGGGTGTGGGGGGGTTCTTGCTCGAGCACCTGCCGCTACCTACCAGCAATACACAAAGTTATTCATGCACGTGGGTTTTTCTTACTAGAAAACACCCGTAAAAGAAGAAGATGATATTCTCACACCGCGGACAATTCTACCTATCAACCGGCCATGCAACTTGACGTACGGACAATCGGACGGACAATACTACTTACGAACCTACTCGTCCACCCCGCCGGTGTAGAGTATAAGTTCACGCAAGCAGCAGTGAAGCGACAACCCCGAGGTGACAACAACCAGAGGGGGACCTAAGGTGGTCAATGGCCCCCGGCTCTCCCCTTCCCAACCTTAGCGAGAGCGTTTCCGTCTCTCCCGACCCATCCATATGGCAACGACGCTGATCACATTGAATATCTATTTACATTTTATTCATTGGATGCTTAAGCTAAAATATTGATTAGGAAGCGGAAGTCGCAAAAGACATTTTACAGTTCCGACTTAAATATTAATGAGGAGGCGGAAGCCGCCAAAGAGAAATTTAACAACCCGGACTTAAAATATTGATTCGGGAGCGGAAGCCGCAAAAAATATATACATTTGGTATTCGGACTAATATTTAGAAGGCGAAAGCAGCAAAAGAGAGATACGAATAAGTTCACTTACTTAGGATTCTGTCACACTCACGTGTCCTGATCGGCGATCCCTCGTTGTTTGCGCAAACAATTCGGCGATACGGCGAAGCTCGGGTGAATTCGTGGAGTGCTGGACCTGCTTCCGTTTCTCTGTTGCTGCTGCACAGAGGCGCCAATAACAAAAGGGAAATTAAAGTTACTAATATAATAATTCAAACATCGCAAATGGTGTGGGATACCGCACAAGGGGGGGGTTCTCGTCCGGCCCCTTTTCAAAAAAAAACGTGATTCGCCGCGGCGGTGCGTCGGCAATCGAGCCGCTGTGGTGGAAGTAGCCCGAACGCTGCTGCTGCTGGCACCGCGCGTGGTGGCTAGGATGAGACTGCCGCGAGCGCGTGCTGGTGTGGTCAAGCTGGTGCTCACGTGACTGGCTGGCTGCTCGCACCGCGCGTGGTGGCTATCAGGAAACTTCTTGAGCGGGTGCTGGTGCGGCCAAGCTGGTGCTCACGTGGCTGCTGCTGCTTGCACCGCGCGTGGTGGCTATCAGGAAACTTCTTGAGCGGGTGCTGGTGCGGCCAAGCTGGTGCTCACGTGGCTGCTGCTGCTTGCACCGTGCGTGGTGGCTAGGAGGAAACTTCTCGAGCTCGTGCTGGTGCGGCCAAGCTGGTGCTCACGTGGCTGCTGCTGCTGGCACCGCGCGTGGTGGCTAGGATGAGACTGCCGCGAGCGCGTGCTGGTGTGGTCAAGCTGGTGCTCACGTGACTGGCTGGCTGCTCGCACCGCGCGTGGTGGCTCTCAGGCAACTTCTCGAGCGCGTGCTGGTGCGGCCAAGCTGGTGCTCACGTGGCTGCTGCTGCTTGCACCGTGCGTGGTGGCTAGGAGGAAACTTCTCGAGCTCGTGCTGGTGCGGCCAAGCTGGTGCTCACGTGGCTGCTGCTGCTTGCACCGCGCGTGGTGGCTATCAGGCAACTTCTCGAGCTCGTGCTGGTGCGGCCAAGCTGGTGCTCACGTGGCTGGCTGCTGCTGGCACCGCGCGTGGTGGTTCTCCGGCAACTTCTCGAGCGCGTGCTGGTGCGGCCAAGCTGGTGCTCACGTGGCTGGCTGCTGCTGGCACCGCGCGTGGTGGTTCTCCGGCAACTTCTCGAGCGCGTGCTGGTGCGGCCAAGCTGGTGCTCACGTGGCTGGCTGCTGCTGCTGGCACCGCGCGTGGTGGTTCTCAGGCCTTGTCGAGCGCGTGCTGGTGCGGCCAAGCTGGTGCTCACGTGGCTGGCTGCTGCTGCTGGCACCGCGCGTGGTGGTTCTCAGGCAACTTCTCGAGCTCGTGCTGGTGCGGCCAAGCTGGTGCTCACGTGGCTGGCTGCTGCTGGCACCGCGCGTGGTGGTTCTCAGGCAACTTCTCGAGCGCGTGCTGGTGCGGCCAAGCTGGTGCTCACGTGGCTGGCTGCTGCTGGCACCGCGCGTGGTGGTTCTCAGGCAACTTGTCGACCGCGTCGTTCTCTAGTTCGTCACCGTCTCGTCCGCAGTTCGTTTGTTACAGTTCAGTGGTTGCCACGTCAGCCGTCCGCCAGTTTTGTGTTCGTCTATTACACGGTGCAACACTGAAAATACACCTGACAAATTACATAGTGTAGGGTGTTTATATGGTCGAATAATGCATAAAAATATTTTTGTTATATTTTTTGTACCCTCCAAATTTTATTTATTTACAAAAAACCGTTTTTACAAACTTTCCGCGGTAATCTATGAATATCTCAGTAATTTTTTTAACGATTTTCAATATGTAATATGTTTTCGAAAGAGCATTGTCAGACCTTTCGAATGATGTATGTCAATTCATTGTTTAAACAAATGAGTAGTAAGTTTTTATCGCATAAACCTTGAAAAAGTGATTTTTTTCTCAATTTTTTTAACTTTAACCAGTTTTTATTGCATAATGAAACAAAAAAATTAATAAAGTTAGGTAATATTCTGAAAGAAGATTTGTTTACGAACAAATTGGTGTATTGCTTTATTGAATTGGACCAAAACTGCGGAATCTACGCAATTTTTTCGTAACTAGAAAATAAAGCCTTGAATATGTATTCATTTGAGATTTAAATAAAAATTTAAGACGAATTCATTGTACACACTGCAATACACATGATAGGCTTTATTTTCTAGTTACGAAAAAATAGCGTAGATTCCGCAGTTTTGGTCCAATTCAATAAAGCAATACACCAATTTGTTCGTAAATAAATCTTCTTTCAGAATATTACCCAACTTTATTAATTTTTTTGTTTCATTATGCAATAAAAACTGGTTAAAGTTAAAAAAATTGAGAAAAAAAATCACTTTTTCAAGGTTTATGCGATAAAAACTTACTACTCATTTGTTTAAACAATGAATTGACATACATCATTCGAAAGGTCTGACAATGCTCTTTCCAAAACATATTACATATTGAAAATCGTTAAAAAAAAATGACTGAGATAATCATAGATTACCGCGGAAAGTTTGTAAAAACGGTTTTTTGTAAATAAATAAAATTTGGAGGGTACAACAAATATAACAAAAATATTTTTATGCATTATTCGACCACATAAACAGCCTACAGTATGTTAATTGTCAGGTGTATTTCATTTTTTGTTTTTTGTAGCACAGTGTTACTAGCCTAGAGTGCTCGCAGGGTTGCATTTTATAATCTTTTACATTACACCACAGGGCAACCATCACAAAGCAGGTTCAAAATTTAAGTTTTACTTAAAAATTGAATCTGGAAAATGGGTGCAATTTTAAGAAAGGGTTTTACAGCGGTTGCATATCCTTGGCGTGATACGTTCCTAATAGCTTCCCTGAATCATCTTCAAGCACATAATATGCCGTGCCTGCTCGACTTCGAACCCGCGCCTTGAGAAAAGTATGCGCTAGTTTGCTGTTAAAATTATAAGCTTGTTTACTAAGTGTAAAATTCCTCCTTAGCACTACTTGTCCTGGCTTGTAACTTATCGGCCTAGAGCGCATGTTCTAGGTTTTGAGATTAGCACACTAAAGTCACCGCGTAAGGATGAGACAGTCAAAGTATTGACTCGGTAGATAAATTCGTCCACAGAAAGACTTTCGATTGACCCCTCAAATACGAGCTTCCAATCAGAAATAATTTTTGCAACAGAACTAAGTGAATGGTTAGTAGCCTCACCTTGCTTTGCGGAGCGCGAGAGCTACCTCTTTGTGCTGAACTACGTTGGATTCCCGACCGCGCGCGACTCTCATCACTATTCAGCCTAGCCTGATTTAAGTTTCTTCCAGAAAAGGGTTCCTGTTGAGGCCAATCCGGCTCAGCTTGGTTTTCCCGCGGGTTTCCCTCAATATTCGATTGTACCCGATTAACATTTAATGCGCGGAAATATTGCTCTAAGGAATTGGTGACCAACTGCTCAACTGTATTTTGGATTGTGCGGGTATTAGTTTCTTGCTGTCGTTGTATCGTGGTTTCTACAAGTTCTTGTAGGCGCGTCGAGTCCGAGTTAGAGTTTTGTCTTGTTAGGTTATTTTGTAGGTTCGAGGTTTTTGGACGTCTGCCCCGACGACGAGCGCTGTTCGTGGCCGGGTTAGTAGTTCCAAAGAAAGGTCGATTAAGAATTTCAGCTCCCGTTGTGTGTGAGCGTGTAACAGGGCCTTCGGCAACTTTTGTTGTTTGCGGAATAGCTCCCGATGACATTTGTTGGTGTTCTTCGGGGCGTGAGCCTTGTTCATTAAAGTCATTTATCGAGTGGGTGTCGATTACGCGACGACACAATGGACAGGTGTCATTGTCATGCAACCAGATTGAAATGCATGTGCGGTGGAACTCATGGTTGCACGGTGTAGTGGTGCAATTTGTTTCGGTAGTTGCTTCATCGCAAATAGAACACAAACCTCCTGGTGTAACCAGTTGAGGCAAATTTTCATCACTACGACGAACAGCCATGCTTAAAAGTTACTGTTCCCAACAAAATTCGATAAAACGTCAAATTACGATTACCCAAAAAAAATTGTTTGTTGTACTTAAAGATAGGAAAAAAAAATGGTTTCTCTTATTTTTCGAAAGAGTTCTAAACAAAAGGTCTAAATGTGATCAGGCGTCGTTGCCAAAGAGAGAAATGTTGTTGCCACTCTGCATTCACCTCACGAAGTGTACAGAGAAATTAATTTGGTGTCGAAGAGCGAGCTACTGCTATTATTTATGAGCTACGCAACTACCTTAAGTCGACTTTGTACTCATAAAAGGATAACAGCTTCAAAAGGAAAACAATGGTTTGTAGGTATAAAATAATGGTAGAGTGTACCTTTAAGACAGATACTTCAACTCTATTCCGAAATAAATTAAAGCCTAAAAGACCAATGTTCAGGAGAGAGTTCGTTACGATTTCTTCCGGTTGGTTAGCTGAACGTCTACAAAGCATTCACGACTAATTCCGACACCTTCCAAAAACGCAACCTTTTCAAAAAAAAGAAAATAAATTTTAGTTGAGTATCCCACTTTTGTGGGCCCCACGTTGGTTGTGAGTATCCCACAGGTTTTGTGGGCCCCACGTTGGGCGCCATTTATGTAATGGATCCTTGGTTGGGCGCCATTTATGTAATGTGCCCTTCCAAAAGGACCTGCTGGTATTTAATGTAGTGCAATGCCGAGCGGGTGTGCATGCTAGCTGGGTACCAGGTCTAAGCTCTTCGGGTGTGGGGGGGGTTCTTGCTCGAGCACCTGCCGCTACCTACCAGCAATACACAAAGTTATTCATGCACGTGGGTTTTTCTTACTAGAAAACACCCGTAAAAGAAGAAGATGATATTCTCACACCGCGGACAATTCTACCTATCAACCGGCCATGCAACTTGACGTACGGACAATCGGACGGACAATACTACTTACGAACCTACTCGTCCACCCCGCCGGTGTAGAGTATAAGTTCACGCAAGCAGCAGTGAAGCGACAACCCCGAGGTGACAACAACCAGAGGGGGACCTAAGGTGGTCAATGGCCCCCGGCTCTCCCCTTCCCAACCTTAGCGAGAGCGTTTCCGTCTCTCCCGACCCATCCATATGGCAACGACGCTGATCACATTGAATATCTATTTACATTTTATTCATTGGATGCTTAAGCTAAAATATTGATTAGGAAGCGGAAGTCGCAAAAGACATTTTACAGTTCCGACTTAAATATTAATGAGGAGGCGGAAGCCGCCAAAGAGAAATTTAACAACCCGGACTTAAAATATTGATTCGGGAGCGGAAGCCGCAAAAAATATATACATTTGGTATTCGGACTAATATTTAGAAGGCGAAAGCAGCAAAAGAGAGATACGAATAAGTTCACTTACTTAGGATTCTGTCACACTCACGTGTCCTGATCGGCGATCCCTCGTTGTTTGCGCAAACAATTCGGCGATACGGCGAAGCTCGGGTGAATTCGTGGAGTGCTGGACCTGCTTCCGTTTCTCTGTTGCTGCTGCACAGAGGCGCCAATAACAAAAGGGAAATTAAAGTTACTAATATAATAATTCAAACATCGCAAATGGTGTGGGATACCGCACAAGGGGGGGGTTCTCGTCCGGCCCCTTTTCAAAAAAAAACGTGATTCGCCGCGGCGGTGCGTCGGCAATCGAGCCGCTGTGGTGGAAGTAGCCCGAACGCTGCTGCTGCTGGCACCGCGCGTGGTGGCTAGGATGAGACTGCCGCGAGCGCGTGCTGGTGTGGTCAAGCTGGTGCTCACGTGACTGGCTGGCTGCTCGCACCGCGCGTGGTGGCTATCAGGAAACTTCTTGAGCGGGTGCTGGTGCGGCCAAGCTGGTGCTCACGTGGCTGCTGCTGCTTGCACCGCGCGTGGTGGCTATCAGGAAACTTCTTGAGCGGGTGCTGGTGCGGCCAAGCTGGTGCTCACGTGGCTGCTGCTGCTTGCACCGTGCGTGGTGGCTAGGAGGAAACTTCTCGAGCTCGTGCTGGTGCGGCCAAGCTGGTGCTCACGTGGCTGCTGCTGCTGGCACCGCGCGTGGTGGCTAGGATGAGACTGCCGCGAGCGCGTGCTGGTGTGGTCAAGCTGGTGCTCACGTGACTGGCTGGCTGCTCGCACCGCGCGTGGTGGCTCTCAGGCAACTTCTCGAGCGCGTGCTGGTGCGGCCAAGCTGGTGCTCACGTGGCTGCTGCTGCTTGCACCGTGCGTGGTGGCTAGGAGGAAACTTCTCGAGCTCGTGCTGGTGCGGCCAAGCTGGTGCTCACGTGGCTGCTGCTGCTTGCACCGCGCGTGGTGGCTATCAGGCAACTTCTCGAGCTCGTGCTGGTGCGGCCAAGCTGGTGCTCACGTGGCTGGCTGCTGCTGGCACCGCGCGTGGTGGTTCTCCGGCAACTTCTCGAGCGCGTGCTGGTGCGGCCAAGCTGGTGCTCACGTGGCTGGCTGCTGCTGGCACCGCGCGTGGTGGTTCTCCGGCAACTTCTCGAGCGCGTGCTGGTGCGGCCAAGCTGGTGCTCACGTGGCTGGCTGCTGCTGCTGGCACCGCGCGTGGTGGTTCTCAGGCCTTGTCGAGCGCGTGCTGGTGCGGCCAAGCTGGTGCTCACGTGGCTGGCTGCTGCTGCTGGCACCGCGCGTGGTGGTTCTCAGGCAACTTCTCGAGCTCGTGCTGGTGCGGCCAAGCTGGTGCTCACGTGGCTGGCTGCTGCTGGCACCGCGCGTGGTGGTTCTCAGGCAACTTCTCGAGCGCGTGCTGGTGCGGCCAAGCTGGTGCTCACGTGGCTGGCTGCTGCTGGCACCGCGCGTGGTGGTTCTCAGGCAACTTGTCGACCGCGTCGTTCTCTAGTTCGTCACCGTCTCGTCCGCAGTTCGTTTGTTACAGTTCAGTGGTTGCCACGTCAGCCGTCCGCCAGTTTTGTGTTCGTCTATTACACGGTGCAACACTGAAAATACACCTGACAAATTACATAGTGTAGGGTGTTTATATGGTCGAATAATGCATAAAAATATTTTTGTTATATTTTTTGTACCCTCCAAATTTTATTTATTTACAAAAAACCGTTTTTACAAACTTTCCGCGGTAATCTATGAATATCTCAGTAATTTTTTTTAACGATTTTCAATATGTAATATGTTTTCGAAAGAGCATTGTCAGACCTTTCGAATGATGTATGTCAATTCATTGTTTAAACAAATGAGTAGTAAGTTTTTATCGCATAAACCTTGAAAAAGTGATTTTTTTCTCAATTTTTTTAACTTTAACCAGTTTTTATTGCATAATGAAACAAAAAAATTAATAAAGTTAGGTAATATTCTGAAAGAAGATTTGTTTACGAACAAATTGGTGTATTGCTTTATTGAATTGGACCAAAACTGCGGAATCTACGCAATTTTTTCGTAACTAGAAAATAAAGCCTTGAATATGTATTCATTTGAGATTTAAATAAAAATTTAAGACGAATTCATTGTACACACTGCAATACACATGATAGGCTTTATTTTCTAGTTACGAAAAAATAGCGTAGATTCCGCAGTTTTGGTCCAATTCAATAAAGCAATACACCAATTTGTTCGTAAATAAATCTTCTTTCAGAATATTACCCAACTTTATTAATTTTTTTGTTTCATTATGCAATAAAAACTGGTTAAAGTTAAAAAAATTGAGAAAAAAAATCACTTTTTCAAGGTTTATGCGATAAAAACTTACTACTCATTTGTTTAAACAATGAATTGACATACATCATTCGAAAGGTCTGACAATGCTCTTTCCAAAACATATTACATATTGAAAATCGTTAAAAAAAAATGACTGAGATAATCATAGATTACCGCGGAAAGTTTGTAAAAACGGTTTTTTGTAAATAAATAAAATTTGGAGGGTACAACAAATATAACAAAAATATTTTTATGCATTATTCGACCACATAAACAGCCTACAGTATGTTAATTGTCAGGTGTATTTCATTTTTTGTTTTTTGTAGCACAGTGTTACTAGCCTAGAGTGCTCGCAGGGTTGCATTTTATAATCTTTTACATTACACCACAGGGCAACCATCACAAAGCAGGTTCAAAATTTAAGTTTTACTTAAAAATTGAATCTGGAAAATGGGTGCAATTTTAAGAAAGGGTTTTACAGCGGTTGCATATCCTTGGCGTGATACGTTCCTAATAGCTTCCCTGAATCATCTTCAAGCACATAATATGCCGTGCCTGCTCGACTTCGAACCCGCGCCTTGAGAAAAGTATGCGCTAGTTTGCTGTTAAAATTATAAGCTTGTTTACTAAGTGTAAAATTCCTCCTTAGCACTACTTGTCCTGGCTTGTAACTTATCGGCCTAGAGCGCATGTTCTAGGTTTTGAGATTAGCACACTAAAGTCACCGCGTAAGGATGAGACAGTCAAAGTATTGACTCGGTAGATAAATTCGTCCACAGAAAGACTTTCGATTGACCCCTCAAATACGAGCTTCCAATCAGAAATAATTTTTGCAACAGAACTAAGTGAATGGTTAGTAGCCTCACCTTGCTTTGCGGAGCGCGAGAGCTACCTCTTTGTGCTGAACTACGTTGGATTCCCGACCGCGCGCGACTCTCATCACTATTCAGCCTAGCCTGATTTAAGTTTCTTCCAGAAAAGGGTTCCTGTTGAGGCCAATCCGGCTCAGCTTGGTTTTCCCGCGGGTTTCCCTCAATATTCGATTGTACCCGATTAACATTTAATGCGCGGAAATATTGCTCTAAGGAATTGGTGACCAACTGCTCAACTGTATTTTGGATTGTGCGGGTATTAGTTTCTTGCTGTCGTTGTATCGTGGTTTCTACAAGTTCTTGTAGGCGCGTCGAGTCCGAGTTAGAGTTTTGTCTTGTTAGGTTATTTTGTAGGTTCGAGGTTTTTGGACGTCTGCCCCGACGACGAGCGCTGTTCGTGGCCGGGTTAGTAGTTCCAAAGAAAGGTCGATTAAGAATTTCAGCTCCCGTTGTGTGTGAGCGTGTAACAGGGCCTTCGGCAACTTTTGTTGTTTGCGGAATAGCTCCCGATGACATTTGTTGGTGTTCTTCGGGGCGTGAGCCTTGTTCATTAAAGTCATTTATCGAGTGGGTGTCGATTACGCGACGACACAATGGACAGGTGTCATTGTCATGCAACCAGATTGAAATGCATGTGCGGTGGAACTCATGGTTGCACGGTGTAGTGGTGCAATTTGTTTCGGTAGTTGCTTCATCGCAAATAGAACACAAACCTCCTGGTGTAACCAGTTGAGGCAAATTTTCATCACTACGACGAACAGCCATGCTTAAAAGTTACTGTTCCCAACAAAATTCGATAAAACGTCAAATTACGATTACCCAAAAAAAATTGTTTGTTGTACTTAAAGATAGGAAAAAAAAATGGTTTCTCTTATTTTTCGAAAGAGTTCTAAACAAAAGGTCTAAATGTGATCAGGCGTCGTTGCCAAAGAGAGAAATGTTGTTGCCACTCTGCATTCACCTCACGAAGTGTACAGAGAAATTAATTTGGTGTCGAAGAGCGAGCTACTGCTATTATTTATGAGCTACGCAACTACCTTAAGTCGACTTTGTACTCATAAAAGGATAACAGCTTCAAAAGGAAAACAATGGTTTGTAGGTATAAAATAATGGTAGAGTGTACCTTTAAGACAGATACTTCAACTCTATTCCGAAATAAATTAAAGCCTAAAAGACCAATGTTCAGGAGAGAGTTCGTTACGATTTCTTCCGGTTGGTTAGCTGAACGTCTACAAAGCATTCACGACTAATTCCGACACCTTCCAAAAACGCAACCTTTTCAAAAAAAAGAAAATAAATTTTAGTTGAGTATCCCACTTTTGTGGGCCCCACGTTGGTTGTGAGTATCCCACAGGTTTTGTGGGCCCCACGTTGGGCGCCATTTATGTAATGGATCCTTGGTTGGGCGCCATTTATGTAATGTGCCCTTCCAAAAGGACCTGCTGGTATTTAATGTAGTGCAATGCCGAGCGGGTGTGCATGCTAGCTGGGTACCAGGTCTAAGCTCTTCGGGTGTGGGGGGGGTTCTTGCTCGAGCACCTGCCGCTACCTACCAGCAATACACAAAGTTATTCATGCACGTGGGTTTTTCTTACTAGAAAACACCCGTAAAAGAAGAAGATGATATTCTCACACCGCGGACAATTCTACCTATCAACCGGCCATGCAACTTGACGTACGGACAATCGGACGGACAATACTACTTACGAACCTACTCGTCCACCCCGCCGGTGTAGAGTATAAGTTCACGCAAGCAGCAGTGAAGCGACAACCCCGAGGTGACAACAACCAGAGGGGGACCTAAGGTGGTCAATGGCCCCCGGCTCTCCCCTTCCCAACCTTAGCGAGAGCGTTTCCGTCTCTCCCGACCCATCCATATGGCAACGACGCTGATCACATTGAATATCTATTTACATTTTATTCATTGGATGCTTAAGCTAAAATATTGATTAGGAAGCGGAAGTCGCAAAAGACATTTTACAGTTCCGACTTAAATATTAATGAGGAGGCGGAAGCCGCCAAAGAGAAATTTAACAACCCGGACTTAAAATATTGATTCGGGAGCGGAAGCCGCAAAAAATATATACATTTGGTATTCGGACTAATATTTAGAAGGCGAAAGCAGCAAAAGAGAGATACGAATAAGTTCACTTACTTAGGATTCTGTCACACTCACGTGTCCTGATCGGCGATCCCTCGTTGTTTGCGCAAACAATTCGGCGATACGGCGAAGCTCGGGTGAATTCGTGGAGTGCTGGACCTGCTTCCGTTTCTCTGTTGCTGCTGCACAGAGGCGCCAATAACAAAAGGGAAATTAAAGTTACTAATATAATAATTCAAACATCGCAAATGGTGTGGGATACCGCACAAGGGGGGGGTTCTCGTCCGGCCCCTTTTCAAAAAAAAAACGTGATTCGCCGCGGCGGTGCGTCGGCAATCGAGCCGCTGTGGTGGAAGTAGCCCGAACGCTGCTGCTGCTGGCACCGCGCGTGGTGGCTAGGATGAGACTGCCGCGAGCGCGTGCTGGTGTGGTCAAGCTGGTGCTCACGTGACTGGCTGGCTGCTCGCACCGCGCGTGGTGGCTATCAGGAAACTTCTTGAGCGGGTGCTGGTGCGGCCAAGCTGGTGCTCACGTGGCTGCTGCTGCTTGCACCGCGCGTGGTGGCTATCAGGAAACTTCTTGAGCGGGTGCTGGTGCGGCCAAGCTGGTGCTCACGTGGCTGCTGCTGCTTGCACCGTGCGTGGTGGCTAGGAGGAAACTTCTCGAGCTCGTGCTGGTGCGGCCAAGCTGGTGCTCACGTGGCTGCTGCTGCTGGCACCGCGCGTGGTGGCTAGGATGAGACTGCCGCGAGCGCGTGCTGGTGTGGTC
Source organism: Melieria omissa (assembly GCA_963971225.1). NCBI lineage: Eukaryota > Metazoa > Arthropoda > Insecta > Diptera > Ulidiidae > Melieria > Melieria omissa. The sequence continues at coordinate 43,706,740 of OZ020270.1, forward strand.
AAGCTGGTGCTCACGTGACTGGCTGGCTGCTCGCACCGCGCGTGGTGGCTCTCAGGCAACTTCTCGAGCGCGTGCTGGTGCGGCCAAGCTGGTGCTCACGTGGCTGCTGCTGCTTGCACCGTGCGTGGTGGCTAGGAGGAAACTTCTCGAGCTCGTGCTGGTGCGGCCAAGCTGGTGCTCACGTGGCTGCTGCTGCTTGCACCGCGCGTGGTGGCTATCAGGCAACTTCTCGAGCTCGTGCTGGTGCGGCCAAGCTGGTGCTCACGTGGCTGGCTGCTGCTGGCACCGCGCGTGGTGGTTCTCCGGCAACTTCTCGAGCGCGTGCTGGTGCGGCCAAGCTGGTGCTCACGTGGCTGGCTGCTGCTGGCACCGCGCGTGGTGGTTCTCCGGCAACTTCTCGAGCGCGTGCTGGTGCGGCCAAGCTGGTGCTCACGTGGCTGGCTGCTGCTGCTGGCACCGCGCGTGGTGGTTCTCAGGCCTTGTCGAGCGCGTGCTGGTGCGGCCAAGCTGGTGCTCACGTGGCTGGCTGCTGCTGCTGGCACCGCGCGTGGTGGTTCTCAGGCAACTTCTCGAGCTCGTGCTGGTGCGGCCAAGCTGGTGCTCACGTAGCTGGCTGCTGCTGGCACCGCGCGTGGTGGTTCTCAGGCAACTTCTCGAGCGCGTGCTGGTGCGGCCAAGCTGGTGCTCACGTGGCTGGCTGCTGCTGGCACCGCGCGTGGTGGTTCTCAGGCAACTTGTCGACCGCGTCGTTCTCTAGTTCGTCACCGTCTCGTCCGCAGTTCGTTTGTTACAGTTCAGTGGTTGCCACGTCAGCCGTCCGCCAGTTTTGTGTTCGTCTATTACACGGTGCAACACTGAAAATACACCTGACAAATTACATAGTGTAGGGTGTTTATATGGTCGAATAATGCATAAAAATATTTTTGTTATATTTTTTGTACCCTCCAAATTTTATTTATTTACAAAAAACCGTTTTTACAAACTTTCCGCGGTAATCTATGAATATCTCAGTAATTTTTTTAACGATTTTCAATATGTAATATGTTTTCGAAAGAGCATTGTCAGACCTTTCGAATGATGTATGTCAATTCATTGTTTAAACAAATGAGTAGTAAGTTTTTATCGCATAAACCTTGAAAAAGTGATTTTTTCTCAATTTTTTTAACTTTAACCAGTTTTTATTGCATAATGAAACAAAAAAATTAATAAAGTTAGGTAATATTCTGAAAGAAGATTTGTTTACGAACAAATTGGTGTATTGCTTTATTGAATTGGACCAAAACTGCGGAATCTACGCAATTTTTTCGTAACTAGAAAATAAAGCCTTGAATATGTATTCATTTGAGATTTAAATAAAAATTTAAGGGGGGAAGTACCTCTCGGAGCCGAAAAAAAAGTCCTTTTTTGCGATTCAATTTGTGGAGAAATAAAATGGCGCACATAAAAATTGATATCGTTTATATTTAGAGCAATGTTTAAGGAAAAAAAAACATTTTTTACATTATGAAAAAAAAAAAAATTGAATGACTTATGGTCGATCCCGTAAGACGTGTTGCCGCTGACATTGAAGTTGCCGTACACGATTCTGGCCGCAATTTTCATCTGAAATCATAAAACCAAACATTTTTTTACTCGAGAGGGTTTTTTTTATCGGATAGACTACAATCTTTGCGAAATTCGAATATTAACTATAAAAATCAGTGTTGCAAAGAAAAAACGGCTTTTTTTGCAATAATTTTCGAGTCAAAAATGGTCAAAAAATAATTTTTTTTTTACGCCTGTAGTCTATCCTGTGCAGTTTTTTATGCTCTTTAAAATAAGGGCTGGATGAAGGAAATCGGCCAACAACTTTTTTTGTAATCATGCACGCCAATTTGAAAAACATGGTTTTGAGAAAACGCCGTTTAAAGTTTGCGTCTTGCCGCCAGTCGCGCTCAGCCGCTTCGGCGCCAACCAATATCAAATGGCACAACTTCCACAATTTTGACAATAGGCTTTTGAAATTTTTTGACTGATTTCTCAATGCTTATACCTGTCGATTAAGATAATAAAAAAAAAATCGATTTTTTGAAATTTATTTTCATACTTCCCCCCTTAAGACGAATTCATTGTACACACTGCAATACACATGATAGGCTTTATTTTCTAGTTACGAAAAAATAGCGTAGATTCCGCAGTTTTGGTCCAATTCAATAAAGCAATACACCAATTTGTTCGTAAATAAATCTTCTTTCAGAATATTACCCAACTTTATTAATTTTTTTGTTTCATTATGCAATAAAAACTGGTTAAAGTTAAAAAAATTGAGAAAAAAAATCACTTTTTCAAGGTTTATGCGATAAAAACTTACTACTCATTTGTTTAAACAATGAATTGACATACATCATTCGAAAGGTCTGACAATGCTCTTTCCAAAACATATTACATATTGAAAATCGTTAAAAAAAATGACTGAGATAATCATAGATTACCGCGGAAAGTTTGTAAAAACGGTTTTTTGTAAATAAATAAAATTTGGAGGGTACAACAAATATAACAAAAATATTTTTATGCATTATTCGACCACATAAACAGCCTACAGTATGTTAATTGTCAGGTGTATTTCATTTTTTGTTTTTTGTAGCACAGTGTTACTAGCCTAGAGTGCTCGCAGGGTTGCATTTTATAATCTTTTACATTACACCACAGGGCAACCATCACAAAGCAGGTTCAAAATTTAAGTTTTACTTAAAAATTGAATCTGGAAAATGGGTGCAATTTTAAGAAAGGGTTTTACAGCGGTTGCATATCCTTGGCGTGATACGTTCCTAATAGCTTCCCTGAATCATCTTCAAGCACATAATATGCCGTGCCTGCTCGACTTCGAACCCGCGCCTTGAGAAAAGTATGCGCTAGTTTGCTGTTAAAATTATAAGCTTGTTTACTAAGTGTAAAATTCCTCCTTAGCACTACTTGTCCTGGCTTGTAACTTATCGGCCTAGAGCGCATGTTCTAGGTTTTGAGATTAGCACACTAAAGTCACCGCGTAAGGATGAGACAGTCAAAGTATTGACTCGGTAGATAAATTCGTCCACAGAAAGACTTTCGATTGACCCCTCAAATACGAGCTTCCAATCAGAAATAATTTTTGCAACAGAACTAAGTGAATGGTTAGTAGCCTCACCTTGCTTTGCGGAGCGCGAGAGCTACCTCTTTGTGCTGAACTACGTTGGATTCCCGACCGCGCGCGACTCTCATCACTATTCAGCCTAGCCTGATTTAAGTTTCTTCCAGAAAAGGGTTCCTGTTGAGGCCAATCCGGCTCAGCTTGGTTTTCCCGCGGGTTTCCCTCAATATTCGATTGTACCCGATTAACATTTAATGCGCGGAAATATTGCTCTAAGGAATTGGTGACCAACTGCTCAACTGTATTTTGGATTGTGCGGGTATTAGTTTCTTGCTGTCGTTGTATCGTGGTTTCTACAAGTTCTTGTAGGCGCGTCGAGTCCGAGTTAGAGTTTTGTCTTGTTAGGTTATTTTGTAGGTTCGAGGTTTTTGGACGTCTGCCCCGACGACGAGCGCTGTTCGTGGCCGGGTTAGTAGTTCCAAAGAAAGGTCGATTAAGAATTTCAGCTCCCGTTGTGTGTGAGCGTGTAACAGGGCCTTCGGCAACTTTTGTTGTTTGCGGAATAGCTCCCGATGACATTTGTTGGTGTTCTTCGGGGCGTGAGCCTTGTTCATTAAAGTCATTTATCGAGTGGGTGTCGATTACGCGACGACACAATGGACAGGTGTCATTGTCATGCAACCAGATTGAAATGCATGTGCGGTGGAACTCATGGTTGCACGGTGTAGTGGTGCAATTTGTTTCGGTAGTTGCTTCATCGCAAATAGAACACAAACCTCCTGGTGTAACCAGTTGAGGAAAATTTTCATCACTACGACGAACAGCCATGCTTAAAAGTTACTGTTCCCAACAAAATTCGATAAAACGTCAAATTACGATTACCCAAAAAAAATTGTTTGTTGTACTTAAAGATAGGAAAAAAAAATGGTTTCTCTTATTTTTCGAAAGAGTTCTAAACAAAAGGTCTAAATGTGATCAGGCGTCGTTGCCAAAGAGAGAAATGTTGTTGCCACTCTGCATTCACCTCACGAAGTGTACAGAGAAATTAATTTGGTGTCGAAGAGCGAGCTACTGCTATTATTTATGAGCTACGCAACTACCTTAAGTCGACTTTGTACTCATAAAAGGATAACAGCTTCAAAAGGAAAACAATGGTTTGTAGGTATAAAATAATGGTAGAGTGTACCTTTAAGACAGATACTTCAACTCTATTCCGAAATAAATTAAAGCCTAAAAGACCAATGTTCAGGAGAGAGTTCGTTACGATTTCTTCCGGTTGGTTAGCTGAACGTCTACAAAGCATTCACGACTAATTCCGACACCTTCCAAAAACGCAACCTTTTCAAAAAAAAGAAAATAAATTTTAGTTGAGTATCCCACTTTTGTGGGCCCCACGTTGGTTGTGAGTATCCCACAGGTTTTGTGGGCCCCACGTTGGGCGCCATTTATGTAATGGATCCTTGGTTGGGCGCCATTTATGTAATGTGCCCTTCCAAAAGGACCTGCTGGTATTTAATGTAGTGCAATGCCGAGCGGGTGTGCATGCTAGCTGGGTACCAGGTCTAAGCTCTTCGGGTGTGGGGGGGGTTCTTGCTCGAGCACCTGCCGCTACCTACCAGCAATACACAAAGTTATTCATGCACGTGGGTTTTTCTTACTAGAAAACACCCGTAAAAGAAGAAGATGATATTCTCACACCGCGGACAATTCTACCTATCAACCGGCCATGCAACTTGACGTACGGACAATCGGACGGACAATACTACTTACGAACCTACTCGTCCACCCCGCCGGTGTAGAGTATAAGTTCACGCAAGCAGCAGTGAAGCGACAACCCCGAGGTGACAACAACCAGAGGGGGACCTAAGGTGGTCAATGGCCCCCGGCTCTCCCCTTCCCAACCTTAGCGAGAGCGTTTCCGTCTCTCCCGACCCATCCATATGGCAACGACGCTGATCACATTGAATATCTATTTACATTTTATTCATTGGATGCTTAAGCTAAAATATTGATTAGGAAGCGGAAGTCGCAAAAGACATTTTACAGTTCCGACTTAAATATTAATGAGGAGGCGGAAGCCGCCAAAGAGAAATTTAACAACCCGGACTTAAAATATTGATTCGGGAGCGGAAGCCGCAAAAAATATATACATTTGGTATTCGGACTAATATTTAGAAGGCGAAAGCAGCAAAAGAGAGATACGAATAAGTTCACTTACTTAGGATTCTGTCACACTCACGTGTCCTGATCGGCGATCCCTCGTTGTTTGCGCAAACAATTCGGCGATACGGCGAAGCTCGGGTGAATTCGTGGAGTGCTGGACCTGCTTCCGTTTCTCTGTTGCTGCTGCACAGAGGCGCCAATAACAAAAGGGAAATTAAAGTTACTAATATAATAATTCAAACATCGCAAATGGTGTGGGATACCGCACAAGGGGGGGGTTCTCGTCCGGCCCCTTTTCAAAAAAAAACGTGATTCGCCGCGGCGGTGCGTCGGCAATCGAGCCGCTGTGGTGGAAGTAGCCCGAACGCTGCTGCTGCTGGCACCGCGCGTGGTGGCTAGGATGAGACTGCCGCGAGCGCGTGCTGGTGTGGTCAAGCTGGTGCTCACGTGACTGGCTGGCTGCTCGCACCGCGCGTGGTGGCTATCAGGAAACTTCTTGAGCGGGTGCTGGTGCGGCCAAGCTGGTGCTCACGTGGCTGCTGCTGCTTGCACCGCGCGTGGTGGCTATCAGGAAACTTCTTGAGCGGGTGCTGGTGCGGCCAAGCTGGTGCTCACGTGGCTGCTGCTGCTTGCACCGTGCGTGGTGGCTAGGAGGAAACTTCTCGAGCTCGTGCTGGTGCGGCCAAGCTGGTGCTCACGTGGCTGCTGCTGCTGGCACCGCGCGTGGTGGCTAGGATGAGACTGCCGCGAGCGCGTGCTGGTGTGGTCAAGCTGGTGCTCACGTGACTGGCTGGCTGCTCGCACCGCGCGTGGTGGCTCTCAGGCAACTTCTCGAGCGCGTGCTGGTGCGGCCAAGCTGGTGCTCACGTGGCTGCTGCTGCTTGCACCGTGCGTGGTGGCTAGGAGGAAACTTCTCGAGCTCGTGCTGGTGCGGCCAAGCTGGTGCTCACGTGGCTGCTGCTGCTTGCACCGCGCGTGGTGGCTATCAGGCAACTTCTCGAGCTCGTGCTGGTGCGGCCAAGCTGGTGCTCACGTGGCTGGCTGCTGCTGGCACCGCGCGTGGTGGTTCTCCGGCAACTTCTCGAGCGCGTGCTGGTGCGGCCAAGCTGGTGCTCACGTGGCTGGCTGCTGCTGGCACCGCGCGTGGTGGTTCTCCGGCAACTTCTCGAGCGCGTGCTGGTGCGGCCAAGCTGGTGCTCACGTGGCTGGCTGCTGCTGGCACCGCGCGTGGTGGTTCTCCGGCAACTTCTCGAGCGCGTGCTGGTGCGGCCAAGCTGGTGCTCACGTGGCTGGCTGCTGCTGCTGGCACCGCGCGTGGTGGTTCTCAGGCCTTGTCGAGCGCGTGCTGGTGCGGCCAAGCTGGTGCTCACGTGGCTGGCTGCTGCTGGCACCGCGCGTGGTGGTTCTCAGGCAACTTCTCGAGCGCGTCGTTCTCTAGCTCGTCACCGTCTCATCCGCAGTTCGTTTGTTACAGTTCAGTGGTTGCCACGTCAGCCGTCCGCCAGTTTTGTGTTCGTCTATTACTAGCCTAGAGTGCTCGCAGGGTTGCATTTTATAATCTTTTACATTACACCACAGGGCAACCATCACAAACGGCAGCACTGGCTGTCAGGTCCAAAGAGGAAGCTTTCAGAACATGGCAGGCAAATAAAAATGCCGCCACTGAACAGCTGCGTAAACAAGCTAGAAATCAATGCAATGCCATCCTAAAGCGCCAAAAGTTTCTGCACGAACAGCGCCAAAGGAAAAAAGTTCTTCAATGCCAGAGTGGTAGTAAGAACTTCTGGTCATTCGTTAAGAAGGTGAAGAATCAAACATCGTCTTCAATTCCAACTCTCCTTAACAATGATCAAATCATCACTCACTCGGTTGATAAAGCTAATTTGTTGGCTAAAATTTTCGCAGAGAATTCCTCTTTGCCCCCCAGCGATCAACCACTACCCGTAGTCGAGAACCTATCTTGCTCTATGCCAGAAATTCATTTTCGGACACGGGTAGTTAAAAGAGTGCTTGCAAATCTCGATGTAAATAAGGCTTCAGGGCCGGACGGCATTCCAGCCGTTGTTTTGCAAAAGTGCGCTACCTCACTGGCTTGTCCATTACGCAAACTTTTCAACATGTCATACACCACAGGTGTATTTCCGACATGCTGGAAAGTAGCAAATGTTCAACCAGTTCCTAAAAAAGGCAAGACTACTGACCCTGCGAACTACCGACCTATAGCAATCTGTTCGGTGCTTTCCAAAGTAATGGAAGGCATTGTAAACTTCAACCTTGTGAAATATCTGGAGCACAATAGACTGCTAAGTGACCGCCAATACGGCTTTTGAAGAGAGCGATCGACGGGAGACCTTATGGCGGTCCTCACCGAGAAATGGAACCATAGCATTCTAAACCTCGGTGAAAGCAAGGTTGTTGCATTGGATATTTCTAAGGCCCTTGACCGGGTAACTAGGCAACTTCTCGAGCTCGTGCTGGTGCGGCCAAGCTGGTGCTCACGTGGCTGGCTGCTGCTTGCACCGCGCGTGGTGGCTATCAGGAAACTTCTTGAGCGGGTGCTGGTGCGGCCAAGCTGGTGCTCACGTGGCTGCTGCTGCTTGCACCGTGCGTGGTGGCTAGGAGGAAACTTCTCGAGCTCGTGCTGGTGCGGCCAAGCTGGTGCTCACGTGGCTGCTGCTGCTGGCACCGCGCGTGGTGGCTAGGATGAGACTGCCGCGAGCGCGTGCTGGTGTGGTCAAGCTGGTGCTCACGTGACTGGCTGGCTGCTCGCACCGCGCGTGGTGGCTCTCAGGCAACTTCTCGAGCGCGTGCTGGTGCGGCCAAGCTGGTGCTCACGTGGCTGCTGCTGCTTGCACCGTGCGTGGTGGCTAGGAGGAAACTTCTCGAGCTCGTGCTGGTGCGACCAAGCTGGTGCTCACGTGGCTGCTGCTGCTTGCACCGCGCGTGGTGGCTATCAGGCAACTTCTCGAGCTCGTGCTGGTGCGGCCAAGCTGGTGCTCACGTGGCTGGCTGCTGCTGGCACCGCGCGTGGTGGTTCTCCGGCAACTTCTCGAGCGCGTGCTGGTGCGGCCAAGCTGGTGCTCACGTGGCTGGCTGCTGCTGGCACCGCGCGTGGTGGTTCTCCGGCAACTTCTCGAGCGCGTGCTGGTGCGGCCAAGCTGGTGCTCACGTGGCTGGCTGCTGCTGCTGGCACCGCGCGTGGTGGTTCTCAGGCCTTGTCGAGCGCGTGCTGGTGCGGCCAAGCTGGTGCTCACGTGGCTGGCTGCTGCTGCTGGCACCGCGCGTGGTGGTTCTCAGGCAACTTCTCGAGCTCGTGCTGGTGCGGCCAAGCTGGTGCTCACGTGGCTGGCTGCTGCTGGCACCGCGCGTGGTGGTTCTCAGGCAACTTCTCGAGCGCGTGCTGGTGCGGCCAAGCTGGTGCTCACGTGGCTGGCTGCTGCTGGCACCGCGCGTGGTGGTTCTCAGGCAACTTGTCGACCGCGTCGTTCTCTAGTTCGTCACCGTCTCGTCCGCAGTTCGTTTGTTACAGTTCAGTGGTTGCCACGTCAGCCGTCCGCCAGTTTTGTGTTCGTCTATTACTAGCCTAGAGTGCTCGCAGGGTTGCATTTTATAATCTTTTACATTACACCACAGGGCAACCATCACAAAGCAGGTTCAAAATTTAAGTTTTACTTAAAAATTGAATCTGGAAAATGGGTGCAATTTTAAGAAAGGGTTTTACAGCGGTTGCATATCCTTGGCGTGATACGTTCCTAATAGCTTCCCTGAATCATCTTCAAGCACATAATATGCCGTGCCTGCTCGACTTCGAACCCGCGCCTTGAGAAAAGTATGCGCTAGTTTGCTGTTAAAATTATAAGCTTGTTTACTAAGTGTAAAATTCCTCCTTAGCACTACTTGTCCTGGCTTGTAACTTATCGGCCTAGAGCGCATGTTCTAGGTTTTGAGATTAGCACACTAAAGTCACCGCGTAAGGATGAGACAGTCAAAGTATTGACTCGGTAGATAAATTCGTCCACAGAAAGACTTTCGATTGACCCCTCAAATACGAGCTTCCAATCAGAAATAATTTTTGCAACAGAACTAAGTGAATGGTTAGTAGCCTCACCTTGCTTTGCGGAGCGCGAGAGCTACCTCTTTGTGCTGAACTACGTTGGATTCCCGACCGCGCGCGACTCTCATCACTATTCAGCCTAGCCTGATTTAAGTTTCTTCCAGAAAAGGGTTCCTGTTGAGGCCAATCCGGCTCAGCTTGGTTTTCCCGCGGGTTTCCCTCAATATTCGATTGTACCCGATTAACATTTAATGCGCGGAAATATTGCTCTAAGGAATTGGTGACCAACTGCTCAACTGTATTTTGGATTGTGCGGGTATTAGTTTCTTGCTGTCGTTGTATCGTGGTTTCTACAAGTTCTTGTAGGCGCGTCGAGTCCGAGTTAGAGTTTTGTCTTGTTAGGTTATTTTGTAGGTTCGAGGTTTTTGGACGTCTGCCCCGACGACGAGCGCTGTTCGTGGCCGGGTTAGTAGTTCCAAAGAAAGGTCGATTAAGAATTTCAGCTCCCGTTGTGTGTGAGCGTGTAACAGGGCCTTCGGCAACTTTTGTTGTTTGCGGAATAGCTCCCGATGACATTTGTTGGTGTTCTTCGGGGCGTGAGCCTTGTTCATTAAAGTCATTTATCGAGTGGGTGTCGATTACGCGACGACACAATGGACAGGTGTCATTGTCATGCAACCAGATTGAAATGCATGTGCGGTGGAACTCATGGTTGCACGGTGTAGTGGTGCAATTTGTTTCGGTAGTTGCTTCATCGCAAATAGAACACAAACCTCCTGGTGTAACCAGTTGAGGAAAATTTTCATCACTACGACGAACAGCCATGCTTAAAAGTTACTGTTCCCAACAAAATTCGATAAAACGTCAAATTACGATTACCCAAAAAAAATTGTTTGTTGTACTTAAAGATAGGAAAAAAATTGGTTTCTCTTATTTTTCGAAAGAGTTCTAAACAAAAGGTCTAAATGTGATCAGGCGTCGTTGCCAAAGAGAGAAATGTTGTTGCCACTCTGCATTCACCTCACGAAGTGTACAGAGAAATTAATTTGGTGTCGAAGAGCGAGCTACTGCTATTATTTATGAGCTACGCAACTACCTTAAGTCGACTTTGTACTCATAAAAGGATAACAGCTTCAAAAGGAAAACAATGGTTTGTAGGTATAAAATAATGGTAGAGTGTACCTTTAAGACAGATACTTCAACTCTATTCCGAAATAAATTAAAGCCTAAAAGACCAATGTTCAGGAGAGAGTTCGTTACGATTTCTTCCGGTTGGTTAGCTGAACGTCTACAAAGCATTCACGACTAATTCCGACACCTTCCAAAAACGCAACCTTTTCAAAAAAAAGAAAATAAATTTTAGTTGAGTATCCCACTTTTGTGGGCCCACGTTGGTTGTGAGTATCCCACAGGTTTTGTGGGCCCCACGTTGGGCGCCATTTATGTAATGGATCCTTGGTTGGGCGCCATTTATGTAATGTGCCCTTCCAAAAGGACCTGCTGGTATTTAATGTAGTGCAATGCCGAGCGGGTGTGCATGCTAGCTGGGTACCAGGTCTAAGCTCTTCGGGTGTGGGGGGGGTTCTTGCTCGAGCACCTGCCGCTACCTACCAGCAATACACAAAGTTATTCATGCACGTGGGTTTTTCTTACTAGAAAACACCCGTAAAAGAAGAAGATGATATTCTCACACCGCGGACAATTCTACCTATCAACCGGCCATGCAACTTGACGTACGGACAATCGGACGGACAATACTACTTACGAACCTACTCGTCCACCCCGCCGGTGTAGAGTATAAGTTCACGCAAGCAGCAGTGAAGCGACAACCCCGAGGTGACAACAACCAGAGGGGGACCTAAGGTGGTCAATGGCCCCCGGCTCTCCCCTTCCCAACCTTAGCGAGAGCGTTTCCGTCTCTCCCGACCCATCCATATGGCAACGACGCTGATCACATTGAATATCTATTTACATTTTATTCATTGGATGCTTAAGCTAAAATATTGATTAGGAAGCGGAAGTCGCAAAAGACATTTTACAGTTCCGACTTAAATATTAATGAGGAGGCGGAAGCCGCCAAAGAGAAATTTAACAACCCGGACTTAAAATATTGATTCGGGAGCGGAAGCCGCAAAAAATATATACATTTGGTATTCGGACTAATATTTAGAAGGCGAAAGCAGCAAAAGAGAGATACGAATAAGTTCACTTACTTAGGATTCTGTCACACTCACGTGTCCTGATCGGCGATCCCTCGTTGTTTGCGCAAACAATTCGGCGATACGGCGAAGCTCGGGTGAATTCGTGGAGTGCTGGACCTGCTTCCGTTTCTCTGTTGCTGCTGCACAGAGGCGCCAATAACAAAAGGGAAATTAAAGTTACTAATATAATAATTCAAACATCGCAAATGGTATGGGATACCGCACAAGGAGGGGGTTCTCGTCCGGCCCCTTTTAAAAAAAAAACGTGATTCGCCGCGGCGGTGCGTCGGCAATCGAGCCGCTGTGGTGGAAGTAGCCCGAACGCTGCTGCTGCTGGCACCGCGCGTGGTGGCTAGGATGAGACTGCCGCGAGCGCGTGCTGGTGTGGTCAAGCTGGTGCTCACGTGACTGGCTGGCTGCTCGCACCGCGCGTGGTGGCTATCAGGAAACTTCTTGAGCGGGTGCTGGTGCGGCCAAGCTGGTGCTCACGTGGCTGCTGCTGCTTGCACCGCGCGTGGTGGCTATCAGGAAACTTCTTGAGCGGGTGCTGGTGCGGCCAAGCTGGTGCTCACGTGGCTGCTGCTGCTTGCACCGTGCGTGGTGGCTAGGAGGAAACTTCTCGAGCTCGTGCTGGTGCGGCCAAGCTGGTGCTCACGTGGCTGCTGCTGCTGGCACCGCGCGTGGTGGCTATCAGGCAACTTCTCGAGCTCGTGCTGGTGCGGCCAAGCTGGTGCTCACGTGGCTGGCTGCTGCTGGCACCGCGCGTGGTGGTTCTCCGGCAACTTCTCGAGCGCGTGCTGGTGCGGCCAAGCTGGTGCTCACGTGGCTGGCTGCTGCTGGCACCGCGCGTGGTGGTTCTCCGGCAACTTCTCGAGCGCGTGCTGGTGCGGCCAAGCTGGTGCTCACGTGGCTGGCTGCTGCTGCTGGCACCGCGCGTGGTGGTTCTCAGGCCTTGTCGAGCGCGTGCTGGTGCGGCCAAGCTGGTGCTCACGTGGCTGGCTGCTGCTGCTGGCACCGCGCGTGGTGGTTCTCAGGCAACTTCTCGAGCTCGTGCTGGTGCGGCCAAGCTGGTGCTCACGTGGCTGGCTGCTGCTGGCACCGCGCGTGGTGGTTCTCAGGCAACTTCTCGAGCGCGTGCTGGTGCGGCCAAGCTGGTGCTCACGTGGCTGGCTGCTGCTGGCACCGCGCGTGGTGGTTCTCAGGCAACTTGTCGACCGCGTCGTTCTCTAGCTCGTCACCGTCTCGTCCGCAGTTCGTTTGTTACAGTTCAGTGGTTGCCACGTCAGCCGTCCGCCAGTTTTGTGTTCGTCTATTACTAGCCTAGAGTGCTCGCAGGGTTGCATTTTATAATCTTTTACATTACACCACAGGGCAACCATCACAAACGGCAGCACTGGCTGTCAGGTCCAAAGAGGAAGCTTTCAGAACATGGCAGGCAAATAAAAATGCCGCCACTGAACAGCTGCGTAAACAAGCTAGAAATCAATGCAATGCCATCCTAAAGCGCCAAAAGTTTCTGCACGAACAGCGCCAAAGGAAAAAAGTTCTTCAATGCCAGAGTGGTAGTAAGAACTTCTGGTCATTCGTTAAGAAGGTGAAGAATCAAACATCGTCTTCAATTCCAACTCTCCTTAACAATGATCAAATCATCACTCACTCGGTTGATAAAGCTAATTTGTTGGCTAAAATTTTCGCAGAGAATTCCTCTTTGCCCCCCAGCGATCAACCACTACCCGTAGTCGAGAACCTATCTTGCTCTATGCCAGAAATTCATTTTCGGACACGGGTAGTTAAAAGAGTGCTTGCAAATCTCGATGTACATAAGGCTTCAGGGCCGGACGGCATTCCAGCCGTTGTTTTGCAAAAGTGCGCTACCTCACTGGCTTGTCCATTACGCAAACTTTTCAACATGTCATACACCACAGGTGTATTTCCGACATGCTGGAAAGTAGCAAATGTTCAACCAGTTCCTAAAAAAGGCAAGACTACTGACCCTGCGAACTACCGACCTATAGCAATCTGTTCGGTGCTTTCCAAAGTAATGGAAGGCATTGTAAACTTCAACCTTGTGAAATATCTGGAGCACAATAGACTGCTAAGTGACCGCCAATACGGCTTTTGAAGAGAGCGATCGACGGGAGACCTTATGGCGGTCCTCACCGAGAAATGGAACCATAGCATTCTAAACCTCGGTGAAAGCAAGGTTGTTGCATTGGATATTTCTAAGGCCCTTGACCGGGTGTGGCATAAAGCACTCGTGTCTAAATTGATTGCCTATGGCGTCGGTAGTATCTTCTCTCGTTGGATTACGAGCTTCATCTATGATCGCTCTATTCGCGTTGTAATAGACGGCATAGCCTCGGAAAAGCATTCCCTTAGCGCGGGAGTGCCGCAGGGTTCGGTCCTTTCTCCAACCTTTTCCTTATCTTCATCAACGACCTATTGTCGTCAACGAAGAATCCCATCTACTCATTTGCGGATGACAGCACTATTTGTCATTCATACTCTTTCACAAAGCGCCCCAGCTCTGTGGAGATTGAGAGAGAACGGCGCCGTATGAATGACACACTTAATAGCGACCTACAAACAATCTCCAAGTGGGTTCAAGCGAACAGGGTCGATTTTAATCCTCGCAAGACCCAATGTTGCCTGTTATCCCACAAGCGAGTCTCCCAACATTCCAACACATCCCTGGTTATGGATGGTATGAGTATTGCGGAATCGGCAGCTCTTGATGTTCTGGGCATGTCCATTAAGAACGATCTTCGTTGGAACGATCATATTTTTGGCGTGTCGAAAGAAGCAGCCAAGTGCCTCGGCTTCTTAAAGCGATGCAAAAAATATTTCACCCCGTCCGATCTCCGCATTATTTATACCACCTATATCCGACCTTAAATGGAGTTTAACTCGCAACTATGGGCAGGGGCTTCAAAACCCCATCTGGAGCTCCTGGATCGGGTGCAAAACCGTGCGATTAAACTTATAGGGGACAGTAGGGCATCCAGCTCTATTGACTCCTTGGAACATCGTCGAAACGTGGCATGTGTGGTGTTATTCTACCGATACTTTTTCGGTAGTTGCTCAGTGGAGATGAGCAGCTTCATGCCATCAGTCCGGGTATTCCCACGGGCAACCCGTTTGAACACTGGCGCCCATGCATTCCACGTCGAAACGATGTTCCAGCGCACTACGCACTACAGAGAAACTTCGTTCCTGGCCCGAACAGCGCGATTGTGGAATGGTCTCCCTGCAGATGTTTTCCCCAGCACTTATGATCTTGATGGATTCAAGGCAAGAGCCCATAAATTCTTCACCCAACTTCCTCTCTCCCAACCTATATATCCTTCCTGAACCAGCGCAATGCCTCGCATTTATAGGGGTCATCCCCTGCGCGCCAGTCGCCTAAAAAAACAAAAAAAGGATTGTTTTGTGAGCAAGGCATCATAATCTATGGCTAGTTGCATTCAATATCTTCAGAAATGTACAGAAATATTTTATAAAACCCAGTTTATAAGAAAAGTCATGAAAAAAACATACTTCCCCTAAATAATAGCATGTAAGAAGCCCATATTTAGCTTACTAACAAGAAGCACTGAATTGCTTTCGTGAAAGAGTCCATCAAAGAGTCTAGTAAACCGGATTTCCGGGACTATGTGTTGTTATCTATGGAGTAGGAAGATTTATTATTCTCTGATAATGGTTTGGTATATTTGGCATTAAAAGGCAGCTACTAATTTGAAGAGGATTCAGTTAATAACAAAAATCTGACATTAACAGTAAAGCATAGCAAGCCAAGGTTTCAAAATTTTGGATCAGGTGGCAACATTTCTTTTCAACTTTACGATGACTTTAAGGCGCAATGCATACGATGTGAAGCTATCATTGCTATTAACTGGCTCAAAAAAGTTGAAAACGTTCCTCCCTAGTCACCTAACGTGCATTTAATTAAATATATAAAGGGTTACTTGAACTCCGAGCCCAACAACGCTTCATCTTCAAAGATATAGTAAACAAATATAACAATTCAAGGATAAACTAAGAGAACAGCTGAAAAAACACATCATTTAATAAAATTTATGCCGAAACTTCTGCAGGGAGCTCCAATAAGAGAAGCATATCCAAAAAGTTATTAATTTTTGGACAAAACTTAGATTAAATTAAATTTTTGCTACATAACCTTATCTTGTACGCAAACTTTTTCTGAGGTGAATTCATAACACATTTTATTTTTGGCTCTTCTTTTACAAATTTGTCAAGTTTTTGTTATTATTATCTTAATAGAATAAAAGAAGTAAGTTTATGGAAACAATAAAAAATATTTTGTTTTTGAAAAATTACTTTTAATGATTTATTTTTCATACGAAAAAACTATATACCCCTTGTACACAAACTTATTCTGACTAGTATACGTTACAGACAATCACGATGTGGTCACAAACTATTTCTCGCGCGACAAGAAGCAGGGTCTCCTGTCCTTATTCAATTACGCCAAGGAAAGTATGCTGCCGACGCGCAGCAAGAAGTCCTTCTGAAGGTGCAAAGCAATTATTTATTATTATTTTTTTGTAATAAGCAGCGTGTTTACAAAACAAACATGAGATTCGAATACGGACATATAAAACCATCAAGAGTGAGTAGCAAAAAATAGTTACGAAAAAAGAAAAAACATTGTTCAACTTTATCCCGGGTATTTAAAGTAAATTCGTTGCCCTGTATTCCACTATACTTTTCTTGCGTCTTGACGCTGCCGTCGGCCATACCAAAATACGTCTTCGTCGCCATGTCCACGAACAAACCTGTCTCGACCACGCCCGGTATGAGCAGCAAATCTTCATTCACCGCCTTCCAGTCGTAAACCGTTGTCGGCTCAAAGTGCCAGTCGAGTATGAAGTTGCCATTGTCCGTGACGTACGGCCCCGCCTTGGCTACCGCAATGCGCTGCCTAATTGGCACATATGCCATGGGCACCACCTCGATCGGAATGCCCTTCTTGTACTGTTCGCCCAGGCGCTGCGAGTTCTTGGTGTAGTCCGCTATGACAATAAGCTGCTTCGCGCAGGCGGCCACTATTTTCTCCTGAAGCAGACAGCCGTCGCCGCCCTTGATCAGTACCATGTCGCGATCGACCTCGTCGGCGCCATCGATGGCCACGTCCAGCTTTGGATGCCGGTCCAGATCGCCCAGCTGCAGCTGATGCTCGACAATCAGCTGATGCGCCTGAAAGCTAGTGGGCACGCACACCACCTTGGAGCGCACCCGCTGTGCCAGGCGCTCGACGGCAAACACTACCGTTGAGCCGCTGCCAATGCCCACTGCGGTGTTGTTCTTCACCCACTCGTCGACGGTGCGCTGTGAGCGACATGGCGGCGGCTGTGGGCGTGGTACTGGTATGTTTACTTGTAATTCGATCGCCTGTTGCTATCGGTACTGGTGATTTTTTTCCTGCTGCTAGCACCCCCAATTTGTGCGGAAAGTGTTCATATGGCATAGAAACGTGCGTATTGTCATATGCGCAAACTTGATTTGTCCAGGCGACGGCTTTTGCTACTTTCGGGGCAGCAATATTAGCCAAATTCCTTGACGCCACCACAAAACCGGCTCCAGCTGCAACTCTTATCAGAAGCGCAACTGTTAGTGCGAGCATGATTTCTTTCGCTGCTTGGTCATTTGTCATGTCTGTGTTCGATGGCTCGATAAGTCGAAGAGGCACTCATTCTTCCTAACTTCCTCAATTAGGAGCTCCCTCTTGTCCATTTTCTAAAACACACGAAGGGGAGAGACAAAATGTATTATTTAGCACAATTTTTTATTAAAATTTGAAGCACTTACAGCTTTGCTACCTTAAAATATTCGTTTGTTTATTTTTTCGATTTTCACCGCTGACAGCTGCACAGCTGATTGCTTCGCACGACGACTGCGACAAAATTAGAATTTATTCTATCATCGCACGACTGGTCGTCGGCCGACTATCACAGTTGACGTCGTTGCACTGCTGTGTATTTTAATTTTGACAACGTACGTTCGGTGCGTGAAAATCGGCCGACGACTTGATTCTGTTTATACCAGTCAGTCAGCCAGTTTTCCGGACGAATTTTCCCATCGCGATCGTTCCGGTCCACTACAGCAATCTGCAGCTCTTGTGGAGAGGAGAAGCTGGCTGAGGGTTTCAGCTTTTTCCCCTCCCCTGTAGGCTAATCGTCCCCCGATCTACCCCTTTTGACAGTCTTTTTCACTACGGTGGAAGTGGGCTTTGTCGGGGTGGATGGCTTCTGATCAGCTTTCCGTACTGACGAGGCAGCCGTGGCACTGTTCCCAGGCTTCGCCGCCCCTACTCTGTCCGGTCGTACAGCTATAGCGGCTGTGGCCGTGGCCCTAGAACCAGGCTTTGCCGCCGTTGCTGTACTGGTGGTCGACTGTTCTGTTGTTGCAGTAGTCCAGGTCTTAGCACCGAAAGTCGCTGCCTGCTTCTTTTCGAATTTGGCCACGATCTTCTGGTGCTTCTTGACCAGTTCCTTCTCCTTGTCAGACAAGGATCCAGCTCTTTACTAATTTTTCGGAGAAACGCAAGCGAGCGCCGGTAGCCATTTCTGGCTTTCTTCGCAGCACTGCTCACCTTACGTTCCCCCGTCGGTAGTGTTCCAGGAGTGGAACCAGTGGCCGCAGGTTCGTCCCCCTTCTCCAGGAGTGCCACCTCCGCCTCAGAGTCCACCGGCTTTGCTTCCCTGCGAGAGAATCATGGATTCCCCTTCTATAGCCGCGTCGAGTCGAAGGCCTTGGAGCCGAGGCACCACCCCCGAAAGTGAGGGGCCAGCCTGTGCGGTGGTCTCCTGCGCCTTTTGCCTGCTTAAAGCAGGTTTGGGCGCCTCCTGCCAGTATAATTAGTAGACCGCACATCCTGGGGTCCCGTTGCACATCCTAAGAGTCCTTATGGGAGCCCTCCAGAATGGTTTTGATGAAGGGGGTCGCCTTCCCCTGTAGTTTCTTTGACATCTACCACGCCACCAAAAGATGATGAGAAAAACAGCCGCTCCTAACATGGAGATCAGACGCTGACCAGGGAGCCGTCCACTGTGGGTCAGACGCTTCTGGATTTCCGCAGCTCAAACTCGTGGAGGCGTTGAGTCTGCTTTGCCTGGTACCCATAAGGATCGCAGCCGAAGATGCAGACCATGTCCCCATCCGTGCAGTCAGGTGCTTTACCTTATGGACCCAAACCCTGATTCCCGAGAAGCATGGCCCTTGTATTGTGCATCCAGTTGCTGGTAACGTCTGTCAAACATGGCGCAACACTCCGTCCACGATGGAGTTTGGAAAAATCCATGTGATAGTCCCATTTTCTCTTTATTTCGAAATCCACTTTATTCATAGGTATATCGATAGCAAAGGCATCGCATATTTCTTGATACGAACCCAACGTTTGCAAGGAACTATAAATAGCGGACAACGTATCGATAACCTTACGGAGTTCTTGCGGCACAGGCCTTGTAACTTGTTGTTGTAACATTTTCCAAAAATATGAGAGTAATATTGTCGTAGCGCTCTCTTAAACGCTCAAGAGCCTTCGGATAGTTTTCTTCCGTGACTTGAAATCAGTGTGTTTACTTAATTTTTAATTTATGTGGTAGACAAAAAAATTTGGTAGATTTCAATGAAATGTGGTAGATTTTTTGTATTGTACATTGATTGCATTTTATTGCATTTGTACATTTATTGTATTTCATTGTATTTGTACATTAATTATATTTTACGTTCTTCTATGCACTTTAACCTGTGCCGTGTTTCTTCCCATTGTTTTTTGTATTGTTGACTATATATTTTTTTCTTTTTTGGGAGCTCGGACTCGCAAATTTCAGCAGCAGGCACAACTTCGCGTGATAGAACTTCGTCCCGTCCAAGCGCATTGCCATCGGCATGCGATATTCTAAAAAACTAAACGTTACTAAAAATTAAAGGCAAAAATTATTCAACTTTTTTATGAATTTTTCCATTTTTATTGCACCTACCGCCAAAACAAACTGTCAAACTATCAACTATTTGTAGTGCACTGCTTTCGAAGTGATGAGAGTGCTACCACATAAGTTTTGTTTTGCCCATTTTCACTTATAATGTTCAATGCAGCCCTAACATAAATTTTACAACATAAAGCTCTTATTTACTTGGAGTAATAGGTTGGTAACCACAGCCGCCGTGGCTCAGTTGGTTAGTGCGCGGTCCAGCGAGTCGAATGCAGAGCGACGCAAGTTCGAATACTGCATGTAGTAACACCTAAAAAAATAACGAGAAACTCATTTTCTCTTTCGGTGGCTGTCCTCTCAGCTGGAAATGGCAAACCTCTGAGAGTAAAAATTGCCTATGAAAAAGCTCCCAACCTGCTGTTCGGAACCGGCATAAAACTGTAGGTCCCTTCCACCCGCGTACAAATTCACACGCACAACACGGGTGGCTGCGGGAAGCTAGGCCTTAGTCTCGCGTAAGCGGTCTGTCGTGCCAATCAATTAAAAAATTAAAAAAAAAAATAGGTTGGTAAATAGAAAAATTTATGTTCCACAAATATGGTAGATTTGAAGGTAGATTTGCTGGGTACAGTCAGAAATGAAAACGTCTGCTCATGACTTGGGCTCTCACCCAATAAAGAGAGAATTTTAGTTTTTGTCAAAATATGCGCATGACCTGAATCAGTGGGCAGTTGCTTCTCTATTTGGTTTTGATAATATGCTGCCTGTTTGTAATAAGATTCGATAATGCCCAATCTACATTCCAGCTCGGTAACCGACAGCTTCGAGTTTGCGTCAACCACATTTTTAATCGCGTTATGCTGCCCTTGGTAGAAGCACGAAGAGTCTTAAGTTCTTTAAGCGAAGCGAGTGGAGAGGAGTAAGGTGCGCTGCTCTGCGAATTAGGTGTTGATGTAGCAGCATCGTCAAGCCCAATAGTTTCGAGTTTATAAGAGCAATAAGTACGCGCACAAGGTGCGACTGATTTCAACTTATGTAAAGTAAATCAGATCGCGAGAGTTCCTTTGCTTATGCGAAGCACGCAGCAAAACAAGACTCGTTACCAATGTCTAATGACCGCAGTCTTCAGTATAAAGGTTTGGTCTTCTACGACAGAATCAAATCGTCGGCCGATTTTTACGCACCGAACGTACGCTGTCAAAATTAAAACACACAGCAATGCATGTTATTGCCCACAACGACGACGACTGTGATATTCGACCGACGGCCGACCGAGTGCGGCCAAATGTCCAAAAAAACAAGTTTCTATTTAGGGTTTTTTCCCCCTTGAGTTGGCTGCAATGATCCTTCAAGAAACTAAAATCGTTCATAGTGATGACTAATTCGTCATGCCCCTTCCTTAGGCTCAGTTGGAATGTGGCCTTCGCTCGAGCGTCACTCTACAGTTAATACACTGAGAATGGTTATACAGGTGAAAGTTTTTATGTAATAAAGAAAATCAAATAACACCAAATGGAATCCATTTCTGAAGGTGAGTAGAACATGTAAAAAAGTACTAATTATCAATTGTTAAGTAGTGAATTAGGGCAAACATAAACAATAGTGTAATTTTTTCACATAATTTTTCCGAAAATTAGACTTTTCAAATGATACTGCATTAAAACGCTGCTTTGAAACCTTATTGAAATGATAATTAAATATATTATCTACCAAATAAAACAAGATTCAGCTGCCAAGAGCTGCCTATTCATCTTTTATGCCCTTTTTTCGAAATCAAATTGATAGAGAGCGAGAGAGAGAGAGAGAAACGAAATATACACATGGTGTGTTTCTCTTTTATCTGAGGCTGCTAGTAGCGTTGCCGTTTTGGTTATTTGTAACCAAACTTGGTAAATCGTTTTGCTGTTTTGAATTTTTGGTAATTTGTTAGTTTTTTTTTGCTTGGTTCATCTTGTTTGTTTTATGCATATTTTATTAGATTGTAAATTTGATTATTATTACATATGACGTAAACTGTAATAATCGAAAGTGGCGCCTTCAAGTGGCACCTTGCTTACACTGCCTCATAGCTCTGCAAAGCGAAAATGTTCTGAAATGTTTTTCTTATTAAAACTAAACTTAGAAATAAGCTAGAAGTTTATACAATCAACAATATTCTAACGATAAGACAGTCTGTCGCTGTGCAAAGCAACCCTGTCGCTACGCGCCGTGCTATAATTCAATCTGGCAACGACGGCCGCGATAATAAGGGGAACATTTAGTCCAACCCGGCAATGATGGTCGCGATCATCATGGAAACCTTTAGTCCACTCCGGAATGTGCGAGATCGATCTGCACGATAGCCGGACAGGTATAAAAGGCAGCCGGGTGCGGCGCAGCGAGTCAGTCTGATTTTGACTAGTGAAGGTGCCATACAGAGTAATTAAGCAAATAATTAAGTGTAAAGACAGTGAAGTGTAAATCTGTGAAATAAAGTGATTGTTGGCTTTGATTGACTGCGTTCGGATAATTAAAGTTGTCTTATTTTCAAATTTCACAATCCAGTGATACGTTACAGCCCACTAGACCTAGTATTCGTAACATTTGGTGTCAATAGTGGGATTGTGGAAAATTGAAAGTAAACAAAAAAATAAATAACTAAATAAATAAAATTATAAAAGCACGGACATGGTTAAACTCGAGCTGCTGAAGGTAGACCAGCTGAAGAAGGAGCTGGCTGCCTGGAATTTGGCGACTGTTGGCGGAAAGGCGGAGTTGCAGTTGCGCTTGCGAGAAGCATGTGAGGCACGAGGCGTCGATTGGACTGTGCACGAGTTCGGAGCGCAAGAACTAGAGGCGTCGGCCAAGGTGGAGGAATCGCCTGCTGCTGCTGCGTCTCTGCAAAGTACGGCTGCAGCGACTGCGCCACTACAAGCATTGGACATGAGCCAGCTAATGGTTGCACTTAAAGGCATGTTCGAGACTTCCAACCGTGAAATGGCAGCGAAACTGGAAACTTCGAATCAGGAGATGGCAGCGAAGCTGGAAACTACGAATCTCGAAATTTCGGCAAAAGTCGAGACTGCAAATCGAGCAATGTCAGCGAAGCTGGAAACTACAAATCGAGAAATGGCAGCGAAAATAGAAACGGCGACCCAGGAAATATCGGCGCAAGTGGCGGAGCGAACGGAAGTCAAGCTTCAGGAAAATTCTGCACGCTTGGAGCAGAAAGTGGAGGAAATCTCATACAGGATTAATGGGAAAGTCGAGCAGCTGGAGACGCGGGTAGAGCACTTGGATAAACGAGTCGACGACCTAGATGATTCCCTGAACAAACGTGTTGACGATCTTGATGATTCCCTGAACAAACGAGTTATAAGTCTGGAAGTTTCGATGAACTGAAAAATGGTCGAGCGGGTTAGGGAGGTACAGCCGCGAGAATGGTTGCTGCCGGTTCCGGAAAGTGTTGCCACCCGAGCAGAAGTGCCTACTTATGATGGGACTACGCCGTTCGATACCTTCAAGCTAGAATTCGACCTGGCTGCTCTGGAAAATCAGTCGACCGATGTAAGAAAAGGTCGGAGATTGGCGCTGGCTCTTAAAGGTGCTGCGGCTGAGGTAATAAAATCCAGAATGTTTACGAAGTGAGTACGAGACCGTCATAAGGGCGCTGGCAGCCAAATACAGCGACGAGCACAACAAAACGCTGTACTACTGTTAGCTGAAGAACCGCAAGCAAAGATCCAACGAGACGCGGCAGACATATGCAGTAGACATTGAGCGGCTTGTGCAGCTGTGCTACCCGTCCTTCGGCGCTGAACATCTCGAAAGGATGAAGATTGAGGCGTTTATTGAAGGTCTTCATGATCCGGAGACACGTCGCAGTACGTTGATGATGGGCAAGCCGACATTTAGGGAGACGGTGACCAGCGCGATGACATATGAGGCGACATGGATTGGGAGCACTCGGTATGCACCTGCAAGGATACGCCAGATCCAGCCAGACAACGACATTCCGATCCAGGCCATAAGCTCTGAGCCACCGGACAGGCGACGGGTAGTCTCCTCTAAAGTTGTTTGCTGGGTATGTGGCAAGCAGGGCCACATATCACGAGACTGCCGCCAACGAAAGAGGCGTTCCCGTTCTCGATCGCAATCGCCTGAAGCGAGGAATGCTGACAATCAAGGCTCAGCCAACAAGCGGAGGGCTGAGGACGAGGAGCCGTTAAACCGGGTCAGCCCAAAGGGGCGTGAGCTGATCCCCACAATCTGCCGCCCCACCGTCCTTGTCTCACAGCTCAAACGACAGCCCAGCAGCTTGACAATTGAAGGAAGGATAGATGGAAAGTTGTTCGTGTTGACACTGGATACTGAAGCGTCATATTCGATCATAAAAAGGAAGCTGCTGAAGAACTGGGAACCGGTGCATGGCATAAAGCTGCGGACTGCGACTGGCGAGCGCGCGCCGGTAAGAGGGAAAGTTACAAAAACGATTGCTATCGGCACCAGCAGCCTGGACCATGAGTTCATCGTCGCGGATATAATGGACGACGTGATTATCGGCGTGGATTTCATGATTAGGCACGGTTTTACGCTGGACCTGAAGGAAAAAGTGCTGAGATATGCCAACGTTGAATTCCCGCTGCACACCGGCTATGAGCGAAGCGTGGCGGTAAGGAAGGTTGTATCGTGTCAACACAGGAGGATACCAGCGAGTTCTGAAGCGATTGTGTGGGCAAAGGTGGACGAGGACGATGGGATGAGTCGGCTGTGTGAATGGCAGGATACCAGTTAGAATACTGAACCCCCTGAATGCACCCCGATATGTCGGCAAAGACGAGGTACTTGGCGAGTGTAAGGAAGCTGTAGCCGTCGTCAATTGCGAGAGTAGCCCACCTGGAGGTAATAGGAAGAGCGGTTTCAACATGGACGTCATACCGCAGGAGAACCAGTGCAGCAGCGAGTTGACGGCCAAGCAGAAACAGAAGGCGAGGTCTCCCCTGCAGCACTATGGGTCAATATTTGCGGCAGAAGCAGGCGGAAGAACAGCCATAGTGAAGCACAACATCGACACCGGAAGTGCAAAACCGATTCGCCAACCGCCCAGACGAGTTCCGCTGGCCAAGAGGGAAGAGGTCACAAATCTGATCGAAAACATGCGGAAAGAAAAGGTCATAGAGCCTTCTTCGGGCCCCTGGTGCTCGCCGGTCGTGCTAGTCACGAAAAAGGATGGCAGTACCCGATTTTGTGTGGATTATCGGAAGTTCCATGATGTAACCAAGAAGGACAGTTGTCCACTACCTCGGATCGATGACACCCTGGACACACTGTCAGGTTCTCAACGCTCGACTTACGCAGCGGCTATTGGTAGGTAGAGCTTGCAGAAAAGGACAAGGAGAAAACAGCTTTCAGTGTTGGCGATGGTTTGTGGCAGTTCACCATCATGCCGTTTGGACTCTGCAACGCACCAGCAACATTCGAGCGGCTAATGGAACGTGTGCTAAAAGGGCTGCATTGGCGGACGTGCCTGGTGTACCTGGGTGACATAATCGTGATGGGTAAAAGCTTCGACGACCACCTGGGAAAGCTGGAGGAGGTATTCGAGCGGATACAAAAAGCCGGGCTTAAACTCAACCCAAAGAAGTGCTCGCTGTTCCAAAAGGAGGTCAAGTATCTGGGTCATACGGTTTCCGCCCGCGGAGTACATACGGATGAAGGCAAAATCACGGCGGTGAAGGAGTGGCCCCGGCCACGCAATCTACACGAACTCCGCAGTTTCCTAGGTCTGTGCACATACTACTGTGCACGATTTGTTCCGGGATTCGCGAACATAGCCAGCAGCTTGCACAAACTGACGAAAAAGAGCCAAGCTTTCGAGTAGAACGAGGAGCAGGAACAGGCTTTTGCACGTCTGAAGGAAAAACTGTGCAGTGCTCCAATTCTGGCCTTCCCCGTGCCTGGGGAGACGTTTGTGCTGGATACAGATGCAAGCGGGAGTAGTATTGGCGGTGTGCTATCACAGATAATAGACGGCCAGGAACAAGTGATAGCGTACTACAGTAGGGTTCTATCGAAAGCGGAACGCAACTACTGTGTGACACGGAGAGAACTGCTGGCGGTATTGGACTGCGTAAAACACTTCCACAAGTATCTGTATGGACAAAGGTTTCGCCTGCGCACAGATCATGCGGCATTGAGATAGCTTCTGGACTTTAAGCATCCTGAAGGGCAATTGGCGCGGTGGATCGAGCGACTGCAGAGCTACGACTACACGATAGAGCATCGCAAGGGCAGTAGCCATGGAAATGCCGATGCCTTGTCACGTCGTCCGTGCAAAGTCGAATGCAGGCCGTGCTCGCGAGCCGAAAGCAAAGAACAGATAGTGGACGTCCGGTTGCTAAGCGTAATGCCAGAGGAAGAGTGGTCTGCGGAGAGGCTACAAAAAGACCAGCGTGAGGATGCGGATCTTGCAAAAATCGTTGAAACCAAGTAGCAAGGCGCACGTCCAGACTGGCAGGAGATGGCCGGTAAAAGCCCCATCGCTAAGGTTTACCGGGCACAGTGGAAAAGTCTGCGGCTGAAGGAAGGATGCCTGTACCGCGAATGGGAGAGCGCGGATGGTCGGACCAGCAACTCCCTAATGGTAGTGCCGAAATGCAGAATCAACGAGGTCATCGAGGTATATGATAACGACTCCAGTGGAGGGCACCTGGGTATCACCAAAACCGTCGCCAAATAAAAAGACGATTCTACTGGGTAGGATGTCAGGAGTCTGTAGCCGAGTGGATTAAGAGCTGCGACCGATGTTCAGCCGCGAAAGGGCCGACAAGAAAATCTCGAGGCCGCATGCAGCAGTACAACGTAGAAGCGACCTTCGAGCGGATTGCTATGGACGTCGCCGGCCCATTCCCAACTAGCACTCAAGGCAACAAATATGTGCTGGTGGTAATGGATTACTTCAGCAAATGGCCCGAATTGTACCCTATTCCTAACCAGAAGGCCACTACGATCTCGGAAAAACTGGTAAACAACTGGGTAGCCAGGTTCGGAGTTCCGTTGGAGTTGTACTCAGATCAAGGCCGGAATTTCGAGTCTGCGGTATTCAAGGAAGTGTGTGAGCTGCTGGGGATAAAGAAAACGCGTACCACTCCTTTGCACCCACAGTCCGACGGCATGGTGGAACGCTTCCCTGATTTTCCAATACGCATGTTGCACATTGCAGAGTCCTCTGGACTGTGCCACTTCTCTAATAGAGACGTCTACCAGCCGTTCAAGAGTCTTAAGTAAGAACGATGAAAGGCTGATCGGTCTGTAATCTTTTGCTGTTAAGTGGTTCACCTTCCCT
The DNA here is from genome assembly GCA_963971225.1 of Melieria omissa. Taxonomy (NCBI): domain Eukaryota; kingdom Metazoa; phylum Arthropoda; class Insecta; order Diptera; family Ulidiidae; genus Melieria; species Melieria omissa. The sequence continues at coordinate 43,733,543 of OZ020270.1, forward strand.
GCTTTGGGAATGAACACCACCCTAACCTCCTTCCAGGCATGCGGGACATATCCTTATTGGAGAGATCCACGAAAGATTCTCGTCAGAACCTTGACCACCGCCTTCTTAGACCATTGTAGCATAGCAGGAATGACACCATCAGAGCCCGGGGATTTATACGGGCTGAAGGAGTCTATTGCCCATGCTACTTGGACTTCGCTTATTATCCTCTGAACTAGACCACCTAGTCGCGGTGTTTGTTGCCTATGCGACGTGGTCGCCTCACCAACATCCGTGCATCCAGGAAAGTGAGTGTTCATGAGGATCTCAAGAAGCTCCTCGCTCGACTCCGTCCATGATCCATCAGATTTCCTGATGCTGCCAGGGGTGTGTGAAACCCCAGCCAGCACCTTACGGAGTCTGGCGGCCTCGTTAACCTTATCGAGGGATTCCCAGTAATTCCTCCAATCATCCCGTTTGGCTGCCCTAATAGTTTTCTTAAACTTATTAAAGTTAGCCTTGTAGGCTCCCCAGTCTTCTTCAGTTCGACTCACTTTAGCCTTGTTGAAGAGACGCCTAGTATCTGTCCTAAGTTGTCTTAGCTCTGGGGTCCAGCAAACTGCGTTAGTTTTCCGTGGAGCTCGACTTTTTGGGCACGATCTCTTAAAAGATTTATTAAGAACTTTCGTTAAAAGACTAACTGACCTGTCAATGTCGTTTCTTTCAAAGATAACTGTCGCCTTGCGCGACGCCAGTTTTTCGGAAACTAATGCACTGAATCTAGGCCAGTTAGTCTTTCTCGGATTCCTATAGGCTGGTGGACTCCCCATCTCCATGGGCACGGAAAAGACTATCCGGTTTTGGTCCGGAAACGAACATTCCGTTAGTACCCTCCAGTCGGCTATAGAGATAGTACTAGAGTCGGTAGCCAAGGTTATATCTATAACTTCTTCCCTAACCCTGTTATGGAAGGTTGGCGTATTGCCCCTATTATATAGCATAAGGTTAGAATTAAGAAGAAACTCAAAAATGGACTCACCCCTGCTGTTGGTGCCGGAACTTCCCCAGCGTTGGCGTCACACCCGATGATGAGATCGGTCTCCGTGATCGGGCGTGAGCAACCAGGTCCCGGACCTCCTTCGGCGGTGGCCCCTCACCTTCGAATGGCATGTATGCGGACGAGAGGATAAGGTCAAGACCCTCCCTTTGCTCACATGCAGCCACACACAAGTCACCAATGCTGTATTGAGATAAAAGAAACAGATTAATGTACTTTCTATATACAACACAGGCTCGTATCTTATCTTCACCACGCGAATGAAGTACTCTGAATTGGCTTGACCCCAATCCACAAACATTGTCTCTGCCGAGCCAGGGTTCCTGGATTAAGGCCAAGTCAACTTCCTCCTCCTCCAGGAATTACATTAGATCGTGGGTGGCGGCTTGAGAGTGGTGCAAGTTTATCTGCACCATCTTCAGCCTTTCCTTGTGTGGCACACTCCTTATTGAGGAAACGAGCTTTTAAGGAACCCAAACCGAACTTGACAACACCAGAGGAGTCACGCAAATGAGTAAATGAGGGTTGGTCAACAGCGACCACGAGGTTCTTACCCGTCTCATTCTTGCTCGTAGTGGAGGAGATTACTCTCCATTCTCCAGTATTAAGGCCGCTGTTCTGTCGACCTATCAGCTTAACGTGACGGCATCCTCCATGACTGGAGGGGGGACCCACAGTGACGATAGGTCGAAGGGGAAGTCGGTCGCGAGGTATGACCTCGAGTTTTGTCCCCTGCCAGAGAGGCTGAAAACCGACGATCGTGCGCACCAGGAAGTTAAGTGACTGCCTGTTGCCACACCCGACGATCTTTACACCCCTCTGTCAGCCAGCGCCGTTGAAGTCGATTTCGTCGTCCGCCGCCCTGAGCATCGCTCGCAGAATACGCGCCTCAACAGAGGAAGTATAAACAGAACCAAATCGTCGGCCGAATTTATTCGCAGCGCGTTGACATTCGCATCAGCTTTTCACAAAAATTATTCCTGCAAACACGGCAAACACACAATTGCCTTTTATTTTGAGTGAATGAAATCAACATGAATTCGAAAATTCGATAAGTCGAGAAAACGAGCATATGGGTACGTCGTTATTGTTGTCCTTTGAGGGCGGTTAATCTGAATGTGAATCTGAAATATATACACTAGTCAGAAAAAGTTTGCGTACGGGCAAGTCAAAATTATTTTACCATCAATTTTGACCTCAAAAATGGGTTCTCTGTTTACGAAAACTTATCCACATTATTCATATATGCCTTAACTGCACTTTTTGTTGTGTTTTAGATGCATTAAAACGATAACTTTCCATATATTCGTATTTATTGACAATATACTCACAAAACGGTGCAGAATAAGTTTGCGTACAAAACTAATAACGGGAATTTCCAGATATGCTTTTTATTTTTATTTGGAAATTTGTATTCCATTGAGCAGAAAAAGGACTTGTAAATTATTTTTAAACGAATATGTGCTTGAAATTATATAGAAAGCAATAGAACCCAAGCAAAAAAACAAAAAATTGTTAAAAGGATAATCTTGCTAAATCTTTCCCAAATTGACAAACAATTTCGTGAAATTAGAGCAACTTTTCGAAGAGCATTTCGCCATTTCGAAAAGCCATCTTAAATTTCGAAAAAAACCAGAAATTCATGCTTCTTTGCTACGATCGGGCCATTTTCGTAAGCTACCCAAGCAATAGGATTAGATTTTCACCCACTTCAATTCGAAATTGTGTTTTCTTGATAGAAACATAAATGCCGCAGCCAAAATGGTTGAAGAAATTATACTATTAGGAATGAGGTCCATCATCCCTAATAAGCTGGTTTGCACTAAACCAAGGACAATATCTGGTTTAATGAGACATGCAGAATTGCTGTCAGGTCCAAAGAGGAAGCTTTCAGAACATGGCAGAAATAAAAATGCCGCCACTGAACAGCTGCGTAAACAAGCTAGAAATCAATGCAATGCCATCCTAAAGCGCCAAAAGTTTCTGCACGAACAGCGCCAAAGGAAAAAAGTTCTTCAATGCCAGAGTGGTAGTAAGAACTTCTGGTCATTCGTTAAGAAGGTGAAGAATCACACATCGTCTTCAATTCCAACTCTCCTTAACAATGATCAAATCATCACTCACTCGGTTGATAAAGCTAATTTGTTGGCTAAAATTTTCGCAGAGAATTCCTCTTTGCCCCCCAGCGATCAACCACTACCCGTAGTCGAGAACCTATCTTGCTCTATGCCAGAAATTCATTTTCGGACACGGGTAGTTAAAAGAGTGCTTGCAAATCTCGATGTAAATAAGGCTTCAGGGCCGGACGGCATTCCAGCCGTTGTTTTTCAAAAGTGCGCTACCTCACTGGCTTGTCCATTACGCAAACTTTTCAACATGTCATACACCATAGGTGTATTTCCGACATGCTGGAAGGTAGCAAATGTTCAACCAGTTCCTAAAAAAGGCAAGACTACTGACGCTGCGAACTACCGACCTATAGCAATCTGTTCGGTGCTTTCCAAAGTAATGGAAAGCATTGTAAACTTCAACCTTGTGAAATATCTGGAGCACAATAGATTGCTAGTGACCGCCAATACGGCTTTTGAAGACAGCGATCGACGGGAGACCTTATGGCGGTCCTCACCGAGAAATAGAACCATAGCATTCTAAACCTCGGTGAAAGCAAGGTTGTTGCATTGGATATTTCTAAGGCCTTTGACCGGGTGTGGCATAAAGCACTCGTGTCTAAATTGATTGCCTATGGCGTCGGTAGTATCTTTTCTCGTTGGATTACGAGCTTCCTCTATGATCGCTCTATTCGCGTTGTAATAGACGGCATAGCCTCGGAAAAGCATTCCCTTAGCGCGGGAGTGCCGCAGGGTTCGGTCCTTTCTCCAACCTTTTCCTTATCTTCATCAACGACCTATTGTCGTCAACGAAGAATCCCATCTACTCATTTGCGGATGACAGCACTATTTGTCATTCATACTCCTTCACAAAGCACCCCAGCTCTGTGGAGATTGAGAGAGAACGGCGCCGTATGAATGACACACTTAATAGCGACCTACAAACAATCTCCAAGTGGGGTCAAGCGAACAGGGTCGATTTTAATCCTCGCAAGACCCAATGTTGCCTGTTATCCCACAAGCGAGTCTCCCAACATTCCAACACATCCCCGGTTATGGATGGTATGAGTATTGCGGAATCGGCAGCTCTTGATGTTCTGGGCATGTCCATTAAGAACGATCTTCGTTGGAACGATCATATTTTTGGCGTGTCGAAAGAAGCAGCCAAGTGCCTCGGCTTCTTAAAGCGATGCAAAAAATATTTCACCCCGTCCGATCTCCGCATTATTTATTCCACCTATATCCGACCTAAAATGGAGTTTAACTCGCAACTATGGCCAGGGGCTTCAAAAACCCATCTGGAGCTCCTGGATCGGGTGCAAAACCGTGCGATTAAACTTATAGGGGACAGTAGGGCATCCAGCTCTATTGACTCCTTGGAACATCGTCGAAACGTGGCATGTGTGGTGTTATCCTACCGATACTTTTTCGGTAATTGCTCAGTGGAGATGAGCAGCTTCATGCCATCAGTCCGGGTATTCCCACGGGCAACCCGTTTGAACACTGGCGCCCATGCATTCCACGTCGAAACGATGTTCCAGCGCACTACGCACTACAGAGAAACTTCGTTCCTGGCCCGAACAGCGCGATTGTGGAATGGTCTCCCTGCAGATGTTTTCCCCAGCACTTATGATCTTGATGGATTCAAGGCAAGAGTCCATAAATTCTTCACCCAAATTCCTCTCTCCCAACCTATATATCCTTCCTGAACCAGCGCAATGCCTCGCATTTATAGGGGTCATCCCATGCGCGCCAGTCGTCTAAAAAAAAAAAACAAGATTGGCGCATAGTTATAGTCGAAATAAAGTACACTTTAAGTTCAATAAAGTATACTTTTAAATAAAGTAGGCTCTATGTCAATCATAGTCGAGTTAGAGCATACTTTAACGCTTAAAGTATACTCTAACTTTAGAACAAGCAAAAGCTGTTGCTAAACCAGTTAACAATGAGTCAAAATGAGCAGAAATGGCACTTTTTCCAAATACTTTCAATTCAAAAACGAAAAAAAACTAAACAAAATGTAAAATGTTTCATTTCGAGGAAATTGAAAGAGGTTTCAATATTATGAACGACGATATTGTGCTGAGACGGCGGAAAGTATATAAAAGCCGGATGGATCCCTTCGAGTTCGATGACGAAGACCTCTCTACAGTCGTTACCGGTCGATAAAGTTGCTGCTCAGTTTGCAATTGATGTTTTGAACATTCAAGAACCAAGCGGCAATAGAATACAATTGTTTTCTTTACACCGTAAAGTAGGCAAAAATTTTCATATCGAACAGCTGTTTTTTTGTTTTGTTTATGTCAGAGATGGGCAGATTAATCCTCGGAAAATTGTGCAGTCGATTTTTTTAGGCTGCCGTCTGTTTTTCACAAGTAGTCAACCGTAGTCGTCCATTTTTAACTGCTAATTAGTGTTCAGGAAAACAAATATTGCAAAATAATTGATTACAAAATATATCGGTATGGGCATAATTCCGAAAATAAATTCTCATTTGTAACTGCGAATCGCTAGTTTTTGCAGAGTTGCCGTTGCCTTCGTTTGCTGTTTCAAAAAGTCGCTGCTACGTAGAAGCATGTTCTAAACTGACTATGGTAACTGAAAAATTAAAGTCGACTTTATCTTTTTAGTCTTTTGCTAACTAAAGCCGGCTTTTATGCGGGACTATGATTATGCGCCAATCTTGTGTGAGCAAGGCATCATAATCTATGGCTAGTTGCATTCAATATCTTCAGAAATGTACAGAAATATTTTATAAAACCCAGTTTATAAGAAAAGTCATGAAAAAAACATACTTCCCCTACATAATAGCATGTAAGAAGCCCATATTTAGCTTACTAACAAGAAGCACAGAATTGCTTTCGTGAAAGAGTCCATCAAAGAGTCTAGTAAACCGGATTTCCGGGACTATGTGTTGTTATCTATGGAGTAGGAAGATTTATTATTCTCTGATAATGGTTTGGTATATTTGGCATTAAAAGGCAGCTACTAATTTGAAGAGGATTCAGTTAATAACAAAAATCTGACATTAACAGTAAAGCATAGCAAGCCAAGGTTTCAAAATTTTGGATCAGGTGGCAACATTTCTTTTCAACTTTACGATGACTTTAAGGCGCAATGCATACGATGTGAAGCTATCATTGCTATTAACTGGCTCAAAAAAGTTGAAAACGTTCCTCCCTAGTCACCTAACGTGCATTTAATTAAATATATAAAGGGTTACTTGAACTCCGAGCCCAACAACGCTTCATCTTCAAAGATATAGTAAACAAATATAACAATTCAAGGATAAACTAAGAGAACAGCTGAAAAAACACATCATTTAATAAAATTTATGCCGAAACTTCTGCAGGGAGCTCCAATAAGAGAAGCATATCCAAAAAGTTATTAATTTTTGGACAAAACTTAGATTAAATTAAATTTTTGCTACATAACCTTATCTTGTACGCAAACTTTTTCTGAGGTGAATTCATAACACATTTTATTTTTGGCTCTTCTTTTACAAATTTGTCAAGTTTTTGTTATTATTATCTTAATAGAATAAAAGAACTAAGTTTATGGAAACAATAAAAAATATTTTGTTTTTGAAAAATTGCTTTTAATGATTTATTTTTCATATGAAAAAACTATATACCCCTTGTACGCAAACTTATTCTGACTAGTGTACGTTACAGACAATCACGATGTGGTCACAAACTATTTCTCGCGCGACAAGAAGCAGGGTCTCCTGTCATTATTCAATTACGCCAAGGAAAGTATTGTTACGAATACTAAATCTAGTGGGCTGTTACGTATCTCTGGATTGTGTAATTTGAAAATAAAACACAGTCAATTTCTTAAACGCGGACAATAAAATAAACCAACAGTCACTTTATTATTCACAGTTTACACTTTACTGTTCGTACACTTAAGTATTTGCTGAATTACTCCGTGTGGCAACGTCACTTGTCAAAACCAGACTGACTCGTTGCGCCGCATCCGGCCGCCTTTTATACTCTGTCCGGCCATCGCGCAGATCGTTCCCGCACATTCCGGAGTGGACTAAAAGTTTCCATGATGATCGCTACCATCATTGCCAGGTTGGACTAAAAGTTTCCATCATTGCCAGGTTGGACTAAATGTTATTATCGCGGCCGTCGTTGCCAGATTGAATTATAGCACGGCGCGTAGCGACAGGGTCGCTATGCATAGCGACAGACTGTCTTATCGTTACACTGCCCACCACTTAGACTTGTTCGTCCCGAACAAGTGCCGAGGCTCCGCTGTGATGAGGCGCCAGGCTCTCCAAATGGACTACCTTCAGCTTAGCGCCTCTATTGCTGCAACGTTGAATCCTGTATACCACGTCGTTAATCCTAGTCACGACTTCGTAAGGTCCTTCCCATGACGCTTGAAGTTTCGGAGACAAACCTTTCCTCCGCTGCGGGTTGTAGAGCATTACCAAATCGCCTTCTTGGAACCCTGCTGAGTTGGCCCGTAGATCATATCTGGCTTTCGCCTTATCGCTGACCAGTTTGGTGCGGCCCCTTATAAATTGGTGAATTTCCTCCAGTTCCGCCCGCTTATTGGCCACGTAGTCCGTCTTAGCGCCTCCCGTCGTGCTGACTACCCCGAACTTCAATTCAGCGGGTAACCGCAACTCTGTGCCGAACACTGCCCGGGCTGGAGTGAGTGATGTCGTGTCGTGCGGGGCTGACTTATACGCCATCAGGAACAGGGGGATATGCGTGTCCCAATCCTTTTGATTCCTGCCTACCACTTTCCGCAGGTATTCCTCCAGTGTCCAGTTAAAGCGTTCCACCATGCCGTCGGAATGTGGGTGCAAAGGCGTGGTACGCGTTTTCTTTATCCCCAGCAGCTCACACACTTCCTTGAATACCGCAGACTCGAAATTCCGGCCTTGATCTGAGTGCAACTCCAACGGAACTCCGAACCTGGCTACCCAGTTGTTTACCAGCTTTTCCGAGATCGTAGTGGCCTCCTGGTTAGGAATAGGGGACACTTCGGGCCATTTGCTGAAGTAATCCATTACAACCAGCACATATTTGTTGCCTTGACTGCTAGTTGGGAATGGGCCGGCGACGTCCATAGCAATCCGCTCGAAGGGCGCTCCCACGTTGTACTGCTGCATGCGGCCCCGAGATTTTCTTGTCGGCCCTTTCGCGGCTGAACATCGGTCGCAGCTCTTAATCCACTCGGCTACAGACTCCTGACATCCTACCTAGTTGAATCGTCTTTTTATTTTGGCGACGGTTTTGGTGATACCCAGGTGGCCTCCACTGGAGTCGTTATGGTATGCCTCGATGACCTCGTTGATTCTGTATTTCGGCACTACCATTAGGGAGTTGCTGGTCCGACCATCCTCGCTCTCCCATTCGCGGTACAGGCATCCTTCCTTCAGCCGCAGACTTTTCCACTGTGCCCGGTAAGCCTTAGCGATCGGGCTTTCACCGGCCATCTCCTGCCAGTCTGGACGTGCGCCTTGCTCCTTGCCTTCGACGATTTTCGCAAGTTCCGCATCCTCACGCTGGTCTTTTTGTAGCCTCTCCGCAGACCACTCTTCCTCTGGCATGACGCTGACCAACCGGACGTCCACTATCTGTTCTTTGCTTTCGGCTCGCGAGCATTGCCTGCATTCGACTTTGCACGGACGGCGGGACAAGGCATCGGCATTTCCATGGCTACTGCCCTTGCGATGCTCTATCGTGTAGTCGTAGCTCTGCAGTCGCTCGATCCACCGCGCCAATTGCCCTTCAGGATGATTAAAGTTCAGAAGCCATCTCAATGCCGCATGATCTGTGCGCAGGCGAAACCTTTGTCCATACAGATATGTGTGGAAGTGTTTTACGCAGTCCAATACCGCCAGCAGTTCTCTCCGTGTCACACAGTTGTTGCGTTCCGGTTTCGATAGAACCCTACTGTAGTACGCTATCACTTGTTCCTGGCCGTCTATTATCTGTGATAGCACACCGCCAATACTACTCCCGCTTGCATCTGTATCCAGCACAAACGTCTCCCCAGGCACGGGGAAGGCCAGAATTGGAGCACTGCATAGTTTTTCCTTCAGACGTGCAAAAGCCTGTTCCTGCTCCTCGTTCCACTCGAAAGCTTGGCTCTTTTTCGTCAGTTTGTGCAAGCTGCTGGCTATGTTCGCGAATCCCGGAACAAATCGGCGGTAGTATGTGCACAGGCCCAGGAAACTGCGGAGTTCGTGTAGATTGCGTGGCCGGGGCCACTCCTTCACCGCCGTGATTTTGCCTTCATCCGTATGTACTCCGCGGGCGGAAACCGTATGACCCAGATACTTGACCTCCTTTTGGAACAGCGAGCACTTCTTTGGGTTGAGTTTAAGCCCGGCTTTTTGTATCCGCTCGAATACCTCCTTCAGCTTTTCCAGGTGGTCGTCGAAGCTTTTGCCCATCACGATTATGTCGTCGAGGTATACCAGACACGTCCACCAATGCAGCCCTTTTAGCACGCGTTCCATTAGCCGCTCGAATGTTGCTGGTGCGTTGCAGAGTCCAAACGGCATGACGGTGAACTGCCACAAACCATCGCCAACACTGAAAGCCGTTTTCTTCTTGTCCTTGTCTGCAAGCTCTACCTGCCAATAGCCGCTGCGTAAGTCGAGTGTGGAGAACCACTGCGTGCCTGCCAGTGTGTCCAGGGTGTCATCGATCCGAGGTAGTGGATAACTGTCCTTCTTGGTCACATCATTGAGCTTCCGATAGTCCACACAAAACCGGGTACTGCCATCTTTTTTCTTGACTAGCACGACCGGCGAGCACCAGGAGCCCGAAGAAGGCTCTATGACTTTGTCTTTCCGCATGTTCTCGATCAAATTTGTGACCTCCTCCCTCTTGGCCAGAGGAACTCGCCTGGGTGGCGAATCGGTTTTGCACTTCCGGTGTCGATGTTGTGCTTCACTATGGCTGTTCTTCCGCCTGCTTCTGCCGCAAATATTGACACATAGTGCTGCAGGAAAGGCCTCACCTTCTGTTTCTGCTTAGCCGTCAACTCGCTGCTCCACTGGTTCTCTTGCGGTATGACGTCCATGTTAAAACCGCTCTTCTTATTACCTCCAGGTGGGCTACTCTCGCAATTGACCACTGCTAAAGCTTCCTTACACTCGCCAATTACCTCATCCTTCCCGACATATCTAGGTGCATTCAGGGGGTTCAGTATTCTGACTGGTATTCTGCCATTCTTAGGTTCCACTAATGTACGTCCTATGATGATGTTGTCGTGTCCTTGTTTTGGTGCTTCTACTACCCACAGCCGACTCGTCCTATCGTCCTCGACCATTTTTGCCCACACAATCGCCTCAGAATTCGCTGGTATCCTCCTGTGTTGACACGATACATCCTTCCTTACCGCCACGCTTCGCTCATAGCCGGTGTGCAGCGGGAATTCAACGTTGGCATATCTCAGCACATTTTCCTTCAGGTCCAGCGTAAAACCGTGCCTAATCATGAAATCCACGCCGATAATCACGTCGTCCATTATATCCGCGACGATGAACTCATGTTCCAGGCTATTGGTGCCGATAGCAATCGTTTTTGTAACTTTCCCTCTTACCGGCGCGCGCTCGCCAGTCGCAGTCCGCAGCTGTACGCCATGCAGCGGTTCCCAGTTCTTCAGCAGCTTCCTTTTTATGATCGAATATGACGCTCCAGTATCCAGTGTCAACACGAACAACTTTCCATCTATCCTTCCCTCAATTGTCAAGCTGCTGGGCTGTCGTTTGAGCTGTGAGACAAGGACGGTGGGGCGGCAGATTGTGGGGATCAGCTCACGCCCCTTTGGGCTGACCCGGTTTAACGGCTCCTCGTCCTCAGCCCTCCGCTTGTTGGCTGAGCCTTGATTGTCAGTATTCCTCGCTTCAGGCGATTGCGATCGAGAACGGGAACGCCTCTTTCGTTGGCGGCAGTCTCGTGATATGTGGCCCTGCTTGCCACATACCCAGCAAACAACTTTAGAGGAGACCACCCGTGGCCTGTCCGGTGGCTCAGAGCTTATGGCCTGCATCGTAATGTCGTTGTCTGGCTGGATCTGGCGTATCCTTGCAGGTGCATACCGAGTGCTCCCAATCCATGCCGCTTCATATGACATCGCGCTGGTCACCGTTTCCTTAAATGTTGGCTTGCCCATTATCAACGCACTGCGACGTGTTTCTGGATCATGAAGACCTTCAATAAACGCCTCTATCTTCATCCTTTCGAGATCATCAGCGCCGAAGGACGGGTAGCACAGCTGCACGAGCCGCTCAATGTCTGCTGCATATGTCTGCAGCGCCTCGTTGGATCTTTGCCTGCGGTTCTTCAGCTCACAGTAGTACAGCGTTCTGTTGTGCTCGTCGCTGTATTTGGCTGCCAGCGCCCTTATGACGGGCTCGTACTCACTTCGTAAACATTCTGCAACTGATTTTATTACCTCGGCCGCAGCACCTTTAAGAGCCAGCGCCAATCTCCGACCTTTCCTTACATCGGTCCACTGATTTTCCAGAGCAACCAGGTCGAATTGTATCTTGAAGGTATCGAACGGCGTAGTCCCATCATAAGTAGGCACTTCTGCTCGGATGGCAACATTTTCCGGAACCGGCGGCAACCGTTCTCGCGGGTGTACCTCCCTAAGCCGCTCGTCCATCATTCTGTTCATCGAATCTTCCAGACTATCAACACGTTTGTTCAGGGAATCATCCAGGTCGTCGACTCGCTTATCCAAGTGCTCTACCCGAGTCTCCAGGTGCTCGACTTTCCCATTAATCCTGTCTGAGATTTCCTCCACCTTCTGCTCCAAGCGCGCAGAATTTTCCTGAAGCTTGCTGGACAACTCCCGATTTGTAGTTTCTAGTTTCGCTGCAATTTGCGCCGACATTTCACGATTTTCACGATTCGCAGTCTCGACTTTTGCCGAAATTTCGAGATTCGTGGTTTCCAGCTTCACTGCCATTTCATGGTTGGAGGTCTCGAACATGCCTTAAGTGCAACCATTAGCTGGCTCATGTCCAATGCTTGTAGTGGTGCAGCCGCTGCAGCCGTACTTTGCAGCGACGCAGCAGCAGCAGGCGATTCCTCCACCTGGGCCGACGAATCTAGTTCTTGCGCTCCGAACTCGTGCACAGTCCAATCGACGCCTCGTGCCTCACATGCTTCTCGCAAGCGCAACTGCAATTCCACCTTTCCGCCAGCAGTCGGCAAATTCCAGGCAGCCAGCTCCTTCTTCAGCTGGTCCACCTTCAGCAGCTCGAGGTTAACCATGTACGTGCTGTTATACTTTTATTTATTTAGTTATTTTCAATTTTCCACAATCCCACTTCTGACACCAAATGTTACGAATACTAAATCTAGTGGGCTGTTACGTATCTCTGGATTGTGTAATTTGAAAATAAAACACCGTCAATTTCTTAAACGCAGACAATAAAATAAACCAACAGTCACTTTATTATTCACCGTTTACACTTTACTGTTCGTACCCTTAAGTATTTGCTGAATTACTCCGTGTGGCAACTTCACTTGTCAAAACCAGACCTCCCAGGCCATCGCGCAGATCGTTCCCGCACATTCCGGATCGGACTAAAAGTAACCATCGCGGCCGTCGTTGCCAGATTGGATTATAGCACGGCACGTAGCGGCAGGGTTGCTTTGCACAGCGACAGACTGTCTTATCGGTACAGTATGCTGCCGACGCGCAGCAAGAAGTCCTTCTGAAGGTGCAAAGCAACGCTTACTCGCTCGAGAACCGCTGGCGAGATTCATTGGAGCGCGCGATTAAAAGCAATTTGTATTAAGACACACACACCTGGCTAAAGATTTATTTATTATTATTTTTTTGTAATAAGCAGCGTGTTTACAAAACAAACATGAGATTCGAATACGGACATATAAAACCATCAAGAGTGAGTAGCAAAAAATAGTTACGAAAAAAGAAAAAACATTGTTCAACTTTATCCCGGGTATTTAAAGTAAATTCGTTGCCCTGTATTCCACTATACTTTTCTTGCGTCTTGACGCTGCCGTCGGCCATACCAAAATACGTCTTCGTCGCCATGTCCACGAACAAACCTGTCTCGACCACGCCCGGTATGAGCAGCAAATCTTCATTCACCGCCTTCCAGTCGTAAACCGTTGTCGGCTCAAAGTGCCAGTCGAGTATGAAGTTGCCATTGTCCGTGACGTACGGCCCCGCCTTGGCTACCGCAATGCGCTGCCTAATTGGCACATATGCCATGGGCACCACCTCGATCGGAATGCCCTTCTTGTACTGTTCGCCCAGGCGCTGCGAGTTCTTGGTGTAGTCCGCTATGACAATAAGCTGCTTCGCGCAGGCGGCCACTATTTTCTCCTGAAGCAGACAGCCGTCGCCGCCCTTGATCAGTACCATGTCGCGATCGACCTCGTCGGCGCCATCGATGGCCACGTCCAGCTTTGGATGCCGGTCCAGATCGCCCAGCTGCAGCTGATGCTCGACAATCAGCTGATGCGCCTGAAAGCTAGTGGGCACGCACACCACCTTGGAGCGCACCCGCTGTGCCAGGCGCTCGACGGCAAACACTACCGTTGAGCCGCTGCCAATGCCCACTGCGGTGTTGTTCTTCACCCACTCGTCGACGGTGCGCTGTGAGCGACATGGCGGCGGCTGTGGGCGTGGTACTGGTATGTTTACTTGTAATTCGATCGCCTGTTGCTATCGGTACTGGTGATTTTTTTGCTGCTGCTAGCACCCCCAATTTGTGCGGAAAGTGTTCATATGGCATAGAAACGTGCGTATTGTCATATGCGCAAACTTGATTTGTCCAGGCGACGGCTTTTGCTACTTTCGGGGCAGCAATATTAGCCAAATTCCTTGACGCCACCACAAAACCGGCTCCAGCTGCAACTCTTATCAGAAGCGCAACTGTTAGTGCGAGCATGATTTCTTTCGCTGCTTGGTCATTTGTCATGTCTGTGTTCGATGGCTCGATAAGTCGAAGAGGCACTCATTCTTCCTAACTTCCTCAATTAGGAGCTCCCTCTTGTCCATTTTCTAAAACACACGAAGGGGAGAGACAAAATGTATTATTTAGCACAATTTTTTATTAAAATTTGAAGCACTTACAGCTTTGCTACCTTAAAATATTCGTTTGTTTATTTTTTCGATTTTCACCGCTGACAGCTGCACAGCTGATTGCTTCGCACGACGACTGCGACAAAATTAGAATTTATTCTATCATCGCACGACTGGTCGTCGGCCGACTATCACAGTTGACGTCGTTGTTGGCAATCACATGCACTGCTGTGTATTTTAATTTTGACAGCGTACGTTCGGTGCGTGAAAATCGGCCGACGACTTGATTCTGTTTATACCAGTCAGTCAGCCAGTTTTCCGGACGAATTTTCCCATCGAGATCGTTCCGGTCCACTACAGCAATCTGCAGCTCTTGTGGAGAGGAGAAGCTGGCTGAGGGTTTCAGCTTTTTCCCCTCCCCTGTAGGCTAATCGTCCCCCGATCTACCCCTTTTGACAGTCTTTTTCACTACGGTGGAAGTGGGCTTTGTCGGGGTGGATGGCTTCTGATCAGCTTTCCGTACTGACGAGGCAGCCGTGGCACTGTTCCCAGGCTTCGCCGCCCCTACTCTGTCCGGTCGTACAGCTGTAGCGGCTGTGGCCGTGGCCCTAGAACCAGGCTTTGCCGCCGTTGCTGTACTGGTGGTCGACTGTTCAGCAGTGGCACCGTCTCCAGGCGTTGCTGCAGTAGTCCAGGTCTTAGCACCGAAAGTCGCTGCCTGCTTCTTTTCGAATTTGGCCACGATCTTCTGGTGCTTCTTGACCAGTTCCTTCTCCTTGTCAGACAAGGATCCAGCTCTTTACTAATTTTTCGGAGAAACGCAAGCGAGCGCCGGTAGCCATTTCTGGCTTTCTTCGCAGCACTGCTCACCTTACGTTCCCCCGTCGGTTGTGTTCCAGGAGGGGAACCAGTGGCCGCAGGTTCGTCCCCCTTCTCCAAGAGTGCCGCCTCCGCCGCAGAGTCCACCGGCTTTGCTTCTCTGCGAGAGAATCATGGATTCCCCTTCTATAGCCGAGTCGAGTCGAAGGCCTTGGAGCCGAGGCACCACCCCCGAAAGTGAGGGGCCAGCCTGTGCGGTGGTCTCCTGCGCCTTTTGCCTGCTTAAAGCAGGTTTGGGCGCCTCCTGCCAGTATAATTAGTAGATCGCGCATCCTGGGTTCCCACTGCACAGCCTAAGAGTCCTTATGGGAGCCCTCCAGAATGGTTTTGATGAAGGGGGTCGCCTTCCCCCGTGGCGTTTCTTTGACATCTACCACGCCACCAAAAGATGATGAGAAAAACAGCCGCTCCTAACATGGAGATCAGACGCTGACCAGGGAGCCGTCCACTGTGGGTCAGACGCTTCTGGATTTCCGCAGCTCAAACTCGTGGAGGCGTTGAGTCTGCTTTGCCTGGTACCCATAAGGATCGCAGCCGAAGATGCAGACCATGTCCCCATCCGTGCAGTCAGGTGCTTTACCTTCTGGACCCAAACCCTGATTCCCGCGAAGCATGGCCCTTGCCTTGTGCATCCAGTTGCTGGCAACGTCTGTCAAACATGGCGCAGCACTCCGTCCACGACGGGAGTTTGGAAAAATCCATGTGATGGTTTATTCATAGGTATAAGGATAGGAAAGGCATCGCATATTTCTTGATACGAACCCAACGTTTGCAAGGAACTATAAAGAGCGGACAACATATCGATAACCTTACGGAGTTCTTGCGGCAGAGGCCTTGTAACTTGTTGTTGTAACATTTTCCAAAAATATGAGAGTAATATTGTCGTAGCGCTCTCTTAAACGCTCAAGAGCCTTCGGATAGTTTTCTTCCGTGACTTGAAATCAGTGTGTTTACTTAATTTTTAATTTATGTGGTAGACAAAAAAATTTGGTAGATTTCAATGAAATGTGGTAAATTTTTTGTATTGTACATTAATTGCATTTTATTGCATTTGTACATTTATTGTATTTCATTGTATTTGTACATTATTTATATTTTACGTTCTTCTGTGCACTTTAACCTGTGCCGTGTTTCTTCCCATTGTTTTTTGTATTGTTGACTATATATTTTTTCTTTTTTGGGAGTTCGGACTCGCAAATTTCAGCAGCAGGCACAACTTCGCGTGATAGAACTTCGTCCCTTCCAAGCGATTTGCCTTCGGCATGCGATATTCTAAAAAACTAAACGTTACTAAAAATTAAAGGCAAAAATTATTCAACTTTTTTATAAATTTTTCCATTTTTATTGCACCTGCCGCCAAAACAAACCGTCAAACTGTCAACTATTTGTAGTGCACTGCTTTCAAAGTGATGAGAGTGCTACCACATAAGTTTTGTTTTGCCCATTTTCACTTATAATGTTCAATGCAGCCCTAACATAAATTTTACAACATAAAGCTCTTATTTACTTGGAGTAATAGGTTGGTAAATAGACAAATTTATGTTCCACAAATATGGTAGATTTTAAGGTAGATTTGAAGCCCTTCGTGGTAGATGTGGTAGAAACTTGATTTTAAAAATAAATGTGGTAGATCTACCAAAAATGTGGTAGAACAAAGCACACTGCTTGAAAGACCAGTTATTGCGATTACCAGCGATTGTATTTTTCAATGACTGGAATGTTTATATCGTTATGTACATAGTTGTTGAAAGTGTTTATGAAATTCTTGTAGTCTATATATTTGCCGTCAAAGGTTGGCAAAGTAAGATGTGGTAGTCGATTGCTGGGTACATTGAATGTCGTAGTTTTAACGTGAGTGCCGCCACAGTGTGGCCTAACCCCACGGTGCTCAAAAGCACAGCGTATCAAAATTAAGCATTGATAAGCGCCCCGAGAGCAAGCTCCCGGTACCAATTGGGTTAATGTAAATGGACATTTCCCCTCCTTGGTAGGGATCGAGGCCTATCTAAACCTCTGCCGTGCTATGGGTCCGGCACCCGGTTGTAAACGCAACTCCACGCCGAGTCGAAACTCTACCCGCATTTGGGTGTTAAACCACGCCACCACGGAACTCCCCGAGGGGGCCATTCCCATAATCAGGCTGAAGCACAAGGCTCCAGGGGCACCCTGATTCCCGTGGTACCAGACCTCGTAGCCGTGCTACTACCAGTTGAGCCCCATTTAGCTCGTGGACTGGTGACCACCGCACCGCACTTGACCTCATTCACGTGCGCATTCATTCATCCACTCAATAGACCGGCCCTCCACACAGCCCGCTCACACATTCACACTTGGCAATACACCAAACTGCCGTCGCCGCCGAAACACAGCATTCGCATGTTCATTCAATATGGCAATCAGCTGGCTGGTGGAGAGTGCTTCACGCACACACCACACACCGTCAGTCCGACTAATCCCCATCCGCCCAAGGTCCCTCAAATCTGAATACAACGGGCACTCACATAACACATGCAACCAATCCTCACGCGCAGCCCCACACATACACTCTGCACTTGCACTCAGGGCTCTCTTATGCAAGAATGCATTGAGTGACCCATGTCCAGTGAGTAGGAACCCAAGGCTCAAGCCGAAGCCGAAATCCCTGAGCCCTACCACGAACCTCACGTCCCGTATATATTCATATGTCGTTCTGCCACGGGGACTTTCGTCCCAACGCTGTTGCCAACGTTGCAGAACACAGTCCTCCAGTATTCGCTTACGCTTCATACTGTCAGCACTCTCCACACCTTCGCCTTGCAGCCACTCATACTGCAGCAGCACCTCTCTATTCCCCCTCCTTAGCCCGAAGCCTACGGCACGCCATATGACCACGAGATCCAGAGGAGCCGCACCCATCAACACCTGCAATGCATCTGTTGATACAGTGCGGCACACAGGCATACAACCTAACAACATAACACGCTGAATAGACAGTAAGTGTTTGCGGCCTACAACCGTCGCGGCGTATTCGTGCCACGCCGACACACAACCCTCTCTTTCAGCCTGACCAAGTGAGGAGCAAAACTCATTCGCTCACCAATTGTTAGCCCCAAGTATTTGACTTGCGTCTCGTACCGGAGGCCAACACCATTCACTCGCACAATGGGCGGACGACTGCGAGCCAATTTGCCTTTCAGCAGCATGGTCACAGTCTTGTCCATTGCCACATCCACACCCACCGATTCACCCCATTCACACACCATACACATAAATTGCTCCCCCAAGCGCTCTACATCCGCTCTAGATCTGCCCTCCACAAGGATAAGCAGATCATCCGCATACGCACAACACTTGCATACTGCTGCCAGACGCCGCAGTAGTGGATCCATCATGTAGTTCCATATATATGGACCACAGACGGATCCCTGCGGGCATCCTCGAGCCACATCTATATCAACCCGTTCATTCTTCCCAATCACACATGCCTTCCTGTCTGTGAAATAGCTCTTCCAGAGAGCTGTTTCCAGGCATTCGGCATTGTTCAGCCATTCTACCACTTTATCCCAGCGCAGGTGATCAAACGCCCCCCTGAAATCCACAAACACACCGAGAACATAGTTCTCTCTACTCTCACGCACCACCGATTTAACGTACATCCACGCATCTTCCACGCCGAGTCTCTTTCGAAACCCAAACTGCCTATCCGATAGCCCACCCAGTTGCGCTTGAAGCCGATCCACCATAACCCGTTCCAGTACTTTACCAAGTACCGGTAGGAGGCAGATACCCCGATAAGAACGGGGGTTAGTCCTGATCTTATCAGGAGACTTCAAGAGCACTACGACCCTAGCTATCTTCCACGCGAGTGGAAAATAAGCCTCATAAAGGCATTTCTCATAGATGGTCTCCAGGTACTCCGGAATGACTTTGTACAAGGCTTTGCACATCTCGCCAGTCAAACCATCGACACCCGGTGACCGTCTAGACCTAACCAGGCCAAATGCATAAGCTAATTCTCCGTCTTCTAATGGCTCAGCAGCTGCCACTTGTGCTGGTGGCGTCTGCTCAACCGCCCTAGGAAAGAACTCGGCTAAGAGAACGTTCACACTATCTCTCCATGTTGATGTCATAGTGTCACCAACACGGAGAGCGCTCACATCCACCTGCTTCTTTTTACTGCGGCAGATCCGATAGACATGGCCCCATGGGTCATCCCTATGATCTGCCACAAACTCCCGCCAATTTTCTTCCTTAACGCGAACAAGCATACTCTTATACTCATTCATGCACCTATTGAAATCACACCTGCGCTGGGTCAAGTGCTCAGAATTGGCCGCCCGGGCGCGCTGAAACTTACGTCTCAGGCGCCTGACCGACCGCCTCTTTGCACTCAGCTCACTCGTCCACCACTTCACCCGCCTCTGGTTCACTCTCTCCCATTTCTGAAGCATACTGTCATTCACACGCCAGACACACTCGTTAAGTCGAGCGACCTGGTCGTCCACATCCATGCTTTCAAATTCACTAAGTGGCACTTCCGTGACCACTTCACGCACATGGAAACCATAAGTCTCCCAATTCACACCACAGGTGCGCCATCGCCTTTCACACTCACCCGCCCTTTCATTCACACTGTGGGCAGGCACAGTAATCACAATTTCAATCAAATTGTGATCGCTTATGCCCCACCCACCACGGACACGCCAGCTGAATTCAAACATTCTGCTCGCTGCCCCATTCACTAGCGTCACGTCAATGTCAGTCACCCCTCTAGGCCCGTCAAACGTATACCATTCACTTGGTTCGTTGAGAACAACAATGTCTCGCGGAACCAACCATTCACTCATTGCCTCACCCCTACTGTGGCTCTGGTAGCCGGCAGAATGCCGCGATACCTTACTGAACCACAGCGGAGATGTGGCATTCGCATCCACACCTACCAAGACAGGTGCACCGCCTGTCAGACGGAAAACCGTGTCCAGGTAGTCCAAGTAGGGCTCTAGAGGCTCACCATACTTGCAGTAGACACTGCCCACAATCACTTTGCCAAAGTGACCTTGCACACTGACACAAACACCATATTCAGTCGCACACACAACCATACAGTCCAAATGGACATCATTCACAATTACAGCCGCATTTGCCCTGGTGTCAGAAAAGACCCGCATTGCTGCAGGTATTCCCCGTACGACACCATTGGTGGCGTACGATTCCTGCACCAGGGCAATTGCACTGCCACATTCACTCATACACGCACCTAACTCGCACATCACGGCATATGCGCCCTGACAGTTTAACTGTACTGCCTGCAGACCCATCAATGACGAGCCTGCGCCCTGGCCAGAATTTGGCTGTACGCCGGGCAGTCGGTGGACATCATGTAATGTCCAGCCGGATTGCCCCGGAACTCGCAATTCCGGCAATGCAGCTCATTGCTGCATTGCTGGACGCGATGACCGCTCTGGCCACAGCGCCGACAAACGTCCGCTTTCATGCGACACTCAGCCACTCTGTGGTCAAAGCACAAACACCTGACGCAGCCAGGCATCGGCATGAAGGGCCGCATGCGGAACGAAAACCACTTGATGTAGCATCGCTCCGCCTCCAGAAGGGACGAAAGCAAGCCTTCGTTCCCTTCCAACACGACGTTGGATGCCCCACCAGAGCCTACCGTCCACGGGCGACTCACCATGCGGACACCTTTCTTAAAGGCAGCCGGGCTTATCCGCTCTTTGAGATTCAACTCATAGAGCTCCTCCATGAATTCACTCGGGGAAATCTCCGAGTGAACCCCATGGACGACAACCCTCGGGCCCAGCTTTTCATTCGCCGCCACGTCAAGCCCAAGTTCGTGCAGTTTGGCGTTCGTGGTCAGCTTCACTGCTTCGGCCTTGGAGGGGGTGCGAATAATCGCACCGCCACCACGCAGTGGCTTCACCTCGTGAACCCTCACGCCCAGTGAAGGACCCGCCTCTTTCACGACCTTGGTAGCCACCTCTTTCCCCGATGCCTTAGCATCACGGCTCCGGACAACGACGGACCACGTCTGCGCCGGCTGCACAGTCATGGCCTGGTCTCCTACGACAGAATCAAATCGTCGGCCGATTTTTACGCACCGAACGTACGCTGTCAAAATTAAAACACACAGCAGTGCATGTTATTGCCCACAACGACGACGACTGTGATATTCGACCGACGGCCGACCGAGTGCGGCCAAAAGTCCAAAAAAACAAGTTTCTATTTAGGGTTTTTCCCCCTTGAGTTGGCTGCAATGATCCTTCAAGAAACTAAAATCTTTCATAGTGATGACTAATTCGTCATGCACCTTCCTTAAGGCTTGATTACACGTAACGAGTAGAGTGAGAAGACAGCAACTCGAACGAGTACTCGTTTCGTCTAAACGGTAAGGCGAGTTCTTGATTGAGTCAGTCACCGATGAAAGTGGCGAGAGAGCCACTAGAATCACATTTTGTTTGCTAGGCCGAGCGACCACTACTTTACCGTTATATTTTTCTCTTTTCGCAGCGATTCGCGCAATCGCTCGTGAGATGCGGTATGCGTCACACACCACTTTTCGCTCGGTTGAGTTTAATTGCGCGAGTTGCTTAGTTCATTTTGTGCATTGTAAAACCGAACTGACTCGCCGCGTGTCGAAATACGTTTGAACAACTCGTCGCTTTTGCTCGCTTTCCCAATTCTTTCGGCCTAGTACCAGTGTGCTTACTTCTACCACATATGTGGTAGATCTACCACAATTATTTTTAAAATCAAGTTTCTACCACATCTACCACGGAGGGCTTAAAATCTACCACATTTTTGTGGAACATTAATTTGTCTCTTAACCAACCTACTACTCCAAGTAAATTAGAGCTTTACAGTCTGTCCAGTAGAAGCGTGATTGAGCAAATTATCACTTAGAGTACCGTTATCAAAAAAATTGGAATGCACCTAAGTAGCCTCATAATTTTTGTAATACGTACTGCAAAAATTGTCAGTGTCGTAAAACAATTACAAAGTACAGGGTGTTTTAACAAGATGAGCTCCGCGTGAGAGAAGCGACTTGAAGCCGTATTCCTTTGTCTACACCCTAGAGGGCCGTAAATGTCACGTTTAGCTGCAGCAAAATATATGAAGAAGTCGAAGTCATTCGTAACGAGGCGGACGAATAGGTATATGGAAGCAAAAGATGTCGACGATTTGGCTGGGCGGAGCCTTGAAAAAAAGACCTCCCAAAACAGGACAAGAAGATCATTGATTTGTTTGCGACGAAGCCGGGCTTATCGTTGCGTAAAACGAAAACAGTTTTAGAGAAAAGTGGTGTTCAAATATCAAAAGAGACGATTCGAGGACGTTTAAGATCTAACGACGTTAAAACCCGGAGCTCTATGAAAAAACTGTCGCTCTCATCATCACACGTTTAAAAACGGCTTGCCTGGGCTTATGCCAATTAAGATCGGAATTGGAATGATGTAATATTTACGGATGAATCCCAATTTTGGGCAATTAGTAGCATAACTTGATCTTGGTGTGCCGCCATCAACCGATTGTTCCAACGAACTGTTAAAGACCCAGTAAAGGTCCATGTTTGGGGCTGCTTCTTAGAAAAAGGATTTGGGAGACTTTTCGTTATTACCACCAACTTGAACGCGGTTTTGATGAACAAAATTTTTGAAAAAGCTTTATTACCATCAGCTACGAAGATGTTCGGGAGAAGAGGACTCTCTTGGATTATACAAGAAGACAACGACCACAAACATCGCAGCCGAATGTGTGCTGAGTGGAAACAGCAAAATGGGGTAGAAGTGTTAGATTGGCCCTCACAGTCGCCTGATGCCAACCCGATAGAAAATGTGTGGGCAATTGTAAAGCAGAAACTCAGAGGAAATACTATATGGACAGCAAAACCGTTATCGAGACAAATTCGTCTGATTTGAAGTCGATTGCCTCGGCAACTTGCTCAGATCTTAGCGCAAAGTATGGGTTGGAGGTTTGAGGCCATAATAGCGAATGGCGGCGACTATACCTGTTATTAATAATATTGCGTACAATACATATTATAAACTTATAAAATGCAGTTTGTTTGAAACGAATCGGACAAATAGTTTCCAAGTTACGGCGATCACGCTTCTACTGGACAGACTATATGTTGTAAAACTTATGTTAGGGCTGCATTGAACATTATAAGTGAAAATGTAAAAAAAAACTTGTTTGGTAGCACTCTCATCACTTCGAAAGCAGTGCACTACAAATAGTTGACAGTTTGGCAATTGTTTTGGCGGCAGGTGCAATTAAAATGGAAAAATTTCTCAAAAAGTTGAAGTTAATTTTTGCCTTTATTTTTTAGTAGTGTTTAGTTTTTTAGAATATCGCATGGCGATGGCAATGCGCTTGGACGGGACGAAATTTTACCACGCGAAGTTGTACCTGCTGCTGAAATTTGCGAATCCGAGCTCCCAAAAAAGAAAAAAAATAGTCAACAATACAAAAAACAATGGGAAGAAACCCGGCACAGGTTAAAGTGCATAGAAGAACGTAAAATGCAATTAATGTGCAAATACAATGAAATACAATAAATGTACAAATGCAATAAAATACTATTAATGTATCAGGTGTACAACTTTGCTTCCGCCGTTTTCCGATAGGTGGCTGTACCGGCTGAGGCTGGTTGAAATACATAGATGGTAATGCCTTTAAAGTGAGTGTGGACAGTGCCTAACGAATTGTCATCGCCGTTTCAGTGACAGTTGTTCTTGTTTTCGTATTATTCACGCTCGAAAATGTCCGTTTATGTGCCCAATTCTCGCCATTTGCGGGAAGTTTTACTTTTCTGTTACAATTCGAAAAAAATGCAGCTGAAGCGCATCGAATGCTCTCAGAAACTTACGGTGATGCTGCTCTGAGTGAAAGAACGTGTCGGGAGTGGTTTCAACGTTTTAAAAATGGTGATTTCTACATGACAAAGTCATCCTCCAACACGACAATGCTTGGCCTCACGTCGCAAAAGTGGTCAAAAAGTACCTGCAAACGCTGAAATGGGAAGTCTTTCCCCACCCGCCGTATTCCCCAGATGTCGCCCCTTCTGACTTCCACCTATTCCGTTCGATGGCACACGGCCTGGCTGATCAACATTTTCAATCCTTCGAAGAATTGGAAAAATGGATTGTTTCATGGATAGCGTCAAAAGAGGACTCCTTTTTTCGAGCCGGGATCCGAAAATTGCCGGAACGATGGGAGAAAGTTGTCGCTAGCGACGGACAATACTTTGAATAATACATCTGTAAGCACTTTTTCGCAATAAAGCTTTTAATTTTGGAAAAAAACGGCGGAAGCAAAGTTGTACACCTGATACAATACAAAAAATCGACCACATTTAATTCAAATCTACCAAATTTTTTTCACTGGGTCTACCACATAAATGAAAAATTAAGTAAGCACACTGCCTAGTACCGTTTTGATGTCTCGTCACTCGACTCGTTACGTGTAATCAAGCCTTTACGCTCAGTTGGAATGTGGCCTTCGCTCGAGCGTCACTCTACAGTTAATACACTAAGAACGGTTATACAGGTGAACGATTTTATGTAATAAAGAAAATCAAATAACACCAAATGGAATCCACTTCTGAAGGTGAGTAGAACATGTAAAAAAGTACTAATTATCAATGGTTAAGTAGTGAATTAGGGAAAACATAAACAATAGTGTAATTTTTTCACATAATTTTTCCGAAAATTAGACTTTTCATTAAAACGCTGCAAAACGCTGCTTTGAAACCTTATTGAAATGATAATTAAATATATTATCTACCAAATAAAACAAGATTCAGCTGCCAAGGGCTGCCTATTCATCTTTTATGCCCTTTTTTCGAAATCAAATTGATAGAGAGCGAGAGAGAGAGAGAAACGAAATATACACATGGTGCGTTTCTCTTTTATCTGAGGCTGCTAGTAGCGTTGCCGTTTTGGTTATTTTTAACCAAACTTGGTACATTGTTTTGCTGTTTTGAATTTTTGATAATTTGTTAGTTTTTTTGCTTGGTTCACCTTGTTATGTGTTATGCATATTTTGCTCCCTCTTTCGCATAAAAAAATGACAATAACAGTGATGCCAATACTTATTAGATTGTAAATTTCATTATTATTACATACTAGTAGGGCCCTGCGGCTTTGCACGCAAGTTCGAAGTCAATGGGCCTAATAACTGAAGTTTCTTCATACTACACTCTTTGGGCGGTGCAACGCCTGGATTGGGCATAACATAATTATGCCCAATCCATTCCTCCAGTCGAATGGTGTGACCCGGTTTCATTGATATGCGACTTTCATTTCCAATGTTACAGTCGCAAAAAATATACCGCCAGTAGAATGACACATCTATGGGACGATGGTATATAAAACTTCAAAGCTTTCCAACTTATTGTTCCGAAGATATTCCACATTAAAAATTTGGGTTGTATGGACGATGCCATGCCCCTCGTCCATTACCCACCCTACTCTCCCTGTCGAAGGGCACGTCGAAATCGTAAGTATGTGCCAAATATCTTGATCTGTGATTTGTATTTCCAAAGTTATTAAATAGAATAAGATCGCTTAAAAAGTACCACGCCCCTTGTCCAACGCCCATACAATTTAACCACTCGAACGACACGTCTAAGCCATGATGCTATATCAAATTTCAATGCTGGCCGACTTATAATTCCGAAGATATTTCATATTAAAAACTTGGTTTGTATGGGCAGTGTCAGGCCCCTCGTCCGATACCCACCCCATTCCCCATGTTGAAGCGCACATCTAAATCATAAATTTGTGTCAAATCTCTTAACTGTGTGATTTGTAGTTCCAAAGCTATTCAAAACATTTGAGTTGCTTAAAAAGTGTCACGCCCCTTGTCCAACGTTCACAAAGTTTTACCAGTGAAACGGCACATCAAACGGTGGCCGCGCACCAAATTTTAATGCTGCCCGATTTCTCATTCCGAAGATATTCCATATTGAAAATTTAAGTTGTATGGGCGGTACCACGCCCCCTTATCAAAAACCCACTCAATTCTCCCTATCGAATCGCTAAATCGTTTGGCACCCATATTGCTGTGACATATATATCATGGCTGATTTGTTATTATAGTGATCGTGGCGAGAAGGCGTATTAGGTGGGCGTGGGCGTCAATCTTATATATCCTATGTTATTATCAACAAAACTCGAAATCATTTGGTATTAATACTGATTTGTCGACATGTACCGAAGCTTCCTTTTGTTAGTTTAGTTGGCGTGGAAAATGGGCGTGGCTGATATATTATAGCCTATCTTTGCCGCAATGACACGGTGAATCGTCTGATACCCATATTGCTATGATAAATATATCATGACTGATTTGTTATAATAGTGATCGTGGCGAAAAAGGCGTAATAGGTAGGCGTTGTCAATCTTATATATCCTATGTTAGCATCAATGAAATACGAAATCATTTGAAACTAATACTGATTTACCAACATGTACCGTAGCTTCGTTTTGTTAGTTAAGTGGGAACGGAAAGTGGGCGTGGCCAATTATATTATAGCCTATGTTTGCCGCAATGACACGGTGAATCGTCTGATACCCATATTGCTATGATAAATATATCATGACTGATTTGTTATAATAGTGATCGTGGCGAAAAAGGCGTAATAGGTAGGTGTTGTCAATCTTATATATCCTATGTTAGCATCAATGAAATACGAAATCATTTGAAACTAATACTGATTTACCAACATGTACCGTAGCTTCGTTTTGTTAGTTTAGTGGGCACAGAAAGTGGGCGTGGCCGATTATGTTATAGCCTATGTTTGCCGCAATGATTAGCTGAATCGTTTGATACCCATATTGCCTTACAAAAGCCTACCATAGATGAGGTTTATTGCAATAGTGGGCGTAATAAGGGGGCGTGGTCAATATCATATAGCCTATGTACCATTCCCACAGATTAAAAAATGTTTGGTGCTTATTTCATCTAAATCGGTTCAGTGGTTTTTGCCTGCTTGTGGCTCAAAAAACGTCACACTTGCTTTTATATAATAGTATAGATGACGTAAACTGTAATAATCGAAAGTGGCACCTTCAAGTGGCACCTTGCTTACACTGCCTCATTGCTCTGCAAAGCGAAAATGTTCTGAACTTTTTCTTATTAAAACTAAACTTAGAAATAAGCTAGAAGTTGATACAATCAACAATATAATGCTCTCCAAAGAGATTTTGCCAAGAAACATTGAATCTAAATATGTATGGGCTCCAAAAAGCGAACTGTAGTTGGAACTGTGCCTTTTTGATTTATTGCAATCAGTTTTACTATAAGTCCACCAATTTCCTGGTTTTTATTTATTTTGCACCTCAAAGTTTTCAAAAGAATTTACAAATGGAGAAATGCTTTAAACGACAAGATGTGATTGTTTTTTGTTTTATAAATAAATAATTAAACGCATATTTATAAAAAGTTGGTAGTTTTGGTAATTTTTTTTCGAAATTTGGTATGGCAACGCTGCTGCTACCTATAGTTTACTGTGATGGAAAATGGGAGAGTATGTGCGTGTACATGAGTATGTATATGTGACCCTGCAAGAACACAGTGTGTAAAATGATTAATCATTTAACCTATAGTGCTGATAGAAATTTCCACCAGAATTCCCATCAGTTTCTCAAGCGCCGTGTGAAAATTCTGATAGAAACTCACGTATACGTGTGATCTTGCATCACCTTTCAACACAGGAGTTTTGGTATCTAGCACAGATATACAGCTGTCTAGCTCGCACCTACTATGGCAAAAGATTCAATGGGCAGCTGTTCGCTCGCACCTTCTATCATTTTGGTTTGAATTCCTTGTGAATTTCAAGCTGTCTCGCTTACTCACATCAGCTTTCAACAGAGTTTCTGTCAGTCCTGATTAATCAGATGATTAATCAGCCCTGATAGAAACTTCATTGATTTCTGATATCAGGGCTGGTGTATAAACCTATCAGCACTGATTAAAAGTCATTTGTTGGCTGTTTAATTGTTTATTTTTATTATATAACAATAATTCATCAATTTTTTAAATAAATTAAAATTGTTAATTTAAAAATTAATTACTTTAAACCATAGTAGTATGAAACTGATGCTGATGCTTCGATGCTTCTTCTATCTTCATCTCCAGTTGAACCTTTGATTTTTTGTAAGTACGTGGTCTGAAATAGGAGTAAAGAAAGGGGTTAACATTTAGTTAAGAATTTTTAAGATAATTTTTCCGCACATTCCATTGCTTGAGCAGATTCCTGAAATTTCTAGACATTGGATTCGTAAATCCTTTTCTGTCTGCTCAAGCAATTTTGCAATGTTCTTTTTTTCATTTTATTAACTTTATTCACTAAACACAAATACTTATCTTTATTTTGCTTTTCTTTTTCCTTTTTTCGCCTTTTTCCTTCCTTTTTTCCTCTTTTTAGTTTTCAGCGTCCGTCCGCAGCTCACAAATTTCACCAAACTTCACGAGTTTTGTGCGCCACGTGCACGAGCACCTGTCAAATTCACGAGCCAATGTATACATTAGCTATCTCGTTCTCTCATACATAACTTCACGTTTGTAAGAAATGTAGCCGAACTATCTCTTTTATTATCATTGGATTAATAGCAGAAGAAATTTTTTTTTTAATCGGATTTTTTTTTTAATTCAAAGGGAATATGTAAATGTGTTAGTTTCAGCGAGAATTTTTGTGGATGTGTTGGAGTTTCCATCAGTCCTGTCTTGCAGGGGAGTGAGTATTTATTCGTGTGTATGGGTGCGAGCCAACTGCAGACTGAGTAAAGCCAGGGCAGCGTTCGGACAGCTGCATTCAGTATGGGCAAGCTCGCAAATCTCCAGACGCACGAACCTACGAATATTCAACGCATGTGTGAAGTCGACATTGTTGTACAGAAGCGAAACATGGCTAGTCTCGAATGCCATCACCCAGAGGCTACAATCTTTCGTCAACAAATGCCTGCGAATCATCTGCAGGATATTCTGGCCCACGACAATTAGCAATGACGCGCTGTGGAAGACTACAAAGGAGGAACCCATTCTGAGGCAAATAAAACGCAGAAAATGGAAATGGATAGGTCATACACTAAGGAAACCTCCCAAGAGCATCACGAGAATGGCACTGGACTGGAACCCGCAAGGAAGTAGAAGTCGCGGTCGACAAAAAAACACCTGGAGAAGGTCGACCCTGCGTGAGCTAGCCGATGGCAATATCACATGGGACGGCGTAAAAACAAGAGCCCAGAATCGTGTACGATGGAAGAGTCTTGTTGAGGCCCTATGCTCCAGTGATTAGTGTACAAGGAAAAAAAATTTGTGCGAGCGGCGCGCAGCAGTTTTCTTCTTATTCTTCTTCTTCCTCTTCTTCTTAAAAGTAGGCGCGCGCTCTTTTTAAATTGAATGCTACGGGATTTTCGTAATTATTAACTTTTTAAAAAATATCTATAACATTTTAAGTGTCAAGGCTTTGTTTATTAATTTATTAAAATACTTAGTTATTAAAGAAATTGAAAGATCGCGATAGACACAAATAAGGTTTATATGTTCCAAATAGGCTTGCCACCTTTTGAAAGTGGCTGTGGAGGACACTTAAATTACTATAAACAATCTCATTTTTATTTTTCAGAGAACATATATTTAAACTTTTGTATATAGAAAAATCTTCCAAAAAAAACTTAAACACATTTATAAACATGAACAAAACAACACAAGTAAGCGTAAAAATATACGAAAAAAGTACAACAACAATTAACAAAAACTAATTAATTCATTTACATAAATATATGTCTTTTTCAAAGACTATTTGGTCCTAAATAAATATTTTTCATTGCTTTTTGCTGTTTTAATCAGACTTCTATTGGATTTAATGAGATCATAAAAGTCAGCGCACGTTTCTTTTTGGTGGAAGAATATTATTAGCTCATTTTTTATTAAATTTGCTGAGCACCTTCCTCTATCCTCACTCCATTTTTTGTTCATTACCGAAAAAACTCTTTCTGCGAAAGCGCTACTCCATGGCATAGTCAATAAATAGCTCATTATTTTAAATACATTGTTGCATTCGAACCTTTCAAATATCTTTACGAATTTTTCAAATTTGGCACGTCCAAATTTAAGGAGTCAAAATATTTACTTATTAGACAGTCTTCGTCAAACAATTGAACTACGTTTAGATCCTGTAATATTTGCTTTATATACTTCTACAACATCATTAAAGGTAAACAATTTATCATGAATATAAAGTTTTCTATAAATCCAATTACTTTCAGAAAAATCGAATCACTCTTCAATATAGTTTAAAGTTACATCAATTACACAGTGCAATACTGAAAAAAGGGACAAGGTCAAACCCATCTCATTCGATAGGGGACCTCAGTAGATGAAAAAGTGCCAAGGGATTTTTCCCGGAATGTTCGAGTTTTTTTTTAAATTGAGTTTAAAGATGGCGGCTTAAAGCCCCTTCCCGAAACTTTTAAAACATCATATCTCTTGACTCAAATGTCAGAAATGAATATTTTTTTTACGTCAAATGAAAGCTAATGAAATGAAGTCGATAACACAATATCCTTTTTGGAAAAATGTAATGAAAAAGGATATGAAAGACCTCAATAAAATTGTTTTCCTTGAATATCCTGGAAACCGTGATAGCTAAATTTTTATAAGTGACTTCTGGTGAAAAAGCATTCAAACATCTATGCTGCTTATAAATTTCATGTAAATAACTTTTAAAGTTAAGACTCTACAACGATAAAAAAAATGTGCTTTGCTACATTCGATGTTTTTAGGAAGCAACTACGAGATATTCTGTACAAAAAAACATGAATTTAGCAGTGTACAAGTTTTGAAACGTTGTAGTGGCTTAACAGTTAAAGTGATTGAAATAAAATTAATATGCAGTATAGATCTTTGAATGCCTTTTTACCAGAAGTCACTTATATAAATTTAGCTCTCACGGGCTCCAGGATATTCAAGGATAAAAATGTATTTGTTGTCCTTGAAGTCCTTTTTCATTACATTTTTCCAAAAAGGATTGAAAATTATTCCTTTCTGACATTTGAGTCAAGAGATATGATGTTTTAAAAGTTTCGGGAAGGGGCTTTAAGCCGCCATCTTTAAACTCAATTTAAAAAAAACTCGAACATTCCGGGAAAAATCCCTTGGCACTTTTTCATGTACTGAGATCCTCTATCGAATGAGATGGTTTTGACCTTGTCCCTCGAAATTTTTTTTTGAATTTGGTGCACTGTGTTATTGCTGTTTTCGTTCGAAAATGTGAGTTCTAAAATCAGCCAAAATTTGAAAAAGCTCGATTGCTGTACAAACGTTTGACTCCAATTTTTGTATAGTGTTTTTTTTTTTTTTTTTTTTTAACGAGGAGGGAAGCATCGAAAGCCTAGGGTAGTGCGGGACTTTAATCCGCTAAACCCTCCTCTCGTCCGAACGGTTAACCCCCCTGGGTCACCGAGAGGTATTGCGTCAGGAGGCCGTAAGGAGCATTTCTGCTCAATCGTTCGTGTGTCATGTCATGTCATGTCCGGACTTACCAATAGCATAGGCCACACTGCCCTGGCTTCCCTGTTGCTGCAACTGTCACCACTGCCGCCGCTGTCTTAGCTGCACCAGACCGTCATCCGTGCCGTGTGCTCGTCGACGCGCGTTGCGTGCGCGCTCTTCCAAGCTAACCGCCTCCCAGTTCGCCGGAGTGTCGCACATATGAGCGACGAGGTTGGCCTCCGATGCCTCCTCTCCGAGGACTTTTTGTAGTTTGGCGTGTACGTAGGCGAAACGCGTGCATTGGAAAAGGATGTGCCGCGCGTTTTCGTGCTCTGCTGGGCAGCGCGGACAAAAAGGGTCCTCCTCATATCCGTATTTATGGAGATATTCCCTGAAGCAGCCGTGTCCGCTGAGTAGCTACGTCAAGTAGTGGTCCAGTTTCCCGTGCCGTCGTTTGATCCACTCCTCGATTTTTGGGATAAGTCGGTACGTCCACCGTCCCTTGGATGACTGGTCCCACCTGCATTGCCATTCGCGTGTAGTCGTTTTGCTTTCTTTTTTGTATAGTATCTGAGTATGTTTGTAAGACATGTGACAAAAACAATAAATACATTTTAATTTTTGGAGATATTTGATTATTTTCAATACCTAAAGCCAATCGCATTTGCTTGGATATCTCTTCTGAAAGAAAATAATCTGAGAGAGCTGGCCAAACTTGCAAAACTCTATCTATTGCGGGCAAAAGGGATAGCCACCTTTTAGTTACATGTCGCAAAATCTCTTTAAACTCTACATTTGGAAAACTACAAAATTCAATTAAACGTTCTCGTCGCTTAGCAGCAGCAGAAAAATGAGCATATATTTTTAAAATCATGTTCTCGACATTTAAGTCTAAATTGCTTAACCCTTTCCTTCCCATGGTAGCCATATGGCTACCAAATTCAAATTTGGAATTTCGATGTATAATTTGAGATTTTTTTCCATTCTATGAATTGTGTACAGATGTACTGTGCTGTATTAGTGATTCGTCGATCCCATCACTAATCCTAATCTTTCCTTCTCCTTGTGTACTTATGTTCCCCCTATTTTCTGCTCCCCGGCTTCGGCCATTCGTATCGTTTAGTGTTTCTTGTGTTACAATTGTAATTCTAACGTCGATCAATAAAGATCACAAAACCCCGAATTACCGCGTAGTTATTTTATCCGCTCCGCCGCGACACGAAAATTTACATGGTCCTTCGAGCTACTGCGGACCCGCGCCGCGAAACAGAAAACAAATAACTTAAAAAACAAAAACAGTGAACAAAAAACAATCTCAAAAATAAAAGAATAAAAAAAAAAAAATCCAAAACCTAAAAGTGAAACGACACTGAGAACAAAAAAAAAAAAACACAAACATAGTTAAAACAAAACTAATCACTAAGGAAAAAGTAACAAACAAATCCACATAATAATCTAAAAATAATATTAATAATAATAAACAACAGTGACATCACAAATCAAACTAAAAAGTGCAACGAAAAACTAACTAACCACAAGAAACAAAAGAAAGTGCACAAAATTCAAAAAACTAAAATAAAAATTCTAAGCGAAGCAGCGGACAGTGAAGTGCAGAGACAAGAACAAAAACGCGCACAAGAACCAAAACGCGCACAGCTTCAAACAACAACAACACGCACCCACAACGCAGAACATAAAAAGGAAAACAGAGAACAACAACAGCAGAAACAACAGCATCGCAGCACAGCGGCGGACACACGGATCCAGCAGGAGATCCCCAATCTCGGGCACGGGGCCCAAAAACAGATAAGCGGAAAATTTTTATAAATATATATATCTACCCCAAATATATACCCACTCCCCAAAAATCCAGAATAAAAATTTTCTTTCTGGTACTCCGCTTATCGTGTCCCTTAGTACAAAACAGCGCAGTGCAGTAAGCAATTCCGCTACTGCACATAATTCGGCGCTTGGTACATTTTCGCCGTCTCTTTTGTGCGACCTTCGCTGCCGAAGCAGCAAAATAGTATAGATCTTTGAATGCCTTTTTACCAGAAGTCACTTATATAAATTTAGCTCTCACGGGCTCCAGGATATTCAAGGATAAAAATGTATTTGTTGTCCTTGAAGTCCTTTTTCATTACATTTTTCCAAAAAGGATTGAAAATTATTCCTTTCTGACATTTGAGTCAAGAGATATGATGTTTTAAAAGTTTCGGGAAGGGGCTTTAAGCCGCCATCTTTAAACTCAATTTAAAAAAAACTCGAACATTCCGGGAAAAATCCCTTGGCACTTTTTCATGTACTGAGATCCTCTATCGAATGAGATGGTTTTGACCTTGTCCCTCGAAATTTTTTTTTGAATTTGGTGCACTGTGTTATTGCTGTTTTCGTTCGAAAATGTGAGTTCTAAAATCAGCCAAAATTTGAAAAAGCTCGATTGCTGTACAAACGTTTGACTCCAATTTTTGTATAGTGTTTTTTTTTTTTTTTTTTTTTAACGAGGAGGGAAGCATCGAAAGCCTAGGGTAGTGCGGGACTTTAATCCGCTAAACCCTCCTCTCGTCCGAACGGTTAACCCCCCTGGGTCACCGAGAGGTATTGCGTCAGGAGGCCGTAAGGAGCATTTCTGCTCAATCGTTCGTGTGTCATGTCATGTCATGTCCGGACTTACCAATAGCATAGGCCACACTGCCCTGGCTTCCCTGTTGCTGCAACTGTCACCACTGCCGCCGCTGTCTTAGCTGCACCAGACCGTCATCCGTGCCGTGTGCTCGTCGACGCGCGTTGCGTGCGCGCTCTTCCAAGCTAACCGCCTCCCAGTTCGCCGGAGTGTCGCACATATGAGCGACGAGGTTGGCCTCCGATGCCTCCTCTCCGAGGACTTTTTGTAGTTTGGCGTGTACGTAGGCGAAACGCGTGCATTGGAAAAGGATGTGCCGCGCGTTTTCGTGCTCTGCTGGGCAGCGCGGACAAAAAGGGTCCTCCTCATATCCGTATTTATGGAGATATTCCCTGAAGCAGCCGTGTCCGCTGAGTAGCTACGTCAAGTAGTGGTCCAGTTTCCCGTGCCGTCGTTTGATCCACTCCTCGATTTTTGGGATAAGTCGGTACGTCCACCGTCCCTTGGATGACTGGTCCCACCTGCATTGCCATTCGCGTGTAGTCGTTTTGCTTTCTTTTTTGTATAGTATCTGAGTATGTTTGTAAGACATGTGACAAAAACAATAAATACATTTTAATTTTTGGAGATATTTGATTATTTTCAATACCTAAAGCCAATCGCATTTGCTTGGATATCTCTTCTGAAAGAAAATAATCTGAGAGAGCTGGCCAAACTTGCAAAACTCTATCTATTGCGGGCAAAAGGGATAGCCACCTTTTAGTTACATGTCGCAAAATCTCTTTAAACTCTACATTTGGAAAACTACAAAATTCAATTAAACGTTCTCGTCGCTTAGCAGCAGCAGAAAAATGAGCATATATTTTTAAAATCATGTTCTCGACATTTAAGTCTAAATTGCTTAACCCTTTCCTTCCCATGGTAGCCATATGGCTACCAAATTCAAATTTGGAATTTCGATGTATAATTTGAGATTTTTTTCCATTCTATGAATTGTGTACAGATGTACTGTGCTGTATTAGTGATTCGTCGATCCCATCACTAATCCTAATCTTTCCTTCTCCTTGTGTACTTATGTTCCCCCTATTTTCTGCTCCCCGGCTTCGGCCATTCGTATCGTTTAGTGTTTCTTGTGTTACAATTGTAATTCTAACGTCGATCAATAAAGATCACAAAACCCCGAATTACCGCGTAGTTATTTTATCCGCTCCGCCGCGACACGAAAATTTACATGGTCCTTCGAGCTACTGCGGACCCGCGCCGCGAAACAGAAAACAAATAACTTAAAAAACAAAAACAGTGAACAAAAAACAATCTCAAAAATAAAAGAATAAAAAAAAAAAAATCCAAAACCTAAAAGTGAAACGACACTGAGAACAAAAAAAAAAAAACACAAACATAGTTAAAACAAAACTAATCACTAAGGAAAAAGTAACAAACAAATCCACATAATAATCTAAAAATAATATTAATAATAATAAACAACAGTGACATCACAAATCAAACTAAAAAGTGCAACGAAAAACTAACTAACCACAAGAAACAAAAGAAAGTGCACAAAATTCAAAAAACTAAAATAAAAATTCTAAGCGAAGCAGCGGACAGTGAAGTGCAGAGACAAGAACAAAAACGCGCACAAGAACCAAAACGCGCACAGCTTCAAACAACAACAACACGCACCCACAACGCAGAACATAAAAAGGAAAACAGAGAACAACAACAGCAGAAACAACAGCATCGCAGCACAGCGGCGGACACACGGATCCAGCAGGAGATCCCCAATCTCGGGCACGGGGCCCAAAAACAGATAAGCGGAAAATTTTTATAAATATATATATCTACCCCAAATATATACCCACTCCCCAAAAATCCAGAATAAAAATTTTCTTTCTGGTACTCCGCTTATCGTGTCCCTTAGTACAAAACAGCGCAGTGCAGTAAGCAATTCCGCTACTGCACATAATTCGGCGCTTGGTACATTTTCGCCGTCTCTTTTGTGCGACCTTCGCTGCCGAAGCAGCAAAATAGTATAGATCTTTGAATGCCTTTTTACCAGAAGTCACTTATATAAATTTAGCTCTCACGGGCTCCAGGATATTCAAGGATAAAAATGTATTTGTTGTCCTTGAAGTCCTTTTTCATTACATTTTTCCAAAAAGGATTGAAAATTATTCCTTTCTGACATTTGAGTCAAGAGATATGATGTTTTAAAAGTTTCGGGAAGGGGCTTTAAGCCGCCATCTTTAAACTCAATTTAAAAAAAACTCGAACATTCCGGGAAAAATCCCTTGGCACTTTTTCATGTACTGAGATCCTCTATCGAATGAGATGGTTTTGACCTTGTCCCTCGAAATTTTTTTTTGAATTTGGTGCACTGTGTTATTGCTGTTTTCGTTCGAAAATGTGAGTTCTAAAATCAGCCAAAATTTGAAAAAGCTCGATTGCTGTACAAACGTTTGACTCCAATTTTTGTATAGTGTTTTTTTTTTTTTTTTTTTTTAACGAGGAGGGAAGCATCGAAAGCCTAGGGTAGTGCGGGACTTTAATCCGCTAAACCCTCCTCTCGTCCGAACGGTTAACCCCCCTGGGTCACCGAGAGGTATTGCGTCAGGAGGCCGTAAGGAGCATTTCTGCTCAATCGTTCGTGTGTCATGTCATGTCATGTCCGGACTTACCAATAGCATAGGCCACACTGCCCTGGCTTCCCTGTTGCTGCAACTGTCACCACTGCCGCCGCTGTCTTAGCTGCACCAGACCGTCATCCGTGCCGTGTGCTCGTCGACGCGCGTTGCGTGCGCGCTCTTCCAAGCTAACCGCCTCCCAGTTCGCCGGAGTGTCGCACATATGAGCGACGAGGTTGGCC
This sequence comes from Melieria omissa, assembly GCA_963971225.1. Classification (NCBI taxonomy): domain Eukaryota; kingdom Metazoa; phylum Arthropoda; class Insecta; order Diptera; family Ulidiidae; genus Melieria; species Melieria omissa. Next base: position 43,770,589 of record OZ020270.1, read on the forward strand.
TCCGATGCCTCCTCTCCGAGGACTTTTTGTAGTTTGGCGTGTACGTAGGCGAAACGCGTGCATTGGAAAAGGATGTGCCGCGCGTTTTCGTGCTCTGCTGGGCAGCGCGGACAAAAAGGGTCCTCCTCATATCCGTATTTATGGAGATATTCCCTGAAGCAGCCGTGTCCGCTGAGTAGCTACGTCAAGTAGTGGTCCAGTTTCCCGTGCCGTCGTTTGATCCACTCCTCGATTTTTGGGATAAGTCGGTACGTCCACCGTCCCTTGGATGACTGGTCCCACCTGCATTGCCATTCGCGTGTAGTCGTTTTGCTTTCTTTTTTGTATAGTATCTGAGTATGTTTGTAAGACATGTGACAAAAACAATAAATACATTTTAATTTTTGGAGATATTTGATTATTTTCAATACCTAAAGCCAATCGCATTTGCTTGGATATCTCTTCTGAAAGAAAATAATCTGAGAGAGCTGGCCAAACTTGCAAAACTCTATCTATTGCGGGCAAAAGGGATAGCCACCTTTTAGTTACATGTCGCAAAATCTCTTTAAACTCTACATTTGGAAAACTACAAAATTCAATTAAACGTTCTCGTCGCTTAGCAGCAGCAGAAAAATGAGCATATATTTTTAAAATCATGTTCTCGACATTTAAGTCTAAATTGCTTAACCCTTTCCTTCCCATGGTAGCCATATGGCTACCAAATTCAAATTTGGAATTTCGATGTATAATTTGAGATTTTTTTCCATTCTATGAATTGTGTACAGATGTACTGTGCTGTATTAGTGATTCGTCGATCCCATCACTAATCCTAATCTTTCCTTCTCCTTGTGTACTTATGTTCCCCCTATTTTCTGCTCCCCGGCTTCGGCCATTCGTATCGTTTAGTGTTTCTTGTGTTACAATTGTAATTCTAACGTCGATCAATAAAGATCACAAAACCCCGAATTACCGCGTAGTTATTTTATCCGCTCCGCCGCGACACGAAAATTTACATGGTCCTTCGAGCTACTGCGGACCCGCGCCGCGAAACAGAAAACAAATAACTTAAAAAACAAAAACAGTGAACAAAAAACAATCTCAAAAATAAAAGAATAAAAAAAAAAAAATCCAAAACCTAAAAGTGAAACGACACTGAGAACAAAAAAAAAAAAACACAAACATAGTTAAAACAAAACTAATCACTAAGGAAAAAGTAACAAACAAATCCACATAATAATCTAAAAATAATATTAATAATAATAAACAACAGTGACATCACAAATCAAACTAAAAAGTGCAACGAAAAACTAACTAACCACAAGAAACAAAAGAAAGTGCACAAAATTCAAAAAACTAAAATAAAAATTCTAAGCGAAGCAGCGGACAGTGAAGTGCAGAGACAAGAACAAAAACGCGCACAAGAACCAAAACGCGCACAGCTTCAAACAACAACAACACGCACCCACAACGCAGAACATAAAAAGGAAAACAGAGAACAACAACAGCAGAAACAACAGCATCGCAGCACAGCGGCGGACACACGGATCCAGCAGGAGATCCCCAATCTCGGGCACGGGGCCCAAAAACAGATAAGCGGAAAATTTTTATAAATATATATATCTACCCCAAATATATACCCACTCCCCAAAAATCCAGAATAAAAATTTTCTTTCTGGTACTCCGCTTATCGTGTCCCTTAGTACAAAACAGCGCAGTGCAGTAAGCAATTCCGCTACTGCACATAATTCGGCGCTTGGTACATTTTCGCCGTCTCTTTTGTGCGACCTTCGCTGCCGAAGCAGCAAAATCTCAGCTGCAGCCAGCAAAGACTGTTCTGTCCAGCACTGTTCTAGGGCAGCATTTCTCCCGCTGCATTCCCACACTCCCACTTGTACGTATTTTCGTGTTTTGGTTTTGTGCGACATACGCAAGCACTGAGCAGCGAGCACTCCCGCTGCTGCTTCCAAGTGTAATTGCATTCGCACTTCTGCCTAAGCAATTTCCAAACTCTCGCTAGCAGAAGTAAGCAAACTCGAACACAGTGGGACGAGTAGCCTATTTTCGCAGCACATTGAATAATTTTCAATAGTGCTGCACTTAGACACTCATTGCACAGCTGTTGTCACCCCAAGTAAATACGGTGGGACAAAAACAACCCACTTGTACTCAAAACAGTTTAATCGTTCTACCCATTATTCTTTGGTTCCCCTTATACAAAATATAATAAGAATAAATTATTATTACCCGCACTAATACACAAATATACATATATTAACATACTCTTTACACACAAACATATATTCACGGTTGCACACAAATAAAGAAACATTCACATACACATTTGACTATATACCGAAAAATTTTGTTGTTTTATAATAATTTCCCTAGTTCTTATTTCTTGTTTAGTCCCTATATACATATACCAATTTCTCGACGCGTTTACACACACAATTGTAAACTTTGATCCTCAACAAAAATACAAATTCGTATTGAAAATTGTTTACACTTTCGTGTACATTTCCACATTTCTTAATTATCGTTCGCGCGGACGCGGTAATATTTCTGGTTTATTCCCCATAAGCCTAATATTTGTATTCAAACGAATTTAAAACCCCCTTTGAGCTTTTCTAAGCCATTAAAATGCCTGTTGAGCGATCCCCCAAGCGTCAAATAAACAAAATGGAGTCTCCTTCTCCAAAATATTCGAAGTCGACTGAGACACATTTGACAGTTCCTGTTACTCGCGAGGCACTCAAAACTCGCTCCAAGCCACCTAGTCTCATAGCAACCGATCCCAGTGTTGCCACTTTTGGTTTTGAGTCCGAGAGACTCGTGCAATTATGCACAGCGTTTTCATCGGCTCCCATTGAGGATTTGACCAAATCACTGGTCCAAATTAAGCAGAACAATCTGCAAGCCCAATGGGAGAGGCTAATGCGCGCACATCAGGCAGTCTTCCTTGCTGAGGACAACAGCCAGCCCGACGGTTTTAAAGAGTCGGCTAGGCGAAAGATTGATGCCTGCACAGACCAATACGAGTTGTGCATGGCTAAGATGTTGGACATCATTAAGATGCTCCAATCTCAGTCCCCCCAGCCTGCTACGCGTATGGAACCGGTTCAACCCCTAGAACCAGCAAATACTTCCTATATTTGCCTCCAAGTTCCTCCTTGCGACACCGAAACATTCTTCGGGGGCTATGAGCAGTGGCCGTCCTTTCGGGACATGTTTACTGCGGTATACATTAACCACCCCCAGCTCACTCCAGCCCAAAAATTGTATCACCTCCGATACAAAACGCAAGGCCAAGCCGGTGCTATTGTTAAACAATACGCATTAACCGATGGGAATTTCAAACTCGCGTGGGAAGCCCTAAGTTCCCGCTATGAAAACAAGCGCATCCTCGTTGGCAACCACATTCGATCTCTATTGAATATCACTCCCGCCCACATGGAAAATAGTGAGGCACTACAGCGGATCCAGAATTCTATAAACAATTGTCTGTCCGTTCTCAAGTCTCAGGGCATAGACACGGACAACTGGGATCCGCTGTTGGTATATATATGCTCTACAAAATTGCCCGAAGCAACTCTAGCTTTATGGGAACAATCTTTGACATCCCGGAAGGATCTGCCACCCTGGTCACAAATGAATGAGTTCTTGACCGGCAGATACGAGATAGTGGAACGGCTGAATTTCTTTCGGCCTACCAAGTCGAAACCACAATCCTCATCTTCCAATGTCCGACCCCCCAGATCCCTAAATTTTCACACTGAAGTGAAAAAGGACTTCGCGTGCATGCTCTGCAACGCAAATCATTCCGTACGGACTTGCCAAAGCTTTAAAAGGCTCACACCCCAAAGTCGATTAGCGTATGTGAAAAAGCATAAAATCTGTGTAAATTGTCTTGCTACATCTCACCTAATTCAGGACTGTACAAGCAATTTTACATGCGTTTACTGCCAGAAAAAGCACCACTCTTTGCTTCATCTCCCCAAAGGCAAAACGCAACTCACTCAATCCCCCAATCGATCACCTTCGACAACTTCTCTGGTCTCAACGGTTATCCAAAAACCGAGCAACAACTCCAGCACTCATTCTCCCCATTTTGATGCGCACCACAGCACATCTTCAAGGCAAAGTACGCTCCCAGTACCAGCCCTTCACTCAAATAATGGCGCCCAATCCCTTCTGCCTACGGCACTGGTGTCCATTAAACACGGTGGAAAGTTGTTCAGAGTTCGAGCGTTGATCGATCAAGGCTCTCAGCGCACCTTCATTTCCTCGAAGGTCCAGAGACGCCTAAAATTGCCAATCGAGAAATCTGACCTCCAGATCTCGGGCATGGGCGGACAGATTGTGAAAACTGCCAAACATATATGCTTCTTGACATTGGCAGTCCCCAAAACGAGCACAAATCTCCCCGTGCAGGCAATCGTGCTTCAAAAGCTTACGGACTTTCTCCCCCCGTCCAAAATAAACCACCCCAATTTGAACGATTTCGCCACGCTAGTTCTAGCTGATCCCAACCCCTTCGAGGCAGCGCAGATCGATATAGTGATTGGCAGTGATCTCATCCCGCAGATCATGCTCGAAGGTTTCCACCGAAATGTATGTGGCAGCTTACTTGCTCAACTTACAGTATTCGGTTGGATATTAAGCGGTCCAGTACCCATGTCATCACATTTGACACATATCACCGAGTTGCCAAATTACAGGCACACTGGTCCCGCCCTTCGAAATGACCTTCCTACTCCACAGGAAGCCCTTTCTGACGTGAGTGCCGCCCTCAATCCCGTAGGGTTTCCACTCAAGGAAATAAAGGCAAATCACGCGGAACCCACCATCCCTGCACATTCAAACTCGAAATGGCAAACACCCCCCTTCGTTGCCAAACGTTTTGCCCCCGCAGGATGGCTATCGCTCCCAATGAGACTGCGAAAAAGGGTACACAACAAGCGTTGGCTCAGCGCCACGCGTCAATATGCACAGCAATTGATGGAAACTGCAGCCCCCTCGCATTTCCACATTGCACCCCCCCATACAACAAAACTCGAGCGCACCCATTCCGGATCCGAGTCAGTCGCCATTCCCGTGCGACCTGTTCCAAGCGCCTTCACTCCTCAGACGGCAACTCAAGCGAACCCCATCGCTTGACAAACCGATCACACCAACCAACGATGTCAACACCATCATTTATAACATCTGACCTCTCTTTTGCAGATCCAGTGCTAGCGACCCTCGCAGCAGGTGCCCCCTTGATGGCCCCGCACGTCCGCACCGAGCCTAGGCAGCAGAGAGGCCCTCAGCGCACTCCCCAGCGCTCCGGCATCGTGAAACGGCGACAAACTCCCAGCCGTCAACCCAGCCTACAGCCAGGCAGCCGCGCATCACCGCCAAATCATCACCAGCCAGCCGTACGCCGTAACCCTGGGCGTGACCCCGGCACCCCTATATAATTGCAATATGCAATGGCGGGCGCGATGTACAGATGTACTGTGCTGTATTAGTGATTCGTCGATCCCATCACTAATCCTAATCTTTCCTTCTCCTTGTGTACTTATGTTCCCCCTATTTTCTGCTCCCCGGCTTCGGCCATTCGTATCGTTTAGTGTTTCTTGTGTTACAATTGTAATTCTAACGTCGATCAATGTACAGATGTACGCGCGATGTACAGATGTACTGTGCTGTATTAGTGATTCGTCGATCCCATCACTAATCCTAATCTTTCCTTCTCCTTGTGTACTTATGTTCCCCCTATTTTCTGCTCCCCGGCTTCGGCCATTCGTATCGTTTAGTGTTTCTTGTGTTACAATTGTAATTCTAACGTCGATCAATAAAGATCACAAAACCCCGAATTACCGCGTAGTTATTTTATCCGCTCCGCCGCGACACGAAAATTTACAAATTGTATCGCTTAAAAGAAACATTGTTCTGAGCTTTTTCAGCAAAATATGTAGTTTGTTTTTATGGGAACATTGAAAATTGTTAACATTTGTGCAACGGTTCCCGCTCGATAGGGCAGCAGAATTAAATGGCAAAAATGTAATATTGCTCTATGTTTAACAAAGGACACCAAATAACTCTAAAATTCTAACAAATAACTCTAAAAACTTGTAAATAAGGGACATTTTGTTTTCATATAAAATATATTTTAATTTTGCTTCATAAAAGCCCAGTGTAGTCTAGTGTAGTACGACTACCTCCTCCTTGCACCTCCCACTGGAAAGTCAAAATCATTTTAAATATGATGCAAAATACTTTTAAATAGTTCCCTCGTTTCAAATAACCAACTTCCAATTTGTTTCTATGGCTATTTCATAATTCGGGAAGGAAAGGGTTAACGATTTTTCAAAGCGTTATTAACAATGTGTGCGTGACAGTTGCTTTTCAAAATGTTTTCATTGGACTTTTGCAGGTTTGAAAACAAAGAATTGTGTTTTCCAAAGTTAGAGTTTGTATTATCTGCACTTAGGGATACAACGTTTTTTATATTTAAATTTGACAAAATGTCTTTAACCATGTTGGCCATTCCAACAGACGTTTCGTTAGAAATTTCAATAAAATCTATTATTTTATTTTGAATTCCAGTAGATCTGTCGAAATACTGTATACAAATGGGGAAAAACTTTCTATTTTTATGATTTGAAGCATCTGTTTGAATTGTAAAATAGACATCATCATTAATCAAATTTGAGATCAAGTTATTTAAAATAAAAGGACCGAGAACGTTTTCAACAATCATCATAGCTTTTGTGCATCCACAAGAAATCTTTTTTGTAATAACTGAGTCATGAACTGTCTTTTTAACAACTTCCAATTCAAGTCCAAAGAGTTATATGACAAATTGTGCTTAACATTGTGGTAAGTATGTTAAGTAATGTAAGTATTGTTAAGAGTAAAATCTATATATTTCGTGTAAATGGAGGACATTTTACCCTCTTTGGAGGACGGAGGACATTTGAGTAATTTGGAGGACTGTCCTCCACAATGGAGGACAGGTGGCAAGCCTAGTTCCAAACAAAATTTGAAGTTGAAAATTGCGTTTCGTTTTATTCTATACATTTAAAATCTTATTTAAAATGTATGTATTTCAGGTTGCAGTACTCCCACTGAAGACCACTTCACAAGACTAAAATTTTACTATTTAGTTAACTCTTCAATTCCCAGTGTCACCTGTAGGTGACAGATTCTTAATATTTTTTTTCTACCACATTGGTTTTTATTTTAAATTCTAACACTTGTATAGCAAAGTCAATTAGTAGTACTTGTTTATTTAATTTTCCTAGCAACACTAGCGAAACGTCATTTGTCAAATTTATTCATTTGTTTCACGCGTAATTAAAGCAGTGCGAGTTTGTATGGTTTCTTTCATATAAAAATGAGCGTAGTTTAAAAATTTGTTATGTATTTTTTTGTCTTATCCAAACGTATCTAAGCTATTTTATTTAAAAAGAAAATTTTCTTTTTCACTATTTTGGACATGGGAATTGAAGGGTTAAAAACATTTTAAAGCATGACGTTACGCAAATTTCCGAAAAAATTAAAGAATATTTGACCGAAAGTACAGGGTCCGAGTATTTTTTATCAGACGAAGAGAAAAAGGAAATATATGATTTAGTATTGAAGGTAAAAGCAAGATGGAGTGCAAGCAATAGAACTGAAAGCGTCTATTTAAAAAGAAATAATGATTGGCTGCAACAAAAGGTTGAATTTAAGGAAAACAAACAATCTAAAAAAAAGATGAAAAAGAAAAACCAACTGTATCCGGTAGACCAACACGCAGTTTTTCTGAGTCATCTGACAGAACTAAACGTCGGAAAACTGAGGAAATAAGAGCATCGGTGTCCACTGAAGTGCTACTACTTTCTACAAATTGCGGTCAGAAGGTAAAACGGATTTTGTCAAAGTCATTCGTGACATTGCAGAAGGAAGTCCTACGAAGGCTTTAAAATACAGAAGATCTATTGAATCGTCAGATACAAATTTACCTTTTTCAAATGACGAAACATTGTCTTTATTCGTTGAAATTGGATTATCGCAGGGTCAGTATCAAAAGTTGCGCAATGCACATTTACAAAACAATCCAAGATGCTCCCATCGTATAAACAAATACAAAAAGCCAAAGTTCAGCGTTACCCTTCATCAGGTCTATCTTTTACAGACAGTGTAGCTGAAGTGAAATTATAACCTCTTTTGGATCACACGATTGATCGTAATATACTCTGTCAAACGGAAGTTCATAAATCTTTATCGGAAGAAAAACTTCAAAATTTAACTTTAATTGTAAAGTGGGGCTGCGATGGAAGTCCAGGACATAGTGAATACAAGCATAAGCTTGATGAAAACAGTGCCAGTGACGAGAGCATTTTTTTTTCGTCTTGCGTCCCTTTGCAACTTGTGTGTAAAAAACCTACAAATACGGAAACCACTGTTCTCTGGAAGAATTCAAGGCCGTAATCGCCTAGATATTGTCGGCCTATCAAGATAGAATGTGCAAAGGAAACATTAAATCTGATAAAAGAATCAACCAATAATGTAGAACAGCAGGTAAATAATTTAATTCCGTTTGTTACCGTGGTTTGCGGAAAACTGAGTGTGTACGTTATCATTTAACGTTAACAATGATAGACACAAAAGTTTGTAACTCGTTGACTGACACAAGTTCCGCAATGCGCTGTTACATATGCAATTGCACATCTAAGGAGTTCAACAATGTAGAAAAGATGTTGCAAAAAGAAGTTTGTTCCGACAATTTAAAATTCGGCTTATCGTCTCTACATTGTTGGATTCGTTGCTTCGAATTTTTATTACATTTATCCTATAAATTGGAAATAAAAAAATGGCAAGCTCGATCAACAAGGGAAAAAGAATCAGTTGAAAAAAGAAAAACAGCAATCCAAGTGGCATTTAAAAACCAATTGGGTTTGAACGTTGACAAACCAAAACAAGGTAGTGGAACTTCGAACGATGTCAACACAGCACGATTATTTTTCGAACATCATGGGAAATCTGCTCAAATTATTGGAATCAATCAAGATATTATTTATCGGTTTTACGTCATATAATAAGCAATGTGGATATGACATCGATGTGAACAAATTTAGGCAGTATTGCAAAGAATTAGCTGAAAGGATCGTACATGCATATGATTGGTATTACATGCCTACCTTAGTGCATAAACTTCTAATTCACGGCCCAGACATCGTTAAACAATCAATACTACTTATAGGCCAAATGCCCGAGGATGCCCAAGAGGCATGTCATAAATTTTTTAACATTTACCGCGTTGCTTATGCAAGAAAAAACTATCGGCAAAAAACGATGGAGGACGTTTTCAAAAGATTTCTGATCCGATCCTTACATTTCTACTTGCCGAAAATTACCAGTAAAACCACTTAAGTCTTTATCACATGATACAATCGATTTATTATCAGCTCCATCTGTACATGACGAAGAAAAAGAGCCGGAAAGTTTGAACAGTTCCTCTGCCTCAGAGTCAGAAGCAGACGTACATGTGGATTCCTACGAAACCAATTTTTTATTATAACATAATTGACCTACCAATTATTTCTAATTAAAAATTTTTTGTATATTTTTATGCTCAATATGGCTGGCAAAAATCCTCCTCCAAACCCTCCACGTGGGTGCCGGCCGGTAATGGCTAAACAGTTCACCTTGGTGATAGCCAGCTAAGGAAGTGAGCTTCGTCCACCGACCCCACTCTTTAATAGTGCGGTTGGTAGGTTAGGTTGATGCTCCTTCGATAGGATCGGAGTAAGGGCCGGACCAAGGTGTCATACGACCCGTGCCGATGCAGTGGCGTAGCGTGGGTATCGGCTGCCCGGGGCGGAAGACAATTTTGCCGCCCTCTTAATTATGTATTTCAATTTAATGTATACTATACATTATATACATTAATTCTAGAGAACTTTTCGGCAAGAACAGTCATCATTATTTTGCATTAAACAGGTTAGATTTTAAATAAAAAAGTTTATTTGTTTTACAATCACGTTTATTAATACAAAAATTCTTACTTCAACCATTGATATAACAGGTAGTTACATAGGTATTATTTAATCATGTCGATCGTCGAGGTATATTGTACAGCACATCTATCTATAGGCAAAAATCTGAAAACCGTAAATATTTGTTCGGAACCCTGGGTATGCGAGTGTAAAACTCGTACATGGCCGGATTTCAATAAATTAAAGCTTGAACAACATATCAGACAGTCCAACATACAATTACATAAATAAAATATTTAATACTCACACAGTTGAATGTAGGTACAAGTAGCGGAAAATTCAAATTTTCACAAAGTTAACCAATAATTTCATAACCACTACACGTACTTATTTGTACAAAAATCACAGTTACGAAACAGTGTGAACTAAACAACTGAAGATCTATGAATAAAACTTTCTTTGAATTTTCAAAGCATCACAAAGCATCAAAGCAGCAAGTCAGAATAGACGGTGTTGCCATTCGCTACAAAATATCATTCAAAGAAAGGGGATTACCCGAATTCGTCACAGAATAAGTAATGAAAAATTCCGTACTCTTTTCAATTGGTGCGAATTTATAGTTGCGTTAAAAATATGAAATGGTTCAAATATTTACAAAATATATTTTATTATTTACTGTGAAATTTTGTCGCCCCCTAAAAAGTGCCGCCCCCTAAAAAGTGCCGCCCGGGGCGGGCCGCCCCCACCGCCCCCACTACGCTACGCCACTGTGCCGATGGTCAGCCTGGCTGGGGGCCCTTTCAAATAGCCCAGTCGCGAACGGAGTATCCGGATACCTGGCGCCCTCCGGATTATTAGCCTTACCTGTTCACTGCGGATCTCTGCACAGGTGGACCACCCCTTCTCCGCCACTCGTGGGACACAATTATGGACAAACTAACTAAAAACACAAAAACAAACGCACAAACACTGACAGAACAAGAGGCCGGCCCTCTTAAAAAGCCGGGGATGGGTGAAGCAGACAAGCCAGCGCCCACCGCCAAAAAAGGAGCATCCTTGGTTGATCAGCAGATCTCAAGCCAAGGCTCTGCCTCCGCAACTAAAGATACAAACATACACTATATACACTGATCAATAAGTACCGGGACTGTGTTTTAAATTTTCCGCCGTTGCCCGATGCAGGTACAGGTAGGACCTTGTAGGTCGGTAGGACCTTAACTGACATCTGTGTCAAATTTTGAGCGGGATTGCATCATTAGTTTTTGTTTGGCAGCTGTTAGCGTCAGTCAACTTCGTCGCATTTTACAATGGATAATTTTGTTGATCAATGTAATGCGCCGTCTCACAAAGCACACATTATTCGCGATTATTTGAACAAACACAGTGTGAATATCATCGATCAGGCTCCCTATTCTCCAGATATGGCACCATGTGACTTTTTCCTGTTCTCCCGACTCAAGTTACCGCTTCGTGGAAAGAGATTTGAGTCCATAGAGGTCATAAAAGAAAATGCGACGCGAGAGCTGAAGGCCATACCTGCTTCGGCTTACCAGAAGTGCATGGACGATTGGATTAAGCGTTGGCATATGTGTATTGCAGCCGCCGTGGCTCAGTTGGTTAGTGCGTTGGACAACGAGTCAAAGGCAGCACCCGAAGGTTCAAATACTGCCTGTAATAACACCTAAAAAAAAAAATAATAACGGGAAACTCGTTTTCTCTTTCGGTGGCTGTCCTCTCAGCTGGAAATGGCAAACCTCTGAGAATAAAAATTGCCTATGAAAAAGCTCCCAACCTGCCGTTCGGAACCGGCATAAAACTGTAGGTCCCTTCCACCCTCGTACAAAATTCACACGCACAACACGTCTCGCTTAGTCTCGCGTAAGCGGGCTGTCGTGCCAGTCAATTATTATATTATTATTAAATTATTATATGTGTATTGCTTCAGATGGGGCTTATTTGGAAGGGATAAAATAAATTTACCAGAAGAATTAAAAATTGTGTTTTTTTGACACAGTCCCGGTACTTATTGATCATAGTGTAAGTGCTGCAGCTGACCTCAGCAACGTTGTGGTTGCCAAAGCCGGACCTCCGTCCAGCAACAGCAACAAACATGGCGGAGCTCTGGTAACAGCAAGCACTCGACAAATTAAGGACTCAAAAGTCCGCTACAGAGAGCGCCAGAGTGCCAAGCGAGTACTCGAACGGATACAATGTATCCCAGAGAACCGCAGGACTCAAAAAGAGAAAGAGTCCTTTGCCTGGGCTACCGCTAGGTTAGCGGAGCTCGACGGGGCACCGACCACTGAGACCGCCGCCAAACGGCAGCGTTCTACAGAGGAAGAGGCCCCAACTGCCAAAAAGGTACGCAGCTCGCATAGAACGGCAACGACCTGCAGCGACGTGTTGAAACACAGTCTTGTTATGGCGGTCGTTGACCGCTCTGACCCTGACGGAAGTATTACTCCCGCAAACTGGAAGCTGATGGAAGATTTCCTCGCCGACATCTTTCTGGACGTCATAAGGAAGAATCCGGGCCCGGTGCCACAATACCAGATATGCGGCTGGCATCAAGGCCACGTAAAGCTGGTTGCGTGTGCAGACAAGAGGGCCCTGGATCTCTTCTGCATGGCCTTAGCCAGGACGGGAGGGATCTGGCCGGGTGCTTAACTTGAGGTAGTACCCAGGGATTCGATCCCCAGCAGACCAAGGACCAGAGCCTGGATCCCATTAAAACCCACGGATCCGGCACGAGTCCTCGAGACACTCCAATTGTCCAACCCGAAGATACCCACGCACAATTGGAAAATTGGAAGAGCTCAAGAGAACAAGGAGTCCCTTGAGCACCTATCAAGGTCCAATGGTGTCGTGGCCTTCGGTTTTGGACACATCAAACTGAGGGTGAAAGTGGCCCCCAGTGGCTGCCAGCCTCGACGGACTCTGGCGAAGGCGATCAACAAGGGCAGCCAGCCACGACGGTCCCCGGTGAAAGTGGCCCGAAGGGGCTGCCAGCCGAGAAGACTATCCTGGCAAACGAGGCGAAAGACAACCAACCGTCTTCCTCGAAGCCGTTACGTCGCCTATCCCGGGCGGAATCAATCTCATCGGGATCGGAGATGGCCACGGCTTTTGGGAATTTCTGGAGCGAGTCCGAGCTTCTCGCCGAAACCGACGATGACCTCGACGCTCCTGTGGTGGAGGTGGACATGAGCGAAATAGACAATGGTCCGAGTAGTTCAGATAAATCTCCACCACTCTAAAGCAGCTTCGGCTGCACTACTCCTCCGCCTTTCTAAAGGCGGAGACGACATCGCTCTCATCCAAGAACCATGGCTCGTAGCCAACAAGGTTTGTGGATTGGGAGCGACAAACTACAGGCTGGTCCATGCTAATAGCACAGATAGACCAAGATCCTGTATCCTTGTGAAGAAATCACTAAATGTGTATCTGCTCTCTAATTTCAGTAACGACGATTTGGTCTCCATCTCCCTAACGCTTAAGGGGAGATGCCACTGGTTCGCGTCCAGCTACATGGCTCATGACCATCCAGAGCCTCCACCACCGGATCCAGTCAGGAATCTGGTCACTGAAGCCGCCAAGTCCAACACCGCTCTCGTGATTGGATGCGACGCGAACGCTCACCACTGCATCTGGGGGAGCACAGATATCAACGATAGAGGTGAGTCACTTTTCGATTACATTTCTACCACAAACCTTCTTGTGTGCAATATAGGGTGCACTCCCACCTTTGTAACCAGGAATAGGGAGGAAGTTCTAGACCTCACCCTTGCCTCTGTGAATATAGCCGATAGGGTTAGGAACTGGAGGGTCTCTAACGAATACTCTTTTTCCGACCATAGGTATATAGAGTTCACTCTTGATAGCGACCCCCAGAGGGTTAATCCGGTAAACAACCCCAGGAAAACAAACTGGGAGTTATTTACCCGCACAGTGGACAGGCACATCAAAACGATTCATATCTCTGAAATAAACACCCAAACGATGCTAGAATCGGCTGTGATTCAACTTACTCTATCTCTAAGGCCCAGGACCGCGCCTGCCCTAAGTACATGCCCAGAGGGAAATACAAACCCCCTGGTGGAACCATGATCTTAGTGAGCTTAGGAAGCACTCGCGGACTCTTTTTAATAGAGCAAGGAGGACCAAAACTGAAGATGATTGGGACCTTTATAAAAAATTCCTCAAGACCTACAAGAAAAGCCTCAGAGAGGCTAAGAGAAGCTCCGGGAGCGATTTTTGTGGCAATATTGAAAGTGTCTCCGAGACTGCTAGACTCAGGAAACTACTTGCCTCTTCCTCCTTTATTCCAAGTGCTTTACAAAACTCCGATGGTTCTTGGACATCATCAGAAGGTGAAGCACTTGAACTTCTTACAAATACCCACTTTCCGATCAGCCAACATAACAGGCTGTTAGGAACTCAGGCCAGCACTAACGGTGTTGCCTCCATAAACAGTATCGTATCGATTGAGAAAATTAAATGGGCAATTGCCGGTTTCCACCCGTTTAAATCACCAGGACCAGATGGCATATTCCCAGCACAACTCCAACATGCCGGACCGTTAATCCTAACACTCCTCAATTCAATATTCTTAGCCAGTATTGGTTTAAACTACATACCAGAACACTGGCGTAAAGTACGGGTGGTTTTCATCCCCAAAGCGGGCAAAACTTCTCATACTAGCCGAGTCGAGTCGCCGTGACGTGCAGACGTTTTTTTATCGCTCTCTATCTCGTTCATCTTAAGCATTATTCTAAGTGCGGCTTGTAACGCTTGCAACCAAGTGATGCGTTGCGTCAAGTGCAATGCCCAATGTGTGGCAGAGGACCATGTAACTTGTGGTATATGTAGCCATAAGTTGCATAATAGTTGTGCTAAAATCAACGCCACTATTTAAAGTTTTCTTACAAGCAATCATAATGTGGTTTTCAAATGTGACAATTGCTTAAAAATTGCATCGCCGTTTTCATTGGGTGTAATCAATGACGCTCTTAACATTTTGGAAAAGTTGACTAATCTTCTAAAAACTGTGGCAAATGTACATGCAAGTTCTTCTTGCGACTCTAATAATCCAATAGTTTCTAACATTGCAACTGATTCTACAAACAAAATTCTAACGCGCTCCAAGACTAAGGTCAATGACCCTAGCCGTTTGAACACTCATCCGATTACAACTCGCAAAAGCTCATTCTCAAACGCGACGGCGTCTTCATATATTGCGGGCAAAAACAATAACGCAATTAGCCCATACCGCGCTCAATTGCCTAACAGTGCAACAAAATCGTCTTCGTCAAAATCTCAGTCGTCCTCAGCTCAATATGCTAGTAATCACTCATGCTCATCGAACTCCTCGGTCGTATCAACTGTTATCGACAAGAACAATGCCGAAGTGGCCGAACTCGCCGCCCGCTCATATGCTGATGCTGTCGCCACTGCTGTCGCTCACACTGATGATGCGCCGGCGAATGCTGCGTCGGTTGTTGTTGCTGCTGCAGAGATCACCGATGCTTCGTCAACTCCGCGCTTTGGAAATAATTGCACTCAAAGTACTCACCTCCATCATACTAACAATGCAGTCAGTGAGAAGAAGCAAGGCAAAAAGAATACCGTCGTCGTTGGAAGCAATTTGACTGTGGAATTAGATGTAGCAATTCGACTCAAATGGTTACATCTGTCAGCGTTTAAGCCCTCTGTTACGGCAGAGAATATCGTTGATTACGTAGCAAAGCACGCATCAATTGAGCCTTCAGCTATCTCTTGTTACAAGCTAAGATTAAGATTGATTGGGGCTAGACATTGGCTGTCTATGGCACTGCGTTCATTTTGAACTATTGTGCCTTGCCCGAGTTCAGTACTGGAAGAGACTATTTCCTCCTATTTTCTCAAAGAACATTTTAATTCTTGGGAGATCAATTTCAGACAGATGATTAGTCTGTAATATTTCCTCGCCTAGTGCCTGCTTTCTTGCATGAACTAAGGCCGGGCATTCAGTTATCAGGTGTATGGAAGTCTCGTCATCCTCCATGCAAAATATACATATTTCACTGTCTGTTAATTTCAGACGGGTCTTATGTTTGTTTAGCAGACAGTGTCCGCTGATTACTCCTGTCATGAGTTTTAGTTCCGGTCTGCTCAAGCGTAGGAGAAACTTTGCATTTCTGCTTGAGTATCGCGGTAAAAAGGCTTTGGTACATTCCATACCAATTGATTTTGACCATCTTGCATTTGCTTTGATCAAGTATTCTTTCTTAATACAACCTTTGTAATGAGATTTGCTGACACCTAAGATCGGTTCGGGTCCAAATGGTCGCTTTCCAGCTCCCTCCCTTGCCAATCTGTCTGCATCCTCATTACCGTCATAGCCGCAATGTGCTGGAATCCAGTGTATTATTACTCGATTCCCTGTTGACAGTTGTTGGAGAAGATTAGCTGTCTCCCATACCAACTTAGAGGTAAATGTCGACGCGTGCAAGGCTCTTATTGCGGCCTGGCTGTCTGACATTATGATAATCCTTTTCCGATGAGGGTGAAGGTTCAGAATTTCTCTGGCACACTGATTGATAGCACAGACTTCCGCTTGGAAGACGGTTGCCAAACTACCAAGGCTGACTGACATTTGGGTACTGGAACTATATATCCCAGATCCTGTGCCTTCTCCAGTCTTGGATCCATCAGTGTACCAGATAATGTCATCACAGGTAAGACTGATGTTTGAATTGTCCCAGTCTATTCTGTTAGGAATATGTGTCTTATATTTCCTGTCAAAGATGTGTCGCGGAGGCATTGAGTCAAGAGGCAACCAAAAGCTTCCGTCTCGCCTCCGTTCTTTAACAATGGAGCGGT
Organism: Melieria omissa; assembly: GCA_963971225.1. Classification (NCBI taxonomy): domain Eukaryota; kingdom Metazoa; phylum Arthropoda; class Insecta; order Diptera; family Ulidiidae; genus Melieria; species Melieria omissa. Next base: position 43,787,397 of record OZ020270.1, read on the forward strand.
CACTCTTTGCAACCGTTCCAGTCTGTTCGCAGTCGTTTTCTCTGTGGTTTTTTTCCACCATACTATCGCCCCATAGGTGATAATGGGGAGGATGACTAGGGTGTAGATTTTTTGAAGCCATATCGGTTTCGTTCCCCAGTTTTTGCCACAGATTCGTTTACAAGTCCAGAGAGCGTTGCCCGCCTTCTGAATAGTACGATTTATGTGAGGTTTCCAGTTCAATTTACTGTCTAGAGTTACCCCAAGGTATTTGGCTTCTTTTACGAAGCCTACATCTTTGCCAAACACCTTTATCGGTCTCAGGTCATATTTCCTTTTGAGTGTGAACGGTACGAAGATTGTCTTATCAGGGTTTACCGATAGATTCTGCTGGGCGCACCAGTTCTCTACAATTTTTATTGCCTCTAACCACAATAACCAGGTCATCAGCATAGGCAATAACGTCATAGCCTCGATCCGAGAGGATGCGGATTAATCCGTTAATGACCATGGACCAGAGTAGAGGAGATAGTACGCCCCCCTGGGGACAGCCCCGGACCGTTCTGGCTAGGATCTTGATGCCATTTAAGTCGGACTCTATTAGTCTGCTTTTGAGCATCGTGGAGATCCACCTTATAAGTGCAGTCGGCACTTGAAATACCTCTAAAGCCGATCCTATAGCTTCATAGGTGGTGTTGTTCAAAGCCCCCTCTATGTCTAGGAAACCTACTAAACAGATTTCTTTCTCGTCAAGGGATTTTTCGATTTTGCTGACCAGGGCAGATAGGGCTGTTTCCGTAGACCTGCCTTTTCGGTAAGCATGTTGGTGTGCACTTAGAGGATTTCGGATAAGGACTTCGTCTCTGAGGTATCTCTCTATTACCTTCTCCATACCCTTAAGTACACATGACATCAAGCTTATAGGCCTGAAGGACTTTGGATCCTTTTTGTTTGACTTTCCGGCTTTAGGAAGGTAGACAACATTCACTGTTCTCCACACCTCCGGAACGTAGCCAAGCGCCAAACTGCATGTGTATATTTTCGAAAGAATGGGCAACAGACTGTCTGGTCCTCTTTGTAACAGCGCCGGGAAGATTTTATCCTTTCCCGCCGCCTTGTACGAGGAGAACGTTCCTATCGCCCATTCTAAAATCGAACGTTTGCAGATGAGATTGGCCAATCTCCAATCATCCCTACTGGGGCAGTGTGACTGCCAGCCGCTATAGTTATTATGGTCGGGGTCGTCTATTATTTCTGATCCCGGAAAAAAATGTGGAATGCTTCACGATTTTGCGTGTCATCCTTGTTACAAGCTAATCAAGAGAGATACGCCTACGGACCCTTTAAAAAGAGTGAACTTCAAACTTGGAGTCTCATCTTTACATCTCGAGAAGCTGTTGAATGCTGCGATCTGGCTTACCGATGTCAAAGTGCGCCCGTTCAAGTTTTTTTCAGAAAGCAGGCGACATAACAAAATTAACTTAACATCTAATACACAACCTCAATGTTCCCTCCATACGAGCGGCTTAGATTCAAATTTGTCATTATATTATCATAATGTAAGTGGTATGCGCACCAAATCGTCTCAGCTCCGTCAGGCCATTGCGTTACATGAGCACGACATTTTAGCGATAACCGAGACGTGGCTTAACGATAATCTTGCCACAGCTGAATATTTCGATGAATTCTACCATGTATATCGTAAGGATCGCTGTTCGAGTGCTACAGGCCTCAAAAGAGGTGGCGGTGTTCTGCTCGCTATTAGGGCAAATTTGTGCAGCAAACTTATTTCTTTAGATCATTCTGATGGAAAGTTAGAGCAAATTGGCGTTAAAATAAAAGTTAGTAACAATAGGTCAATTTACTTTATTTTATCTTATATTCCCCCTTTTAGTGACTTTGCATGTTATCAAAAGCACATAGATAATATATCCAGTTTAATGCCAACAATGCCAAGCAGTTTGATGAATTTATTTGCTTAGGTGATTTTCATTTAGCCAATATTTCTTGGTTAAACCATAACAATAATTTATTACCATCTAATCTTAAATCAGATATCGATGTACTAGGTGTAAGTACTTTACTTTCGCTTGATCTCAAACAATGCAACTGCATTTTAAACGATTATGGCAGAATACTTGATCTCATTTTTGTTTCGAACGAGTTTAAAGTATCTTGTGAAGAATGCCTATCTCCTATTTTGAGTAACTGCCTCCATCATAAAGCTGTTATTCTTAGTTTTAAATTTTATGATTTTGATAGTAACACAGGTGAGCCGATGCAGGTGCTTGATTACGCTAAGGCAGACTACGCAGCGATTAACGAATTTTTGATTACCACTGACTGGTCGTTCTTGTGTTCCCCAAATGACACGGCGGCCTCCTACAGGGTTATGTGTGAGCGTTTTCGATTTGCTATTTCGAGTTTTATTCCTTTGAAGCGCACAGTGACTCGAAACAAACCACCCTGGTTCAACTCGAACCTTTGTAATCTGAAAAATATAAAAACAAAGACCTTCAAAAAGTTTAAGAAAAGCAATTCTGAAGCTGATCGTCTTAACTTTCTTTCTCTGAGGAATAAATTCGATTGCCTCCATAACTTTTTATTCAAACAATATATGCTTAATATTGAATCGAAATTGAGATCTGACCCTTCAAGTTTTTGGCACTTTATCAATACAAAAAGGCAAACTAATGGCTTCCCAACAAGTCTGGAGTATGATGGTGTAGTATCTGATAACACTTTAGACTCTTGCAACTTGTTTGCACAATTTTTCCAGAAGGTTTACGTGATGCATGATTCTACCATCATTCCCAAATTTGAAACTGCACCTTTGCAACCAATTTCTTCATTTCAAATTTCGGAGGATGACGTCCTCTCTGCCATTTCAAAATTGAAACCCAACTCGAAAGTTGACATCGAGGGGTTTTCGCCTTTGTTTTTCAAACTCTGCGCTGCAGCTGCAGCTGGACCTATTGCACTACTCTTCCAAGAGTGCATAAATACAGGAACTTTCTTGGAGCCATGGAAGTTGTGTTCAATCGTCCCGATATTCAAGGCTGGTGACCGTAACGACGTCTGCAACTACAGGCCCATCGTCAAGCAAAGTACACTGGCCAAGCTGTTCGATCAAATTATACAGACCAAACTATTCGACCATTTGAAGTTGGCCTTGTGTGATTGTCAGCATGGTTTTTTCCCTGGTAGATCGACTTGCACCAATCTAGCTCTAATCACCAATCAAATGATAAACACCTTCGAGAATCAAGCTCAGCTTGACGTCATCTACACGGACTTTTCCAAGGCTTTTGATAAAGTCGACCATTCAATCCTCCTCCAAAAACTACAATTTTATGGAGTTGGTGGCAAACTGCTAAAATTTTTCTCGAGCTTCTTATACGGCAGAAAGCTATTCGTTAGTATTGGTCTCACCAAATCGAATACCCTGGTCAATGCATGGTCAGGCATACCACAAGGGACGCACTGTGGGCCTCTGTTATTTCTGATCTTCATCAATGACCTACCTAGCAACTTTAAATTTGCTAATTGCCTAATGTTTGCAGACGACGTTAAACTTTTTCTAAGTGTCCGAGACTTACCTAACTGTAATAAATTACAGTCAGATATAAATGTTTTTGCCCAATGGTGCATAACTAACCACTTATATTTGAACACGAAAAAGTGTTGTGTGGTCACATATTCGAAAAAGTCTTTAAATGTCGAGTTTAGTTACAGGCTAATCGCTTGTACTTTGGTTCGCTGCTGTGAGATTAAGGACTTGGGTGTTATCTTTGACTCCAAACTTTCTTTTTCAAAACATGTCGACTATATTGTCACAAAATCTTTTGCAATGATTGGCTTTATCAGAAGAAACACAGCGGAATTCAAAGATCCACAGACTTTAAAGTCACTTTACATAGCTCTGGTAAGAAGTCGCCTGGAGTACTGCTCATTAATTTGGAACCCTTATTATGACGTCCACTCAAATAAAATCGAAAGAGCTCAAAAAATATTTACAAGAATCGCTTTGCGCAAGCTGCATTGGCCTGATGGTCTTCCATCGTACATCGGCAGACGCAAATTGCTTGGGTTGCAGTCGTTGTGCGATACAAGAGTATTATACTCATTAGTCTTTGCATACAATGTCACTAACGGCAAAATAAATTGTGTAGATTTGTCGAATCTTTTTGATCATTTTGTTCCCCAACGAAACTTGAGGAGTAACCGCCTTTTCATTGGCGCTACTCACAAAACTAATTATGCCTATAATGAGCCAATTACTAGATGCGTACGCCTGTGCAACAAGTTTAGTAATATCATTGATTTTAATTCATCTCTCGCTAGATTTAAGCTCAACTTGTTCACTATTTTTAATTAGTCTGTAAGAATTTGTTCTGTAGACCGAAATAAATAAATAAATTAGCCCTAAGGATTACAGACCCATAAGCCTTTCTTCCTTTCTTTTAAAAACATTAGAAAGACTGCTGGATCTGCACTTACGACAAACGATTAGGCAGGATCTCATTTCAAATAGTCAGCATGCCTATATTAAGGGTAAATCTATAGATACAGCCTTACATTCCTTAACCCACACGATCGAGAAATCACTCGAACACCAAGAATACACCTTAGCAACCTTCCTGGACATAGAGGGGGCTTTCAATAACGTCGAGCTTACAACCGTCACGGGCGCACTCGCCAGGCTTGGTGTGGAGAGTAGCCTGGTGAACTGGGTGGATAATCTTCTGCAGAGCAGGATTATCTGCGCTGAACTGGGCGACTCTTCTACCTCGAGAGGAGTAAGCAGGGGCACTCCCCAGGGCGGAGTCCTCTCCCCTTCCTTTGGAACCTGGTACTTAACGAACTGCTCCAGTCCCTAGGGGGGGGTTGCGGCAAAGTGACGGCGTATGCAGACGATATAGTTCTCACTGTCTCGGGCAAGTTTCTCAACTCGATCAGAGACCTAATGCAAGTACTGCTAAACAAAGTCAACGGCTGGGTTACCAGTCGAGGATTAGGTATCCACCCTGGGAAGACAGAGGTTGTCGTCTTCACGAGGAAGTATAAACCCCCACCCATACCTCCTCTATCATTAAACAACACATAAATCCCTTTCAAGAAAGAGGCACAATTCCTTGGAATCATTTTTAACAAGAGATTGAGCTGTACACCGAACATCCTCAATAGGGTCAAAAGGGCAACGATTGCCTTATACACCTGCAAAAAGGCACTGGGGAAAACCTGGGGTTTAAAACCAAACATGACGCACTGGGTTTACACAGCTGTCGTACGACCCATCTTAACCTATGGATGCCTATTATGGTGGAACGCTTTGGAGAAAATATTGCTCCTCCAACACCTTCGGAAAGTTCAAAGGGCAGCCTGCGTCATCATCACGGACGCTCTTAGGACAACACTAACTTCAGCTTTAGAAGCCCTGCTTCTAAACTGTAGGAAATTAGCGGCTATAACAAGCCATAGACTACGGACTACCGGCCAATGGTCGGAGTCTAACAGGGGACATGCCAGGATACTTACTCTCTTAAAGGAGTTCGAGGAACTGGATTCTTCACCCCCCCAATTCCATTTTAACAAAAAGTTCACTAGCACCATTCCAGACAGGAACAACTGGGAGGAAAGCTCAGCATCCCTAATAGGGAACTCACACCAGATCTACACCGACGGCTCCAAGTTAAGTGGAGCTGTTGGTGGAGGCGTCTTTTCAGACTCACTCAGTATAAATTACTCCTTTGACTGCCGGACCACTGTAGCGTGTTCCAAGCAGAGGTTTCAGCCATTGAAGCTGCCCTGAATTGGATCAAAGAGGGCAGTGTCTCTAGGTGAGATATTAGCATTCTCTCTGACAGCCAAGCGGCTATCAGGGCCCTAGGGTCTTATGTTCTGACTTCAAAAACAGTGATCAGCTGCCGCAAATCTCTTGATGAGATGGCTGAGCAGCTTAAAATCCACCTCATATGGGTGCCTCGTCACAGAGATATCCCGGGGAACTGCAGGGCAGACGAACTGGCTAGACAAGGAACGACCAAGGAGCTATCCTCAGAACTCGCCGGCTTAGGTATTCCACTGAGTACCTGCAAGCTCGTGATAGAGGAAGCGATGACAAAAGCCGCTAACAATGCATGGGCAGCCTCGGAGACAGGTAAGACAGCGCAACAGATCTGGCCAAAGCTGGACTGGAAGCGCACCAAAAGTCTGCTAAACCTTAATAGAGGCACGCTCAGGGTTGTTGTCGGAGTCATCACTGGCCACTGCATCCTTGGCAGCCACGCTACTAGACTAGGGCTGGGCTACCTGGCCAACGACTTCTGCAGAAGCTGCAGAGACATAGAGGAGGAAGAAACAATTATCCACTTATTTTGCACTTGTCCCGCTCTTTGCAGGAAACGGAAAAAACATCTAGGGTTTTACCATACAGCCAACCTTGCGGACTTATCGGAGGTTGACCCCAAGGGCCTAATACGCTTCATCACCTGTTCGGGCTGGTTTGAGACATCCTAACAAAAAAAGAGGGGTTAGAGATCCTGTGGTACCACAATGGGCCTAGCTTGGCCTAAGTGAGCTCTCATATGAGAGCTGCCACCACCACCTACCTACCTACCATGCTCAATAAACATAAAGATTGTTATAACAATATTCAAATATTTCTTTCCTTCGATTACAATTTTTTCTTCAAAGCATTAGCACAAAATATTTCGGAATATAATTTTTAAAATACTTATTCTTGTAACTGTAAATGTTGTGAATTTACAAAATCCCTATTTTATAATTAACTTTTATTTACAATAAACAAAAATATATATTGATACGATGAGAAATTCTGTGCCGCACTGTACAGGAATGCCTTTCTCCGCACGAATGTTTTCCAAGCATACTTTTAGGCATGCACTGTGAAGTACAGCAAAACTGTTATAAATTCGCTTGGTATAGTCCGATATGGCAAGGATGGTTCTCGAAATGGGCTGTGCGAGAATGGTCGAGCGCTTTCCAATTAGAAGTTGCAAGAAACTTCGGCGCGATAAGAAAAGTGGTATAAAAGCAGCAGTGTGTAGCACAAGGGGTCTGTCTGTGTTAAACAAGCAAAGTGGTAACAAGTGTAGATACGAGCGAAGCGTAAATCTGCGAAATAAAGTGATTGTTGATCTTTGCTGAGTAATTAAAGTTGTTTTATTTTCAAAACCAATCCAAACGAACCTGTGAAAGTAAATTCGTAACATTTGGTGTCAGAAGTTCGGATTTTGTTACTAAAGATAAACAAAGAATAAATAAATAAATAAAATTATTAAAACACAGACATGGTTAAACTCGAGCTGCTGAAGGTGGACCAGCTGAAGAAAGAGCTGGCTGCCTGGAATTTGCCGACTGCTGGCGGAAAGGTGGAGTTGCAGCTGCGCTTGCGAGAGGCGTGCGAATCACGAGGCATCGATTGGGCTGCACATGAGTTCGGAACGCAGGAACAAGAGGCGTCGGCCAAGGTGGAGGAATCGTCTGTTGGTGCTGCGTCATTGCAAAGTACGACTGCAGCGGCTGCGCCACTATAAGCAATGGACATGAGCCAGCTTATGGTTGCACTTAAAGGCATGTTTGAGACTTCCAACCGTGAAATGGCAGCCAAAATGGAAAATGAAAATCGTGAAATGTCGGAGCAAATTGCAGCGAAACTAGAAAGTACGAATCAAGAAATAGTGAAAATGGAATCGGCGAACCGAGAAATATCGGAGCAAATGGAAGCGTGCAACCGAGAAATGGCGACAAATTCTGCGCGCATAGAGCAGAAGGTGGAGGAAATTTTCGATAGACTGAACGGGAAAGTTGAGCATCTTGAGACGCGAATGGACAAGTGGGACAAACGAGATGACAGTCTGGAGGATTCGGTAAACAGGAAAATCGATGAGCGGCTTAGAGAGGTGCAGCCACGAGAATGTTTGCCGACGGTTCCGGAAAGTTTCGCCACCCGAACAGAAGTGCCTACTTATGATGGTGCTACGCCGTTCGATACATTCAAACTGCAATTCGACTTAGCTGCTTTGGAAAATCAGTGGACCGATATCAGGAAGGGTCGGAGATTGGCACTGGCGCTGAAAGGTCCTGCGGCTGAGGTAATGAAATCAGTTCCGGAATGTTTGAGAAGTGATTATGAGGCCGTCATGAGAGCGTTGGCAGCGAAGTACAGCAACGAGCACAACCATACGCTGTACTACTGTGAGCTGAAGAACCGCAGACAAAGAGCCAGCGAGGCGCTGCAGACATATGCAGCAGACATTGAGCGGCTCGTACGGTTGTGCTACCCAAAATTCGGCGCTGATGATCTTGAGAGGATGAAGATTGAGTCGTTCATTGAAGGTCTTCATGATCCGGAGACACGTCGCAGTGCGTTGATGATGGGCAAGCCGACATTTAAGGAAACGGTGACCAGCGCGATGACATATGAGGCGACATGGATTGGGAGCAGCCGGTATACACCTGCAAGGATACGCCAAATCCAGCCGGACAGCGACATTTTGATCAAGGCCATAAGCTCTGAGACACCGGGCAGGCCACGGGTTGTCTCCACTAAAGTGGTTTGCTGGACATGTGGCAAGCAAGGTCACATATCGCGAGACTGCCGCCAACGAAAGAGGCGTTCCCGTTCTCGATCGCAATCGCATGAAGCGAGGAATACTGACAATCCAGGCCCAGCCAACAAGCGCAGGGCTGAGGACGACGAGTCGTTAAACTAAAACGGATCAGCCCAAAGGGGCGTGAGCTGATCCCCACAACCTGCTGCCCCACCGTCCTTGTCTCACAGCTCAAACGACAGCCCAGCAGCTTGACAATTGAAGGAAGGATAGATGGAAAGTTGTTCGTGTTGACACTGGATACTGGAGCGTCATATTCGATCATAAAAAGGAAGCTTCTGAAGAACTGGGAACCACTGCATGGCATACAGCTGAGGACTGCGACTGGCGAGCGTGTGCCGGTAAGAGGGAAAGTAACAAAAACAATTGCTATCGGCACCAGCAGCCTGGAACATGAGTTCATCGTCGCGGACATAATGGACGACGTGATTATCGGCGTCGATTTCATGATTAGGCATGGTTTTACGCTGGACCTGAAAGAAAATGTGCTGAAGTATGCCAACGTTGAATTCCCGCTGCACACTGGCTATGAGCGAAGCGTGGCGGTAAGGAGAGTTGTCTCGTGTCAACATCAGAAGATACCAGCGAATTCCGAGGCGATCGTGTGGGCGAAAGTGGACGAGGACGTTGGGACAAGCCGGCTGTGGGTTGTGGAAGCGCCAAAACAAGGATACGACAACATAATAATCGGACGTACATTAGTGGAACCCAAAAATGGCAAAATACCAGTAAGGATACTCAACCCACTGAACACACCCAGATATGTCGAAAAAGATGCGGTCATTGGCGAGTGTAGAGAGGCTGAAGCAGTTGTCAATTGCGAAAGCAGTCCACCCGGAGGAAGTAAGAAAAGCGGTTCTAACATGGACGCCATACCGCAGAACCAGTGGAGCAGCGAATTGACAGCCCAGCAGAAACAGAAGGCGCGGTCACTCCTGCAGCACTATGGGTCAATATTTGCGACGGAAGCGGGCGGAAGAACAGCCATAGTGAAGCACAACATCGACACCGGAAATGCGAAACCAATCCGCCAACCGCCAAGACGAGTTCCTCTGGCCAAGAGGGAAGAGGTCGCAAATTTGATTGAAAATATGCATACAGAAAAGGTCATAGAGCCTTCGTCAGGTCCTTGGTGCTCGCCGGTCGTGCTAGTCAAGAAAAAGGATGGCAGTACCCGATTCTGTGTGGACTATCGGAAGCTCAATGACGTGACCAAGAAGGACAGCTATCCACTACCTCGGATCGATGACACACTGGACACACTGTCAGGCACACAGTGGTTTTCCACACTCGACTTACGCAGCGGCTATTGGCAGGTGGAACTTGCAGACCAGGACAAGGAGAAAACAGCTTTTAGTGTTGGCGACGGTTTGTGGCAGTTCACCGTCATGCCGTTTGGACTCTGCAACGCACCAGCAACATTCGAGCGGCTAATGGAACGTGTGCTGAAAGGGCTGCATTGGCGGACGTGTCTGGTATACCTCGACGACATAATCGTGATGGGTAAAAGCTTCGACGACCACCTGGAAAAGCTGAAGGAGGTATTTGAGCGAATACAGAAAGCCGGGCTGAAACTCAACCCGAAGAAGTGCTCGCTGTTTCAAAAAGAGGTCAAATATCTGGGTCACACGGTTTCCGCTCGCGGAGTACATACGGACGAAGGCAAGATCACGGCGGTGAAGGAGTGGCCCCGACCACGCAATCTACACGAACTCCGCAGTTTCCTGGGGCTGTGCACATACTACCGAAGATTCGTTCCAGGATTTGCGAACATAGCTGGCAGCTTGCATAAACTGACGAAAAAGAATCAAGCCTTCGCGTGGGCTGAAGAGCAGGAGCAGGCTTTTGCACGACTGAAGGAAAAACTGTGCACTGCTCCAATTCTGGCCTTCCCCATTCCTGGAGAGATGTTTGTGCTGGATACAGATGCAAGTGGGCATAGTATTGGCGGTGTGCTATCCCAGATAATAGATGGCCAAGAACAAGTGATAGCGTACTACAGCAAAATTTTGTCAAAGCCTGAACGCAACTACTGTGTGACCCGAAGGGAATTGCTCGCAGTATTGGAATGCGTGAAACACTTCCATAAATACCTGTATGGGCAAAAGTTTCGCCTGCGCACAGATCATGCGGCATTGAAATGGCTGCTGAACTTTAAGGATCCGGAAGGCCAGTTGGCGCGGTGGATCGAACGACTGCAGAGCTACGACTACACGGTAGAGCATCGCAAGGGGAGCAGCCATGGAAATGCCGATGCCTTGTCACGCCGCACAATGGGGTAAACATGTCGAAAACCCGCGCATTACGGCTAATCTTAAAGTTACGGGCCTAACTTTTTTTTTTTATTTCTCGTAATCTACGTGCATGTAGCAGTCAGAAAATGCTTTTTGCATGTAAATTGGACCGAAACTGTCTGCTGTATAGCCGTTCAAAGTTGGGTGTTTTTATACTCAATATCATTTTGTCGATGCAACTATTTTGATGGTGATGCTGAAATGTCAATTAAATCGTTATTTTTAAATATAATCAAATAATTGTTGGTACATATAATAAGCATATTCCTATATTTAATTTGACATATAATTCTTTTCCATGGCACATTTTCTTGTAAAGATATAAGTTCTCAAAGTTTGGGCAAAAACAACGATTTTATTAGGAAAATGTCCTACTTTCGTGGTGTATAACTTTTATGGATAATCATGGATAACCGAAAATCTTTAGGGAAGGTAAGTAGGAACCTTCATAAAAAAAATGATACCCAACTTGTCTGCGGAAAGCTGCGGAATGGTTAGATTTTTGGACTTGTATTCACTTCTCTTAGTAAGAAAAAAAATATATATGAACTGAAAACTTTTTAACGCGCGTATGGGTCGGTACGTTTAAAACACTTGGTGCATATATATAGTATTAAAAAAAATAAATAAAGTAAAAATATATGTGATTTATCACCTGAATTAATAAATATGCTAAAAAAATATTTTGTATCAATTTTTTCGGCGGGTACGCATGATGATTCTTGAAAAAGGCAATATATTTCAATAAAACTTTGTGTGGAATTTACGAGTAACCTAACTAAACTCTGACGTAAAAATGGGCATGGAACGCCCACTTTTAAGTAGGGTGGCCATATAAGCATACTTGGTTAAATTGGGAAAATGTATTATATTTATATACTTACCAACGTCATCTGCCCTTTTGTGGTTATTTATAACGGTAAGTGGGCATGGTACTCCCCATTAACCCGTTATGAGCCGTATCAACCCGTATCAAATGGTTTTTGCTTAAATACGAATTACCCTACATGTATGTGTTTTATGTGGGTGTTTTATGAAAGGAGGAAAAAAATGGGGGCGTGGCTACAATCTAGAGTATTCATAAATCAGTTTGGGTCGATTTAAATACTTTAACTTTGGTTTTGTTTTTTACTAATGAAGATTTTAAAAGTGCCTAATTGCCGACTGTAGGGTGCCGGTGCACGGTACAGTAAATCAAATAAAATTATAGTGAACAAATCTCTGAAGAGTCCTGAAGGAGATGTCCAAATTTGAGGTATTTATCTTTAACCGTATAGATACTACAGCATAAAATAGGCAATGCGCGGGTTTTTGGCATGTTTACCCCATTGTGCGCCGTCCGTGTAAAACCGAATGCAGGCATTGTTCGCGAGCCGAAAGCAAAGAGCAGATAGTGGACGTACGATTGATCAGCGTTATGCCAGAGGAAGAGTGGTCTGCGGAGAAAATACAAAAGGACCAGCGCGAGGATACGGATCTTAAAAAAATCATTGAAGGCAAGGAGCAAGGTGCACGCCCAGACTGGCAAGAGATGGCCGGTGAGAGCCCGATCGCTAAGGCTTACTGGGCGCAGTGGCAAAGTCTGCGGCTGTCTGATGGTTGCCTATACCGCGAGTGGGAGAGTGAGGACGGCCGGACCAGCAATTCCCTAATTTTAGTCCCGAAATGCAGGATCAACGAGGTGATCGAGGCATACCATAACGACTCTAGCGGAGGGCACCTTGGCATCACAAAAACTGTCGCCAAAATAAAAAGGCGATTCTACTGGGTAGGATGCCAGGAGTCTGTCGCTGATTGGATTAAGAGCTGTGATCGATGTTCAGCTGCGAAAGGGCCAACAAGAAGATCTCGGGGCCGCATGCAGCAGTACAACATGGGAGCGCCCTTTGAGCGAATTGCCATGGACGTCGCCGGGCCATTCCCACTTAGCACTCAAGGCAACAAATATGTGCTGGTGGTGATGGACTATTTCAGCAAATTGCCCGAAGTGTATCCTATTCCTAACCAGGAGGCCACCACGGTCGCGGAAATGTTGGTAAACAACTGGGTGGCCAGATTTGGAGTTCCACTGGAGTTGCACTCGGATCAAGGCCGAAATTTCGAGTCTCTTGTATTGAAAGAAGTGTGAGCTACTAGGAATAAGGAAAACTCGCACCTGTCCTTTGCATCCCCAGTCCGACGGCATGGTGGAACGATTCAATCGAACACTGGAGGAATATCTGCGGAAAGTAGTAGGCAGGAATCAAAAGGATTGGGACACGCATATTCCGCTGTTCTTGATGGCGTATAGGTCAGCCCCGCACGATACGACATCACTCACTCCAGCCCGAGCAGTGTTCGGCACAGAGCTGAGATTGCCTGCTGACTTGAAGTTCGGAGTGGTCAGCACGACGGAAGGCGCTAAGACTGATTACGCAGTTAATAAGCGATCGGAGCTGGAGGAAATCCACCAGTTTATAAGGGACTGTATCCAACTGGTCAGCGATAAGAGGAAAGCCAGATATGATCTACGAGCTAACACAGCGGGGTTCCAAGAAGGCGATCTGGTAATGCTTTACAACCCGCAGCGCAGGAAAGGTTTGTCTCCAAAGCTTCAAACGTCATGGGAAGGACCATACAAGGTCGTGACCAGGATTAATGACGTGGTGTACAGGGTTCAACGCTGCTGTAGCGGAAACGCCAGGTTGAAAGTAGTCCATTTGGAGCGCCTGGCGTCTTACTCCGGCGGAGCCTCGGTACTTGTTCGGGACGAACAAGTCTAAGTGATGGGCAGTGATACGATGAGAAATTCTGTGCCGCACTGTACAGGAATGCCTTTCTCCGCACGAATTTTTTCCAAGCATACTTTTAGGCATGCACTGTGAAGTACAGCAAAACTGTTATAAATTCACTTGGTATAGTCCGATATGGCAAGGATGGTTCTCGAAATGGGCTGTGCGAGAATGGTCGAGCGCTTTCCAATTAGAAGTTGCAAGAAACTTCGGCGCGATAAGAAAAGTGGTATAAAAGCAGCAGTGTGTAGCACAAGGGGTCTGTCTGTGTTAAGCAAGCAAAGTGGTAACAAGTGTAGATACGAGCGAAGCGTAAATCTGCGAAATAAAGTGATTGTTGATCTTTGCTGAGTAATTAAAGTTGTTTTATTTTCAAAACCAATCCAAACGAACCTGTGAAAGTAAATTCGTAACAATATTTTACATTCTACAATGTATACATACAGATCGTTTTTTAATTTATCCATTTTTGGCTGTATTAGGTGTGGCGATATGATGCTATATTGGACCCGCCATCTTGAATTTCGTAATTCCGACAATGGATTCGTAATCAGCGACCCCAAAAACCCCCGAGTACAAGACTTCAGGTCGATCGTTAAAGTTTTCGAGTTTTGACCGCAAAGTGCGGCCTTCGGCCGCACTGTGCGACGATAGAGCAAATTCTAATTTGGTGGCAGTCGTCGTGCGAACCAATCAGCTGTGAGCTGTCAGAGGTAAAAATCGAAGATATAAACGAACAAAAAATTCTGCAAACATTCTTTGATTTGTGCTACTTTGTGCAAAGTTGTAAGTGCTTAAAATTTTAATACAAAATTGTGCTAAGTAATCGATTTTGTCTCTCCACTTCCTATGTTTTAGAAAATGTACAAGACGGAGCTCCTAACTGAGGGAGTTGCCTCTTCGACCTATTGTGTGTTTGCCGTGTTTGCACGAATAATTTTTGTAAACAGCTGATGCGAATTGTGCACCCATTATGTTTCACTGTGCGTTATTCACGACGACTGACGCGCTGCGTCATTTTTCGGTGCGTATAAATTCGGCCAACGATTTGGTTCTGTTTATACTATCAACAAGAGAGCACGTATAACAGCTTGCGCGAAATAATTCCACCGACAAGTTGTGTTTGAGTGTGTGGCTATGTAGTAGATTCGTTGGAAGAAGTAACGGCAGCTGCGATTTCAATTGCGGTATTATTTGCGATACTCGAAGCGATACTCGTATCGTATGATCAAATGGAGTGGCGTAGTGAAATTGGCAGAATACCGGGGGAGAAAATGACTACTACTCCCTATTAATCCCACGTTGGAACAGTGAATAGCTTGTTAAGGCAACTGCTTAAAATAATTATTATAACCGAACTGACCTGTCGCGAGGATTAGAGAGGATGATTTTTGTATAATCTACTCGTATGTAAATCGTACACCTTTTTGTCTTTGATTCATTCACTGCACAGTCATGTTATTAAACAGATTTTTTATATAGGTATCATGCCACTTATAACAATTTATATAAAATATTGTCAATCACCGCTTCACACTTTACACACTAGCAGTCTTGCTCACAATGTCTTACAGTTGTGTAACATTGTAAAAATAATATCTTCACTGATACCGGAGATCGCGAAACGTCAGACAAGAGTCTTGGAGCACTATGTGAGTGTCCTGTCACGGTCGCCAATGTTTAAGGTGAGCTATGTCAGCCACCTGGAACGTATTTTTGAAATTGTTTTACAAAAAAGTAGTTCCTGCCCAGCGGTTCGAACCGGGCTTGTGTGTTGAAGAAAACAGGAAGAACGAGGTAGTTCGGTTGAACGACAAAAGACGAATGAATTAATTGACTGTAACGCAGTAGCGGCTTAACGGGGGGTGGCCCGAGGGGTGGACCGCCCCGGGCTTCGGGGGGCCCGGGAGAAGCTTGTATATAAAAATTTTAAGTTTTTCAAAACTGAAACTTGTAATAAACTATTTGCACTCCACAATGGTTGATGAAAGACTAAGTTTTTTGTCACTTTCATCAATTGAAAGAGACACAGTATCGACAATTG
Source organism: Melieria omissa (assembly GCA_963971225.1). Lineage (NCBI taxonomy): Eukaryota > Metazoa > Arthropoda > Insecta > Diptera > Ulidiidae > Melieria > Melieria omissa. Next base: position 43,803,121 of record OZ020270.1, read on the forward strand.
ACTTTGAAATTGCAATAACAAATTCAGTTCAATAAAAGCAAGAAAACATCCTTTCTAAATAACAATTGTTTGCAAATTTTCAAAAAATGTTCCCTCGAAGATTGCAATATTTCATTTTTAACTTAAAATTTTGTGCAAAATTGGCAAATACAAAATTCTAAGTTAAAAATTAAATATCGCAATCTTAGAGTTTGCTTGAGAACTAGTGCGAATTACGATTACTTAACCTCTGAATCGTTTCACGCGGAGCGGTAGAAATAAATATATGCGGGTTCGGGTTTATGTCCTTATTGGACGAGATGCAAATAACAAGTGTACACGAAACATTAAACGATACAAAACGGCCGAAGCCGGGGAGCAAAAAATAGGGGGAAAATGAGCATAATAGGGGAAGGAAAGATTGGGATTAGTGATGGTATCGACGGATCACTAAACACAGCACAGTACATCTGAACAACCTCATTGTAAATTTTTTTTTTTTAAATACGAGCCAACGCGCAGGGGAAACCCCTATAAATGCGGGCATTGCGCTGGTTCAGGAAGGATATATAGGTTGGGAGAAAGGATGTTGGGTGAAGAATTTATGGACTCGTGCCTTGAATCCATCAAGATCATAGGTGCTGGGAAAACATCTGCAGGGAGACCATTCCACAATCGCGCTGTTCGGGCCAAGAACGAACTTTCTCTGTAGTGCGTAGTGCGCTGGAACATCGTTTCAACGTGGAATGCATGGGCGCCAGTGTTCAAACGGGTTGCCCGGGGGAATACCCGGAGTGATGGCAGCAAGCTGCTCATCTCCACTGAGCAATTGCCGAAAAAGTAACGGTAAAATAAAACCACACATGCCACGTTTCGACGATGTTCCAAGGAGTCAATAGAGCTGGATGCCCTACTGTCCCCTATAAGTTTAATCGCACGGTTTTGCACCCGATCCAGGAGCTCCAGATGGGTTTTTGAAGCCCCTGGCCATAGTTGCGAGTTAAACTCCATTTTAGGTCGGATATAGGTGGTATAAATGATGCGGAGATCGGATGGAGTGAAATATTTTTTGCACCGCTTTAAAAAGCCGAGGCACTTGGCTGCTTCTTTCGACACGCCAAAAATATGATCGTTTCAACGAAGATCGTTCTTAATGGACATGCCCAGAACATCAAGAGCTGCCGATTCCGCAATACTCGCACCATCCATAACCAGGGATGTGTTGGGATGTGGGGAGACTCGTTTGTGGGATAACAGGCAACATTGGGTCTTGCGAGGATTAAAATCGACCCTGTTCGCTTGACCCCACTTGGAGATTGTTTGTAGGTCGCTATTAAGTGTACCCCCACTTGGGTAGGCACCTTGACGTGGTGTGGGGGCTTAAGTTTTAGCAATGATTCACCGGACTTTACTGACCGGAGGCAGCAATTGCGCTGCCTCCTGACAGGGGTTCCCATGTTAGGCAGGCCGGTTGATGAGCGAACGAACCAAGACTTACCCAGTGTGCGTCTGTTTTCCCCAGGTTAGGGGCGGCACACAACGACGTCTGTTCCCCAGGTTAGGGGCGGTCGAGTCCGAGTCTTTTTGTGCGTGGGATGGCAGACTCAAAAGAAATCCCACAGGGAAGGGGTCTTTCCGTCCGTCTGTCGTGGCCGATGAAAAGAAAAAAGTTACGGTGCAGGGAATCGGATGCCCAGTACCGGCGGTAGGTGGTCAGCGAGAAGGCCACCTGGCGTCGATATCCAGCAACTTCTCAGGCTGCGTGGCGGGACCCCAGGTCATGCAGTCTACTAATGCTACTGGGAAGAAGGCAATGTCGCTACAGCGACAACCAGCCTTGCCAAACGAGGAAAGCCTGGACATAGGTTCCAGGTTGGACAGTCTTCGTATTGGTGCTGCAACCGATGATGAGGCAATCACCTTATCGCAAGGCAGCAGCATCCCTACACTAGACCCCGACCTGGAGGCCACTTTGCTGGGCGACCCCTCGTCAGATACCACGAGTGCGGGGAGAACGGCGGAGCAAAAAGCCCGAAAGGCGTACAAAGCTTCAGCCTACTACCTCCGCAAGATGAGCTCAGTGGTAGCCTCGTCTCTGACTAACAGGGACAAGCTTCTCATCAAGAAGCATCAGAGGGTTGTTGCCAAATTTGAGAGGAAAATAGGGACAACCAACTCGGCGGAGCAAGGGAAACCAAAGGTAGCCCACAGCTCCAACGCTACCCCCGGGGGGAGGAAAGTGCGACGGCAGTCCACGTTGCAGCCAACAGGCAGTGACAAGGTTGCTAAGGACCCAGCCGGCGCGGTTCCCTCCACCAGCGGTAAACCAGCTGGAGCCGCGGCTAACACTGCGGCTGCTGCTGTTCGAGCCGCCAAAGGGGGAAGCAAGCCGGTAAGCACCGAGGCTGGTACCACAAAGGCGGCAACGGCTACCCCCAAGGTTGGCAAAGCTGCTAAGAGGGCCAGATCAGGTGAGGAAGCTCAGAAGGAAGCTAAAAAGCACAAGACTCATCAGTCTACCAGCTTTTCAGTCCCAGACGAGTTGCAAGCAGCCGTTATAGACCGAAATGACCCGGATGGGAAAATCTCGGCCGCAAACTGACTCCTTGTGGAATCTAAGATCTTGGACGCCATTATCCGGGCTGATGGGGAAGAAACCATCTTCGACGGGGCAGGCTGGCAGAGGGGCGTCAAGGTCATCGGTTGCGGTAACACGAGATCATTGGATTTCATCCGTTCCGTAATCGCTGGCCTTGGCGAACTATGGTCAGGCGCCAAGTTGGAGGTCGTATCGCGCTCCATCCTCCCTTTGAGTCCTATAATCTCGGTATGGATTCCGCCCCCAGTACCGGCGGCGGAGTCTATGCTGAAGGTTATAGGCGTTCAAACCAAGGAACTGGCGATCCAAGATTGGAGAATCGTAACGAATGCCAAGAGCAAGAACGGCGTGGGTAATGATGTGACGATTGCTATAGATCGCCAATCATACACCCACCTCATTCAACGCTCTGGTGCCATCAAGTTCGGGTTGGGTTCCGTCAAGGCGCGTTTTCCGGGTCACCGTGAACAAGCCGCGGAGGGAACGGCTACGGGTGGTGCAAATTAATTTGCACCACTCCAAGGCAGCAACCCACGACTTGATGAGATTCATGGAGGAGGAAGATATTGATGTGGCCCTAATCCAGGAACCATGGATTGTAAGATCTAAGATTTCTGGATTGGGGTCAGGTCGACCCTACATCACCCCTCAACTGAAGGTAGGTTACGAGCCTGTATAGTAGTAAAGAAAGATATTAATTTATTTCTTCTCTCCCAATACAGCGACGGAGACCTCACGGCAGGTATGGTTGAACAAGAGGGTGGGCATTGCCTGATCCTCGCATCAGCCTATCTGCCGTACGAGGAGCAGGACCCACCATCCCAGGCGGTCCGAGATCTGGCCAGTTTCGCCAGAGCAAAAGGACGAGCTTTGCTGTTGGGCTGTGACGCCAATGGCCACCACACGCAATGGGGAAGCAGCGATATCAACTCGCGGGGTGAGTCTATTCTTTCCACTTCTCTTAATATCTGTAATAAGGGCAATACGCCCACTTTTCAGAATAGGGTCAGGGAAGAAGTTATAGACTTAACTCTACTTTCTGAGGCAAATGACGTTAGGGTGGACAACTGGAGAGTGTCAGGTGATTGCTCCTTCTCGGACCATAACCGCATACTCTACGATGTCAACTTTGGCGTAGTTTGCAAGCCACCATTCCGAAATCCAAGAAGGGCAAATTGGGAAAAATTCTCTAACATCGTGAAGTCGAGACTGGAGTCGAAACGATTCGACCTGGTCACTGACAAACACGATATTGAGAACTCAATTGAACTTCTAACGGGGACATTGAATACTGCTTTCAAGCTTTCCTGCTCGTTAAGTCGGGCCAAAAAGAAACACAGCGATAGCTGGTGGAATTCTGACCTTCGACTACTTCGACAGGAAACGAGACGGCTGTTCAACAGAGCAAAGGTAAGCGGGGAGGAAAGAGACTGGAACGCTTATCGATCCAGTTTCAACGCCTTCAAAAAAGCTATTACCGCGGTCAAAAGAGAATCTTGGAGAGCCTTCTGCGAATCGATCGACTGTGTCAACGAATCGTCCAGACTGAGGAAGGTCTTGTCTAAGCAACAGTGCGTTCTTAGCGGCATCCGCAAGCCTGACGGTACTTGGACAGAGTCCAGTGAAGAATCGCTCGAGACTCTAGTAGAGGCACACTTTCCCCAGTGTGAAGTTTCTGCTGACTCCGATAACCCCGGAGTCCAGCTCGGAACTACGACACTACCAGAAGATGTGGCCAAGATAGTGGACGCAAAAAAGGTCGAATGGGCAATAAAGTCGTTCGACTCTTATAAGTCCGCAGGGCCTGATGGCATCATCCCAGCGATGCTGCACCAGGCCGGACACTGTATTCTTCAGCCCCTTGTGAACATCTTCAGTGGATGCTTACTAGGGAATGTAGTTCCAAAGCAGTGGAGAGAGGTCAAAGTAGTTTTTATACCAAAGGCAGGCAAACCAAGCCACACAACGGCTATGGACTACAGACCTATTAGCCTCTCCTCATTCTTATTGAAAATGCTGGAAAGGCTATCGGACAGATACATACGAGACTATCAGGGACTAGCTTCTACGCTCTGCAGGGCGCAGCACGCCTACCTCCAAGGGAGGTCGGTCGACAGCGCACTTCACAGTGTGGTCAGTCCCATAGAGAGTTCCTTGGCCTTGAAGGAGTACACAATGGCAGCCTTCTTCGACATAGAGGGGGCTTTCAACAATGTCACCACTGAGGCTATAACAAGAGCGCTTAACGCACACAGGGTGGAAAGGTTTGTTATCGATTGGATTGAAACTATGCTGCGCGACAGGATAATCAATTCAACGATAGGACCAGCCTCCATCAGAAGCAGAGCCACAAGAGGAACTCCTCAGGGAGGGGTGCTATCACCTCTTTTGTGGCTATTGATTGTGGATGAGATTCTGAAAGTCTTTGAAAAAAGACGCACCAGAATAGTAGCCTATGCGGACGACATCGTGGTCATGATTCAGGGCAAATACCTGCCAACTATCAGTGAACTGATGGAATCCTCATTGGCTGTTATATCTTCGTGGGCGAGGGACAACGGTCTAGGGATAAATCCTGCAAAGACTGAACTAGTCCTGTTCACGAAGAAGACCAAGATTCAGAACTTTGTTCTTCCCTGTATTGATGTGCACCCTCTGAAACTGTCCAGGGAGGCCAAGTATCTGGGTATCATTCTGGACTCGAAACTTTCGTGGAAGCGGAACATTGAGGAAAGAATGAAAAAAGGACTAAATGCGCTGTATGCCTGCAAGAGAGCCTTCGGTAAAAGGTGGGGACTAAAGCCGTACATAATCCCCTGGATGTACACGGCAATAGTGAGACCTATCATTACCTATGGTTCTCACGTATGGTGGCCAGCCATGGATAAAAAGAGCAATCGAGGCAATCTGGAGAAAGTTCAAAGACTTGCCATCCTGGCAATCACAGGGGCAGCGAAAAGCGCACCGCGGATGGCCCTGTAGGTTTTTCTACACCTTTCTCCGGTGGAACTGTTCATTAAGGGCAGTGCAGCAAAGACAATCCTCAGACTGAGGGAGTCTAACCAGCTGAAACAGGCCACTCATGGACACTCCAGCCTACTGAACGCCCTCGCAATTAGCGAGGCCACTGACTACCTGGTAAAGCGAAATGACTTCGATTGGAAGATACTCATCGAGTATCCCTCCAGGAATTAATGGCAAGAGCCTGAAGTTAATGACGCGTCAACGGTCTACTTAACGGACGGCTTGAGGACAGAAGAGGGCACCGGTGCTGGTGTTTACTGTAGAACGCAGCAGGTCCACTGGTCATACAGGCTGCCGGACTATTGCAGCGTTTTTCAATCAGAGGTTTTTGCCGTCATGAAAGCAGCCGAGCATATCAAAAACTCCACACTTAATGAGGCCATCATTTGTGTGGACAGCCAAGCTGCTCTAAAAGCAATTGAATCTGCTGTGGTCAAGTCGAAGGTAGTGCTGGACTGCCGGAGCGCACTGGTCAGTATAAGGCACTGCAGGGTAAGTCTGCGATGGGTTTCCGGACATAGTAATATCGATGGGAACGAGCACACGGACGAACTGGCTCGTGCAGGGTCAGCGATGACTGCCAGTGAGGCGGTCGACACGGTGCTACCACCGCTCTCTGCCACAGCGGGTTCAATCGGAATGTGGCTCATTCAAGCTACAAACAGAGCCTGGTCAACCAAGAGCGATTGTAAGATTTCTCGCACGCTGTGGCCAGCGCTGAACATGAGTAGAACTAAGAGCTTGCTGCTCCTCGATAAGCATGCTATGCGCATGGTCACGGGGGTAATCACAGGTCACTGCGCCATCGGCGTAATGCTATGCAAATGGCGTCTGGCGACCGACGATTTATGCAGAAGTTGTGGAGACGAGGAGGCTGTGGAATCGGTCGAGCACCTGCTTTGCCACTGTCCATCACTACAGAACCGACGGCTCCAAACTCTTGGGGCAAGGTTCTTCGGTGAACTTGTGGAGGTAGCGGATGCACAGATCACTGATCTACACAACTTCCTCGCGAAGACCAAATGGTTCCCAAAAGATCCGGTCTGGATCTACAGGGAACCGAACAGATAAGGGAAGGCACCGGTGAAATAAAAATGAAGGGAATCACAATGAGCCCAACAGGGCCTCCGAGTGGAAGTGCAAATGCACACTCCCCTTCTTTAACCTAACCTAACCTAATGGACATGCCCAGAACATCAAGAGCTGCCGATTCCGCAATACTCACACCATCCATAACCAGGGATGTGTTGGGAAGTGGGGAGACTCGTTTGTGGGATAACAGGCAACATTAGGTCTTGCGAGGATTAAGATCGACCCTGTTCGCTTGACCCCACTTGGAGATTGTTTGTAGGTCGCTATTAAGTGTATCATTCATACGGCGCCGTTCTCTCTCAATCTCCACAGAGCTGGGGCGCTTTGTGAAGGAGTATGAATGACAAATGGTGCTGTCATCCGCAAACGAGTAGATGGGATTCTTCATCGACGAATATAGGTCGTTAATGAAGATAAGGAAAAGGGTAGGAGAAAGGACCGAACCCTGCGGCACTCCCGCGCTAAGGGAATGCTTTTCCGAGGCTATGCCGTCTATTACAACACGAATAGAGCGATCATAGAGGAAGCTCGTAATCCAACGAGAGAAGATACTACCGACGCCATAGGCAATCAATTTTGACACGAGTGCTTTATGCCACACTCGGTCAAAGGCCTTGGAAATATCCAATGCAACAACCTTGCTTTCACCGAGGCTTAGAATACTATAGTTCCATTTCTCGGTGACGACCGCCATAAGGTCTCCCGTCGATCGGTGTCTTCGAAAGCCGTATTGGCGGTCACTTAGCAGTCTATTGTGCTCTAGATACTTCACAAGGTTGAAGTTGACAATGCTTTCCATTACTTTGGAAAGCACCGAACAGATTGCTATAGGTCGGTAGTTCGCAGGGTCAGTAGTCTTGCCTTTTTTAGGAACTGGTTGAACATTTGCCACCTTCCAACATGTCGGAAATACACCTGTGGTGTATGACATGTTGAAAAGTTTGCGGAATGGACAAGCCAGTGAGGTAGCGCACTTTTGCAAAACAAGGGCTGGAATGCCGTCCGGCCCTGAAGCCTTATTTACATCGAGATTTGCAAGCACTCTTTTAACTACCCGTGTCCGAAAATGAATTTCTGGCATAGAGCAAGATACGTTCTCGACTACGGGTAGTGGTTGATCGCTTGGGGGGAAGAGAGGAATTCTGTGCGAAAATTTTAGCCAACAAATTAGCTTTATCAACCGAGTGAGTGATGATTTGATCATTGTTAAGGAGAGTTGGAATTAAAGACGATGTTTGGTTCTTCACCTTCTTAACAAATGACCAAAAGTTCTTACTACCACGCTGGCATTGAAGAACTTTTTTCCTTTGGCGCTGTTCGTGCAGAAACTTTTGGTGCCTTAGGATGGATTTGGGGATCAGGGTTTGGGTCCATAAGGTAAAGCTCCTGACTGCACGGATGGGGACATGGTCTGCATCTTCGGCTGCGATCCTTATGGGTACCAGGCCAAGCGGACTCAACGCCTCCACGTAGGTTTCTTCTGTAACCGGGCGGTCCCTGGGCGGCTGTTGGAGCCAGTCTTCTCAGCCGGCTAAGTTTGAGCTGCGGAAATCCAAGAGCGTCTGACCCACAGTGGGCGGTTCCTTGGTCAGCGTCTGATCTCCATGTTAGGGGCGGCTGTTCTTCTCATCATCTTTTGGTGGCTTGATAGATGTCAAAGAAACGCCACAGGGGAAGGCGACCCCCTTCATCAAAACCATTCTGGAGGGCTCCCATAAGGACTCTTTTACGGTGCAGGGAGTCGGATCCCCAGTACCAGCGGTAGACAGTGGGCAAGCGGGCTGTCTGGCGTCGTCATCCAACGACCGCTTAGGCTGTGCAGCGGGACCCCAGGCTGTGCAGTCTACAAATGCTACTGGGAAGCAGGAGGCGCCCAAACCTGCATTAAGCAGGCAAAAGGCGCAGGAGTCCACAACACAGGATGGTCCCTCACTTTCGGGGGTGGTGCCTCAGCTCCGGGGCCTTCGACTCGACGCTGCTATAGAGGGGGAATCTATGATTCTCTCGCAAAGTAGCGGCGCCGGGTCGGTGGACTCTGAGGCGGAGGCGGCACTCCTGGAGGAGGGGGACGGACCTGCGGCCACTGGCTCCACTCCTGGAACCTTACCGACGGGGGAACGCAAGGCGAGCAGTGCTGCGAAGAAAGCCAGAAATGGCTACCGGCGCTCTCTTACGTTTCTCCGTAGAATGAGCAATGAGCCTGGATCCTTGTCCGATAAGGAGAAGGATCTGGTAAGGAAGCACCAGAAGATCGTGGCTATATTCGAGAAGAAACAGGCGGCGATTTCTGGTGCAAAATGCACGACCGTTGCAGCAACGCCTGGTGACAGTGCCACGGCTGCACGGCCCACCGAAGGTGCAGTGGAGGCGGAAAAGCCTAGAAACAAGGCCACATCCTCCGTCACTGCACGACTGGTGGGAGTAAAGACGGGGACGGGAAAGCCTGGAAACAGTGCTGCGGTCGCCCCGTCAAGTAAGACTGGTCAGAGACCTACCACTTTTTCAAGGCCCACTTCCACCACGGTGGAAAAGGCCGTAAAAAGGGGAAGATCGGGTGACGATCAGCCGACAGGGGAAGGGAAAAAGCTGAAGCCCTCAGCTAGCTTCTCTTCTCCACAGGAGTTGCAGATAGCCGTGGTGGACCGGAGCGATCCTGATGGGAAAATTCGCCCGGAAAACTGGCTTTCTGTAGAGGCGCGTATTCTGCGAGCGATGCTCGAGGCGGCTGACGGCGAAATTGACTTCGACGGCGCTGGCTGGCAGAAGGGTGTCAAAATCGTCGGTTGTGGCAACAAGGAGTCCCTCAACTTCTTGGTGCGCACTATCGGCGGTCTTGAGCCCCTCTGGCAGGGGGCGAAACTCGGGGTCATACCTCGTGACCGTCTGCCACTCCGGCCTATCGTCACACTATGGGTCCCCCTCCAGTTATGGAGGACGCCGACACGGTGAAGCTGATTGGCCGGCAGAATAGTGGCCTGAACACAGGAGAGTGAAGAATTGTATCCTCCACTACTTGTAAAAATGAAGCGGGCAAGGACATCGTGATCGCGGTAGATCAATTGTCCTTTGCCCATCTGCGGGACTCCCTGGGAGTTGTTAAGTTCGGTTTGGGTTCCCTCAAAGCTCGCTTCCCTAACAAGGAGCGCGCCACACAAGGGAAGGCTGAAGGTAGTGCAGATAAACCTGCACCACTCTAAAGCCGCCACCCACGACCTTATGCAGTTCCTTGAGGAGACTGGAGTTGACTTGGCTCTAATTCAGGAACCCTGGACCGTAGGAAACAGGGTTTGTGGGTTAGACTCAGGTCATCTTAGATTGCTTCATTCACGCGGTGAAGGTAAGATACGAGCCTGTATTGTATACAGAAAGTGCATTAATTTGTTTCTTTCGTCTCATTACAGTACTGGTGACCTGAGTGTGGCTGCATGCGAACGACGCGATGGGCGAGACTTGATCCTGTCGTCCGCATACATGCCATTCGAAGGGGAGGAACCACCGCCGAAGGAAGTCCGGGACCTTGCTGCGCACGCCCGATCACGGAGGCTCGACCTCATCATCGGGTGTGATGCCAATGCACACCACATGCTGTGGGGAAGTTCCGACACCAACAGTAGGGGTGAGTCAATTTTTGAGTTTCTTCTAGGCTCTAACCTTGTGCTGTGCAATAGAGGCAATACGCCGACTTTCCACAATAGGGTTAGGGAGGAAGTCATAGATATGACCTTAGTTACCGACTCCAACACTATCTCCGTGTTCGACTGGAAAGTACTTACGGAATGTTCGTTCTCAGACCACAACCGTATAGTCTTTTCAGTGGCCATAGAGGTTGGATGTCCACAAACTTATAGGAATCCGAGAAAGACTAACTGGCCTAAATTCAGTGCACTAGTTTCTCAGAAACTGGCATCGCGCAAAGCGATCGCTACATTCGAGAGAAACAACATTGACAGGTCAGTTGGTCTTCTAACGAAAGTGCTTAACAAGTCTTTTAATGAATCTTGTCCTAAAAGTCGAGCTCCACGGAAAACCAACGCGGTGTGGTGGACCCCAGAGCTTAGACAACTTAGAACAGATACCAGACGTCTCGTCAATAAGGCTAAACTTAGCCGAACTGAAGAAGACTGGGGAGCCTACAAGGCTAGCTTTAATAAGTTTAAGAAGACTATTAGGGCGGCCAAGCGGGACAATTGGAGGAAGTACTGCGAATCCCTGGACAATGTCAACGAGGCCGCCAGACTTCGCAAGGTGCTAGCCGGGGCATCACATACCCCTAGCAGCATTAGGAAATCTGACGGCTCGTGGACAGAATCGAGGGAGGAGCTTCTAGAGACTCTCATGAACACCCACTTTCCCGGTTGCACGAGTGTTGTTGAGACGACCACGCCTCATAGACAGCACTCGTCACGACCGGATGCTTTAGTTCAGGGGATTATCGATGAGGTCAAAGTGGCATGGGCGATAGACACCTTCAACCCGTACAAATCTCCGGGTCCGATTGTGTCATCCCGGCCATGCTGCAATGGTCTAAGGAGGCAGTGGTCAAAGTCTTGGTGCGAATCTTTCGGGAATCTCTCCAACAGGGCTGTGTCGGAAGAAAAACGTACTTTATTGTTCGGAAGCAAAATGGAAAAGGCATGACAAAGTATAAAAGTGGTTGCCATCTAGTGGCGGAAAATTAATGTGCCCGAGAGTGGCCAGATCGGTCAAACTGCACACGATTCTAAACATCCTGCCCGGTCGAGTCGGTAGACTTGAAATCATCCTCATCTAGAAGTTTGCACAGCTTCTGCACTGCCCGGGTCATGGATCCACTCGAAGTCTGGAGCGTTACGTTGCGGATCAGTCCGTCGCGACCCGGATGAACCTCAACTACGCGCCCTAAGCGCCAGTGCGTGGGTGGCAGGTTCTCATGTTTTACGAGAACAATGTCACCGACTCTTACATCGCGCGATTGTCTCGTCCATTTACTGCGAGCCTGAAGCGTAGATAGGTATTCGTCACTCCAGCGCCGCCAAAACTGTTGATGAAGTTGCCGCACCCAAAACCATTGCTTGATGCGGTTGGTCGGAACGGTGCTGACGTCAGCTTCGGGAACTGCAAGCAACGGAGCCCAAATCAGAAAGTCCCCGGGAGTTAGAGCCAATTTATCATCCGGGTCGTCATACAGCGGTGTGATTGGACGGGAGTTGAGACATGCTTCTATCCGTGCCGCCAGGGTTTGGAGTTGGCTGCGCCACAATGCTTGGGAGCCGACTAGTCGTACTAAATGATGCTTGACAGACTTTACCGCTGCCTCCCAAAGCCCCCCCTGATGTGGAGCATTCGGGGCTATAAAATGCCAGTGGGTGCCTAGCGCCGCCAAGGCTTTTTGATTCGTTTCCTCCTGCCAAGCAACCAAGTCTTCGTGTAACAAGCGGTTGGCTCCAATGAACGCTGTGCCGTTGTCGCTGTAAAGATCTCGGCATGGACCTCGTCTGCTGACAAATCGCGTAAAGGCGTCCAGGAATGCTTGCGAGGATAAATCATCGATAACCTCTATGTGCACAGCCTTTGTTGCCATGCACACAAAGATCGCTAAATATGTTTTAACGGTCACACGAGACCGCTTTGCGCCCACGCGAACCGTGAATGGGCCGCAGTAGTCAACACCTGACGCCACGAACGGCCGCGCAGAGGTGACTCGTTGCTTAGGCAGCGCGGTCATCTGCTGCCCCAAACTTGCTCCTCGGTGTCGCCGGCAAACGACGCACTGCTGTATGTAGCTTCTCACAACTTGGCGGCCATGCAGTATCCAGTAACGTCTGCGAAGAGTTTGAAGCATGAGCTGTACACCACCATGAAGGGTCATGTCATGTGCGTGTCGGACGATTAAACGCACCAGCGCGCCGTGTTTAGGGAGTAGAATCGGGAACCGGTGATCGTGAGGTAGCTCAGCTTGGCCGATCCGCCCTCCCACTCGAAGTATGTCGTTTTCATCGAGATATGGGTTTAAGGGAAGCAGCTTACTAGTACTGGAGATGACCTTACCCCGTCGGAGATGGTTGATGTCAGTTCCAAAGGCGTCACGCTGCTCGATCCGCACAAGAACTGTCAGGGCATCGTCCGTTTCCGTGGGAGCGATAATAGATTGCCGCAGAGGCCTCCGGCGTGGGAGCCAACGCAAAATTATCGCTACAGTGCGAAGCAGTGACGAGAGGGAGCTAAACCGCTCGCTCAAGGGAATAGTGTGACCATCACGACGCCGAGTAGTAAGAGCCAGCGACGGGATTGTTGCAGCTAAGAGTGATGACACCTTTTCTTCACCCTTCACAGTCTGCCACTCTTCCTTGCTTAATTCCACCTTTGACAGAGGGGAGAGACGGGCATCGGTTAACCATTCGGGGCCCCTCCACCAGAGATTGTGAGTGAGGAGTTTCTCCGCGCCGATGCCTCGGCTTGCACAGTCTGCCGGATTTTGAGCGGAGCGCACGTAGTTCCAGCGATCCGGAGAAGTCAGCTCTTGAATCTGGCGTACTCGATTGGAAATATAAGGCTTAAGTGCAGTAGGTGACTTATGTAACCAACACAAGACGACGCGAGAATCCGACCACAAATAATATGGGGAGTCTATTAGGCCCAACGCCTTGCGTACATTGTCGAGTGTAGTAGTGAGCAAATGTGCCGCACAAAGCTCTAGCCGCGGGATTGTGCTCCCTTTCAGAGGGGCCACCTTGGTACGAGCGGTGAGAAGTGCTGCGTCTGTATGGCCGTCGTCATTCGACGTCCTCGTGTAGATTACAGCGGCATAAGCTCGCGGACTTGCATCACAAAATCCGAGGAGAGTAGTGGTTGCATTGCCTGACATGCCCAGCCACCGTGGCACCCGAATCCGCTTAATAGCTATGAGTTCACCATAGAACTGGACCCAAGTGGTTTGAAGATCATTTGGTAAAGGCGTGTCCCAGTGTAAACCCGCTGACCATAGCGTCTGGATGAAGATCTTGCCAGTGATTACAACGGGGGCTAGCATGCCGGTAGGATCAAATAGCTTCGCTACCTCGCTCAGCACCCGGAGCTTCGTCCAAGAGCCGGACGCCGGTTTAGTGGTCACATCGAAGAACAGTTCGTCGACTATTTGATCCCATCGCAATCCAAGCACGGTAGCCGTTGAAGGATGGACAGCAATATCTGCAACAGAATATTTGCTACCTGTTAAACACGTAATTACCTTCCCACTGTTGGAGTTCCATTTTCGTAAGCAAAACTGTCCGGCAGCCAAAACCGCAGCTACATTGCTAGCCAACTGCACCGCAGCGTCCTCTGAATCGCAACTGGTGAGAAAGTCGTCCACATAGAAGGATGTGAGGATCGCTTCACGTGCAGCAATAGCCTGTTGCCGGTCCTCCACCTCAATATAATTGTCGTACGCACATTGATGAAGAGCACGGACGGCATTATATGGACTGCAGGCCATGCCGTAGGTAACCGTTGTCAAGCAAAAAGCTGAGATTTCATCGTGAGGCGATTCTCGCCAAATGATGCGCTGGAAGTCTCTGTGCTCAGGAGTGACGAGCACCTGCCGGAACATTTTCTCAATATCCGCAGACAGGGCAATCCGAAAACGACGGAAACGGAAAATAATGTTGACTAAGGAGTCTTGAATTGTAGGACCCACTAACTGAATATCATTGAGGGAGACGCCCGTGGTGGTCCTTGCAGATGCATTGAAGACGACTCGAAACTTTCCGGTGACGGCATGGTGGGGGATGTAGTACCCGCTCTCTTGATCACCAAGTTGGTCCACGCGCTGCATATGCCCCAAGTTTGCATACTCCCGCATGAACGCAACATACTTCTCACGCAAGTCGTTGTCACCCGTAAACCGCCGCTCAAGCGAATCGAACTGTCGCAGCGCGTGTGCATAAGATCCGCCCAACTGCGGGGCATGAGGGTGAAACGGTATGTGAACCACGTACCGACCATCGGACGTGCGAGTATGCGTAGTCGCAAATATGTGTTCACACTCGCAGTCGCCTTCGGCGTCTTGTGGAAGCACTTCCTCCAGGCTCCAAAAATTGCGTACGAGCTCATCCAGGTGTACCTCTTCCTCACCCAGCTGTGCGCCGAATGCGAGAGACGGTAACGTTGGTGTTGCTGCTGCTGCTGCTGCTGGTCCAAAAACGACCCAGCCAAATCGTGTGCGCTGAGCGTGTGGCTCGTCGATGCCTCCACTGATGATGTCAGCTTGCACCACTCGACCCCACACGTCGGCGCCAAGAAGCACATCGATGCCACTGGGGTGACCAAATTGTGTATCCGCCAACTCGAGATTGGCCAGATGCGGCCACTGTGCCATGTCAATCTGTACCGCCGGGAGCGCCGAGGTGATTGACGGGATGACAAGTGCGTCGATCGTCAACTCGAAGTCTGAATGCATTGATCTTAATGAGAACACAACACTGCCCTTGGTGCGGGTGTGGGTATGTGCCCCGATTCCCTCCACAGGAGCGTCGTATTTGCGTCTGCGCAAGCACAAAGTATTTGCCAAACGTTGGGTTATGAAACTTGCTTTTGATCCGGGATCACAGAGCACTCGGGCTAGGCACCGAATGGTTGGGCCACCGTATGCGTAAACGCGAGCCGTTGCCAGCAGTGTAGTCGATGTTGGGCAGGCAAGGCCGGTGACCGCGTTCGACTGTAGTCACAACCTGTCCGATGTAGCTGGCGGAGCCCCCACAGGATCGGGGTTGATCGCCATTGTAGCTGCCCGGCAAAGTATCGAGTTATGTTTGCCACTACAATGTCGGCACAGACCTGACGGACACTGTCTTGCCGAATGGCCAGATCTCAAACAATTATAGCAGAGCTTCGCAGCGCCCACCGCCTTGATACGTTGCTCCACACTCATGCCCAACAAGGCGGCACACTTTGTAGTACGGTGCGCTTCATGACAGTGCGCACACTTGCCGTCATCGATCGCACTGACATGCGATCTAAGAGCACGTTGAGCTCCTCGCTGCGAGGCGCGCGTCACCGACTCTGCAGACCACGTGGCGAGTCCGCTGGTGAGACTATGCGCCCGTCTTTCCAAAAACTGGAGTAAATCCTTCAACAGCGGAATCTCATTTGACGAGCACTGCATCCACCAGTCGCGCTTTGTGACATCAGGAAGTTTTGCCACAATGATCGGCACAGCCAAAGCATCCCACTCACTTACTGCAATGTTCATCACCTGCAAGGCGCGCAGCGACTCGTGCACCGTATCAACAATAGTGAGCAGCGACTTCGTCGACTCCTCCGTGGTGGGCTGCAAGTTGAGGAAACGCGACACATGGATTTCAGCCAGCTGTCTCCGGTTGTCAAACCGATCCTTCAGCGACTGCCACACTGCTTGATAGCCACCCGAATACACGCCCCCGAGAAGAGGCACATCAGTCGCATCAATTGCCTGTCGGAGTTTTCCCAGTTTAAATGCTTCTGGGTAGGACGTGTCGTGCACCAGCGTCTCGAACGCATCTTTGAAGGCCAGCCAGTTCTGCAGCTTTCCATCGAATGGCGGGATAGCCAATGGATCCAGCTTCAGCTCGTGCACGCCGAGTTCTACCGCACCTCCTGCTGCGCAGCGTTCTGCCTTAGGTGCCGCAGCCGGCGCAGCTGCCGCGATGAGCCCATTGAGAGTCGCGCACGTGTCGTTGTGGAGGACCTCCACCTCTTCCCATAGGTCTTCATGGCGGCTCAGCTCCTCCTTCTGCGCGACTCCCACGAGGTGATTGTGGTTAGCCACGAAGCGCTCGAAATGCGCAGCCACCGATGTTTTTAATTGTTCCAGCTGGAACGCATCTGGCGCTTCCTTCGAGAATGCACAAACCCTAAGATGCGCGCGTTTAAGCGCGTTCACCGCTGATGTCCGCAGATTGAGTTCCATGTATTTTGTCCTCACAGGAGGCACCAAAAATTATGTGTCGGAAGAAAAACGTACTTTATTGTTCGGAAGCAAAATGGAAAAGGCATGACAAAGTATAAAAGTGGTTGCCATCTAGTGGCGGAAAATTAATGTGCCCGAGAGTGGCCAGATCGGTCAAACTGCACACGATTCTAAACAAGGGCTATGTACCACGCGCCTGGAAAGAGGTTAAGGTGGTGTTCATCCCCAAAGCGGGGAAGTCAAACTACATCACTGCAAAAGACTACAGACCGATCAGCCTGTCATCGTTCTTTCTTAAGACTTTGGAGAGGCTGGTGGATGTCTATGTCAGGGGAGTGGCACAGTCCAGGGGACTCTGCAGGACGCAACATGCGTATTTCAGGGGAAAATCTGTAGACAGCGCCTTGCATGAGGTCGTTCAGACGATCGAAAAATCGCTGAGCATCAAGGAGTATACGTTAGCCGCTTTCCTCGATATTGAGGGGGCCTTTAATAACGTCATTCTAGAGGCAATAACCAGTGCACTTAGAAAATTCGAAGTGGACGAGAAAGTGGTGAGGTGCACCAGCGACCAGCGAGATAAGGGTTCACTCCAGCCTAGGCTCGTTCTCGGTGAGGAGGTTAACCACAAGGGGCACACCTTAGGGGGCGTCCTTTCGCCTCTGCTGTGGCTGCTTGTGATAAACAACATCCTCGAGATCTTCGAATCCAGGAGGCTACGGGCAGTAGCATATGCGGACGACGTCACTATCCTGATCCCTGGAAAATTTCTTTCCATCATCAGTGATCTCATGGAGTCTGCTTTAGGAGAACTCTCTAGGTGGGCAGAGCATAACGGTCTAGGAGTTAACCTCAAAGACGGTTATGGTACTGTTCACCCGGAGATACAAAATACCGGAGTTTAGGCTGCCGAAACTCAGCGGTATCACTATCACCCTCTCACCCGAGGTGAAATACCTTGGAACCACACTCGACTCCAAGCTTTCTTGGAGACGCAACGTGGAAGAGCGGGTGAAGAAGAGTCTGAATGCCTTCTACGTCTGTCAGAAGGCCTTCGGGAAAAAGTGGGGATTGCGGCCGAGCATTGTCCACTGGATGTATACCCTACCCCTGTCAGAACCCCCTAACCCCACCCCATAGCTACGGCCCTGGTGCCGCTAAAGGCGCTTTCAGGCTGAGAGAGGCCAACTTGTGGAAAGAACACGCTTATGGACACTCTGGGATTCTAAGGTCATTTACGAGGCCAGGTACGGAACATCAATTAGATTCCCGTACGGACTATCGGTTTCCATACCTGGATTTTGAGTCGCGCGCACTTACCTCCTTTCCCTCAAGGGAAGAATGGGGACTTACAAGTGTGACAAGAGACGCCTTCATGAGCATCTTCACAGATGGTTCTAAGATGGATGAAGGTACAGGAGCTGGTCTCCACTCAGATGTACTAGGGGCTCAACGGTCTTTCAGACTCCCGGACCTCTGTAGCATCTTTCAGGCGGAGATTTATGGAATCTGGAAAGCTGCTGAATTAATCCGCGATAGCGGATTATCACCCACGGATATCACAATCTGTGTGGATAGTCAGGCAGCCCTTAAAGCGCTGAAATCAGCGACTGTGAAATCAAAGGTAGTGCAGAGTTATCGCACTGCACTTCGCGGCATCGGACATCATCGATCTCTGCTGGGTTCCGGGCCACTCTGGAGTGGCAGGAAACGAGGCAGCGGACGAGATGGCAACAAAGGGGGTCGCCATGCCTCTCACCGAAGTGGATAACTCTGTGCTCCCTCCGATGTCTGCCCTGTATTTGCGTATTGACAGGTTGAGCAAAACTTACATCAAGTCCTCATGGCGGAGCAGAACTGATTGCAGTACCTGCCGGGCAATATGGCCTTCCCTTTCCGTGAGGAAAACACGATATGTACTGTCCCTGAGTCGAACCTCTATTAGGCAGCTTGTTGGAGTTATTACTGGACACTGCGCCATTGGATCTATGCTGGTCAAATGGTGCCTCTCGTCCAGTGATGTCTGCAGAAGCTGTGGAGATGAGGAAGAAGTGGAAACGATCCAAAACTACCTGAGCCACTGCCCGGCTCTGCAAGAACGCCGACTCCGTACCTTGGGGTCAAGGTTCCTGGTAGACTTGGCAGTAGTTGAAATATCGGATCTACTCTCCTTCATCAAGAGGTCGAATTGGTTTGCCCCGAACTGAGAGCCACTGGTTAGCTCCAGAATCTTCCATGAAGGGATTCACAATGGGCCATTTTGGCCTCCGAGTGGAAGTGCTGCCCTTGGGACGCACACACCCTTCCCTACCTAACCTAACCTAGGACGGCATTGCATCGATTTCTAGCCTGTTTACGCAGCTGTTCAGTGGCGGCATTTTTATTTGCCTGCCATGTTCTGAAAGCTTCCTCTTTAGACCTGACAGCAATTCTGCATGTCTCATTAAACCAGAGATTGTCCTTAGGTTTAATGCAAATTTTCTTATTAGGGATGAAGGACCGCATTCCTAATAATATAATTTCTTCAACCATTTTGGCTGCGGCATTTATGTTTCTATCTAGAAAACACAATTTCCAATTGAAGTGGGCGAAAAATTCATTAAGTCCACTCCAGTTAGCTTCATCATACATCCACACTAGGCGCTTCGGGGCTAAGGGCGAAGCATTGCGGATAAAAGAGTATGAGAAAGACGCCAAAATGGTGCAATGGTCCGAGTTACCAAGAGGTGCGTGCATTTCAACATCATATTTTTCATGATGAGAAGTGAGAAAAAGGTCTAGAGTGTTGAGAGCTTGCCCAGCAACGCAGGGGATATGCGTTGGTTCATGCACTATTTGAGTCAAGTTATTAGACTCGGCAAAGAGCTCGACAAATAAGCCTTCAGGAGTTGTGTGGCTGGAATGGCGTAGCCAATTGGAATTATGAATATTGAAATCACCAGCAACTACAATTTCACTATTCGGATACGATTCCAAAATATGAGAAATAGAATCAGAGAGAAGATCAAACTTGTTATAAGTAAAATCTCTCCCTGAATTCGGGCTTCTATATAGAAAGCAAAAGTGCAGAATGTGCGACTGGATATTGAATTTAACCCACATGGAGCTAAATTCGGCATCCGTCGTGTATAGTTGTTGCTGGCACTGGTACGCAACATTACTGCACACATAAAGGGCAAGACCCCTATGAGGAGAGAATAATGGCAGTAAGTGGTACCCTGGGATGTGGAAATCCAGTGGTTCTGCATCCTCACATACCTGGGTCTCACTTAGTGCCATTATATGGGGCTTGTGGAGGTTAACGAACGCGTATACAGCAAACAAATTCGCCCTGAGCCCGCGCACGTTGCAGAAGGCTATGCGAAATTTGTCCAGCACCATGACCTTGGTGGGTTAAATGACAAGGAAAGCAGACGGAAATGTGATCCGACGCACTGAAAAACTGATGATGCCCTGTGGTAAGTGTTATGCCTTTACCACAGAGCAGTCAATTTCTCAGTGTCGAACAGGACCACATGTCCTACATGCGCTACTGAAAACGGACGGAGGAAAAGACAACACGGGAAAAAAGAACGCAGCAACAACACAACGCGGACGGAGGTCGAAGTGGCGGACAGCGAATATAACGGCACTTGCACTGCAGTTTAGCGTTTGCAAATGCATTACGCGTTTAAATAATTTTAATATTTTTTGATGTGGCCGCGCGATTTTGGTGGGCCACAACGCGATAGCAGCGACAGACGGACAATTCGCGACACTCTGAACATTTATACGTATATTTAGCACGCGCAGACACATAAAAACATTGAAAAACCGCGGAGCAACGAAAGGGCACGTCTGTCCACGCGAATTCTTCTTCTAATCCACATTTCTAAACTATAGTACTCGACACGAAAAATGCACCTAAAAATAAAAGTGTTTTCTAGACTGGAACTTTGAAATAGAATAAAAATCATGTATATTTTCCCTACGTGAGATATTTTGGTCCTGAAACTTCAAAATTGAAAATTTAGTTAAAAGCATGTCTTTCATTTGATACCCATATTTCTATCATTGCACAACCGCATATATTTAAAAAAAATATTTGAAATGTGTATGTCCTTAAAATTTAAAAAATTTTTTAAAAGGTCTTTGGGCCAGAAAATGAAAAACTGACTATGCCAGATTACTATAAATGATCCCTAGTTTCACGTCTATATCCAAATTTGGATGGGTCTCACTGCATTATAACTTTGTAATTTTTCTTTCAATTCTATTGATGTTAGGCTTAATATTTGCTCAAGTTATATATTTGCTCAAAAAATATATGATAATAATATATCTTTGATCTTAGATTTTAAAACTAGGGGAGATAATTTTTTTATCCATAAAAAAATATTCCAAAGTTTATGATTTTTTGGTCGAAATATTCACTTTTTTACAACTTGCCTTTGATTTGAATCTGAAAAGGCTAAGGTATTATCTTCTTCTTGAACGACGGACAGCTCGTGTTAATCAGATAATTCTTTCAGGAGATATGTGCTCATAACTGAAACAACAGGAAAAAACTCGTTTTTCGAAGATTTTTTGAAAACGCTTCTTAAAAAAATTTTTTATTTTCAGTTTCGTGTTCAAAGTTAGTCTAGAAGACACTTTATCTAGCACGCGATTGGCCCATTTTTTGTCGAGTAGTGTTACCTCAGTCATGCTAAGAGATGCCTAGCGGGTAGGCCTGAAACGCTAAGGGAGGAGTCCCTGAAATAAAAACCAGTCTGGAGTCGAAGAGGGATAAAGAGCGGGTCAGGATATTGACCCAAACGTCGGTGGAAGAAGTGACTGCTACCACCGGCGGGCACGGTAGGGAACTTGATTCCCCTCTGCGTGTCGCCAGCGGTCACACCTCTGCTAGAGTGGTTGCAGGCTCTAGCAGTCGTCATGCGACTGCAAATTTTACGAAGGCTAGGTTAGCCACTATGGGTACTGCAGTCGACACAGACTCAGACCTCGACAGCGTATGCAGCGTGGCAACTGCCAATACGATTGCTGAGGAGGAGCTGCTGAAGTCCCCAAAGGCACTCGACCCGAGCATCGCATCCACTAGCAGGAGCGAGCAAAGGAAGAAGCCTAATAAGGAAGGCCTGAAAGCGCTCGCCCAGTACAAAGCGGCAATACGAATCAAGTTGCGCCTACAGAATAAGGACACTCTTTCGCCCACGGAGCGAGAGGACCTACGATGGGCAACGGAGACGGTCACGAAAGGCAGGGAGCACTTTTCGCAAATCGAACGGTTTGCGACCACGCAACCCACCTTCATGAACAAAATAGAGGAAAACGTTGCGAAGGCTATGAAAGAAACGGAGGCGAAGAGACAGAGGTCCACGGAGGGAGAGAAACCCGCGGCCAAACGTCCTCGTACCCACACCACAGCTACGCTATCTGACCAACCGACCTCGTCCAAAAGAGTGGCGACGACCAGCGAAGTGGCTAAACGGCACCTGACCGTGGCGCTCGTTGATCGGCGACACGAAAATGGCCAGATGACGGTGGAACAATGGAAGCAGGTGGACAACAAAATTCTCGAGGCCATTGTTGCACAGGCGATCGACGAACCGCACAAACCTTCGCCCTCCTTTGAAGGAGCGGGCTCGTAACGGTGACCTCACGCTAAAATTGGTCAAGAAGGTGGTCCCGAAACTAGGAGCACTGTGGCCGGGCGCCAACCTGGATATAGTGGATAGGGACGATATTCCCGGCCCACCGCGGGCTAAGGTACGTGTACCTAGCACGGTGAAACCGGAAAACGCCCTACTACTTTTCCGGCGGCAGAACCCGGACGTCCCGACGACGGACTGGAAAATGATCCACGCGGGGAAACCCAACGCCGACGGTACTCTTGATCTGATCCTCCAAATAAATAAAGAGGCAGAGGACAAGTTATACCAGCGTTTCGGAAAGATGTCTTGGGGGACGGGTAGTGTTTACCTGCGCCTCAAAAAACGTCATCCGAAAGACGGAAACGAAAACACACTAAAGCCAGGCGAAGTAGAGAAGGATCTTGGGCTGGAACCCATGACCGACGCTACTTTTATGCTTCGGCTAGATGACGGGGAGATGGACGAAATGGAGGTTGAGACGGGTGGAGTGTCGGCGGCGGCAACCACACCTACCTTGAAGGACACTGTACCTTCTTAAGGGGAAGGTCCTACAAATCAACCTCCACCACAGTAAGGTGGCCTCAGCTGAGCTCCTCCTCACATTAGAGGAGGGCAGCTACGACGTGGCCCTAATCCAAGAACCCTGGCTTTCCTCCGCAAATAAGGTTTCAAGGTTGGGGTCCGCAAATTATAACCTTTTCTACGCAAGAACGGTAGGTAAGATTCGATCTGCCATCCTTGTTAGGAAGAATATTAACGCATATCGTCTACCTAATTTCAGCTCTGATGACCTGACAGTGGTCGCCATCGAAGGGGACGACAAGCCTAGACTTGTGGCCTCGTGCTATATGGCCCATGACGTCGAGGCACCCCCTCAGAGCTACAGCACCTGATGGAAGAAGCCCCCAGACGAGGTTTCGACGTCGTGGTAGGTGCGGATACCAATTCGCACCACCCTCAATGTGGAAGCAAGGATACGAACGAACGGGGTAAGTCCCTTTTTAATTTTATACTACAAAACGATGTAGATATAGCTAATAGAGGGAACATCCCAACTTTTAAGGGTTCGACGTCGGAAGACGTATTGGACATTACTTTTTCTTATGGTGCAGATACCTGGATCTCGGACTGGAGAGTCACAGTCACAGCAACATACACTTTACAGTCAACTTTAAACCATTGCGCATAGAAAGGGTCTTCAGAAATCCCCGGAATACGGACTGGGATCTGTATGCAAATCGGTTAAAGACGCATCTTAGTAATGCCTCTCAGACCCTCTCCAGCTCGGACGTTGAAGCTAAGGCGAAACTCCTAACGGCAAAGATCCTCCTTGCATACCACGAATCCTGCCCGCCCTCAAGGCCGGTAGGACGAAAATCCTATCCGCCCCGGTGGAGCAAGGACAGTGGTAGACAAAGAAGGGAACTTAGAGAGTTTTTCAAACTGGCCAAACTTGCCGACTGTGCGGAGTGTTTGAGAGAGTACAAGACACTACTTCATTCCTACAAACAAGAGATACAGAGGACCAAAAGAAGTTCCTGGCAGAACTTCTGTGGAAGTATGGACAAGACCTCCGAGGCATCCAGACTTCGGAACATACTCGCCAAATCCTCCCCTATACCATCACTAATCCGCAAAGAATCTGGAGAATGGACCAAGGATGGCGAGGAGACGCTTGAGGCACTTATGGAAGCAAACTTTCCTGGCTGTTCAGAGGTTTCCAACTCGGTCTCAACTGCACTCGGCACAGAGAAAGGGAACTGTGAGGGCCTAATCACCACATCCAGACTTCGATGGGCTTTGGGCTCTTTCGATCCCTTCAAATCCCCGGGCCCGAACGGCATTTTCCCCGCGCTTCTGCAAAAGGGAAGTGCTGTTCTGATACCGTGGCTCAAGGACGTTTTCAGAAGCTGTCTGAGGCTGAACTATGTACCGATGGACTGGCGATTATCAAGGGTTGTATTTTTACCAAAATCAAGTAAAAGCAGCCATTTGTATCCGAAGGACTATCGGCCCATCAGCCTCATCTCGTTTATACTAAAGACCTTTAAAAGACTGCTAGACTCGTTTATTAAGGAAAGGGTTCCACCTGGCCTAATATCCACGAACCAACACGCCTATATGAAAGGCAAGTCAACGGAGACGGCACTTCATCAGGTAGTTTTTCAGATAGAAAAAGCTTTACACTACGGAGAGTACGCGCTGGGAGCCTTCCTTGACATATCAGGGGCTTTCAACAATGTCTCCACAGAGGCACTGTTGGAAGGCCTTGCATCAATTGATGTGCACCCACCCATACAGGACTGGATTGGTAATTGTTGAATTGCCGCACAGTGGTAGCGGAGTGGGGCGCGACAACCATGACAAGGAATGGGAACAGGGGCACCCCCCAGGGGGGTGTGCTTTCTCCGTTACTATGGAATCTAGTCATGAACAAGATCCTTTTAAAGTTGAGGGACGGGCGGCCAAGGCTAACTGCACACGCGGATGACCTAGCCGTTGTCGTCTCAGGCAGGTGTCTTAACTCAATGAGCCAAGTACTCGAGAGGACACTGAAAGTGATTAATAACTGGGCAAAGACTGTGGGACTGGAAACAAATCCAGACAAGACGGACTTAGTTCTTTTTACAACAAAGTACAAGATCCCAACCTGGCTTCCTCCCAAACTGAACAACACCATACTCACCCCCAAAACATCTACAAAGTACCTAGGAGTCATCTTGGATAATAAACTGTCGTGGAAGTTGAATGTGGAAGACAGGAAAAGGAAAGCCTGGAACGCCTTATACGCTTGCAGAAAAATGCTCGGTAAGACTTGGGGCTTATCCCCCGTCTCACACATTGGATTTACACTGCAGTTATTAGACCCATTATGCTCTACGGGATCATAGTATGGTGGACAGCAGTGGATAAAAAAACCTCTGCCAAAAGACTCGAGACTGTACAGAGAGCCGCTGAGTTGTGTATAACAGGCGCAATGCGCACCACTCCGACAGCAGCACTGGACAAAATCTTGGGATTTTATCCAATTGGTCTGACTGCGAAAAGCGCTGCTAAGAAGGCCGCGCTTAGACTTAAGGCAACTGGACAGCTCACGCTACGACATTACGGAAATAGTAGGATACACGCAGGGGTAGTTGATAGCTCAGACTACGCCACACCTCAAGCCAATTTCAATTTCAAACCCTACGTGGTCCTAGAACCGGATGGGTGGCGACAGGGGCTCGAACTCAGCCGTCAATCCTATAACCTGCTCACGGATGGATCCAAGATGACAGAGGGTCTGCAGTTTTCTATCCGGAACTTGACCTTCAATTGTCTTTCTGGCTCCCGGATTACTGCAGCATCTTCCAAGCAGAGGTACAGGCTGCCACAAGAGCGGCGCAACTAGCAATGGAGCGCACCCCTCCAGACTCTCGGATTAATATCTATATTGACAGCCAAGCAGCCATAAAAGCAGCAGCTGGGGTAATGTCAAACTCGATATGCGTACGGAACTGTAAAACCAAATTGGACGAACTCTGCCGCAACAGAGTAGTCACTATTTATTGGGTACCGGGTCACAAAGGAGTTGAGGGAAATGAGAAGGCTGATGCGCTCGCCAAAGCCGGGGCACGACTGCCTACGATCAGCGAGCCAGACATCCATCCACCCCTCGCCACGCTCAAGACGGAAATTGAAGAGAATATGATTCGTGAGGCGGCGTCCATGTGGGAGAGATCTACATCTCACAGGATAGCAAAAATCATGCTTCGCGAGCATAATATCAACAACACAGAGTTTGTACTATCACTCCGAAGAGAGGATTGCAAACTATTAACCGGGATACTCACGGGACACTGTCTCACACCGTCCCACGCTGCCAAGCTTGGCTTGGTATCAAGTGATGCATGCACAAGATGTGGTGAAGACAATGCCAAAGGTACCTTGGAGCACTTGCTATGCCACTGTCCTGCTCTCTACAGATCACGGGTCAACTGCGTCGGATCCGCGTCGTTCCCTTCCTTGGAAAGAATCGCGGAGCAAAAAATCGGCGACTTACTTAGATTTGCCAAAACGTTCTTAAAAAACTATATACAGGTCTGAAGCTCCAGAATCTTTTTGGTACCACTATGGACCAACATGGTCTATGTGAGACCCCCCGTGGGTCAGCCAGCCTAACCTAACCTAACCTAGTAAGATTATCCTTTTATCCATTTGTAATTTTTTCTCTGGGATTCTATTGCTTTCTATAAAATTTCAAACACATATACGTTTCAAAATAATCTGTCCCTTTACTGTTCAATGCAATACAAATTTTCAAAGAAAATTAAAAAGCATAACCGGAAATTCCAGTTATTAGTTTTGTACGCAAGCTTATTCTGCACCGTTTATGGGGGCCCCTCAGCCGTCGCCGCCCCGGGCCCCCGAGCGCCTTAAGCCGCCATTGCTGTAACGTAAAAGAATTACAACAGATTTTAATTACATTTGTAATAGTTTAAAAGATTGACAGTGAGACCATTTTTTTTTCGACGTAGCTCGAACAGTTACAGACCACGAAAGTATGACATTTTCCTAAACAATCGTCATTTTTGCTCAAATTTAAGAGCTAATATCTTTACAAAAAAATGTGTCAAATTAATTATAGGAATATGCTTATTATATGTACTAAAAATTATTTGATTATATTAATAAATAACGATTTTAATTATATTTCAGCATCACCATCAAAAAAGTTGCATCTACAAAATGAAATTGAGGGTAAAAACTCCCAACTTTGAATGGCTATACAGCAGCCAGTTTCGGTCCGATTTCCATACAAAAAAGGTTTTCAAACTACTACATGCATGCAAATTACCAAAAAAACAAAAAAAAGCTAGGCCCGTAACTTTAAGTTTAGCCGTAATGCGCGGGTTTTCGGCATATTTATTTATATTTATATTTATTTTTATTTATATTTATATTTACCCCAATGTGCGCTCTAAAGGCTGCTTGTAACGGATTAGTTTAGCAGCTTTCCAAATTGCACAGATCCCCGCCTGAATGATACTACAGGTAGTCTGAATGTCCTTTGGGTCCGTAGTTCCACCGTAGTCTCCCATCCCTTTCTTGTGATTGATACTGATTACACAGCGCAACAAAAAAACACTTTTTTCTGTTGCATGGAGTTTTTTTACTGTTTCTTACTAACTTCGGTGCGCTGATTCCGAATCTACCCTCCAATTTTTTCTAGCAGCTCTAGTTTGTGAGATATAGGTACCCTGTCATTTTTTCAGTTTTTCCTCCACTTCTTCCATATTTTCGATCGTAGTTTGTAAACCAAGAAACCGATTGACATGATTTTCACCTTATCGCATTAACAACACCGCACGGCTTCTTTTACGATGCAACTTATTTTTATAAGTGTTAAAATGCCGCGGTAATTGGACCTCAAAGTTGGAAAAAATTGAATTTTAAGGCGTTTTCTTTGATGGTCAAAAGCATACACATTTTTTGTAAAACAATTAACGAGTTAGGTGTATAATGAAAGTCGACACATCAAGCAATACAGCACAGCTAAATTATTTGGCGGAATACACATTCGCATCGAAATAACAGGAAAAATGTACCATCGCGATTTTCATCACTTTTCATACTTTTTCTTTAAAAAATTAGGGGCCTGAAAATATGCAAAGTTTTTAATTTTTTTTTGTTTCAAGAAATTCAAAATATTTTTGTTTTTTGCTTGTATTCCAAACTAAAATTTGAACATATAAAAGAGCATATTTTGAGGCTCCTAATTTTTTAAGGAAAAAGTATGAAAAGAGATGAAAATCGCTATGGTACAGTTTTATTATTATTTCGATGCGAATGTGTATTCCGCCAAATAATTTGGCTGTATTGTATTGCTTGATGTTTCTTCTTAAGATATTCATATACTTCGAAACTTGATTTATGAAACATCTTTACATTTTTCGCCATCAGAAAAAACGCCTTGAAATTCAATATTTTCTTACTTTGAAACCTTATTACCACGCCCATTTAGAACGCATAAAATTTATTAATGTCAGGAAAGATGGCGTGAAATGTTGTAAGTGCAACGATATAAAAATCATGTCGATAGGATTATTGGTTCAGAAATAACAGTCGAAAACGAGAAAAAAGCTGAGGAAAATTCGAAAAAGTGACACGCCTATTTTTTGCAAAAACTAGAGCTGTTATATAAAAACGGAGTATGGTTTTGAAAACAGCGTGGAAAAACGATTCAGATTCATGTAAAAAACTCCAACAGACATGCTGTTGTGCAGTGTTATTAGCGGCAACTCATAACCATTGCTTTTTCTCGTAAAAAAGTAAGCAGCATTGTTTAAATCGATAACTATGTTTTTAAAAGAGTCAACAACACCTTCTTTACGACTACTTTTTATAAAAGTATTGTTATTTTGTAAAATTAAAGTAGTTGTTTATGTCGAATAAACATTTCAGTTATTTTTGTTACATTTTGGATACTTTCATTTTTGTTCCTGGTTATCAATTTGTATTTCTTGTGGCAACGCTCTCAAATGACCTTAGAATTCTGAAATGTCCATAAGCGTGTTCCCTCCACAAGTTGGCCTCTCAGCCTGAGAGCGCCTTTTGCTCCACGGCACTTAATGAACTACTCTATTGAGTGGAGGGACAGAGTCATCTTCAGACTCGCCTGGGGGATGCTTTTGACAGTATCTGTTATTGCCATAGCTGCCAGTCTTGGCCGTATGAGCGCAGTAAGCATCCAGTAGACAATGCTTGGCTGCAATCCCCAATCCCCAAATGTAGAAGGGATTCAGGCTCTTTTTCACCCGCTGTTCAATGTCGCGCTTCTAAGAGAGCTTGGAGTCTAGTATGGTGCCGAGGTATTTAGCCTCGGGTTGGAGGGTGATAGTGATGTCGCCAAGTTTCGACAACCTAAACTCCGGTATTTTGTATCTTCGGGTGAACAGTACTATAACCGTCTTCGAGGGGTTAATCTCCAGACCATTTTGCTCTGCACACTTGGAGAGTTCTAAAGTAGTGGTCGGCAAAATTGACAATGAGATGGTGTTAGTAATCGCAGTGTAATTTCTCTACACTGTACTTGTATAAAATAATACCTGAACAACGACTGATTGAGAGAGCATAAGAATGCATGTGCTGAGCGTACTGCTTAATTGAGTAAGCTTTGCCGACCACTGTTCTAAAGCAGACGCCATGAGATCGCTGATGGTTGGCAAGAATTTTCCGGGGATCAGGATAGTAACGTCCAGTGTTACCGTTGTGCGACTAAAGTGTCAAATTGACCCTTTTTGGAGACCGATGCCACCTGACACCGACTTTTTAAAATAGGCTTATTTAGACACTTTTCTTCAAAATCAGGCGACTTTTGCCCCTTTTTTTTGATCAAAAAATTTATATGAACATTTTGAAAATTGTTTCGTAAAGTCAATTTTTTTATTTTTGCGTGTTTCGAAATACTCAAAATATGCCTTCTTTTTAGTATTCACTTTTTAAAGGTGACACTTAAGTACTTAAAAATTTTACCTCTGGCAACTTTTAAGCTACTTGCAACCCTTTTATTATGCCAATGTTTTCCCGCAAAAATGTACAAAATTGATCTAAATTTACGCGCTATTTTGTTATATTTGTGCCAAGTTATTAGGTTATTTGTGCCAAATTAATTTTGATGGCTCCCAATGCATAAGTATATCACGCATATGCTTTGAAATGTTTTCGTAATAAATACAAAACATGCATCTTGGGACTTTTTATTATATCCCTTATCAATTAATTAGTTTTTTTTTCACAGATCTCCTTTAGAATTTTATTAAAAATAATGAGTTTCGAAAGGTGAAATAATGAAAAGATATAAGTATATATATGGTTTACAAAATGGGAGCACTTGACACTTTTTTTGCGACTTTTTTTAATTTTTTAGCGGCAACACTGGTAACGTCGTCCGAATATGCTACTACTCGTAGCTTCCTGGTTTTGACGATATCGAGAATGTTATTCACCACAAGCAGCCACACCAGACGCGGAAGTACGCCCCACACACAAGTGTCAATCGATGAGATAGCATCTTTCGATACACGCTTTCAGTTACGATTCAATAAATTTATGTAATTAAGATTATTAAATCCAATTTCAAGAATTTCAGTGAAGATTTTGGCTAATCTTAATTTTAAAGGAAATGATAATTTCCGCGCCCAGTTTTGATTGAATCTGCAGTGATTGCCGATTTCAGTTGGCTTATACCTTGGTCATTATTTACTTCCTGACAATCGTTTTTAAATCGCACGTATCACTCATGAACACTGCCACGGGAGAAACGATCATTACTATAAACTTGGTTAATGAATTGAAATGTTTCGGTAAAAGTATTAAAAAGTTTAAAAGATAAGTTAATATTGGCCTTTGTTCGATGCTCATTTTTGTACCGATGCACAGTGTTTCGTCTAGAACAAGCTAGCTGGACAAAAACGTCATTTTTATTTCCTGATTTTTCTATTAGATAATGAATGTCAACCGCCGTGGCTCAGTTGGTTAGTGCGCGGTCCAACGAGTCGCATGCAGAGCGACGCAAGATCGAATACTGCATGTAGTAACACCTAAAAAAAATAACGGGAAACTCGTTTTCTCTTTCGGTGGCTGTCCTCTCAGCTGGAAATGGCAAACCTCTGAGAGTAAAAATTGCCTATTGCGGGCTGTCGTGCCAATCAATTATTAAATTATTAATGAATGTCAACATTCATACATTAGGATTTGTGTGAAAATAACACATCGGCACTTTCAATATAGTGAGTTATATAGATAAATACATCAGATTATCGAAAATTTTAATAATTTCTTTACATAGTTGGCCTGCAGCAATTTCTTAAAATAAGTTCGTTTTTAAAGTCGGTTACATCTTTTTTTATAATGGAGTCTGTGCTTAAGAGTGAGTAGTATTTTTACAATATCTTGTATTAGCAATTAAGCTATATTTAATAGTTGTAACGTGCCATGATTAAGAAGGAACGCGATTTTTTCCCCAAATTTTTAACTTCAAAGGTGAAAAGTTGAGATGCCTCCTCATGTCACCTCTCCAATTTTTATATATATTCTGCTCATAAGTACGTACTAGTAGATGGAACAAAAAACCATTGCGAATTTTTTGCACATCTATTTTATTTTATTTTTTTCAGATTTGACTATAAGTATCACAAAATTTAAATTTATGGAAATTTGATTGAAATATTCGAATGAAACAAAAAATGAAGAAATAATGAGGTACATGTTTTCGAAATTAAACGGTTATGAAGTGACAGAACATTCCTTAAGGAGCATAAGAGTCAAGCTGTCCCAAATATCATCAAAGTTGTCCATGAAGTGAAATACACTAGGAAGAAACCGTCAGCGATTTCTAGATAAGAAACCTGAATGGCAATCTGATTCAGAGATAATTTTCAACATTACTGTACGTTCAAACTTGCCATCGACAACATCAGACAGCCAACCAGGTCCTGGCAGACCAAAGAAGGTATTTGATAACTCCAGTCTGAGGACCAAACGGCGACGAATAGATGACTTAATACAATCCAGAAGTGCTGATGAGCTGATTTATGCTGCAGAGGTATCTGCACGATTGTCCGGCAGTAGAAATGTAGCCAGTCTTATCAAAACTGCGAAAAGGGAGACTCACAAATCTCTGAACGAAAACAAATGTGAAAAAAGTTCTAGATGTTTGAGCAGTGAAGAAGATTTAGCATACTATGTAGATAGCAAATCAACTAGTCATGCATACAAAAGCACTCGGAAGTGGAGTATCCAAGCTGGTCATAAGGTATTTCCATCATTTTATAGTGTAAGAAAGGCAAAAGCTGCTTGTTATCCAGAGAAAATTGATGTGAATGAAACACGTGCTGAAATTAAAGTTCAAGCAATTTTAGATAAAATTGTTGAGCGTCTAGTCTTAGCACAGCAAGAAGTTCTTGTCAATTTATTACCTACTTGCTCGTCATTCACTCTAATAAGCAAGTGGGGTTGTGATGGTAGTTCCGGTCATAGCACATACAAACAAAAATTCACAAACGGTGATGACAGTGATGAATTTTTGTTTGTATTTTCATTCGTTCCCTTACAATTGCGGAATGATGAAGGTAATATTGTTTGGCAGAATCCTCGACCATCTTCTACCATGTATTGTCGTCCTATAAAGTTTATTTTTCCAAAGAATCTAAGGATTTTATTGTTTCTGAAACGAACAAAGTTTTGGAAGAGATAAAGTTTATAGTACCGACAAAGAGCATGCTGGAAGATTTTGAAGTTTCTGTCAAACATAATATGCTTCTAACCATGATTGATGGGAAAGTTTGTAATGCTTTAACCGAAATGTCTTCTACTCAAAGGTGCTTTATATGTGGAGCAAATCCAAAAATAATGAATAACGAGACACAGGAGTTTTTACCCAACCGAGAAAATCTAGGTTTTGGCTTATCTACACTGCACGCATGGATAAGGTGTTTTGAATGTCTGCTTCACATTAGCTATCGTCTTGATGTAAAAAAGTGGCAGCTTAGAGACGAAACAGACAAAGCTAGTGTGAAGCAGCGTTCAAAACACATTCAGGAGCAATTTAAAAATGTACTTGGACTGATTGTAGATAAACCAAAGCCTGGATTCGGTAACACAAATGACGGCAATACTGCACGTAGGTTCTTTGAAAATTCAGAGAAAAGTGCAGAAATTACTGGGTTGGATGTTACTTTCATAAAAAAATTCGACACACTCCAACGCGCTTTATCTTCGGGTTATGATATAAATATTGAAAAATTTGAACTATTTGCGCGGGAGCTGAAAACACTGTACATTAATCTCTATTCGTGGTATAACATAAAATGACGGAAATACCTTATGACAAGCTTAGATACTCCACTTCCGAAGCCTTTTGTGTGCATGACTAGTCGATTGGGTATCTATATAGTACAATAGAGCTCTAATATCTCGAACTTAAACGTCTATCATATTTTTCGGTCAGAGATTCGTGAGCCTCCCTTTTCGCAGTTTTGATAACACTTGCTACATTTCGCCAGTGGACAATCGTGCAGATATCTTCGCAACATAAACCAACTTATCAGTATATCTGGTATGTTTTAGGTCATCTATTTTTCTCCATTGGGTCCTAAGACTGGAATTATTAAATTCCTTAATGTATATATGTATATATAGGTATGTGTACGTTTGTATATATGTATATATACATAGAAAAATACATAGAAAACTAAAAAAATTTATGTATTTGAAATAAAAAGCCGCATATAAAACGAAAAATCCTGAAAAATATTTTTGTCCAGCTAGCTTGTTCTAGACGAAACACTGTGCGATGATACAAAAATACTTATTTTCACCTCCCACGCAATAACTTCCCTACCAGAGAACCAAATTTAATGAAATTTTGACTAAAAATCTAGACAAAATTATGTCGATTACCAACGCAGTAAGTCACATATAGGTGGCACCACCAGAACACTATTTGTTTCAAAAGTCCAGTTTACTTTAAAAAGCGCGTAATATTAAATTAAAAAAAAAAAATGTTGTTTAAAACTCTTCATGATAAAATTCTGGCGACGTCCCTGTATATTTCCTGTGAGTGGCTCCCGGAGCATTTTTTACTTTGCTAAGGAGCTTGCAACAACCTCAAGGAGGTGTGGTCCGTACAAACAAGCATCAACAACAATTAAATGTTTCATTTATTGTTTCATTTATTTATTCATTTGAACAATCATTGCACAATTAAGATTACATATTTTATAGTGCTTTACAAAGACTTATATTAAGATATAGGGGTTTCCAACAAGAGGTGTTATTTTGAATCACCCGGCATTTCGGTAGCTGTCACTTTTGAAGCTTTTATTCTTTGACATTTGACAAGTAGAAACTACGCCATTACTAAAAATGGAACGATACACGCTTCAACAACGCATGTAAATTATTAAAATTCACTACAAAAATGGTGAAAATCTTGCAGTCACAGTTCGCAAAACAAAGCATTTTAGGGTCGTCGTGAAGCACCTTGTCGGACCGCAATACAGAAATTGGTGGAAAAATTCGAGCTGTTGGGACAAGTTAGTGATGTGAAGAATAAAACCCGTGCACGTCGCTCAAGAACAACTGACAATATTGCTGCTGTAGCCCAAAGTGTTGAAGAAAACCCAGGTTTGTCGATTCCTCGTCGTTCTTTGGAATTGGGCATTCCAAAAACGTCATAACACCGTATTTTGCATAAAGACTTGGGTCTTAAGGCTTATAAAGTTCAGTTAACACAAGAACTCAAGCCGACCGATCATCAACAACGTCGTGCCTTTGCTGATTGGGTCCTTGAAATGCATGAAAATGATCCGGAATTCCATCGAAAAATCATCTTGACTGATGAGGCCAAACTGTAAGAAACCCAAACTGTAAGAAATTAGAAAACAAAAAAATCAAAAAAAAAGATTGGCCTTCAACTCAGTTTGTGGATCAATTTGTGAAGCGAGCTAGTGAAACTGAGTCGTTAATGGACCAAACAACCCGTTCTCATGCAGTGCGCACAGCCGAAAGCATTGCTTTTGTAGCCGAAAATGTGCGTGAACATCCATCAACGTCAACTCGCCATCGCTCTCAGGAATTGAACATTTCTCGCACTTCTTTGATGAGAATTTTACATAAAGATCTCGGTATGAAGGCTTACAAAATTAAATTGGTCCAAGAACTGAAGGCTCATGACCATCCGGCACGTAAAAATCGAACTATTGGGCACCGTTTTCGAAAATCGAATAATTAGTCGAAATTCTGAAGTCAATTGGCCGCCTCGGAGCTGCGATTGAAGTCCGTTGGACCTTTTTTTGTGGGAGCAGTAAAGGACAAGTGTTATGCTAACCCTCCAGAGACGATTGAAGCTTTGAAACATGAAATCGAAGTTACCATTCAGGAAATTTTATCCGGAATAATCGAAATAGTACTTGAAAATTGGGTTGACCGAATGGCGTACTGTAAGGCCAGTCGTGGCAGTCATATGAACGATATCGTTTTTTATTCTTAAATAACAAAGTCCAAGCTTTGTAATAAAACCGGAATTTTCAAAAAATATTCATTAGGTTTGTTTTAATAACCGATTCAAATTCCAAATTTTAAATGGTCCACCCTGTACTTATACACGTATATGTCCGATCATCCTTTTGGCTGAGTCTTCGTCCGTCCGTCCGTCTGTGCATTCTTCCATCTGACTATCCGCCTGTATGTCCGTCCGTCTTTTGTCTGAGCATACGGACGTCCATTTGGGCATCTGTCTGGCACTGTGTCCGTCGGCTATTCTTTGCGCCCTTTCTCTCTATTCGTTCGTCTGCCTGCCCGTCCGCACTTCCGTCTAAGTGTCCGTCGGTGTGGCAATACTTCCGTTTGGGCGACCACCCCGGACTCGTTACTGTGTCAATCTGTCCCTTTGTCCTGGCGTCTCGCCAACCATTCGTCTGTCTTACAGTACCATGTCCGTCCTTCTATGTTTCCATTGGAGATCCGTCTCTTCATCTGCCCGTTTGTCCACCGGCTATTACGCTACAAATACAATATTTCCTAAAGTAAATTCAGACTGTGCTGCTCTAGCGCACTCGTTAACTGGCTCACTCGTCCTTCGGCGTCCGTGGCAATATGTTACGTTGAAATTAAAATTCTTACAAGTCCTTATCCGCTTTTTCTGTCACAATGTGTCGCAAAGTGTGCCGCAAATCTTGATAGCCTTATCAACGGATTGAGACATCGCATGCGAGCGCAACGACATTCCCCTTCACCACAGCCCCATCCACATGCAGGCAAGTTGAAGCGCTGCAGCTGGGTTAACCAACGACCGACGGCCGTCGACCAGTGCCGTCTATCCTTGAGACCCTCTCCACTCCACGCGCTTCCCCTCCTTCTTTGCCTTTAGAGACGTTATTACACAGTGCTGGGCAGCGTTAATAATGGTGACGATGACGACAATGCTGATCGCTGATAAGCATAATGAAGCGTTGATAATGTCATCGACACAGATTTATAAGTTAAGCAGCGAACGAACGAATGTGAAGCGGTGGCTCAAGTCGGACGGCGGCTCTACTTACTGACAGCTGCGGCAGCGGTGAAATGAAATGACAAGCGATGAAATAAATAAATATAATGTGCCCGCCTCTTCGACAGCTGACATCGCTGCATTCAGTACAGAGGGCGGCGACTGCACTGCTCAGTCGACGAGACCTCGCAACACTCCACTGCTCACCACTTTCTCTGCTGACATTGCCAAAAAGCTCGATTTAAATGCCATCCGAATTTTAATACAAAATTTAGAATCCGGTTGGCCAGTTCTATACTTTGGCCTCCAAATGCTCCCTAATATGATAGACTTAGGGCTTTATCGCGAAAGGATCTCATCATTTAGCCCTCCCTCTCTTATCGATGAGTTGGTGTGTTTCCGTGTTTTCCGACTGTCCGTTCGCCTGTCTTAGTCCTTCGGATGGATGCTAAAAGAGATCTGCTGTTGCTCTGATACATCACTCGCGGTCAAATGTAATAAAAATATTTACACGTTATACGCGTACGACTGCAATCGTTGTTGTTGTAGCTATTGTAATAAACTGCTGTTATCTGAGCACTTGAAAAGTGCAGCATTAAATTTGTAACTCATAAACTCATTGAGGCGTTGCGTGTGAGGGTAGCAGAGCATAAATCTAGAGCAGCGTGTGGGCGCCAGCTGAGGGTGTGCGGCCGAGCGGCTGTGCGCATGGGGTGCGTATGGGCGGGGGTTAACGTGCGACGCTTTTGGCGGATTGTTATCTTTATGCTATTAAAATTGCGTTGCCGGCACAGAAGAGGGATACGCTGTCTACCTCTTTGACTAGCAAAAATGCTGTGCGCAATTGCCAATACACTAAGTAGTCATACATAATTGTGACTGCAAGATTTTCACCATTTTTGTAGTGAATTTTAATAATTTCAATGCGTTGTTGAAGCGTGCATCGTTCCATTTTTAGTAATGGCGTAGTTTCTACTTGTCAAATGTCAAAGAATAAAAGCTTCAAAAGTGACAGCTACCGAAATACCGGGTGATTCAAAATAACACCTCTTGTTGGAAAACTCTATAGATTGGGGAATACCGTACCTTGTTTACTGTAAAATTGTAAATAATCATATGTATATAATATGTATTAGAAATCTTGTGTGAGACTAGCTGAATGAATAATTTAAACCGGCCGGTTACTGAAACTTCTACTATTTTGCAAATTTTATTTATCGGCCGCCCCGGCCGGTAACTGAAAACAGCGCAAAACGTGGTCCACTATCCGCCGCTTCTTTTTTCATGTAAATATATAAATGTTGTTACATTTTTTTCACATAATGCATTACTCATAGTTGTATCTAATTACACAAGCGCTTATCACTGCACTTTTCTTGTAAAAATTATATTAAACTTACGTTTGTTTACCACATGCACTTTAACCGAAAATGTAGAAATACCGTGCCCGTACACTAGCACATCAATTCACTTATGCAGATTTATTTATACAAAATTAAGTTTTTATGGTCTATTAATGCTTTATATGTGCATGTGTTTGGAAAACATCATAGTTTTAAATGATAGCTTGAAATATGAAGCAAATGTAACCGTTTACTTATTTTAAGCAAAGGAGCAAAATGGAGAAAGTGGCCGGTTACTGGAGGGTGGCCGATAACACTGAGCAACAGCCAAAATTTTTCCGAGTTCTAGTAAACCTTTTCTAAAGGATTTTTGGACGCTGATCACAACTGCGTACTTAGTTTTTTGATTGTTTGAGCGGTTTGTAAGTTATTGGTGGTTTTTGCTAGGAGGTGTTTTCCAGGTTTTTTCATCTTTGAATTTTTATTGCATTTGTAATATGTTGAAAAACACGATAATTTTTTTATGACACAATACCGAATCCTCAAGCTATAATTCTGACCATAGTCGATTTCGATTGGTCAAGGGTTAACATGGCTATGGCCCTTCAAAGTTCAATTTTCGCGAATTTTTTATAAAAATTCATTTAAAATCGGTGTTGCAATTTTCAACTAGGAGTTAGTGTGTAATGTATAGTGTAAGGTTGTAACTTAAACTTATAGAACAGATTTGTTTTATTGTATGTGCCATTCTCGGCCTATGCTCATTAGAGTGTAAATGCGACTTCATCTTCTGAACACGTGTTTGTATTGAAATCTCCTAATGCTTTTCGCGTCATTGACGAAAGTAGCTAAAGTATTTTCGCAAGCGTCAATATTTGTCTTTTCAAGGGCATTAACAAAATTTGAATTGGTTCATTACTGTAGGAGCTATTCTAAAAAGAGTTGCATCACACAAGCAAAAATTTCAACCACACACACTTAGCAAACTACTTGCTGTTTTTCCATATTTCACTGTGACATATTTTTAGGGCGCAAAAAAAAATCAAAATCAAAGCTGAAAATTTTATGAATGAAGGGCATTCGATGAATGTGAGCATTTTCATACCGCTGCCTAAAATTGTGCTCCGATATTATAGCTCAAAAGTAAATCCTTGCTTTTGTTGCTGAATTTATCAATGGAGAACTTACATATTTATACACATACTCTATTACAAACATCGTATTTCAAAAATTTCTTTTTTAATTGAAAGCCCCAACCACAGATAACTCATCATATAGATGTCCAGCGGCCAAGGAAAAAATGTGTCAAAAAGTTCGACAAATTTGGCCTCCGATAAGAGCTTTTTGGCCTCTAATGTCACTCACACAAACACCGCTTCACACGCATTGTACTCTGTTTTGAGATACAGAAATATGTGATTTTCTAGTCAAAACGGCGCTTGTCTCTTATCACACCTTTTAAGCAACCAGTCGGGATTGAGTGTTGATGGTCAAACGCGTAAGCGGGAGTGTCTCGGACGACGAGCTCGCGGTTCAATCCTCACTGTAGCCGCCAAAAATTTTTTAATGGCTTCTTTTTAAATATATATTCCTTTTTTTACGACCCGTGAAAAAAAGATGAATGAACAATTTATTTGGTTTCTAGATCTCTTGATTAGTGAATTGTTTGGTTTTGGAGACACATATAATTGTTCGCAAGTTTTAAAATCAATCAACCAAGCGCAGCATACGGTTACAAACAACCATACAGCAAAAAGATTCGGTTGATGATGACAGGCGCTCATGGGCGTACCTAGGTATGGGTAGAGGAGGGTAGCTCCCCCTACATAATTCTATATTTTATATACATATGCTCAGAAATCTATATTCTATTCTATTTGAATTTTATATTCTGAATTCGGAAATGTAGTTATGTCTTGCCCTCTTTAATTTTTTGATGGGTACGCCCAGGCACTTGCTTTTCGCAAAAAAAAATGAAAAGATCGGCAAATATTCCAAAACGAATGTAATTGTTCAGCGGTCACTTAATTGTCGCAATACAGTTACGCCGACGCAGAGGATAGACCTGCTGGCGCCGCAGCTATTGACAATGCGTTGCCTTAGCAACGATGTGTATGTATCATGCCAAAGAAAATTATTTTCTTTATATTCTTTGATCATGCACAAAATTTTTAGTGCCGATTCATTTATATC